>JAWQUS010000024.1:16250000-17500000 GCA_036365455.1 Macrosoma leucophasiata
TCTTATGCAGTTTTATACATTATATCACAATATTAAGAGACCAGTTTTATGGCACACAAAGGAATAGATTTCTCCCTTTCCACAATAAATAACGTTTAATTTCCAGAGCAATTTTATTGTCCAAATAGTTCTACAACCGCAACAAATCATGGCTTCTATTGTAGGTAAGCACTGGTTTGCTGCATAGGCATGTTATTTAGTGGAATGATTTATTGTCCTGCTACCGAAGAGTAAATCAACCCGAAATATTCGTATTTATCAAATAAGTCGTTCAAATGCAATGATTATATATTTGTACCTATCAGAGTTGGGCAATTTTAATTCTACAATGTTGGTATTTTCAAAAACTACAAATATATAAATATATAACATGCGCTCAAATATTAGGCACTACGGAACCCTTCATGGGCGAGTCCGACTAGCACTTGACTACGTTTTCAATTGTTCGTACAATTCAAATTTGGCCAATTCTGAGTCATATTTTTGTACATTTCGGTAGGTACGGTCGGGCAACTCTAAGTTCATCCAAAAGTCAATCAAATATTGCTTTTATTACCAAGGCATAAGGGGGCAAAGTTCCCTAATAGTACCTAAGAAAAATTGCGTTGTGAATATTAAAGTAGATTTAATTTTTAAAATGTGTCTTCATAATTATAACTCTCGAGACCGGCGATATTTCTGAAGTAACAGACACATCATGAAGTAATTGGAATTACAATCTAGTGGTAAACCATCTCCCGAGTCGGAGCTTAAGGGCATAAAAGGCTATAACACGACACGGTATTCAAGGTCCGACAGAAAGGGTGGGCGTGGCCTCACGCCGGGTTGCTGCTTATTACACTATCCGGTCGACAGGGCCCTTACTCAGTCACAGTACAGTATGGAAACTCCGTATAAAACGTTGAAACGGCGCAATCACATAAACATGCGCATCAACGAGGCCCCTAAGCGGTGCTGCAGCTCCGAGTCACTCGCTACTCAAACGTCGATGCGCTTGTTTGTGTGAGTGTGCCGTTTTGAACGCTTTGGACGTAGTTTCCATACTGTTCATATTTGTACTGTGTGTAGTTAAGGCGTTAGGCTGACCGGGCCGCTCCGGTCGCCCTAATTAGGTCCCTTACTCCCTAAATGTTATTACACTACCCTGACCCTTGCTATCGTACCCTGAATACCGTGCCGTGTAATAAGTCCAATAGGAGCTACCTCATTACGTAATTTATCTGCTGCTAAACGGTCTTGTTACGTGTTCCGGTTCTATGATAAAGTACGGCGCCAGCGGCTAAACATTATAAGCCCCGAGAGTGGCAACACATCTGCATTGAGACTTCATTCTTGATTTTATGTGATGTTTGTTCAGTTGCCATTAATACTGTCAACTGCATGCTACTTAGTTATGGGGACCATAACGGCCCCGTAATAACTATCACAGAGACATAACAGCCAAGGTCTCAGGGGTGACAACACATGACGTATTTGTGTGGGTGTCTATAGGCTGCGGTCATCACTTAACATCAATGTGAGCTGTGTGCTTATTTGCCACCTTCATTAAATAATTAAAGCATGCATATTTTTTCTTTATTTTATAAATGTGAAAGTACCTAACCCTTCTGTTGTATTTAGCTAAAACTGAGTTAAAAATTGAGTATTAATGAATCGTTCAGTTCTTGCTATAATAAGTAAGTATACAACTATAAACGTATTTTGGGCTTACCATTAACTCGGCGTTGATACACTGATTATATTGAGATTTGTCACGCTTCAGTGGTCCACATTATTCAATAAATGACCAATTTATCTCATTACGGATCATCCCGCCGAAATGCTTTTCCGTCGACTCGATAACACTGCTCCATTTCACATTTTAATTAAAATTGGAACGCCCTCGACAAATCGATTTTGTGATGTAGTTACATTTTCGTTTAATATCGATTCTGCTGCAGTTTATGACTATGGCCGTTTTTCGTTCAATGCTGATGATTAATGACTGCTTGTATCTTTATTGGTTCAACGTATTTTCCAATTGACGTACGAACAGTGTAAATGATATTAAATTGTATACTACACTTTTTTCGTATTAATCAACATACTTTTTGTATAACTACTACGAAAAAACATTCTTTTGACTAAAGCCTCCTTTGAAAAATAATTCTATTAAAAATATTTTTTTGAGAAGAAAGTTAAATAAAATGATAGAATTCAACTTAAAAAAAATATGTTAGTTTGACACGATTGTTAGATTTTAAAAAAATCTGCCAACAGTACAGCTACTGTTACTGCCCATACTAAAGTTTAATGAATAGGTATAAACTTTTTTATCCGGTGAAGTCTTAAAAATATTTTATGCGGTCTTAAATATACTTGCCGCTAAATGGTAGTGTTCAGCACTATCGTGTTCCGGCCAGTTGGTAATGTACGGCCCCCCTGATTTCGGGAACAGAGGCATAACACCTTAGGCCTCAGGAGTGGTAACAGCATGTGCATTTTGACCTTGGTCTTAGTGTAAGTGTCTATAGGCTGCAGTCATCACTTTACATCAATGTGAACTGTATGCTTGTTTGCCACTTCCATTACATTAAAAAAAAATATGTCGCTGCATCGGGAACATTTCTTTAGATTCTCAGAATAATATAGCAAAGATTTTTACTTTAAATATTTTAATTCCTCCAAATTTATGTTAAAAAATTATAGGTATACGATTTTTTTAACATATCTATACGATCACCTCTGTCTACTCTTCAGAGGAGGCATTGAGGTGTAGTTATATTGTTTACACCTGGATTACAAAATGATATGACTTTACAGATACAATCTTTAGGTAATCAATATTAATAACAGTGCGTGTTTTAGATATGGATGTGATATCGAAAACTATAAAAGAAAAGAATAATCTAATCATGTTAAATATCATTTGGGTACTGATTAATTAATTGAAAAAAAATTATGAATGAATATTTTTTTTTGCTGGAACAAGCTAATCCTTTTAAGTACCTACCGTCGCATTTTGTGAATGATAAAGGTAGTAGGTAGGTATATAACATTATAGGTAAGAGCTACATTCATTGACGATAGGGGAGAGAAGCTGCGTTGCGTCGTCGATGGCTACATTACACATTTCACGCTTTAATCTCTAGGAACAGACTAAGTAGTGTGTATGCCCTTCGGTCGAATGATAATTTTGTTTACATTTAAGAAAATTAGTTCAAAATGGGAGTGAAACTGCTCCTCCGACACTGGAACTTTATCACCAGAAAACAGCTTGGGAATTCTTCTTCTTTGTCGTTTCACTCTTGGCAGAGTGGTCGTGGTCGTCAGTCAGGAACAGGCTCAGTGACAAGTTTTGTTATACGGCGCCATTCTTGTCGGACCGCAGCCTTTCTGGTACACTCATGAACTGTGTAGTTTGTTGCCGCCTTGATTTGATCGGTCCCTCTCAACGGGGATCTGCCTCGCGGTCTGGTACCTTCCACTTTTCCCTGCACTGCTTGGGAATTATAATTCCCATAATGAATACGCTTAAAATATATGAGCTTATTAAACCCCATATCGCGACACCTTAAAATACGAAGCAGTCAATGGCTTATTAATACGTTATTCAAGGTATCAAATACCGATAGTACCGGACGTTGTTGTGTATTCTACACGCGCTGTTGGTTTATTGACAAAACGTCGATGTTGGACAATGACGCCTGCTCACTGCTTCTGGCCACTTGACCGGTTACGCGGAAAACCGTATCGGCACCAGGATTTATGGGAACACCTTATTGAGAGTAAATACGCGTAGCCTTTTATAGGAAATATATTTTTTTTGTGACAAAAGTTGATAAAAAGGTTCGTAAATGTTACTTGTAGCAATCTACAAAACGGCCTGAAATGACGGGAAGAAGCCTCAAGTCACTTCATGTTATATCAAGAATTCTTGACGAACTAGAAGACGAGACGAAGGCTACACTGTTGCCAGCAACACTTCAACTACGTTTTTGGAAACCCTCATTAATACTTATCAATGTCTCTCGTCAGCACGGGGTCCAATTTGAACCCCGGACCTTTGTCAGGCTTGCGCGGGGACATGGGGGGTCCAACACGTAGAGGCCCTTTCGAGAATTTTGATCTACTTTGTAATGGGTTATATTCGGCGGGACCTCTCTCTGACTGCATCATTAGTTAATACAGACCCATCTACGTCCAGCCCTATTTGGTGTCAAATAAAGCGTATACTAAGACGACCCGGCTGTTCTAGCGGTGTGAGATGACCGTTTGATTCGAAGGGTCGCGGTTTCGATCCCCGCACCGGGACAAATATTTGTATGGCCTACAGATATTTGTTTCGGGTCTGGGTGTTTGTGTATGTGTTGTATGTGTACTATCTAGTGTGGGGCTGTGAGTGTAAGCGTATTTTATTTATTTATACTGGTAACGTCTAAGCCTCGTTTACCAGAGCCACTGTATTTTATAAAATAACCGTAGTTTTTTGCATACGTTCAAAATCCTCTCGTGTTGCCAGAACTGTAATGCAATTAGTACATCAACGATAAAACTTCGCCGGCGTGCTATTGTTTTGACACGAGGATTTGTGCGAGAGTTTTCTAAATTAAAAGCGAACTCTGTTTTGTTTGGTTAGAATATTTTTATTGAGGGACGGGTTAATTTAAGATTTAAGGCTAATTGGTATGCAGCGAATAGTGACATTATTATGCAAAGGACTGGGTAGCTCTAGTCGTGTTCCAGGACATTGGCAGACCGCATTATACGCTTGATGGTCTCTCGTGTGTTTTATGGCTATGAGGTTTCTAAACTTTCTAATGTAGAAGTGTAAACACCAGGTTAAACTGGTGGAAAAAAAGAGTGAACTGCATTTTTTTTTATGTAATCGAAGTAGCAAACAGGCATGCAGGCATTGATGTATAGTGATGACTGCAGCATAAAGACAACCACGCAATGACCAAGGTCAAAATGCAGATGCGTTACCATTCCTGAGGCCTAAGGTGTTATATCCTCTGTGCCGGAAATTACAGCGCCGTACATTACCACCTGACCGGAACAAGATAGTGCTGAACACTACCATTTAGCGGCAAGTATTATTTATCTTTTGGCAAGGAACCGAGCACAGGTGTGAACGTATGAGTCGTAAAAATGTTACGGTAATGCGGTGGTGCCTACGCCCGCGCACTCCGTCACTGGAGCTCTACCACCAGTGAAATGCTTGTTTGTCACCTTCATTACATTAAAAATGTGTACAACACTCTACGTGATAGCTAAATGTATGTAAATTCCCCATTTCATTATAACAACACATTCGGAGGTATAGGGACTTCCACATTTATATATAACAACACAAGTCGGAGTCATTTAGTAAATTAGAGATGTAGATTTCAATCATGTAGAGTGGCTGTTAGATCCAGCCAGTAACCGGTAAGAAATTACGTTACTTGATATCTAAATGGCTGATAGATTTACGCTCAAATAGATATAATAATAAATGTTTGAAGGAATCTCCGTTTTTATGTATCTTTTGGCAAGGAACCGAGCACAGGTGTGAACGTATGAGTCGTAAAAATGTTACGGTGATATTGAAAGAAACTTATAGTTTATCTACGTTTTCAGAGCTGGGATGGATGACGGATATCGCGGGTGCAGATACCATCGCATTACCTAATTTTCTTGTCTTCGAACGTTGCTTGTATGTATCTCCGTTTTTATAGAAAACAGGCACAGACCAATACACAGAAAATGCATCCACACGCGTTCATTCAGATCACCCGCATACAAGCGGAGAAACACGCACCATCGCGCCCGCCTGCGCGGATCGAGATGCAAGGTATGGCACACCGAGACTCACCGAGCCCCGCAATGCCGCGCGTGATTTTGATTTTTTTATTTTTTTTATTGTATGGAAGTGGCAAACAAGCATGCAGTTTACATTGATGTTAAGTGATGACTGCAGCCTATAGACACCCACACAAAGACCGAGGTCAAAATGCAGATGCGTTACCACTGCTGAGGCCTGAGGTGTTATGCCTCTGTGCCGGAAATCACAGGGCCGAATGAAATTGGTCATAGGGGCCGTTCAAGTATTACGTAAGCAGATTTATTACAATTCTTTACCCCCCCATCCCCCTTGTCAGCAAAAGTAAGCAAAGCTCTTCACCCCCTCCCCCCATGCTTACGTAAACATTTTTCAATTAATGTATTATATATTTTATCGTTATATTTTTTTAATATGATTTTTTATAAGTTAATTTTTGGGTATTTTTTACGTAACCCCCAGCGCGCGGTAGTTCCTCTACTCGGTTCTAAAGCGAGTGCCTAAACGTATGCATTATTTGCGGCAATCCCCGAAAAAGCGTTTCGTTTTCAAGCAAAGACAATGTGAGGGTTGCCATTCGTGTAAAAAAGTAAATAACTACCGATGACGTAATCATCATCTAGACTCCCCTACCCTCCATGTCATCCAAAATAAGCAGAGCAAAGACCCCCCCCCCCGTCCCCCCATAGTGCTCACGTAATACTTGAACGGCCCCATAGCTGCGGTGAATACACAAAATGCAACTACGCGCGTGAGTGCATAAAAAACCCGCACGATGACGCAGATCTGCACGCCCGCAATTACGCGCTGAGGTGCGTCGACAAGTCGACACGCAACATGTAGCGTTATGCGTGGCAGTGTGATAATGGCTCAGCGCTATCGTGTTCTGGTCATGTACTGCTTTCATGCTGAAAGGAATAACAGCTTAAACCACGGCAACGCATCTGCGTTGAGATCTCTGGTTTTTATGTAGGTGTTTATAGGCTGCAGTAGGTATTCACATACCATCACTGTATGGTTGTTTGCGACTTTTATGACATACAAAAACCTACACGAAACGAAAGAATATACCTATATTCTTTCGTTTCATCAGCTTACAACGTAATTTAAATATCACGACTAATTTATGATTAAGTAGTTAGATACTTTATCATTCAATTAACACGCTGTTGTACATTTTAATGAATGCTACCGTTGTACGCGTCGGCATCCTTTTTATAGATAGGTTTCCAATTCCCAAAAGATCACGATAAGAACTGCTGAAATCCTTTAAAACGAAATTCATATAGGGTTGGCAAAGAAATTTCTTTGAAAAGACAAAGTTTTTTTATCGACATTCGTGTCTGTTTTACTTGCAACCGATTGGTATAATGCGGTTGCTGTTTTATTTATATCATTTTAAGAAAACGAAACACTGATATAATGTCTATTCTTTGGGTATTACTACCTAACCATCTTAAATGAACTATGTACATGTATTAAAGTATAGCACGTAGGTAACCATCTTAAATGAACTACATTTGATATGTTCTTAGGTTTTCGCGAGCTACACTCATTGAAATAAAACTATTTTTACGGATTTCATTGATTTTAAAAATCATTTTAGTTTAATATACGCGAGATAAATCCGTAAAAATAGTTTTATTTCAATGAACTACATTTACTCCACTTCTGTTTTTCATACATTTCGTATAACGAGTTTTACACCAAGATATACCTATAATTCTAGTTCTATTCATTCTGCTATTATATTGACTGTGTTATCTGCACTGTATAAACTCCATTGCATTATGTATAGGTATTATGCAATATGCTGGTGATACAGCTCCAGTGACAAACGAATGATGGCCCCGTAATTATCGATACAGCTGGCATTACAACTTTAGAATTCAGCAGTGTCAAAAGAACATCATTGAAATCTCTCTCTGGTCTTTATATTTTTACTGGTGGTAGAGCTCCAGTGACGGAAGTCGCGGGCGTAGGCACCACCGCATTACCTAATATACTTGCCGCTAAATGGTAGTGGTCAGCACTACCGTGTTCCGGTCAGGTGGTAATGTACGGCTCTGTAATTTCCGGCACAGAGGCGTAACACCTTAGGCCTCAGGAGTGGTAACGCATCTACACTTTGACCTTGGTCTTTGTAAGGGTGTCTATAGGCTGCAGTCATCACTTAACATCAATGTGAACTGCAGGCTTGTTTGCCACTTTAATAACATTAAAAAAAAAATGCAATATGCTGGTGGTAGAGCTCCAGTGACAAACGAATGATGGCCCCGTAATTTCCGATACAGCCGGCATTACAACTTAGAATTCAGCAGTTTCAAAAGAACATAACTGAAATCTCTCTCTGGTCTGTATATAAATGTTCATAGACTACAAGTATTCATTTGCCGTCAATTTGAACTGTAGGTATGCTTGTTGACCACTTCATGTTATGATAAAATAAAACATTGGTATCTATGTGGTGCTAAATGTTAGAATACGATCCCAATACTTTTCAAAGCAGTCCTACATCAGTAATAACTTGCAATAACATTCGTGGAACCCATAAATAGAAAGTCTTACCCATGTCCGGTTTTTTGTTTATTTGTAACAGAGATTTGTTGGATCCATCTACAGTAGACGTATTCGCGTTCCCATTCGCATTTAATTGTCCCAGCTTAATCAGCTGAGGTATAATAAAAAACGACAGAGTGGTCCGTGCCTTGCAACGAAGTTGGCAAGTTTTAAAATCAGCGCCTAAAGAGACCTCGAAATTGACACCCATATCATATTTTGGAAAAATAATATATCCGCCATGTTGGCCCTGAATTATGTTGTCATTTTTGTAATGAACACCACAAGAAACCACAATATTATCGACAAAGTATATCGATTTTTATTTCCAACCTTAATGCAGTGGATGTACTGAAGGTAATGGATGTACTAGAGGAATTACTCCTCCGACGCCAACCGGTGGGTGAAGTACGGTAGCGACCCGAATAAAGCATGAATTCGTATATTCCTACCCCCTTCGGGGAATACCGGCGTGAAGTCAAGTTGATGTATAACATTAAACATCCCACGCATACGAGTACAGCACTATCTAGGTCCCCGGACCCAATAAATCAGTTTTTCTCCTCGATCAGCTATCGATGTTTCAAGTGTTATCGGACGTGGGAACTGGTGCTTTGGCGATAAAACATCGATAACTTGTTGAGTCATGCTATATGCATGTAATAAAGTATGATAAATAAGGATTATTAACCATTTGCATACATCGTGATTTCCTTGCTGATATTTTTTTTGTTCCTTAATGCAGTATGGTTCAAAAACATATCCTATATGGTTCAATAACAATAAGAAATCAATTGTCATATTCTTCTGGCGGCCTGAGGGAATTTTTGGGAGGGAGGGAAGGGCCTTGTTCAATAGAGATCTCTTTAAGAGACAAAACTTTTTGACATTACTCACTTAGTCCTCTCGATACAATTATACCTAGTATGGAGCCAGGAGGAGAGAGTGTAAGCGTACCAATTTATAAAAAATAGAGTTCAAAATCAAACTGCTATCCAGCTAAAATTACCTGGATTTAGGATATCTTAGTTTATGGGACAAAATCGGTTATTGAGGTTTTATCAGACGGTAATTTAGGTGATGTGAGCTCTGAAAGGGGGTCAACATAATTTGTGAATACTTTTCCTGTCTTAGATATTTCGATGGTGTCATCCCATTGCGTAATCATCGGAAGTCAGCTTTATGACTGATTACTTTAATCTCTATAGATAGATCACTCAATATTACAATAGCATCTTAGGGATCATACGAGCTTCACTTACTTTCCTACGGCTTCCGTCAACTAATGGTGAGATTCGCAGACCGCACTACGACTTTACTTTGAACAAAGTAGGTATGCTTAGTACTGTCAGTTTAGGTTAGGTTCAAAGGCGTACTTTGCTCAAAGTAAAGTCGTAGTGCGGTCTGTGAATCTCACCCTAAGTGTCGCTCGTCTGTGTGAACTGAACCCTTAGAGGCAATAAATAGATAGATCAAAATATGTCACATCTATATTTGTTCATTGTTGTGTTCACTGTTCACCCAATACGACTGAATAACTGTCGGGCGAGACTTGTCTAGGCCAGATTTCCCAAGATGTTTCGTTTTTTATTTCGAGATGCTGTACCCTAAATACATAGATATCCACACTTTTTCTGTATTCACTCTATCCTCGTGCCATAATCGACAGGCGAGTCATGTTACTTATATGGATTTGGCATGTTTTGCTTTCCTCTTATTCCTTGGCACCCTCTTAGCGAACCGTTCTGCAACTTTTTTTTCCTGTTGCCCTATCTAGTTCGACTGCCAACTCAGAAAAATGGAAAAGTTCAATCAACTCTATTGTACTGGAAATGCGTAAATAGAAACCGATGCTTCCATTGAATTGGGTGTGTTCAGAAAAAATAAAATCTTACAAAATATCTGCTGAAACATGGCCGAATCACAAATGAATTGCTAGTGAATAAGGGCCCTAACTCACTAGGGCGCCATAACGACGTTGCTGGCTACGTATCCACGCTGCTAGCATCACAACGCGGACACTTTGCCAAAATTCCATACAAACGCTTAATTTGGTCTTTATTACACAGACATCAATCAGTGACGTGTATTTACACGTGCACCTGTCTGCGTAGCACGTAGAATATACCAAACATCGCCCATAAAAGGAGAGGAGGTTGGGTGATGCGAGGAAATCGGGCGGGACGTCGAAGTGTCCATTCTATACGTAGTATTATTACATATTCTCTGCTAGCTAGAAATTCATGATACCTAACTCACCTGGCCACCGTGTGGCGACGTCTCCACACCATACTAATTAATTGCTTGGAGACATGCAATTAGTATGGTATGGTCGTACTTAGCCGGCGACGTCGCCATGGGGTCCTAGTGAGTTAGGGCCCTAAGGAAGAGACGTTATAAAATTTTGTCTAACTGTCACATGTATTTATGGCAGATAAGACTAATGACAAGTTTGTTGTCATGTGTCTTTTACTGGTGGTAGAGCTCCAGTGACGGAGCTCGCGGGCGTAGGCACCACTAATATACTTGCCGCTAAATAGTAGTGTTCAGAACTATCGTATTCCGGTCAGGGGTGCGACCGCCTATCGACATTGCTATTGTCGTTGTCATCGCTGTCAAATTTTCATGTCAATTTTTCTTTTACTAAATAACAATAATCCAAATAATCTACCATTATCGCTTGTTTCTCACCTACGAAAGCAAGAAAAACAATCAGATTATCACTACTGCTTCAAATCGACGGCCCGCGTGGATGTCGTTTTATAAATAACTAAGAAGCCTATGTTCTTTCTCAAAGTCAACTCTATCTCTGTAGTGTGTCAAATTTCATTAAAATCGGTTCAGTCTTTAGGACGTGAAAAGGTAGACAGACAGACAGTTACTTTCGCATTTATAATACGAGTATTAGTAGGGATATGAAATGAAACAGCAAAATGAAAAGAAAGAGTTGAAAAAAATAAATTGCTCTCGTTCACTTGTGGTGGGCACGTACTATAAAAATACATTGCCATACATAAAAAAAAACTTACAGTCAATGTTTGTTTGTCAGCAGAAGCGGCGGGCGGGCCGCGCCATGGGTAACAAGTGCTGCAGCCGGCGCCACGACCCCGACCGACCCCTGGGTAAGTCTCCATGCCCTGTATCCTTACAGGGTCTTGTTAAAAATGTGTAGAAATAACTCCACGATTGTATTCATCGAAGGACTAAGCCTAGAGGTAAATAAGCACACATGTAAATACCCACGATTCGCCGGTTATGTTTTGACCCATGTAACAGATGGCGAACCTATTGAAATCGTCGGGCACTTTACCAAACTGTGGTGGATGGCACTGGAATACTTTCAGAAAAAGCAAAAATCCCAGTAGCACCAAAAATAAAGGCTAATACACATTTATCTCTTATAGATATTTTCAGACCCGGGGATCGAATCCAGCGTAGCGGTAGTGGCCTGCTACCACTAAATTTCTAAGGCAGTTTAAATTATATCTAGGTGTCTATAGATATAAATAAACATTATCTAAACATCAAAATGTTTGTAAACGCATAACTTCCAAACCAAACAAAATTGCAACTGCTATTATTTGTATGGCCTACAGATATTTGTTTCGGTCTAGGTGTTTGTGTGTGTGTTGTATGTGTACAACGGCACCCACGACACAGGTTAATACCTACTGTGGGGCTGTGAGTGTAAGCGTATTTTATTTTATTTTTTTATTTATTATCGGTTTGTACGAATAAATATATTTGAAAAAATAATAGCAAATATTTAAAAATCTGCGACGTCGTTCGCCGGTTCAGCTAGTTATAAATAGTTTAAATAAATAAATGTCATGAATTCCTGCGCGATTTAATTTAAGAACTGCTACGCTCTTTTATCTCATTTGTTTAAACGACACGGCGTGTATGAAGAAACGAGACAAAGTTATTAGTAGTATATCTAGTGGTCCTAGTGATTAGTATTAGTGATTCAGTTTAGATTCGCATATCCTAGGATCCCGCTGCAGAATTATTTCGTTAATCAAGATATGCTGCAAACTTATTTTTTACGCATATTTATGATCTGGAGAATATAGGTACATATATCCTTTATTACATAGGACATATATTACATATATCCTAGGTTATGGCCTATTTTTGGATGATTGAAATAATTCTGCTGCGGGATCCTAACCTCGCAATAAAGGGTCATGGTACCGTCGCAGTCCCCCACCGACCCTCGTAATCGGCTTTGCGGCTTCCAGGATTACTCCTTACTTAAGATTGTTGCTCCACCTCACCACCTCGCCACCTAGCCTTGTCACTGTTTCACATTCGTTTAAAATAAACACACTGAAAGGACTTTGTTATTTAGAGAAATGGTGTTTATTTAATGTTCTGGTCATTGCTCCCTCAGTAGTCTAGTGGCAGTAGGCCACTACTGCTACGCTGGGGTCTTGGGTTCGATTCCCAGGTTGGCCGCAATCAAAGATAACAGTGTACTTTATCTCTCGTTCTTTTTATTTTATTTAATGAAGGTAGCAAACAAGCAAGAAGGTCACATTGATGTTAAGTGATGACTACCGACTGCAGCCTATGGACAAAGAACAGAAGTCAAAATGCAGATGCGTCGCCCTTGTCACCCCTGAGAACTTGGTTGTTATGTCGCTGTGATAGTTATTACGGGGCTATCCCTACTTCCCTACTAATATTATAAATGCGAAAGTAGCTCTGTCTGTCTGTCTGTTACCTTCTTTTTTTTTTTCTTTTTTTTTATGTTATAAAAGTGGCAAACAAGCGTGCAGTTCACATATTGATGTTGAGTGATGACTGCAGCCTATAGACACCCACACAATGACCAGAGGTCAAAATGCAAATGCGCTGCCACTCCTGAGGCATTAGGTGTTATGCCTCTGTGCCGGAAATTACAGAGCCGTACAAACCTCCAAACTACTAAACCGATTTTAATGAAATTTGGTACAGATATAGAGCGGACTTTGAGAAAGAACAAAGGCTACTTAGTTATTTATAAAACTACATTCACGCGGGTGAAGCCGCGTGCAACAGCTAGTTATAATATAATCTATTGGTTCTATTGGGATTTTTCCATTTTCTGGAAAAAAAAATAGTAAGTACCTCGGAGTTTGGTAATCTGCCCGGAGAAAACAATAGGTTATCGATCTTTTATATGGGGTAAAACGTAACCGGCGTGTATGCTTGAATATATGCATTTACCTTTGCCTACCCCTACGGGAATCACGTGAGTAACGTTTTTTCATGTTTTCTTATTCTAAAACTGCAACTATATTCTACTAACTGATATTATATGTTCAACTGTGTAGTTATTAAGGTTATTGTAGTGATAAATAAATAAATTAAAATATCATTTGGTGATTATAATTTAAAAAAAAAACGTGTTGTGATGTCTATTAAAAGCGATTCATAATTTTTATTTCCTTTTGCCTTTAAAAGGAAATCATCATTAGATCAGCTTTGATGAGTTCATTTTCGTCAGTTTGTTTCTTATTAAACTTATTTTAAGTTGAATCATTCAATCGTATATTTTTTACTTGTGTCCATTATTTGTATTCTTTTGTTAGTGAATCACCCACCAAAAGATGCTTTGACCTATGATTTTGATTGACACCTTTATTTATCCTGTTTTATGATTACGGTGAATTCAAATTACTGCATCTGCTATGAACTGAAAATAATTTCAATAACAACTTATGATAGGAAATACTTATCTTCGTATCTATACAAATAAATATAATTGGAGTGTCTGTTTGAAAAATAAAAATAACCGCGTTGCTCTATGCTTTTTACTAAATGCATATGTATGTTGTATATACGGTACATATACTCGTACCAAAACAACATTTTTTACAATTTTTGTCGGTCTTGTCTGTCTGTTTGGCGGGGCTAATCGTGGGAACGGCTTTACCGATTTTGACGGGACTTTCACTGGCAGATAGCTGATGTAATAAGGAGTAACTAAGGCTACTTTTATACTAGCTGCGCCGCCGACTTCGTCCGGGTAGATACTGAACAATCATAAATTCTAACGCGGGCGAAGTCGCGGGCTCAGCTAGTATGTATATAAATTTATTTCATATTTATAAATTCGAATGAAAGTTTATTTGTTATCATCATAAAATTTCGGACGCATATTCTTGGAGGTATTAAAAGTAACAGGATTTTTATCTCAAACAAAGTACCTACACGCGGACGATTTCGCGGGCAAAAGCTAGTACTAATATAAGTAAATACTTAATCTTAAGAACATTGCTAAGATAATTTCACACGATGTATAAGTAGTCAACTTCAATTTATATGTGTTCGTTACTTTAAAAATCTGTGTTTTGAGGTCGTCTCGATGCATCGAAAACTAGGCATAAAAGAGAAACAAAATCGTTCCGTTCAGTAAAAACTTGGCTGCTTTGCCATTTTTCTGCAGATTGCGGGTGCATTTTAAACGCCCATACTGGCGTAATTTAAAAAAAAAAATGTGTTACCACACAACATATATTGTTGATTTACATGTGTGTACTTACCTATTAACTTTCAACTCATTCGATCCAGTATTTTCGGAGAATCTGTGACAGATGGACAGGCATTAGACTGGTGGTAGAGCTCCAGTGAAGGAGCTCGCGGGCGTAGGCACCGCCGCATTACCTAATATACTTGCCGCTAAATGGTCGTGTTCAGCACTATCGTGTTCCGGTCAGGTGGTAATGTACGGCTCTGTAATTTCCGGCACAGAGGTATAACACCTAATGCCTCAGGAGTGGCAGCGCATCTGCATTTTGACCTCTGGTCATTGTGTGGGTGTCTATAGGCTGCAGTCATCACTTAACATGCACGTTTGTTTGCCACTTATATTACAAAATAAAAAAAAATAAGGCATATACACGCACGAGTGATCTTAAAAGTTTTCGTTGGTTCGAAGGTACGGAACCTTTATAACATTCTAAATGATGTAATTTTGTCTCACTGATTCCTGCTCTACCTAATCAAATGTAAACGATGATTGCCTTTTTTTATGTACCCAAAAAAAGTGGAAAACAGGTATGCAGTTCACATTGATGTTAAGTGATGACTGCAGCCTATAGACACCCACACAATGACCAGAGGTCAAAATGCGGATGCGCTGCCACTCCTGAGGCATTAGGTGTTATACCTCTGTGCCGGAAATTACAGAGCCGTACATTACCACCTGACCGGAACACGATAGTGCTGAACACGACCATTTAGCGGCAAGTATATTAGGTAATGCGGTGGTGCCTACGCCCGCGAGCTCCTTCACTGGAGCTCTACCACCAGTCTAATGCCTGTCCATCTGTCACAGATTCTCCGAAAATACTGGATCGATTGAGTTGAAAGTTGATAGGTAAGTACACACACGATAGTGCTGAACACTACCATTTAACGGCAAGTATATTGAATATTATTGCTTGTAGTCAAGAGCGTTTATCTCATATTCCACTGTCCTAGACCGTTCGGCATTATATTAGGAAATATACAAGCGTGCTGATAATAAAGTTTAACAGCGGTCGACGGCCTATTTAAACTCCGGTCAAGAGTAAGTAACCTACGCAATATCAATGGCCGTCTCTCGAATGTGCGATAAAAGCTATCCCCTTTGGAATATGGCGTTCCGTCCCACTTCCTTGGTCATTTCTGTTTGTTAGGACGCATTCTCATTCCCGCGATATTGTTTCTGGTCCCCCATTATTAGTTTTATGTGGGAAATTTTGCATGTTTGGCGGAAACGTAGCAGCTGTGATAGGATGGAATCGGAAAAAACTATTATAACTAATGTTCAACCAACCCACGAGGCAAATTGGAGCGATTGTTATGATCGTGTTAGAAGTGCTGGGACAGTAGGCTGATAAAATTGGTAAAGTATACTGCCACTTTATATAAAGTACACCATTCACTGTATTGCCTACTTTTTATTAATTTTTATACAATACTAACGGCCCACAAGGGCTCCGCGCGGTTTCAATGTTACCTACCCTCTCCTATTCGTCTTAGCGTGATGTTGTATAGCCTAAAGCCTTCCTCGATAAATGGGCTATCTAACACTGAAATAATTTTTCAAATCCGACCCGTAGTTCCTGAGATTAGCGCGTTCAAACAAACAAACAAACTCTTGAGCTTTATAATATTAGTATATGTATCTTCACGCCAGGTCCCTAACGGGGTAGGCAGAGAGTGTAGAGCGCCAGACATCCCGGTTCTGACAAACCTCTCGTGCCTTGTCTACCTTCATCATTCTCTTCATACATGCACGCCGATTCCTAAGACTTTTGACCCCACCATCAGACCGAACTCGACCTATTTGGTCATGGTAGGTCAGCCTTGGTCTTCCTGGGCCTCTGCAACCATCCACATTCGCATTGTATATCTGTTTAGTCATTCGCTCATTCGACATTCTTTCTATATGCCCGAACCATCGGAGCATGCCTTTTTTCATTTTTACACCGATACTATCATTGACACAAAGTCTCTTTCTTACATCTTCATTACGAACGCGATCGGTGAGTGATACACCGCAGATCTTGCGCAAAGATCTCATCTCGACCGCGTTCAACTTACTTTCATGCTCTTTCCTGCATACCCAGCTCTCGCTTCCATATAAAAGCGTTGGAGTAAGTACAGCATTATGTACGGCTAGTCGAGCCCGCTGGCTGAGATGTTTAGATTCTAGCAGCTTACCCAACGCTCCATTCACGCAATTCCCAGCAAGCACTCTTCTTTCTATGTCAGTGGTGTACCTACCATCCTTGCTAAAAGCACATCCAAGATATACAATTTCATCAACCTGTTCTAACACTGCATCATCTACTACTACCCTTGCATTTGTTCTCTGTTCATCTCTTTCAAATACTAATACTTTAGTTTTATCCACATTCAATTGTAACCCTTTCTCCATACAATCCTCTTTCATGACTGTGACTAGTGCTTGTAGCCCAGATGGTGTAGAGCTAACAATTACCGCATCATCTGCGTAAAGCAGACAGTTCACCACTAAGTCACCCATACGCACTCCCACATCCATCAACTTCACCCTCTGGAGGCATTTGTCCAGATATATAATAAACAGCCTAGACGAAAGCACGCAACCCTGTTTGACACCGATGTTAACATCAAACCAGGGTGACATGTTACCATCTACCCGCACACATGCTTGACAGCCCACATACGTGGACTGTATTGCACGGAGCAGACTGCCATCAATACCATACTCTGGCAAAATGTCCCACAGCTCCTTTCGTAATACCCTATCAAACGCCTTCTCCAAATCCACAAAACCGCAGAAAACCTTCTGGCTCACAGCAAGATGCTTCTCTACGATGTTGCGGAGGGAGAAAACTTGATCCATACATCCTCTTCCAGTTCTGAAACCACCCTGTGCATCCCACAACAACCCGTCGGACTTCTCTTTCATTCTTCTTTCTAAGACTTTCCCATACACTTTAGCTGCCAAACTGATCAAACTGATCGCTCGATAGCTGGTGCAGTCCATACGTGAACCCTTGCCTTTATACAAAGGCACGATGACCGCACACCGCCAATCCTTTGGGATTCTTCCGGACCTCCAGCAAAGGTTGCACAACACCCAGAAAGAATCCCAAAGGGCAGCACCACCATATTTGATCATTTCGGCAGAAACCTGATCAATACCCGCAGCCTTACCACATTTCAAACTTCGTATCGCCCTTACAATCTCATCTATTGTTATATCCTCACAAGCCGGCACCGTCAAGTCAGCAACTCCGGCGTCAGGGTTGTGAGCATAATCATACATTTCCCCATAATACTCGCTCCATCGTTTTAACACATCTTGCGTGTTCTCAAGAATGTCACCCAACTTAGATTTTATTCTATTCATTCCAGAAACTGGAGAAGAGCTTCTAGACTTTTTCACCTCCCTCCAATAGAGTTTGATGTTAGACTCAAAGCTCTTCGCCAGTCTCTCATCAGCTTCCACTTTATCTCTCTCACGCTTTTCATTCACTAAAATCTTGGTGTCATTCTTGAGCCGACGGTAAATTTCTCTCTTCTCATCTCTCATACTATTATTCATTTGCAAAGATGCTACATAATCCAGCCATGCTTTCTTCTTTCTTTCAACGGAGTCTTGCACCTCCTTGTCCCACCACGCATCCCCTTTTAAGGATTTGCGTATCTTTGCATAACCACATACTTCTTTCGCAACTTCCACCATACTATCTTTCATAACTTGCCAACATTCATCCACGTCCAAGTCCGTAAGACAAACCTTGTCTAACTTTTCACGGACTTGACGTTCATACACTCTCCTTGCACTAATGTCTTGTAACTTTTCACTCTTTATTCTTTCAAGTCCTCCGAAAGGCACACGGACACGCCAATGTCGCCATTTCTTGAACAGACCCCTAAACCGGCTTATTACCAAGTAGTGATCTGTATCAAGAGTGGGACCTCTGTAGGCTCTAGTGTCCATCAGGCTCTTCCGAAGACGACTATCAACCATGATCAAATCAATCATACTTTTTTGTTCATTCCTCCTCCATGTATACGTGTGAATGTCCTTATGACGGAATTCTGTGTTAGACACAAGGAGACTTCGTTCCAAGCATAAGTCAAGTATCAGCTTACCAGCATCATTTACTCTTCTATCACCATATGAACCTAGAACGGCCTCATATCCTGGCCGCCTGGTCCCGACCCATCCATTCAAATCACCACACAAAATTACCCTTTCATTAGCTTCAACCATATCGAGAACTTCCCTTGTAGATTCCCAAAACTTCTCCAGGTCTTGGGTCGTCGCTGAGCTAACCGGTGCATAAGCTGCTACCAAAAACACCCTAGTGACGCCCAATTTAATTCGGACCCAGATTAGTCTCGGGTTCACCAAACCATAATCTTTCATTCCAGTGACTAAACGAGAGGACAGAAGGACGCCCACCCCCGCGCTGGCATGATCGCTCTGTTGCACACCTGCCCACAGAGCCATCGCGCCACCCGGGAGATCTTCGACCTCGCAGCCCTTTCGTTTAGTCTCTGTTACACACAAAACATCCAGGCGTCTCACACTCATTACGTTCGTCAACTCATTCATCTTCTCACAAATTCCACCTCTCACATTCCACGTGCCTATCTGGCACTCCCCACTCCTCGATCCGCCGTATCGGGCCCGGCGTGACAGGTGGCGGTCCCCATCGCCGCTTTGGCCGCTTTTCGTACCGACGGGGACGGGTCGGTACACGTCGCCTCGGGGGGACGCCCTAACCCGCACTGCGGTACGCCTTCGTGCCAGAATTGCAGCCCTAAAGGACTGGCAGGGGTCGCGACGTGCACGCTTCTGGCATGAGCTTTATAATATTAGTTTAGATTAAGTACCTGTAGATTTAATCTTAACGTAGGTAAGTGGTTTCAATTATTACATCAAGTTATTTATTGCACGAATTATAGTATAGAACTTGATGACCCGGTTAGTCTAGCGGTGTGAGATGACCGTGTGATTCAAAGGTCGCGGGTTCGATCCCCGCATCGGACAAATATTTGTATGGCCTACAGATTTTTGTTTCAGGTCTGGGTGTTTGTGTTTGTGTTGTATGTGTACAACGGCACTCACGACACAGGTTTATACCTACTGTGGGGTGTAAGCGTATTTTTTATTTGTTTTTAAGTGTGTGTGTGAGTGTAAGCGTATTTTTTATTTGTTTTTAAGTTCAGTTCCGTATTAGTTATGTAGGTAACATTGCACCCGTGCGAAGTCGCGTGCGAAGCCGGGGCGGACCACTAGTATAACTATAATAATATACCTACTTACGTTTAATTCTGTCTGTTCTGTGCCATCTGTCGGTATATTCTCTTCCGCACTTACGTCTTACCTACCATAAGAATTACAACGTCCTATAAGTTACCTACTGCATACACACATTTTGAGGGTTAAGGGTAACTCGATCTTGGGGTTCACAGACGCCTTTGAACGTATTTGCAACATAAGGCAAGTTCGCGATGTGTTCAAGAAGCCTTATAAATTTAATTTGATGTTTGCTGTTATAAGGCTGAGATAGTGCCATGGTGGCTAAAAGACGCGCGTTTGATTGGGTTAACGCGGTTCAATAATGGTTGTATATCTTAAAATTGAAAATAATTTTAAACTTAAGGATGCTCGCAAAGGATGTTAAACGATATAAAAAATGAACTGTAGGTAACCCGTTAAGTAATAAATGTACAAGGTAATTGATCTATTATTTACTTACTAAAGTACTGGACAGGACTCCTGTCTAGTAGGTACTTTAGTTTTTTCCAGTTTCAAGAAGTCAATTTGCCACACTTTCACATATGACATGATAGATGACGTAGCAACGTCTCTCATAAATAACTCTCGTACAATTTAAAAACGGAACCGGCTGTTTGTTTGTGGTGTCTTCTCTTTTTTTTATGTCAAAGGATTGACAGACAAGCAGACGGGCCACCTGATGGAAAGTGGTCACTGTCGCCTATGAACATTTGCAACACCAGGAGAGTCGCCAACGCGCTGCCAGTCCTGAAGGGCTCTTTTGACGCCATTTTTGAAGAACTCCATATTACACTCCTTAAAATACACAATTTACACGCTCTAGAGAAAAACGAACGTGAGAATCGGACCGTTGAACACTGCCAGGTGTCAAGTTGGTGAAGGTGGAACTTCTCCCTTCGGCGGGTAATACGGTGTAGGAAAAGAGACGGTGGCACCATTTCGAACAGTTCAGCAAAGCACTCGCCATTGTAGAGACGGTATAAATCGCATAGACTCCCAATGTCTGCGCAGGCTCAGATGTTCGAGCCTGACAGTAAGTCCTGGGTCGTTAACAATACGAACGGCGCGTCTTTCTAGGGAGTCAAGTGGACCAAGTAGGTATTTGGGGGCACCCGCCCACAAATGAGAACAGTATTCCAGATGGAACCGCACTTGGGTCTTATAAAGCTGTAATAGCTGCCCCAATGGAAATACTGCCTCGCTTTGTTAAGCACCCCTAGCTTTTTGGATGCCAACTTGGTCTTACACTCAATGTGACTCCCGAATTGCACACTTCTCTATAGGTATTTTACCTCGATGGTATAGGTAGACCTAAATGAAACTAATATAGGAATCTAAACGCATACGTTTTTCTCAAATGTTTATAAAATCCTTCTTTTATCGAAAACAGCTACACTCTCGATGTTCTCACTTTGTAAATAACTAAATCAAATTTATGTTACAGTTTTAGGAACAAGTGTCGCCAGTCTTAAAAACAATTGTTTTAACAAAATTCACATTCCACAATTCACAATTCACATTCCACTTAACAAGAAAAACAATCCATTACATGGATTGTTGAATACTTCATAATTTACAATACCGCGTAGTCGTCGGTTGTCACTACTGTTTCCCTTGTCGGGTGTTTGTTATAAAACTTTGTACTTTAATAACTCCGTTCGGAGTAGTTTCAATTGAGTTTAGAGATAAGCATCTTCCAAACTGTAATGTCTAACTAGATACTTATTAAGATACTAGCTTTTGCCTGCGACTTTTTTCGTGTAATGTAGGCGGAAAACAAGTTTGCAGCTCACGTGGATGTTAGGTACCTATGTCATGAACTCATGCCTGCAGTTTATAGACATTTACATAAAAACCAGAGGACAAAATGTAGAAGCGTTAACACTCCTGAGACCTAAGGTGGCATGTTTCTATGATAACTATCACACGGGGCCATTCAATTCCATCTAACTGGATCACTATAGTCAGAGAATATGTACCTAATAATACTACGTATAGAATGGAGACTTCGACGTCCGGCCCGATTTACCCGCCTCACCCTCTTATGGGCGACGTTTGGTATTCTCTACGTGCTACGCACACATTTACCCGTATAAATACACGTCACTGGTTGATGTCTGTGTAATAGAGACCAAATTAAGTGTTTGTATGGCATTTTGGCGGAGTGTCCGCGGTGTGCTATAGTGCCGAACACTACCATTTAACGGCAGATAGGTTAGGTAATGCGGTGGTGCCTACGCTCGAGCTCCTGCACTTGGAACCCTACCACCAGTAAAATCCCTTGTTATGCGAATAAAAGAGTTTATTACTATGCAAGCTACTTTGGTGGTAAAAGCTACTCTTGACTATAGGGATCTTGTAAACAAAATTTGAAGAGAACACTTAAGTGTCTAGCATAATAGTTAGAGTGGATTTCATCAACATAAGTGGGGTACACCAAGATAACACAACTATCAGTGAAATTTTCAAAGTTAATTGAAATTGACACTTGAGATTGTCCAATATAACCGATGTCAGACATATTGGTGAAGTCCTGGTTACAGTGCTCATCAAGAAACATTTCACATCGAGCCTATGAAAGTGACATTCGGCTAGTTTCTACTTCGTAGAGCGTTATCACTGTCGCACACTGCCTACGTAAGCATCCGTAGTCCGGTATTGGTCAAAACTTGATGAAAATGGTCGACAAACATCAGATAGGTAAGGTCGAAAGGGATAACGCTCTACAGACCCAAAATAAGCCGAAGTCTCCTTCCTTAGGTCGATGTGCATTATTTCTTGTTGGAGTACATCAGTTAAACTCAACAAAACATCTTTTACTGGTGGTAGAGCTCCAGTGACGGAGCTCGCGGGCGTAGGCACCACCGCATTACCTAATATACTTGCTGCTAAATGGTAGTGTTCAGCACTATCGTGTTCCGGTCAGGTGGTAATGTACGGCTCTGTAATTTCTGGCACAGAGGCATAACACCTAATGCCTCAGGAGTGGCAGCGCATCTGCATTTTGACATCTGGTCATTGTGTGGGTGTCTATAGGCTGCAGTCATCACTTAACATCAATGTGAACTGCATGCTTGTTTGCCACTTTTATTAAATAAAAAAAAAAAAAAATCTGTTAGAACTGTAAAGACTCCACAACAATATAGGTCATAATGAAATTAAATTACTAAATGGACCTCTACATCAAATTATGTTATGTAATGGAAGTGGCAAACAAGCATGCAGTTCACATTGATGTTAAGTGAAGACTGTAGCCTATAGACTCCCACACCAAGATCAAGGTCAAAATGCAGATGCGTTACCACTTCTGAGGCCTAAGGTGTTATTCCTCTGTGCCGGAAATTACAGGGCCGTACATTACCACCTGACCGGAACACGATATTGCTGAACACTACCATTTAGCGGCAAGTATAATAGGTAATGCGGTAGTGCCTACGCCCGCGAGCTCCGTCACTGGAGCTCTACCACCAGTAAAAATTAAAGTCAGTGTAACATCTCAATTCCGTCCGATCTAAAACCCGTGTTCCATTTGCGAGTACTATCCCTGCACTCGGTGAAGCGATACGGGCGCGGTCGGGTGTGTGATGGGTGACCGCTAGTGGCAAATGAATATGCGCGTTTCCACGCTGCGGAGGGCACGTTAAGCCCTCGGTCCCGGTTGCTATCAATAGATAGCAGTCGTTAGTCGTAAGCCACTAACCCGTATCACCACCAACCCGCATTGGAGCAGCGTGGTGGAGTAAGCTCCAGGCCTCCCCTTAAAAAGGGGAGAGACTCGTGCCCAACAGTGAGACGTATAATGGGTTGCCATTATTATTATCCCTTCACTACATGGTCGATCAATTTTTGCTTTATGTTAATGTCACGGGTTTTTTTTCCAAAACATAATCCCTGTCCCAGTGCAGCCAGTGCAGGCGCACTGTCGATTTGATTATTAATGAATGGACTCCGTCAATTTCATTAATTTTATTTGCAATAATACCACTGCATAACGTGATTATACATTATACCCATACCAGAGAATATGTAATAATACTACGTATAGAATGGACACTTCGACGTCCCGCCCGATTTGCACACATACACAACACCTTCCTCTCTTATGGGCGACGGTTGGTATTTTGTACGTGCTACGCACACAGGTGCGCGTGTAAATACACGTCACTGGTGGATAGAAACCAAATTAAGCGTTTGTTTAATTTGGTTTCTAAATTAAACAAACGGAATTAGGGCGGAGTGTCCGCGGTGTGCCCATACTATCCGTTTCTCTGTGTTAAGGCCCTTGTCAAATTAGTGCTCTCCTGTTCTTCTTCTAATATCCTTAGAAAGAAGTCTCCTTTAGAAGTTAAGAGAACGAGTGACCAGACGGTAGTGGACCATGAAAGTAACGAATATCTATTAATATACACATTATTTTGTTTTCAGTATATCCAGCATACAAAAAGAACGAGGCGGGGTTCACGGCGTGCCCGTCGCTGGAGACGCGCTACACTGGCGAGCCCAACAACCGCAGCGCCGTAGCGCGCCGCCCTGCCGACATCGTGCGCACGCGCAACCCGGGAACATGTCAGTATTGTGACGCATATTAACGATGTTTATTGTTACCTATGTCCGCGATTCCACAATAGGCAGTGAACCGAATCAAGGTCTTGAGCGACTAATATTCGTTGGAAACTCCCCTGGTGTTCCTAATGTGCTTAACCTTCCGCCAGGTGGCTCGACCCTCGGTTATATAATAGGCATATTAATGTATTGACCTGAAAAAAAATGAACAATTGGAGCATCACAACACAACTTGATCTTTAAATTTTTTGATAATCAAAGAGATGATTAATTCTTTTGGTTAGGATAACACTGTAGCCCACTATATTTTTGTAAAACTGTACTGTTTTATGAAATAAAGATTTATTATTTTTATTTAAAAAATTGTATTCTAGGTTGTAGCTACAACATTATTTTCCACGACGTATATAATTGGAATTTTTCCATTAGAAAAGATTCGCATTGGCAATGGCTTCGGTGTGTGATTGAATGTGCCCAATGGAAGTCAATAAATGGGTTCGCCATTTATTATACTGTCCCAAAAAATACCTGATCCAGGAAAATACCGAAATTATTTTTTCCTTTAGTCATGCGTTACAAATAACGTTTTTTTTTTTATTTGCCACATTACGTACTAATTTCCGAACTTCCGCAGGAAGTTCACCTTCACACCTTTACTGTATTGAAGCATTGTACCATAGTTAATTTGGAGACAAGGCATTGCCCCGCCAAAATCGATCAAAATAAGGGCGTGACCGTAACATCCTTTTCTCGATTCTGTTCCATAAATTAATTAATTAAGTACAGTTGTAATAATAATACAATAATTATGGCAACCCATTACACGTCCCACAGTCCCACTGCTGGGCACAAGTCTCTCCCCTTTTTGGGGGGAGGCTTGGAGCTTACTCCACCGCGCTGCTCCAATGCGGATTGGTGGTGTTGGGGTTAGTGGCTAACCCGCTGTCGGATGTTTTTCAAATCGCCCATAAGGCCTCCGACAAGGCTATCTATCGATAGCAACCGGGACCGACGGCTTAACGAGCCCTCCGAAGCACGGAAACGCGCATTTAATTTACCACTAGCGGTCACCCATCACACTACCCGACCGCGCCCGTAGTGCTTAACCGAGTAGATCGTTTACGATCTACACCAGCCGCCGGGCCATGCGCGCTTCAGTTGTACTACAGTTGTACTCAACAATTAATATTGCATATCGTCCCTTCGAAAGAAACTTTCGACCCGTTTCGACTTCGTAGGGCGTTATCTCTGTTGCACACTGCCTACGTAAGCACCGACAGTCCGGTATTGGTCAAAACATGATCAAAATGGTCGACAAACGTCAAATAGGGTACGAAAGAGATAACGCTCTACAGACCCGAAATAAGCCGAAGTCTCCTTCCTAGGCTCGATGTGCAAAATTTATTATTGAGCACTGTACGTAAGATTGATCCAGTGTTCAAAATGTTGTCATTTACTATATAAGTAACAATTGACAACATTTCAAAATTGACACGACCCTAAAAGAAAAATACCGTTTCTTTATTTTTCTTTTCTGAGTTCAAATATATATTTTTTGTATTTTTTTATTTCTTATGTTCTGTGAAAAAAAAATAAAACGGAAAAACATGATGACGTCACATATATGGTGGAATGAAGTAGTTACCATTGCCTATTTTTAGATGAAAACATTTTTACATACTCTATGACAAAATGTGTCTAATTGATACGGATATGTCAATGTCAAAGCATAAAACTAGGAAGTAGGGTTGGTGATCCGAGACCTTAGATCGATTAATCGGAAAAGCGATCTTTAGGACCCAAAAAATCGATTCTTGTTTAAATAATTATAATAATTTATATAACTCGATCCACAGTACTGGATTGATCTAGTGAATCGATACTATACCCTGGAAATTCGAAGATTGATCTTTTTGGTTAATTCACATAGGGACATAGGAAACATACAGATCATAAGATTTAACGTTTAAACGTGAGTATAGGAAGCATTATATCACTCAACAGTGTTCATTGAATACTGTTGAGTGATATAATAATATATAATATAGAGAACAGCAAGAAATATTGCACATCGAACCTATGCAAGAGATAATCAGCTAGCTTCGACTTCATAGAGCGTCATCTCTGCTGCACACTGCCTACGAAAGCACTGATAGTGCTGTATTGGTCAAAATTTGATCAAAATGGTCGACAAACGTCACATAGGTAATGTGCGAAAGAGATGACGCTCTACAGACCCAAATTGGCCGAAGTCTCCTTCCTGAGGTCGATGTGCATTATTTCTTGTTGGATAGGTACTGTAGTCAGATTGATCCATATTGTTGAAAGTTCTGAATAAATTGATCGTTTCGTCATTAGATCTCACTACATTTTAAAGTATAAGTTTATTTTTTACAGTAATATTTTGAAAGTATACAACGTCACAATAGAGTTTTAGCGGGCAACCTTTGAAGGAGGCGTGTGGTGCTCATAATTTATTTCATTTTCTCGGTGCATTTTTGAGTTAAATTTTAAATAAAGTAGGTGGCAATTTGTTTGAAATAGGCTTATTACAGTGCCTGTGTATAGTGAAATAGAATAACAGTGCAAAAACACGGCCTTTCAAGTTGCCTCCAAATCTTCAATGTAAATGTTCTGCTTTCGCTTCGCTTTACGCGAATTACTGACTGTGAATGACTGACTGACTGACTCTGACTTTTACTTCTTTTACGCTGCTTATTACGAATACGAAATATCGTTTTACTTGATACTGGCAATATGCGTAATAGCGATGCCATTTTAAACAAAAGAAAAAACATCACAATAGTTCTTCAATTCAATTCCAGGTATATCAAACGGGGGTCGTCGTGTTGTGAAAGCGCTATGCGCGTACACAGCGCGGGCGGAGTCCGACATATCGTTCCGGAAAGGGGACCGGATGGAGGTATTGAGCGATGCCGAGCCCGACTGGTGGCGGGTGCTGCATCTGACCACGAGGCGAGAGGGTTTGGTCCCGGCGAACTTCGTGGCCGAGGAGAGCTCGGTTGAGTGTGAAGAGTAAGTTGGCTTTGCTTTGATTACAATATGATACTTGGAGAGGAACTAATAGGCTTGGGATCGCGAATCTTAACATTACTGGAGACATTTCATTAACTGTTAATATTTCTGGCTTATGCTGCATCTGACCACGATGGGGGAGGGATTTATCAGATTTCGAGACCGTGGGGCGAAGAGGCGATATCGAGGAAGCTGGGTTAAGTGTGAATAGTACCTTAGTGGCTTTTGGTAACAATTGGGAAAATACTAATAAATAGGGTTGAGGCTACAAATCTAATCATCATTGGAGCCGTCCCCAATACTTTACTAATGGTAGAGTTTCTAATTTTGACAATTTTTTCACATAGCAATTATTGTAAAAGATTATTATGTGATATTTAAACTAACTGGGTGGCACTCTACATTTAATCATTGGATACAAACTATGGAAGCAATGGAATAACAACACAGCTCGCACGCATGTCAAGGTGATGGTTCACCACGCGACACCATCTAATTGTCTATTTCTTGCTAAAGGCAAGCCTCATTTTTCAGTTGGTTCTTTCCGCACGTATCAAGAAAGGAAGCAGACAAATTGCTCCTAGCGGAAAGCAATCCTAGGGGAACGTTTCTGGTACGGCCGGCTGAGCACAATCCTCATGGCTTCAGTCTGAGTGTCAAAGACTGGGAGGAAGGGAGAGGATACCATGTGAAACATTACAAAATCAAACCATTAGACAACGGCGGTTTCTACATCGCAACCAATCAGACCTTCCCCAGTCTGCCAGCATTGGTTATGTCGTATACGAGTGAGTATTGTATTGTTGCATGCAAAGATCCTTTTCATACAGGTGACATTTTTGCAGTGCGAAAATTTTGATATTCTGTGGTTGAACTAAGATGATAAGACATGGATTTTAGATATTGAGATTAAAAAAATTTTTTTTGAACAGATACTAACGTTTTTAAACACCATTGAACGCAATATGAATACATGATTAAAAAACCACTTGTATCGCGGAGCTTAAGCACACAGTGCGATGTAGTGTTGGATTAATTAGCATTGGCATTAATTGATAGCATGCTTGTTAGAATTTCACAAATTAAATGAAGATATGAAATTCTGCGATATGTGAGACGGTAATTATTTTATTATTATCTTCGATTTGTTTGCATTAAGGATCGTTTATTGAATGAACGCGTGAGATTTTTGAATAAAATAAATAATAATTAGTGTGCCAACCTTTAAACATTCATTAATCCTTCAAGGATCATACGGCCACCGGCGGCGAGACACAATTGAATTTCAATTGTCATATTTTTCTCGTGTCTGGAGAGATTAATTTGCATATTAACAGAAATCATATACTACGTTAGGTATCAAATTATTACCATATTAGCAAATAGCATATCAATAGCAATTAGTGTTATAATTATTTTTTTAAAGTAATTTCTTTGTAATATGTACGCCCCTCTTATTATTTATGTTGTATTCTGCTTGTTATCTGGTTGCCTGGTAGAAATCGCTGTGTAGCGATAAGGCCGCCATTTGTCCTTTTTTTTAATTTTTTTTTTATGGCATCGCTTGTTATGCATATTGCCAGTGTCAAGTAAAACGATATTTCGTATTCGTATTAAGCAACGTAAAAGTAAAAAAATCAGAGTCGTCAGTCAATTTATCAGTTCGTCAGTCAGTCACAGTCAGTAATTCTAGTAAAGCGATGGCTACCTTTACCAGAACATTTACATTGAAGTTTTGGAGGCAACCCAAAAAAAACGTGTTTTCGCACTGTTATTCTATTTCACTATACACAAGCACTGTAATAAGCTTATATCAAACAAAATGCCACCGACTTTATTTAATATAACTCAAAAATACACCTAGAAAATAAAATAAAATAAGAGCACCACACGCATCTTTCAAGGTTCCCGCCAAAACTCCCATTTGTCCTTGTCCTCCTGCCATTGTATCTAACTTATTCCTGATTGGTGTACAATAAAGAATATTGTTGTTGTTGTTGTTAGCATGCTAACGGCCAAATACTCAAACGTCACTCAAATCTAAGTGGGACTTAAAAGTCTTCTGTCTTTATTAAACACGTTCAAACGATAGAGATAGCGCACATTTGAGAGTTGCTTAAAATTGAGTGACGTTTGAGTATTCGGCCATAAGATTCGCAAATTCAGATGCTTATGAAAGGAGATGTTGCGAGCTCGGCCCTAGTTCGTACACGTCCTCAAAAAATGGGTAAACTAAAGAAGAATCCGAAAAAAATACAATTTATTTATTCAAGAATATATTTTAGAGTTACTACCACATTTAATTCAAACGATTTTATCATTTTCAACCATATTTAACATGGCGGCGATACAGCCGACGCTTCTTTAAATTGGAAATCGATTAGTTTAAGTTCTTAGTATTAACACATGAAATCGATTTCGATAGTATTTAGAAAATATCACTTTTTTCTCCAAGTACTATATAATCAAAAAACAATTAAAAAATGAAAATGTCAAAATGACATCGCCCGCCATATTCGCCATATTGGTTTGAGTTGCAACTCTAACTGCAAATAATGTTTTGTAACTGCAAACAAAGCTAAAATAAGTGAAAATATGCAGTAAAAAACGTTTTTATATTGATGTTGCCTGTTAATGATATTGTGTACAATACATGGCCGGAGGTCCATACATTTTTGCAACATCTCCTTTACGAGTAATAGCATGAATTGCCATCGCTAGTGCGATGTGTGTGAGATGCACGAACAAGTGGACAAATGGAACGGCGCCGATGTTTTAAAGTAACAAATTTTATTTACAAATAATTTATTGCTTTCTGTCTAATAAATCTTACAATTTACTGTCGTCAATCATGGCAAAATATATCGCACTGCAAAAAAAATATCTTGTATATTGTGACTTTCATATACATAAAATCAAAATATTTTTTTTTTGTAATTCCTTATCCTTGGTTGCACCACGATTTTTGTTAGAGTTATTGTAACATTTCACATCCTTTTCTAACTTTAACTGATTTCTTTAAGTTAGAGAAGGATGTAAAATGTTAGAGTAACTTTTAACTTAAGCAAATATGCTAGTGCAACCCAGGCTTAGTCATACACGTATGTACTTGTCCTACATATTTTACATTTAAACACTACCACACCCATCATCTATACTTATAATAAATCTGTAGAAGTGTAAATTCTGTACATTAAAAATATTGAAAAAATAAATACCAGGGGATGTTACTAGATCGATACCGAACCCAAATATGTGATTAGAAAATTTTTTGTCTGTCTGTCTGTCTGTGTTGTTCAAGCATCACATAAAAACTACTGGTCCAATTACAATGAAACTTGGTATGATTATATTTTAACCTTTGGCGCACAACACTGGGTACTTTTTATCCCGGAAAAATGTCCGTTTGTCTGTGTGTTTGTGCACGCTAATATCAGAAACGGCTTATTCGATTTGCGGTTTTCACTAATATATTGTGGTAAGTTTCACTTAACATTTAGTGTTTGTTTCATGTGAATCGGTTCAGAAATAAAAAAGTTATGTCAATTTAAAGAATCATATCGAATATTTTTAAGCTATTCAGTATCTTAGTTCTATCTTTTATGGAGTTTCGTACCTAATAGGTAAAAACGGACCCTACGGATAACTAATTCTCCGCTGTCTGTCTGTCTGTCTGTCTGTCTGTCCGTCCGTCCGTCCGTCCGTCTAGACAGACGGACGGACCGACGGACGGACAGACAGACAGACAGACAGACAGACAGCTCTCTATCAGACGTATCTCTATCACTGTCACCACGCTGTATCTCATAAATAGTGATAGCTAGAAAGCTAACATTTTCACAAATTATGTATTTCTGTTACCGCTATAATGTAGACGCTTAAAATTTTCATAGACTTTTCAGGTCTTATGTTGTATTGTTGGTTCCATAATAAATCTATATACGTACAAATAAATAAAATTGTAGTGTCTGTTTGTAATATAAAAATAACCGCTTTTAACTAAACGCATATGTATGTATACACGGTAGCTGATGTAACAAGGAGTAACTTAGGCTACCTTCTATCTCCATACATACATACCTACCTACAAATAAGAAGAATTTGAGTGTCTCCGATTTTGACGGGACTTACACTGGCAGATAGCTGATGTAATAAGGAGTAACTTACGCTACTTTTATACTAGCTGCGCCCACGACTTCGTCCGGGTAGATACTGAACAATCATATTTTTTCTCACGTAGACGAAGTCGCGGGCACAGCTAGTAATCAATATAATCATCCATTGGAATACGATGACTAAAATGATGTAGATAAACATGTCTCTTAGTGAACCCTTGCTTTTAGCATCATCTAGAACAAGCTAACCCAAAATGTAGACAACATTATCTAAATAAAGTGTACTGACACATTGCAGAAAACGCGCTAGGCTTGTGCCACGTGCTCGCCCGGCCGTGTCCGAAGCCCGAGCCCCAAATGTGGGATTTGGGCCCGGAGTTGAGAGACAAATGGGAGATACCAAGGAGCCAGATTCAGCTGATAAAGAAGCTTGGACAAGGCAACTTCGGCGAGGTGTATTATGGCAAATGGTGCAATAGTATTGAGGTAAGTCAATTATAAAATAAGCTTACACAGCCCTATACTAGGTTTAACAAACCTGTGTCGTGGGTTCCGTTACAACACACACAATATACAGGGTGTCCCAGCAATCAACGATAAACCGAAAACGTAATGTCAGTCAAATATTTGTCATGTATTTTTAATATTATTAGAATGTAAAGTAATACCAAGAAATCTGATTCAACTGATAAGTAAGGGACTTGACATGACAATATAAGAATTGGGGCAGTCATGAGGCATGCCCCTCCCCCCTCCCCAAAATAAGGATACAAACCTATTATAAACCAAAAAAGAAAACAAATGCAAAAATATGTCGAAACATGTTTCTTTGTCTATTTAATAAGACTGTTTATCAACCAATCACCGTCACCCCAAAGAGAACATCATGTTTAATTGAACAGATTATTCCAATTGCTTTGACTTTTGTATTGGATTTTCCGGCCCACCGATTTCATCGTATATGAACTACACCGAACGGTCACTGCAGCAGAAAGATTTCGGTTTCAAAAGCTTATTCATGTGATCCATCCAATTATCATGAGTGAATAAACAGCGTATCGGTTTTTGGAGTTTACTCCTTAATAAACGATTTGAATTAAGGCCCGTTTATACGTAAATTTTATGAGGAGTACAAAAATCAAGATTTTTTATATGAAAGTGGCAAACTAGCATGCAGCTTACTTTGATGTTAAGTGATGACTGCAGCCTATAGACACCAACACAAAAACCAGAGGTTAAGATGCAGATGCGTTACCGCTCCTGAGGCTTAAGGTGTTATGCCTCTGTGCCGGCAATCACAGGGCCGTACATTACCACCTGACCGGAACACGATAGTGCTGAACACTACCATTTAGCGGCAAGTATATTAGGTAATGCGTTGGTGCCTACGCCCGCGAGCTGCGTCACAGGAGCTCTACCACCAGTACGAAACCAAGTGAAACACGAAAGTTGAGAGACGTAGAAAATGAGTCATTCCCACTGCGAGCGCTGCGACCGAGCGGACGTGTTTCACTCGGCCGCACTAGCTATCTCCAGAGAATATGTAATAATACTACGTATAGAATGGAGACTTCGACGTCGCGCCCGATTTTCCTGGCTCACCCAAACTCCTCCCCTCTTATGGGCGACGTTTGGTATTCTCTATGTGCTACGCACACAGGTTCACGTGTGTAAATACACGTCACTGATTGATGTCGGTGTAATAGAGACCAAATTTAGCGTTTGTATGGAATTTTGGCTGAGTGTCCGCGGTGTGCTATCTGCTTATGCACACCGGGTGTACTCTGACTCCCGTCGTGCGTCGGCGCTCACACACACACTATTTCTCATAGCAAATATTTATTGTTTACAGGTCGCCGTGAAAACATTGAGAGAAGGAACGATGTCAACTCAAGCGTTCCTGCAAGAAGCAGCCATCATGAAGAAGTTCCGACATAAGCGCCTGGTCGCTCTCTACGCGGTCTGCTCGCACCAAGAGCCAGTGTACATCGTCCAAGAATACATGTCCAAAGGATCTCTACTAGAATTCCTCAGAAATGGAGAAGGCAAAGCTCTCCATTTCGAGGATCTAGTGTACATTGCCGCCCAAGTCGCCTCCGGTATGGAATACCTCGAATCCAAACTTCTAATACACAGAGACTTAGCAGCCAGAAATGTGTTAATAGGTGAAAATAATGTAGCGAAAATTTGTGACTTTGGTTTAGCTAGAGTGATCGAAGACAACGAATACTGCCCTAAACAAGGCTCCCGGTTTCCAGTTAAATGGACTGCGCCCGAGGCTATTATTTACGGCAGATTCTCCATCAAAAGCGACGTCTGGTCGTATGGAATACTCCTTATGGAGTTGTTCACGTATGGACAGATCCCTTATCCTGGACTTCACGGCAAGGAAGTTATAGAACAAGTGGAAAGAGGCTACAGAATGCCAAAGCCAGTGGGACATTACCTACCCGACGATATATATAGACTGATGCTTCAATGTTGGGACGCAATACCAGAGAAGCGGCCGACATTCGAATTCCTAAACCATTACTTCGAATCGTTCACAGTGACCAGTGAGATACCTTACAGAGAAGTGCAAGATTAGTGCTGTGATATAGTGAAATAGATAATGCAATTCCAGTTGGTGATTTGGTTACATCGCTCAAGTTTATCGCTAGACTTTTAATTTGCCGCGGATTTACGTGATGTAACTAAACGCGCGTAAGCGTGGTGGAACTGGAGGCCAGTTTGAATGAACGGTGTGAGAGATTTTGTGTAGGGTCCTCTTAGCGAATAAGAACTTTGACTGTGTGCCCGGTCCTAAATCTGTGTGAAATTCTCCGTAGAAAAAAAATATCAAAACTACTCAGTAAAAAGTTATGTGTGGACATACATAAAAAATATATACACGTCGACTTGAGAAACTCGTCCGTTTTTTTCGTCGGTTCAAAATGAATAATTCATCAAAATGTATTTGTCAAACTAATATCCGTATAGTTCGCGCAAAACTTAAATGCAACTGACCACTCCTAATCGCATGTCTTGTGTCCCTTCGCAATGCTCTAAGCCGAGGTCTCTTCTCCCTTAGGCAGTTGCGATAATTTTATTTAGGCTGAGTCTCTGCGCTCGCCGATTGCCCGGTGGAGTAGCCTAGAACAGTCTAGAGAAGTGCCGCGAACACGAGTCCATTATAAACAATGTGTCACTGAGTGCAGTTGGCTGCGTAAACTTTGTGCCAGGCTCTGAGCTCGCAACGACGACACAGACGAGAAATAAAAACGAGTTTCAATATTGGCATGACGAAAGTGAACGTACACTTATCTAACGTTATCCCTATTATAACATAAAACGTTTGCAGTGACTTGTAACTTCACGGGCGCATTTGAGGTTTGCGCGTACGGTAGGTTGACGTCGACCTCTGAAATCGATTGACACTTGTGACCTTTATAACACTAAGCCTGGGTTGCACCAAGACATTTGTTAAAGTTATTGTAACATATCACATCCTTCTCTTACATAAAGAAATCTATTAAGGTTAGAGAAGGATGCGAAATGTTACCATAACTTTAACTTTAGTAAATATCTTGGTGCAACCCAGGCTAGGGTTCCGTTACACCAAAATGTTAAAAGTTAATGTAAAAGGAGATGTTGCAAAAATGTATGGACCTCCGGCCATGTATTGTACACAATATCATTAACAGGCAAAATCAATACAAAAACGTTTTTTACTGCATATTTTCACTTATTAAGCTTTGTTTGCAGTTACAAAATATTACTTGCAGTTAGAATTGCAACTCAAACCAACATGGCGAATATTAAATTATATAGAACAAGTTCTATATAATTGAATAAAGTAATATTTGGAGAAAAAAGTAATATTTTCTGAATACTATCGAAATCGATTTCATGTGTTAATACAAAGAACTTAAACTAATCGATATCCAATTTAAAGAAGTGTCGGCTGTGTCGCCGCCATGTTAAATATCGTTGAAAATGATAAAATCGTTTGAATTAAATGTGGTAGTAACTCTAAAATATATACTTGAATAAATAAATTGCATTTTTTTCGGATTCTTCTTTAATTTACCCATTTTTTGAGGATGTGTACGATCTAGAGCCGAGCTCGCAACATCTCCTTTTACATAGGTAATTTTAACAAATATTTTGTTGTAACTGAACCTAACTATTGCGTTCATATGTTTTTAATATTGTTACAAGCACAATAGTTAGTCCCACAAAAGGTCTAATTTTTTTCTGAGATCAACCATACCGCAGTATTTGTTTTTTCGTCGTGTCAAATCTGTAAATTAACTAATAACAATTTTTCTACAGGAGTCTTAATTCCAACCACAGAGATAAAGGCCAATTTACACACATGCAAAAGTTCTGTGTTTTAGTATTTTTATACTTAAAAAAGCAAATACCGAACAATACAGGAAATGTGTGAGCTTGTCATTTTTATTGTACTTCTGCTTTCCTTCTAATTTGTGATTAGCAATTGGAATGAACATAGTAATTAAAGAGTAATTTTCAAATCAAGGTTTAAATATAGTAGTGGTATAATCGGCATGGATCAGCACTGAATTTTCTGTAGGATCTGATTGAAATAAGAATTGAGTATGAAAAGTAGAAGAAATCAGTGATATGGATTTATTCTACTTTGAAATATCTTAAAATGTATATGCATTAAATGGAAAAACATACAAAACGAATAGAAACTTTAAATAAAATGTTCCATTCGTGAATTGTTTACCTGACTCTGCACTCAAAAAATAGTCGCGTAAAACAGCGTGCTCTAATTGAAATCTTTTTCTAAATTTGTTATTCGACTTTACATTGTGATAATTTAAACATATTGACGTGAATATATTCGTTCAAGCATATAATGCAAACCCCTACAATTCGCCAGTTATATTTTGTCCTATTGACATCTTTAGGCACATTACCAAACTCCGAGGATGTCACTAGGAGACTGCTAGAAAATGGGAAAATCTCCAAAAACCCAATAGCACTTACATCCCCGACCATCGAATCAAACCCAGGAACACCTCAGTAGTAACGGGTTACCAATAGACTGAAGCAGTTGTTATATTTAAATCCAAAATATTAGTAATTAAATTGTATCAGACGCTATTCTGTAACCACTCCTATCCTATTGAATCTGAAGATCCAGTGCCCAAATATATCTAGTTATCTGTGCTACTGATTGTATACTTAAAAAAACAGTTTTATTTTGATCTTGATTTATTCTAAATATCTGCACGCTACTGAAAGTGAAATTTCTCTGGAACACGTAATTAAAGTCTTGTTAAAATCACTAATAACTTTCTATTTTCTTATTTATTAGCAACAGTAGCTTAAGCGCACTTAGGATATTGTTTTGCATTTTGTACAAAACTGTTCATTAAGACGTAAGCAATAAGGTTTGAAACAATGTGAAATTAACAATATTTTCATATTCTAAAGTGAGATGTGATATTTTTTATCACTTAAGGCCCAAAAAAAAGTAACGATCTGATTCTCTTTTTAATGTACTATCACTGCCAAATTATTTCGGCGACGATGTTTTGATTATATTGTTTTTGTATAATAGAGAAGCATATTTTAATTTTCTTGAAATCGATTTAAGAAATGATTTACTTTCTTTAACAAATCATGCCTCACTTACAGATTACGAATAATAATGTAAAATTGTAAACAAGTGTAATTAAGTCCAAAAACGTTTCGACGTAATGTGGTTCACAGTGGGCGGGGCTTAAATATGGTCCACGTGATGGACGTTTTCCTTGCCGCTCGGCGAAATGAACTTGTCGCGACTTTGTATTAGAGTTACATTTCTTACATTATTATGCACACCTTACAGAGATTTGACTTAATGTAAATATCAGGACATTGCAAGCAACTATAATATCTGGCTCATGTCAGTTTTGAATTTGAATGTGACTCGACGTAATATTTTATTCATTTTCAAACTATGAGATTTCACTGGATTTTAAATCGCATTTAGGTATCTCTGTTGCTAAATAATCGCGATACATCGTCGTCAAATAATATACAGATTTTTGTAAGTTCTTATCGAATTATTATTACATTGAAATTAGATTCTAACTATTAAAGAGTACGTTACTTCACGCCTGTAATCCCCGAAGGGGTAGGCAGAGGTAAATGCATGCATTCAAGCATACATGCAAACACCCACGACTCGCCGGTTACGTTTTAAAGAGTAATAATGTTAATTTGTTCACTTTGAACTCCATTAGCATTTCGCTCAATCATGTTTACATCTAAAAATGTTCTTGTGAGCTTCCGTGACGTATACTAAAATAAATTCATGTTCACAACAATACGCACAGTATATATTGATACTTCTCTTGTTTGTGATTGAATATGCGTAATATGATGATCTAGTTTTTCAGGATTATTTGTGTATAGTGTACAGATCCATGATGGTAATACGATACGGTATGAATACAAAAGAGAGCACACTGAGATTTTAGTTTTAAAATTGGGTTTTTAATATTTTAACTAGTAGTAATCATGTTTAATAGTTGGAAATAAAAATTGTCCATTCAATTTCTTATCTGAGTTTTTGTGCAGAGTAAATTGTCATATTACGCATGTTTTTATTTATAATTATGCCTAAGCTCTTCTTACGTAATGATTTCCCTGTATTGGAGTGAAGCGAACATCCCCGTTTGGTTAAATACAAAGAAAAGGGGAAGCTGTAATGATCTCTTTACAATGACTTAGGTAAAATACAAAGTGGGTGTTTTTGTAAATAATAATAAATAATTTTTATTTAATATAATTGTAAGAATTTTATTCTGTTTCTATGAAATTTACTTCTGTTCAAATCAGTAAGAATTATATTTATGGTTGATCTAATATCTATATTAATAAATAGAGATTATTACAGCACCGCCTTCTTAACGAAGACCCAGGCTCCTTTGCAGTATTAAAAATAGTATAAGACTACAAAAAAACACAAAGTGCTTTCTACATTTTTATGAATATGGTAGATATAAAACCGCTCTCATCACATTGCAAAGGAGCCATTTAGCCTCATGTAAAAAGACAAATAAACCTAGCGTTAGGACCATATACCAAAGAGTTATTGTATATTAAGAACGAATGATAGTATAAGAGGGGGCGTATTTAATTTATAGCATAGTTAGACCTTGTGACCTGTATAACTATAATTATATTTTGACCAATATGCAGAGAATATGTAATAATACTACATATAGAATGGACACTTCGACGTCCCGCCCGATTTCCCCGCATCACCCAACCTCCTCCCCTCTTATGGGCGACGGTTGGTATTTTCTACGTGCTACGCACACAGGTGCACGTGTACATACAGAGAGAGATTTTGGCGGAGTTTCCGCGGTGTACAATATGCCCAATTTCGACGCGTGTACGGATAAATTGTATTGTAAATTTATTAAACAAAATATTAATTGTTATTTTATGACTAACGACTGATCACGTTTTCAATACCCTTTTGTCGCCTCTCGAAAGTATTAAGACTTATGCTTTAATTGATAATTTTTTCATCGTCCTAGAATTTTGTATAAAACCAATGGAAAAAATAGTGTCTTATAACATTCCAAGTATTCAAACACTTTAAATTTGGACACTTTTGTATGAAACGATTAGATTTATAAGATTTTGTACATACAATGAAATAAATGTCATTGATATATAAAAATGCATTTTTATTCCATTAATCTTTCTGTATAACATAATGTGATACAAAGAAAATAAAAATTCAAATCAACAATTTTAAATAACACTAAAATAAATTACATTTACATTTTGAGAACATCCAATACTAAGATTTTATTACATGTTTGTGACAATATGAATAAAAATATAATTAAGATCTGTTTAACCATAAAGTGTGAACTTTATTTAATGTTATCATATCATTCTATCACATGGTACAAAATAAACTGGCTGCCAATGTCTATATAAAAAATATCGTCTTTAAAATAAAATAGTATTATGATATAAATAATGTATGCTATAGGTGTTAAAAGACCAAAAACTATTACATATACAGAAAATACTTTTTTTTTCAATTCTTCTTTATGAATATATTTCACTTCGAAGAATACAAAAAAAATCTAATAATGATTATATACAAGTACCTATCTAGATTCGTCTTTTCTCTGTTTGTAGTAAGGATCTAAGAAATTTTGGGCTAAAAGAAAATAATATATTCATCACTGGTTAGAAATAATTTGTTATCACAGTAAAATTGTAATTAAACACGCAATATTATTATATAACATCATTAAGATGGTGATATAATTGAATCTTAAGAGGCACCAGCTTACTTTTTCTATTTATAAAAAAAATATGATGATGATAAAGCTTTTTATCTTCCTAAAGTAACAATTAAATTGACTAAATAAAATAATTGATTAATATAAATTACCTATCCTTTATCAGCACTCAAAGACCAAAAGATCAATATGTATAGTCATTTGTGACAGAAATATCCTTAGGAACTATGTTCAATCTTAAAAATAAAAATAATAAGTCCATAATGGTTGTTAATTTATAGGTATAAGCAATGAAACTCTGGTCATTGACTTAAATCGGAAGCATAATTGTCGATTCTTTTAAATTTACTCCAACGTAATACTAATCTGCCTGCCTGAATAAAAAAATAAATAATAATGTAGGTAGAAGAAATAGATTTATAAAAAACCACAATTGTTTAGAACTTTACTTTCATTTAGTCACGTGTTTTTCGCATCGTATTTAAAATGTTTAGGTTGTATGTATGTTCTATACTAAAAGGCCGGTTGTATTATATATCTATGGCTATGGCTTGTATACATGGGCTCTCGCTAATTCAAAATGACTTATTACCCACGTGTAAATGTAATTGAAACTATACATATAAAATGTCCTCGCAAATTGGATTATGTTATTCGGTGATACGATTATATGGAAAACAAAACGGTCTATTCCCATTGATCCCATTGCTATAAAAATTTTGGGACTTCTCATCAAAATACCGCGACAAGTGGATTTGGCAGTCCTCTCGTGATGTTAACCTAACATTGCATAAAGAATTCTGAAGAAACCGAAACAGGTGGAAATCTGAAGGTGCAAGGTCAGGACTATACGGCGGATGCATAAACACCTCCCAGCCAAACTCTCTTAATTTTTGCTGAGTAGCTATAGATGTGTCAGGTCCAGCGTTATCATGATGAAACACCACACCCCTTCTGTTGATCAATTCCGGCCGCTTTCTCTCAACTTCTTGCTTTAATCTCATCAGTTGTTCGCAGTAGAGTTCAGAATCGATAGTCCTGCCTGGTGGTAATAGCTCATAATGAATAATGCCCTTCCAATCCCACCACACACACAACATCACCTTATTGCCAGTTAACCCGGGTTTCGCCACAGTCTGTAAAGCCTGACCGGCCTTTGACCACGACCTTTTTCGCACGTTCTTGTCGTACGTGATCCAATTTTCATCACCAGTTATCAGCTTCTTCAAAAATTATTCGGTTTCATTACGTCGTAATAAAGAATCACAAATGAGTACACGGTTCATTAGGTTACTTTCAGTGAGCTCGTGAGGTACCCAAATATCGAGCTTTTTTTTTGTACCCAGCTTTTTTTCAAATGCGCCAAAACTGTTTTGTGATCAATTCTCAGTTCTTCAGCTGCGTCGTAACTACTGATATGTCGATCTTGCTCCACTTTTTCAAAAATGGCATATATTTTATCCGTAATAGGGCGACCAGAGCGAGGTGCATCTTTGACATCAAAATTGAGAAAGCTTAAACCAAATTTGTGCTACTCTCACAGACACTGCACTAGGTCCATAAACATCGCAAAATTTTTTCGCGGCTTGCGTTGCCTTTTTACCTTTTTTGTAGTAAAATTTTAAAATGTATCGAATTTCTTCATTAGATTCATTCATCTTGACAGTCCGAAAAACAAATAAACATCACACATTTGCCTAATTTGAATTTGGAATTATGTTCTTTAAAATTTTAACTTTCAATGATACCAAAACCAGCCAGATACAAATACTACAGCCAAAGAGATTTTATTACAAGTTCATACATACTATAATGCGAAAAGATTTTTTCCCCAACCTATTATATAGGATGCATATTTATTTTTCTATTAACATTAAAAAAAAATAAACTCATAAAATTTCATGAATGTAATCTTTTTCTTGACATCAGATAATCCCATCTTTTTCATGTCAACGTGGGAAACATTTTGAAAGATAAATATACAACATATGATATATCTACAGAATTCCAAAACATACCTATTTGGTTTTATAAATTCAAATAACTTATTCCACTTTTTTTTCATACAAAAGTCAATTCTTTTCTATAGATATTAAAAGTCCGTTTTTTTTTAAAATATCGTTACTTATATTAAATTGATGACTAAACAGTGTCCGCATAAATTTTTGTCCTCATACTTAGATACTGGTATTCGGAGCGATAAAATCCCTTTAAAAAACGCCAACACATCAATATCGGCATGGGAACATAACTAGGGTGCTTCTTACTGTAGTGGTTCAAATATATTGCTAACCCAACCAGCATGCCAGACCACGCGTACCTGGAAACAAAAGAAATCTTATAGCGATGAACTTTTAAAGAAAAAAAGTTTTTTACTGGTAGTAGAGTTCCAGTGGAACTCGAGAGCGTAGACCCCACCGCATTACCTAATTTATCTGCTGCTAAATGGTAGTGTTCAGAACTATCGTGTTCCGGTTAGATGGTAATGTAAGGCCCCGTAATATCCGGCACAGAGGCATAACACCTTAGGCCTCAGGAGTGGTAACGCATCTGCATTTTGACCTTGGTCTTTATGTGGATGTCTGGCTGCAGTCATTACTTAACATCAATGTGAACTGAATGCTTGTTTGCCACTTCCAATACATAAAAAAAAAGTTACAATAACTTTAACTTTAACAAACATCTTGGTGCAACCCAGGCTTTTGTTCGGTTGACTGACTGCCTCGGTAGCCTAGTGGTAGCAGGCCACTACTACTACGCTGAGGTCCTGGGGTCCTGGTTCGATTCCCGGGTAGGGATTATCAGAGATAATGGTGTAAAGTCCTTTATCTCTGGTTCTATTGGGATTTTTCCATCTTCTGGCAATTTCCCAGTACCTCGAAGTTTGGTAATGTGCCCGGAGATGTCAACAGGCTCACACCCTGTTACATGGGCCAAAAACGTAACCGGCGAATCGTGGGTGTTTGCATGTATGCTTGAATGCATGCATTTACCTCTGCCTACACCTTCGGGGATTACAGGCGTGAAGTTACGACTGACTGCACTTGCGAGAGAATTCTCTTCCAGTAGAAGATTCTTACTTTATTATTAGTGGGCGGTGGGGTCGTCGCGTCCCAACGCCAGTATTGACGTCAGAATTTGAAATACTCACTGGAAAACGAACGGTTTACTGAACAGCAGGAACGATATGACTATAGAGAGCACTTTCCGCATGGTGGTGACGGTGACGGCGACAGTGGCGCCACATATGCGGACCAAAGTCAACACTGCTTGCAGACCCATGTACCCGCTCACGCTCAAGAGGGCTATGTTGGTGTACATTGTTAGCGGGGTCTGTAACTAATATGAATAACGCGGAGTTAATAATCTAGTGAGGTAAAAAAAATAACGTGCAATGTACTGCCCACAGTAGATATAAACCTGAGTCGTGGGTGCCGTTGTACACATACAACACGTGCACAAACATCCAGACCCGAAACAAATATATGTAGGCCATACAAACATTTGTCCCGGTGCGGGGATCGAACCCGCGACTAACCGGGTCGTCGATGTCGATGATGGTGAACTATGAATTTCATTTTTCTATGAAATTCATTTCATTGAAATATAACTAGTTTTCGGATTTCGGGATGACGTTTGCGAAATAGATGGAGGTAGCTGCACATAATAATTTCTCAAACTGCTGTCAGACAAATGTCACCTGTCTGTCCCAGACCACGGAAGCTGAAAAGCAACCGAAACGTCGGGTTCGATTTTAAATAATCATTTTAGTTTAATATACGCGAGATAAATCCGAAAACCATTTTTATTTCAATGAGTGTAGCTCGCGAAAACCTAAGAACATACTAAACTATGATATTTTCTTATAATTGACAATTTTTCGTATGAATTTGATCATCATTGTTAGTTCAAGTGAAATACATTTTAAAGACTTTTTTAGAAAAATAGTAAGACCGCCATTCCAAGGCGATTCAATAAAATGTGAAAGAGAAATTCGACGATCAGAAGACTTTGGTAGCTTAATAGGTTGAGCGACTGTGTTAGAGATCCAGTGATCGCAGGTTCATAACCCGTTCGAAATCATTTTTTTCTATAAAAATCTTTAGTACATTATTGTTAGTTGTCGGTTCAATGTAAGTTTATGGGTATTAAATTTAAAAAGTTACCTCAGCACAATAATTGAAGCCATCAACCAATATGCCGGTAAAGCCGGTGATGACCAATAGATACCCGCAGGCGATGGCATAAGAATAAAACACCACCTAAGAACGAAAGAAAAACACCATTAAAATTATTTACTTCAACTAAAACATAAACAATCTAAATATTTGTTAGTTAAAGAGTGTCAGTTTTTCTTTTCCTAAACTTTGTCAATTTGTAAAAAAGAAAAAGACACATTCTATAATGCGTAAGTTACGTAATAAAAATACGTTCCTTTAAAATACAAAAGCCGTAAATGAAAGCAATTAGTACAGTCGTGAGACATTATACATATTATGAAAGATTAACGATAAGTATTTTATTTATTTTTAAATTATTTTTACAATATTAGGGTAACTAACAGCTAATTATAACAATATAAAGATACATGAGAAATTAAGGCCAATTATAAGTTACCGCATATAGGATTAGATGTAGGTATTTGAAATGGTAACAGTAGACGAACGAAAATATAAAAAAAAATATAAAGTTCATGAAAAAAAAACAACAACACACGCACATATAGATTCGTACAAGAGTTAGTAATGCCATTTAAGTATTAAAATAAGCATTGTTAAGTAAGCATTTAAGCTTACGTACGGGAGTATTGAATAAGCGACACGCTCTTATAAGAAATGAGTTCTGCCTATATAGATAGTCCTAACTAAAGGAACACAAAGAATGTTGTGTTTCCTCAATGCAACTCTGCTCGCACACAATCCAATTTTTTCCAAAAGTTCAGGGCAATCTTTAACGCCAATACAAATGTTGAAGAGAAAGTTCAGGTCAGCTATTTCTCTTCTCTTATGTGGGGGGAGGAAATGAAATTTGCGACATCTAGCGTCGTAATCTGGTAAGTAGATATTTTTTTTTTTTTCGCGCTTTTTTTAGGCGGCCTGTCTCGAGACGGCACTAGACTACTTCACCGGGCAATCGGCGAGCGCAGAAGACGCACCAGCCTAAGCAAAAAAGTTAGAGCAACTGCCTAAGGGTGACCCATGCGGGTCCGTGCCTCGGCTTAGGACGTTGCGGAGGGACATATGAGACATATGCGATTATGGGCGGTGCAACTTTCGCTCTACTCCATTCGGTTGGTGATAACCGGAATGTCATCGGCCTCGCGTAGATATGGGCTCGGTATTGCAAGTATCGTAGAAACCCTTTTTTGTACTGCTTCCAATCGTGCTGTATAGATATCATAACCAGGGTTCCACACCTGTGAAGCATATTCTAGGTGACTACGCACATATGCGCAATAAAGTATTTTAAGTGTTTTAATGTTTTTAAATTCAGACGACATTCGACGACAATCCTACCTATGTTTTTTGCCGTATTTCATACGGAAGAAATACGGGACTGAAACGTGGTCGCTCACTATGGTCAGGCGCATAGTTCAAGGTAACGCAGAGGGTAATGTAGAGTTATGTTTCCCTGCGAGATCGAATCAGAAATGTGATAGATCCGATAGTCCACTGGATAGCGAAACTCAAGTAACAGTGGGCAGTGCAAATAGCTGGAAGAACGGACAGCCGTTGGGAAAATCGTACTAGTAGCGAATGCGTACTGGAAGACGAAGTGTGCGATCCATCAATAGTATTTAACTTTGAAAGTCACTGTGCTATCGATACTATCGATAGTATAAAATATAGTAATGATTTTTTTATATGTAATGGAAGTGGCAAACAAGCATGCAGTTCACATTGGTGTTAAGTGATGACTGCAGCCTATATACACTCACACAAAGAGTAGTTAGTATTGATACTATCGAGCCGTATCGATATTCTTACTATTGCCACACTACCGATAGTAGCATATCGAGCGGCATCACTATTGCTTGCTTGCACGCTCGGCATAGGCGGAACGTGATACTTTTTCGTGCGTGCAGACGGCGTTCATAAGTTAATACGACGTCATTATGTCAAAAATTATAAATAAAAACACGACACCTCGTTATTGGAAGCTAGGAACTGTTTCATAGCCTTCTCCTGAACGTTGCCAATGATCGCGTCGCACAAAAGAGCCAGCGAGATCACTATCACGCCAATAACGTGAAAGTTGGGCGACGTATTTGAGTCCGCTGAAATTTTTAAAACCAGTTATTTATGTTTTAAGGTAATTTAATGAAGGTGCCAAACAAGCATGCAGTTCACATAGATGGTAAATGACTACCACAGCCTACAAACCAGAGATCTAATGTAGTAGTTTCGGAGTAGTGGCTGTGAGCGATTGATATGATGAATCTGCATTTTTTGCCATTTGAATGTGGATAATTATAACTTTAGAGTTCAACCAAAAGATAACAATGATGGTTGAACCCTAAAGAAATGTTCAATACTGATAATTACCTAAAGTGAACATTGTCAATCCAAAGCACATGATGACTGCTGCAACATAATCCAAGAAACCATATCTCTTGCCCAATATAACAATGCTGCCAATCATGACTGGTATGAGTTTGCAGCTCTTGAATATCAACTGAGTTGGATAGTTCAGGTAACTTAGAGCTAGATTGGATAATGACATTGTACCTAATGTCAAAGCAGCTAACAATGCATATGTTTTTAGTGGAACTCTGAAAAAAAAATTGATTTAGCGTTTTTGAAATTGTTAATTTAAAATGTGTATTTTCTTGCAAATAGCATGCAGTCTAGTCAGTCTATGTTGATGGTATGTAAGTTTAAGATTAGAAACTCTTTAAAAAATGTGTTAGCCCTTCAAGGAACGTAAAGCCACTGGCATAAGTAGTATAATAAATATATGGCCACTAGTGGCTGGACATAACTGAAAATCAATTGTCATATTTGTCTCATGACTTGACGGGATGACAAAGGAGACATTTAGTAATTATGGATAGGATATAATACCACAATATTTAGCAAAAAATACATGTAACACATTGGCATCTTATCTACATCCATGAGTGCCTTCAAATGGAATTATGTCACTGATAAAATTAAACAATTACGATATGAGCTATCATGATAAAAAACCATGTTAATTTTTAAATGTTCTGGTATGCAATTAAAATATACAAAAACAATGAAATAGGTTTTTAAATTGGATTCTATCATTTAGTTACCATACAATGATATTGTAATGAACTTACTTCCTCTTGATAGGGTGTCTTATCAACGATTCCACATAACTCAGACTCATTGTTATAACAAATTGTACTAAAGTTATATATAAACTAACAGGTTTCACATTCGGATCTGAGAATATTAACTCTAAAAAGTATCCATATGCTAAATAACAAATAAACACAAAGATGGAGCAACAAGCAAACTGTACAAGTTGGCTGTATGGTGTTATGTTTAAACATAATATATTAATCTCAGATCTGCTCTCTCTATCAGTTTCGTCTTCTTTAATTTTGATGACTGTATACTTTGCATCCATTTTTATCACAGTTTATTTTTGTGAATATGTTTAGTTACAATACATAAGGTAAAGATGTCTTGGTTCACTATCTGAAACAAATGAAAAGTATTTATTTATTCACAGCATAGAACAATAATTAATAATATTTCTACCAAACTGTTGTAAAGTAGAATATATATGTTCTACTTTACATCACCACTTTTCAATAAATATAAAATAATAATAATAAGAAAGAATATGTTCCAATGTTACTATTACAGTGTATTATAACACATACATACATATATATATATATATATATGTGTAATATATATATATATATATATATACTAGCGGCCCGCCCCGGCTTCGCCCGCGCTGCTCTGCTCCTATTAGTCATAGCGTGATGTAAGCTATCCTATCTCTCAAGTTGGATCGAACTGCACATGGTGTGCGAATTTTATTATAATCGGTTAAGTGGTTTAGGAGTCCATTGAGGACAAACATTGTGACACGAGATTTATATATATTAAGATATGTGTAGGTATGTAACTAAGTCGTAAAATAATAAATGCTTACACTCACAGCTTCACACTAGGAATAAACCTGTGTGTGGGTGCTGTTATATACACACAACACATACACAAACACCCAGACCCGAAACTAATATCTATAGGCCATACAAATACCTATTTGTTAGAACAGGGATCCAACCTGTGAGCCTCAAAGGGTTATTCCTTAATTTAACCTAGAGCTATATAGGTTTCTTAACGACGCAAGTAACACCTACATATAGTTGAATAGATGAAACTACACGATTTTTCAGTTCATACTTTTAGTTTGACTTACAGTTTTCTATCTTTAAACACTGTAGTTACCACTGGAAACACGAAATTGGTTACAAAAGTAACAATTTTATCTTGTAAGTTCTGAACTCATTATATTCAATCAAGAATAGAACTACAACTATCTATCTGTTAAGTGTTATTTAGTGAATTAATTACAAATCACATCTACACAGTCAAACAACAACAAAATAAAATGAATTATTATGAATTTAATCCGAATAATCTGCAATTTTTGCTAATATTGTGTATATTTTGACTGACAATTGACAATTTCACTTGACGTTTGACGTGACATGTTTTTTTTTTCTTTTCTTCTGGCAAAGGGTCGGATCAACGAGCAATCCCTCAATTAGAAATTTATATTGATGGAAATTTAATACCGGTTGTAAGCAAAGTGAAATCTCTTAGTCGTTCTAGATTCTGGTCTCAAAGGATGTGAGCATTTTGATAGCATAATTAAGAAATGTGAAAGACATGTAAATATCATTCGTTCTATATCTGTAGTTTGGTGGGGCTCCCATCCCTTTTCGCAGAAATTACTTTACAACGCATTAGTTCGTAGTGTAATTGATTATGGCTCTTTTTTATGGAACCGTGCAACAAAAGTAGTCTTAATCATTTGGACAAACTTCAGTTAAAATGCTTGAGGGTCATTACTGGAAGTATGCGTTCCTCCCCCGGAAATGCTCTTCGGGTTGAAACATGTGATCCTCCTTTGCATCTTAGACGTCAGTACCTATCGGATCGCTTTGTTTATAGAGCTTTTCAGTGCAATTCCCATCCCCTTATACCCAAGTTGTCTTTGCTGGCAGATTTGATAAGAACAAATAAATACTGGGCTACTAAACCTCCCCCAAGAATCATCACTAGTTTCCTTCGTTTGCAACAGTTGGGCTACAAATTGTACAGCTGTTCTAAATGCCCTGTATTTTTATTTAATTATGATGCTCCTAAATTTCAACCCAATATAATTCTAGATCTAGGTATTAGTAAGAACTCTCCCGGTGCTAATGAACTCTTTTTGAATGTAATATATAATAAATTCCCTAACTGGCTTACTATATTCACTGATGCATCCAAACTTTCTTCGGAGTCTGCAGTTGGTGCGGCGGTTTGGATTCCACGCTACAAAATTATTTTAAATTTTAAACTGCCTGTAATCTTTTCTGTTTTCACTGGTGAAGCCATCGCAATTTATGAAGCGGTTTCTTACGCTGAGGCTCATAATCTTACAAACACGATAATTCTTTCAGACTCATTAAGCGTCTTACAGGCAGTGCTAGGTAACCCCTTCCATAATAAATTGAAATTCCCCATTACTTATGCCATCAGGGAAGCTCTGATTAAATGTCACAGGAAAAATATTAATATTACCTAAGCATGGATTCCCAGCCATTGTGGCATCAAAGGTAATGAAACTGTCGACCAGTGCGCAAAATTGGCGATTAGCAGCGGCTGCGATTCACACAATTACGTTTTCAGCTATGACATGATGTCCCTAGCAAACACTAAATTGGTTGAAGATTGGCAAAAAGAATGGGATCAGTCAAAATTAAATACAGGAAAGTACTACGCGAGCATCCAACCTAACATTTCCACTAAACCTTGGTTTTTTAAGTTTCAAAAGTTGGACAAGAAATCGTGCTCTATTTTATGCCGCTTACGCTTGGGTCATGTATGTACACCTCTCTTTCTTTATAAACTAAGGATCATGGACAGTTAGTTCTATTTGTGAATGCGGCTTAGACGAAGGTTCTGTTGATCATATATTTTTTAGTTGTTCACGTAATAAAATCTCTTTATATTCCCTTCTTCACCGTAACATCTCTCGTCCTACTAACATACAATCTCTTCTCATGTTGGTTAACTCACCTTTTGTATATAGGTTATCTAAATGTATCCGTGTAAATAATATTAGTATCTAGCTTTAAGTTAAGATTAGCATTGTGTTTTGTTCAAACTCATCTGTAAAGTTGGTGTTCGTCATTTATTTTTTGTTTTTTGTAGGTAATTCTTAACGCTCAATAATTATTATTAGAAGATTAAAGTTCCGAATATACCGGTCATCCGCTTGTTCCACCGGTCAAAATTCGCTTTATTACTGTGCCTCTCTAACAGGGACTGGAAGCGCTTTCCCTTATCCATTTTTTACCGGGTAAATTGATAGGATAGAATATTTTACCCTATAAAAACGCCTTACAACTTGGTTACCTTTCGATTGACTTACTGTATCATACGGAAAGCCTTTAATAGGGTTTCCCTTTAAATAAGCCGCTAAAACGTGCATTTTATTTTACCCTTTTAATTAATAGTATATATTATTTTAAATACTTATAAAAATGATTGGATTTCACTCGAGTTAAATCGAGCAATATTTTTTCCGAGTTGGCACATCACTATTACAGATTTTCATAGATTTTTTAAAAAGTTAATGTACCACCACAGATTACTAAACAGGTTATGCGAACAAATGATGCTCGAATTTAATTAAGAAATCACCTTTCCGAACAAATGATGCTCTTTCAATATAGTTTATGGCTGTGAATGATATTGACATTCGTTTTTGCAAATATGCAAAATTAAATGTATATTTTTCAATATTTCTGAGAGATTTTCTCAATATATTTTTCACTTAGAACCTTTTCCTAATAATAAGAAATACAACAAAAAAAGAATTAGTGAAATCGGTCTAGCCATTCACGCGTGATGCCGTGACCAAGGAAAACGGGTTGCATTTTTATATATTTATAGATTATTCATCCGGTCACTGGTGATTTGATTTTTTTGTTAAATTGATTCTAGTAGATTTTTAAGGTCACATGTGGCCACACCACACTCTTCCGTGAAGTTCTGTCGGAGTGGTTGGTTAACAAACAAATAAAGTGAAATATCGGAAATACCTCGTAAATCTGCTGTTTTTTGTGTTTTAAAGTGTTATTCGTCACGTAGGAGGTGTGTGTTATAACTCTACAAAACAGAAAATAAAAATATCTTGCGGCAAAGTATAATTCGCGAATAATCGTACGTCAACTTTCGCAGATCATTCATAGCTGACAAACTGGATTAAGGATAATGATGGACTCAGACTCGTCCGGCGCGGACTTTTGTCGCTTCTGCAGGTCGGAAGCCTCGTCGGATCGACCACTATTTCATCCTTGCATCTGCACGGGCTCGATAAAATGGATCCACCAGGAGTGTTTAGTGCAGTGGATGCGGTATTCGCGGAAGGAGATTTGCGAGCTGTGCGGCCACCGATTCTCATTCATGCCGATTTATTCGCCCGATATGCCGCGTCGCCTCCCGATTCGGGATGTGGTGGGCGGGTTAGTGACGTCGGTGGCGTCAGCGGTGAAGGATTGGCTGCACTATACGTTGGTAGCGCTGGCCTGGCTCGGGATCGTGCCGCTCACGGCGTGCAGGACTTACCGCTGCCTGTTCACCGGCTCCCTAGACCCGGTGATTTCTCTCCTGTTTGACATAGTGTCGGCCGAAAATCTGGCGAAAGATGTGTTTTCCGGATGCTTTGTTGTTACGTGCACTTTATTCTCGTTCATCGGATTGGTGTGGTTGCGAGAGCAGATCATGCACGGCGGCGGACCAGACTGGATGGAGAGAGAGAATCTACCAGCTGTGGCCGCCGAGGAACTGCCATTGCCAGATAACAACAATGATCATGTTAATGACGGCGCCGGGGAAGATGCCGGCGCGAGGGAGGATGGTAATGGTGAAGGTGCCGAGGATCCGCTGGTCGGAGATGAAGGAAATTGGAACCCTATGGAGTGGGACCGAGCTGCTGCAGAGGAATTAACTTGGGCCCGGTTGCTAGGATTGGATGGCTCCATGGTTTTTCTGGAGCATGTCTTTTGGGTGGTGTCATTGAACACGCTATTCATTGTTGTGTTTGCATTTTGTCCGTACCATATTGGGAAGGCGGGTGCGGCACTGGCAGGGTTGACAGCTGAAGGACCATTTGCTGGGCCGTTGACAGCCTTGTCTGGTTACTGTATAGTTGGAGCCATTCTCGCTTTACTTCATGGCTTGGCAGCAGTGCTTCGACTGCGGAGTGCAAAGAAAGCATTGGGTTTCTGTTATGTTGTGGTGAAAGTGGCTCTCTTGTCAGTTGTTGAGGTAAGAATTAATACCATAAATTCATCTGTGTGTACTTTCCCTTTTGTTGTAACAAATTGTGTGTGAGGCTATTATAATGATAGCTTTGAATAGAATGGAGTTGGTCTTTGATACTGTAGCCTATAAATATCTGAGTCTACAAGTAGCACATAACATTACCATTTAGTGACAAGTAGATTACTTAAACTGTCAAGGCACGAGAAAATGATGACAATTGATTTTCAATTGTTCCATAGCTGCCGGCTTCTCATTCCTTGATGGGTTAATATGGTAATAAAAGCCCTCATCTCCATCACTGAAGCTAGCACTTGTTAAAAGTATAAATTAGGTAAATAATAATAAACCTTTATTACTGATCAAATTTACAATATAAATACACAGTTTTTTACAATACAATTTCACATAAATCATCAGTGTGTCCTTTTGACACCAAGGCCTTCTCTAATTTTCTCCATTCCTCTCTGTTTCTTCCTGTTCTTAGCTAAAAAGGGCCAGCATTGGCACGTAGGTCATCAGCCCACCTTTTGAACTGCCTCTTTTTCTTTTTGCTTGGTATCGTGGTACCCATTCTGACAATACTTTTGCCCATCTATCTACTTATCTACCTATCTATAGGTAAATAATACTACCTCGTAATTTCATGGCTCCTAAAGCCAATAAATGTGTCTGGACACATTCACACTTGTCACTGGTGACAATAAATCAGGGTTGAATCATTCTACAATAAGACGTATGCGTATCATGATTGAAATAAAATAAAATGTGTTTAGTCATAGGTCCACCATATGTCCACTGTATGATATCCATGTTATAGACAAAAAAAAATAATTAAACATGTAGTAAAATATAAAAAATATAGGTACTACAAGTAATTTACCTCCACAACAGAACTCATATAAAGTATAATAGATTGCTATGCAAATATCAATTTAATTCTTCATAACAAAAAACTGTCCGCTACTGCAGAATGAATACCTGGGTCTCAAATCTGGGACCAGTTTTGTCAAGTTCTTATTTTTGAGGGACTATAAAACTTCAAATCTCGTTCATTGTGATCTTGACCTTAGTTGCAACATTGTTTGTCACTTGTTTTTTATTCTTATCAAGACCTGTTAAAGCAAACACAGGGACAAACACAATAATTATGATTATTATTAGTAAGTAGTGCCAGTGTATCAATTCAAACAAACAAACATTTGAATACATTATCATTCCATTATTCTTCAGATGGAACTATGTACCTGAACTGAATTAATTAAAATGTAATACATAGAAACCTGATCATGCATAAAATAAGCTCAAAAGTTGAATGAAACATACAAGGAAATACTGGTGACTAGGTACTTAACATATCTCCGTGTTAGTACCTATTCCCAAGGTGTAGCTGAGACAGGAGATGTATGCTAGTGGTATGCATGCATTGAAGCTTATTTGCAAACACACATTATTCGCCAGTTTTGTTTTGTCCCACGTGGTGGCAACATGCCCAGTGTGTGTGTAAAATTGCAAATTGTAATTTCCGGCACAGAGGCACAACACCTTAGGCCTCAGGAATGGTAACGCATCTGCATTTTGACCTTGGTCTTTGTGTCGGTGTTTATAGGCTGCAGTCATCACTTAACATCAATGTGAACTGCATGCTTGATTGCAACTTACATTTAAAAAAAAATTAACTTTCATCAGGAGAAATATTTTTTTTATTAAACAATGCATTTTTGAGAGAAAATTTATTTCAATATCATTTAAATAATACCTCTATATTTCACACGTTTTAAAACATAAAAGGTATGTAAGTAGTGTGCTTATGAAATATTATTTTATTAAACTTTGAAGTTGCCAATTCAGGCTATGTTCTAACAGCTCTTTCATATTGCTCTTGGTCATAGGTACGTCATGAACTAGGAAATAGACAGAATGATAGATTAGAGTTGATTCGATTGATTGAACATTGGTCGATTACGTTTCTTTTAGCGACTCGATCGCCTAACTTAATCACTTTAGTCCGAAACCTAATTCTTGTAACATAATATGCACTGAATAGTTCCGCTGTCTTGCTTCGCCAATGCGCGCAGCCTATGTTAGAGGAAGACAGCGAACCAATTAAAGTGCGATGCAATGCATAATGCGTTACGAGTTAGAAAGAAATAGCGATAATCTGCTTCTCGCTATCGCTTTCATACAGCCTCGAAATAAATACAATCAGAATATCGCTATTGCTTTCATACGCAGCACGAAATGTTAAACAAGCTAAGATCAGGACAAAAGCGATTAGAGTTAGGCGGTCGGGTCGTTTTTTAGTCAGGATCTACGCAAGTCTAGGTTTCTATTTCTTTCGCATATGTAGGTAGGTAAGTACTATCCAAGTAATTAATCCAAGGCTGTTTCTGCTGGCCAATATCCGAAACTGCCGCAACTGTCTCTTTGTTTATGTTTCTGATATATAGAGAAAGCCAAGAAATTAATTTAATTCTTACTCTGCTGAAATTATAGCGCATTCACTCAGCAGGTTTCGGTTCCAAGCAGGATCTCGATCAGTCGTTATACACTTCAGATGAGCAAACTATTGCGGTATCGCCGCGCCAGTTTAATGTGTCTAACAAAAAACCGTTACCGCATAATCGAATGCCCGATAGAGAAGGTGGGTGGGTTTTTTATGTCATAAGGTTGAGAGACAAGCAGACGGGAAAGAGGTCTCCGTCAATTTGTAACACCAGAGTGTTTCAAGTTGCCAACTCTTCAAAAGGACTCTTGACGCCATATTTGAAGAACCCTATATTGTATCACCTCAAAGGGAAACCGCACCGTTGAGCAGTGCCACGCGTCCAGACTGGGTTGAAGTTCCCTCTTCAGCAGGTTGTGTGGTATAGGAAAAGAGACGGTGGTACCATATAAAACAGTTCAGGAGAGCACTCACTGTTATAGAGACGTTAAAAAACGCTAAAAAACGCACAGACTCCCAATGTCTGTGCAGGCTCGCACGAGTCTGTCATTGAGTCAAGTTGATTTAATCACGTTTCCTTGTTCCAGATAGGGGTGATCCCACTGGTGTGCGGCTGGTGGTTAGACCTATGTTCCCTATCTATGTTCGATGCGACCCTCAAGGACCGAGAGGGCAGTCTGCACGCTGCACCATGGACACTCATGTTCATACACTGGCTGGTCGGAATGGTGTACGTGTATTACTTCGCATCGTTCATTCTCCTGCTGAGAGAAGTACTGAGACCCGGTGTGCTGTGGTTCTTGAAGAACTTGAACGATCCTGACTTTAGTCCTGTGCAGGTAATTTTTTTATACTGATGAAGAAGTTTAACTGCCTGAGTATTCTGGTGATTCAGATTCAACATTCATATTTTTATCTGGTAACTGCTTTATAGTTTAAGTACCCAGCAAGCGCGCATGACCCAGCGGCTGGTGTAGATCGTAAGCGATCTGCTCGGTTAAGCACTACGGGCGCGGTCGGGTAGTGTGATGGGTGACCGCTAGTGGCAAATTAAATGCGCGTTTCCGTGCTTCGGAGGGCACGTTAAGCCGTCGGTCCCGGTTGCTATCGATAGATAGCAGTCGTTAAACCTTGTCGGAGGCCTTATGGGCGTAATTAAAATTACCCGTGGACCCGGTAATGGGTCAACCCAACGGGACCACGGGTATGGCCCAACCGATGACTTTATATTGTTACGAGGGTGGATCCAAAAGTTCGAAGCCCGACCAAGAAAATGAAAGAAAAGTGGGTCTAAATTTATTTTTATTTTTCGACATAGTCTCCATCTAGCTCAACACACTTCTTCCACCTGAACTGCAACTTCTTTATCCATTCAAAAAAAAAAGATTCCGGAAGGTCGGCGAAATACTCGTTTACTGCGACTATCACCTCATCTTTGGTCGAAAATTTCGAGCCACCCAAATGTTTTTTTAAATTTGAAAATAAATGATAATCTGAGGGGGCTAAATCCGGCGAATAAGGTGTGTGGGGCAGCAAGTCGTAGCCACAATCATGGATTACAGACATTGTTTCAACCGAAGTGTGAACACGTGCATTGTCTTGATGGAACAAAACTTTCTTACGCAACATCCCGGCCTTTTTTCATTTATTTCTTCTCAGAGTCTTCGTAAAAGGTTACAATAATAACTAGAATTAATAGTTTGACCTTTCGGCAAATAATCTACAAAAATAATGCCCTTCGCATCCCAAAAGACAGAAGCCATGGCTTTGTTAGTCGACAAAACGACCTTAGCCTTTTTCGGTGTAGGTGAGTCAGATCTTTTCCACTGTTTGGATTGTTGCTTTGATTCAGGAATATGGTGGTGAACCCAGCTTTCATCCATGGTAACAAATCTAGACAAAAAGTCCTCGGGATCAGTCTCAAAAAGTTCCAAACAGTCTCGCGAAATTATGAATCGAACTCGTTTTTGTTCAGCTGAAAGCAACCTCTGGACCCAGCGAGCAGAAACCTTATGGAATACCAATTCTTTCGTTATTATGTGTTGCACCCGGCCATAACTAATGTCTGTTGTCTCAGCTATCTTACCAATGGTCAAACGTCGATCACCCAGTACGAGATCACAAATTTTATCGATGTTTTCTTTCGTGGTAGAGGTTGTAGGCCGTCCACTCCTAGGATCATTTTCAATGCTCTCACGACCGCGCTTAAACTAGAATACGATGGAGCAGACAAGACATCCATCAAGATATGGTGAGCACTTTGGGGGACAAAGTGCTCACCATATCTTGATGGATGTCTTTTGGTGACAGGCCTTTTTTATTGAGGTACTTAATGACTGCACGATGTTCAATTTTCTCCATTATTGAAAATCGCGTCAGAATGCTTCAAACAAATAATCACAGAAAATTTATATTGTGCAGTATCGGAATGAAACTGTGCACAATAAATCAATATGAGACATACTAACAAATGACGGTAAATTTAAAAAGATGTCATATCTCCTTGTAGTTTGGGCCACGAACTTTTGAATCCACCCTCGTATTATATTTTTCTTCTTGCGTTATTTATTTTTCTTTAATGTTTCTTGAAATTTGCAAAAGTAAATCCTGCAACTCTACAACATAAACAAAAATTAATATATGGTTTAAATGACCGTTTCTTTAAATTTCCGTCAACTTGGATCGTTTACATAACGTACATAATTTAATGTTATTATCACCAGCAGTCCAATGTTCAAGGGGAGAGTTCTGCATTTAAACATGATTACACATATTTATAAATATGGCCGTAAATCAAACACATGTCTGTACAAAAGACCATTAAAAAAAACCCGGCCGAGTGCGAATCGGACTCGCGTGCAAAGAGTTCACTAGTTTAGTAGCAATTCGTCTCGGAGATAAGGAGGAAGAATGGTCAATTATTGCTTATTTTACTTAATTACTTCAAGTCCATTTTCCCCCCATCTTAAAATTATGAAAAAAAAAGTGTGTTCATAATATAGCAATAGTCAAAGGCTTTTATTCAACACATCACACATACATTTATATACTTTGTAAAACTTTTTAAATCTTCTAATTCTTCAAAAGTGATCCCCTATGTTTGAAGTTAATTTATTCAGCTACGTACGTACATTCGAAGAAATATCCGGTAGATCTCGTCGGTGCCTTATTTTTGTGATGATAAAGTCTAATTTACAATGGTTTTGGATCGCTGGAAACTTCTTCGAAAGTACTCTAAATACATGTATTTACATATGGCACACATATGTATAAACTAAATAGGGCCAGTAGTTTTGAAAAATATTGGCTGAGTCACAGTGCACAGACAGGCACATTATATGAGTGATCCTATAAGGTTTTTGGCCTTTGAGGTACGGTACCCTAAACATGGTTTATTCTTACGAAAGCCAAGATCGATTAACTGTAAGTAGTTCGTAGAAACGTTACAGTTAGCAACTAATTAAACGTTCACTTTTAACAATTAAAAAACATATATATATATATATATATATCTTTACACTTTTGTTCAATGTTTTTATCATCAAACAAAAGTGTGATGATTAAAACATTGTTGATAAGCAATGATAGGGTTCATAAGGGACAAATAACAACCAACTGTTCCTGGTTCCGCTTTTCCCTAAAATATACCCTAAAAATAAAAGGCGTGAACGATGACAAAAACAATTCAGTTAGGCCTTAGGCGATCGGGCCACTAATGCCCTTTATTACGTGACTGTATCGATTGGCAGTATTATTTGTTACAATTTACAAAATGAAATAATAGTCAAATGAACTTTTTATCTAACTCAATAATAAAAATAATAACCCCTGGCAACGTCGTAACAAGATGTCATTGAAAAATTATCCTCAGATTTTATATTAATTTATTTATTTACTTATATTTGTTTAAACCGTTATACAAACCAATACAATCGTGGAAAACAAAGAGTTTAGATATATAAAACACCAAAAAGCAAGGCGAAACGCTACAAATGAATTATCTACATAAATACACGAAGAGGAAAAAGTTTGACAATTATGTGACATCGAGAAAATATTGTGTTCAATAAAACCAATGATATACTGAAACTAGAATCAATTACCATCAATGTTAACACGAGCCAGTGCAAGGGAAAAAGTACACCCACCACCACCGGACTCATCACTTAGCTCCGCCTCGCAACCGCCGGACAATGATCGAGACGTGAGCCCTGCGCGCACTACGACGCCGGCCGTTGCAGCCGCGTTGAGCTCGAGTGATGAGAGTCGCCCCCCCGACGCCGCCACCACCACCTCCGCGACGGCGAGGAAGACCCCGGCTGCCGGCAAGTTTAGGACCCCGGGATCCATCGATCCCGAACAGGGCCCCCGCTGCCGGTGGTAATGTGCCGCGCATGCGATGGACACGCCCTTTAAATGAAAGTGTCATACGCGCGTACTATGGGGCCACAGAGGGAGGAATAAATCTCACGGCGTACCGAAATAGGATGTTGTCTCTGTTCCGGGTGCTTGAACCAGCTGTCCAAGTTTCGGCCCAACGACTGTCGGATCAAGTGCGTGTCAAACTGCGTGGCAACATGCTGGATGCCGCCGCGCTTGATCGGCTACGCACCGACTCACAGGGTAATCGCGCCCCACCGGACTCACCTAGGAATACTGCACCACCGCCATTGTCATCGGCGGACATGCCGCACTCCGAATGCGAGGAAGACGACGACGCGAATATGACTGTGAGTACCCACTGCAGTGATAAATTAAGGAGCGCTTTGGAACATGCGCTTTCTGAGTATCGACCCATACTGATACACCTCAGACCGCGGTTACCCCGTTTGCCCATGCATAAACGTAATATAAGGTTAGTATGTGCCCTGGATTCACAGTTGTCAAACTACTTTCATGGCTGTGAAGATCTCAGCGCTACTCACTTGATTCTATACTGTGCTGCTGTAGCTGTGTGTCGCGTTGCTCGTATTAAGTTTCCGAATACTGAAACAACTACGCGGCCGAGACCTACCATACCAACCTGGCAGTGCAGAATAGAACGACGTATCGCTGAGACCAGGGTACTTATTGGTAAACTGTCTAGCTTTGGGATGGGCAACACACGCCCAAGGGTGATGCGCTTTATGTACGTTTATAATAATTTGGTATGTCGGAGGCGTCAGTGCTGCCTCATGTCGGCCTCGCATATACATGCGAGGCCGACATGAGGCAGTCGCTGCGGGAGCGCTTCTTCGGCCGCCTGAAAAAAGTCCTATAGAGTCTTTTATCGGGCGGAAATAAGGTGCGCGCCTTCAACGGCTGGGTCATGCCGGTCTTGGTGTACTCCTTCGGCATACTCAGGTGGATTCAGACTGACTTGGATGCCCTAGACAGGCAAGTCCGCTCTCTGCTGACATCACACCGGATACACCACCCGCGCTCATCCGTCATGAGACTGTACATCCCGCGGAGGTGTGGGGGCCGTGGTTTTCTTAACGCCAAGACCCTGCATAGCCGCGAGGTGTGCAGTCTGAAAAATTATTTTCTTTCCTCAGACGGGAAAATACAACAGGATGTGGTGGCAGTTGACAGCGGACTCACCCCACTTTCACTAGCTAAGGAGAACTGGCGCAAACCTGCGGTACTCACAACCAACGACCGCGAGATGGTATGGCAAAGCAAGGAGCTTCATGGTCGCTTCTACCGGGCCCTCCACGGACCCCAAATTGACTTTCTTGCATCAGTATCCTGGCTGCGATTCGGTGACCTCTTTGGGGAAACTGAAGGTTTTGTCTTTGCGATTATGGACGAAGTAGTTATGACTAATAACTACCGGAAGTATATTCTGAGAGACGGTACGGCTGACATATGTCGGGCGTGCCACTGTCCCGGCGAATCTCTCAGACATATGGTGTCCGGCTGTTCAAGTCTAGCTAATGGCGAGTATTTGCATAGACACAACCAAGTAGCCAGGATCATACACCAGCAACTTGCTTTGAAATATGATCTGGTAGCCGAGGAAGTGCCATACTACAGGTATGTGCCCGACCCAGTTCTCGAGAATGGTCGTATCACACTGTACTGGGATCGATCTATCATCACTGACAGGACCATTGTTGCTAACAAACCTGATATAGTGTTGGTAGATCGAACGGAGCGCTGCACAATGATCGTCGACGTCACCATCCCCCATGACGAGAATCTCGTGAAAGCTGAGAAGGATAAGGAGTTAAAATACCTTGATCTAGCTCTCGAGATTGTCAGCATGTGGCATGTGGATTCGGCGATCATTGTACCGATAGTCGTCTCGGTCCGTTTGCCGAGACCTTATCGCCAAGAGCCTCGACCAACACCTTAAGAGGCTCACGTTGGACCTGATGCAGAAGGTAGTGCTCCTTGACACGGCGCGAATATTCCTGCCGTGTGAGAAGATTCCTCTCTCTGCGCCCCTAACCACCGGTAACTTGGACCCTGTTCCCGCTGCCGGCGGCAAACTATTTTTTATTTTTTTATATATATATTTGTTTTTGATACTTATATATGTAAAAAAATAGGAAATAAAGTTTTAAATAAATAAGTGAAATAATAATCAATATATTGAATTAGGTTGATTGATATGATATCTACATACGTTGTTCAAGATCGTTGAGTACAGACAGATAAAATTATTAATAATCAATTTATTATCGTACCATAAATCAAATTGGAGGCTTGATCCATGAAACTAGATAGGGCAAAGCCACCAATAAGTTTGCATTACCAAAGAGTTAACAATGCAAATCTAGACCTATCCAGATTCGTAGTAGTTAGTCATTGGTATAAAAATATGCCTCTATAAAAATAGGCCTCACCCCAAAAAGGGGAGAGACTCGTGCCCAGCAGTGGGACGTATAATGGGTTGCCATTATTATTTTATTATTATCAAAATATGTGTTGTAGGGTTGCCAACTTTTTTTTTTTCAAGAAATAAAGTATACTGAAACGTGAGACCGTAAATCAACAGTATTGAGAAAAAGTGAAAGGTATTTTATTAATGCTCTTTAAAGTGTTTAGTGCTTCTGGCACAACTTATCAATTTAGAGTTATTTTAAAAACTTCTTAAAGACGTCACTACAACTAAAACAAAAATATTAACTTACAATCAAAATTGAAATAAATGAGGAGCTCATATTCTGAATAAAATTCATCCATATGATCAATTAATGTGACCAAAACTTTTGATGATAAATTAATTATAAAAAGATAATGAAAGACAGCCAATTAGCCTGATTGAAATCAACAACTGTACTGTACTGTACTGAGCACCTATCTAGTATTAGACACATTTTGATGCTGAAAACAGTATTTTGTATACTTTATTTTTGTTTAACAGTAAAAAGTATAATGTACTGAAAAACAGTATAGTGGGCAACCCTAGCTGCTTGACTAATATTTTTTTCATAGCTAATTGTCGTAGATGAGCTTACTTACATAAAGAGTAAGTGGACTATTGATTTTTGTTCTTTAGATGCCGCGAGCTACACTCATTGAAATGAAATATTTTTTTTGAGAACACTGAAGCTGAAATGCGCTCGAAATGTGTGGTTGATTTTAAATAATCGTTTTAGTTTTGAGATAAATCCGAAAAATAATAGTTTTATGTGAACAAGTTAGGGTAATGAGTAATTTTTCTCTTCAACAACATTTATTATTCGTTACGCTAAATCAAATGCAATACGTATTTGAATGCTGTTGCAAAATATATTTTATTTTATTTATTTATATAATTTAAGCAAACATTTTGTTCATTTATGAGCGTTGGATTTAGGTTAGCATTTTGTTTATTTATTATTGACTTTAGGTTAGTTCGATATTTTTGGCTATAAAAATGTTTTTGAACTTGGAAATACTTGAGATCAATTAATCAACAACCAAAAAATAAACGTCTTTAAATGAAATAAAATCCCGAATGAATCTTATAACAAATTTATACATATTATAAGTTATTGTAGTACGTTAATATAAATAATAAAAATAAATATTTAAGGGGTGTAATACATATTTGTTGTATAGGAAGCCCTTAAAACAGACGTGATTTTTTTTGGCGTTTTTTATTGGGTGTATAGTGTATACGGAACACATCGTGCGCGAGTCTGAATCGTCGACTCGACTTAGCCAATTTTTTCTTTTAAATATTCTAAAAAAAAACTCAAATATTATTTTATCTCTTTTGTACACCAGGAAATGATCCATCTGTCCGTGTGGTCGCACATCAGGCGCCTCATAGTGTCGGCCATGATATTTGGCACGGCGGTGCTGTTCATGCTATGGTTGCCGATCCGAGTGATCAAATACGTGCTGCCGGGATTCCTGCCGTACGCGGTTGCTGTGCACACCGAGGCGCCGGTGAACGAGCTTAGCTTGGAGTTACTGCTGCTTCAGGTTCGTTTATTTTCTATTGGGGTCTTGAAAAAATTGTACGTCTGTACTAGGAAGCGACAGGAACGAATTTGTGTGTGTGTTGCTGTCAAAACTAAACCTTAGTTTATAGTAAAGAATATATAAGTTTAGAAATAAAATAAAATAAATAAAATACGCTTACACTCACAGCCCCACAGTAGGTATACCTGTGTCGTGGGTGCCGTTGTACACATACAACACATACACAAACACCCAGACCCGAAACAAATATCTGTAGGCCATACAAATATTTGTCCCGGTGCGGGGATCGAACCCGAATCAAACGGTCATCTCACACCGCTGGACTAACCGGGTCGTCATGAAATGAAAGGAAAGTTGGAAAATAAAATTGAATTCAGGCAGGAATCGAACCCGCGACCTCAGGATAACCAGTTCAGCCGCTTTACCACTAAGCTACTGCAGTCCTTAACCTGAACGTCGATTTTTTTTCCCTTTCTGATTTTAACCAATTTAGAGTCAGTGAAGTCTTAATTTTTCTTTCCATTTTTCCTTTAATTTCTATATTCACTCGCATGTTTTATTACAAAAATAAAAATATGGAAATACATAATTACTATCCATACCGTATTCAAAGTGATCTCAACTAATTTTTAACCGACTTCAAAAAGGAGGAGGTTTTCAATCTAGATTGTATAGTTACCTTTTGAGAGAGCTTCATAAATTGTAGTCAAAGAAAAATTTCAATTGATCTGAATAATTCATTCAATAGTATGTAAATACAATGTATACAAGGCAAAGCTAGAATAAAATATTAGAAAAGTGTATTTGTTTAACAGGTTCACTGTCCGAAAATCAGAACAATTCTTTTAATAGTAAAACAGACAATATGTGTACTGTAGGACTGTGAACTCCTTAACAAATGTATACTTACTTCAAGTGAATATATTTATATTTGTATGTAGGTATTTGCTTTTAGAAAAAAAAAAATCCAAATGTTCAATTGTTGGATTAATCATATGGGCCCTATTTCATTAGAACACCATGGCCTTCGTAAGAACGCCCTCGGGCGCATCACCAATAAAATGTGCACAAGTTGTATGGAGAATATCTCACCTGGTATCAACTTGGTGGCGCAACCATATAGTTTACCCAGTATACCCATATAGTTTAGTTAGACCAGCGGTTTACTTGGTCGCCGGCAACCAATAAAAAATAAAATACGCTTGTACAACCCCACACTAGGTTTAACGACCTGTGTCGTATGTGCCGTTGTTCACATACATACATCCAGACCCGAAACAAATATCTGTAGGCCATACAAATATTTATATCGTCATGCACCACTGTGTGCACCACTGTGTGTCAAAATAAATGTTTCTTTCTTTCTTTCTTTCTTCTTCACTGGACTAACTGGCTCGACATTAATATGTAATAATGTGTCAAGCTATTTCCGTGACGCTCATTCTGCCACCAGCTGGGCTACCATGTATTGATGGCACCCCTTCCTTCCCACTCAAATTATATTTACCTAATATACCGAAAAAAAACCCCTTTAATCTTCGCGACTCGTCGCGCCACCGTGTTCTTAATAAAATGTATGAAATAATTTAAACATGGAGTTAATGGCGCCTAAGTTATTATTATTTTAGTTGTTATAAAGCCCGCCAAAAATGTTTGCATGACATGTAATTTATAAATTTATTTTTTAATTTTGCTGTTTTAGTTATGTTTTTATTTTGTTTATTAGATTATGTCTGGTGCGTACTGGGTAAAAAATATGTATTTGGAGGGTTGGAAGCTGACTGAAATCTGTAAGTAGAATGTGAGAGGAGAGGTATTTTTAACCGACTTCGAAAAAAGGAGGTGGTTCTCAATTCGTCCGGATCTTTTTTTTTTATGTCGTGAAACAAGCAGACCACCGTAAAATTCATATTGAAGCTTACCCCCTTATTCATAAACGTACATTAGATACGTTTTAGCTATAGAATGCTTTGTCTTTGTCAGTTGCATTGTCAAATGTGCAGGATAGAAAAAGACAAAGGAGAGATTAGTAACACTTTTATTAGCTAAAATACGTTTATGAATATGTTAGCTAGGGGTAAGCGAATAGTGTAGTCTATATACAAATACCACTTTTTAATTTGTCTTTGCGCCAAAAATAACAGGGTCGTTTATTTGTCACCTAATTAAAAGTTGGTAGCATTGAACTCTACTTTTAGGTGGCATTTATGTTTGGTTTCATAAAGTAAAAAGTCGAAAACCGGAGCTTGTTATCTTGTTTTTATTTTTGCTATGCTTGCAATAAAAAAGCTTGTCTTAAATATATTACTTTCTACAAAACATAATAGTAATATCACTTTTAAAAATTACAGTTTTCAACTGTCCATTTTTTTCTCAAATATGTTATTTAACTGTACTGGGAATCAGTATTCAATAACAACCCTAAAACTGTAAACTGAGGCAGGTAATGAGGAAGACGTATGTAAGAAGTGTAGGCTAGGTTCAGTTGGCTGAAAACCCGTGCAAGACTACTCCCGCCTTATAGTTTGGCCAATGTTTAAAGGTGATACTCCCGGCGCTGCTCGAACAGTCGCACACGCGGACGTGGTTGAAGGCGGGCTTGAGGGCCTGGTGCGCGTGCGCGGCGGGCGTGTTGGGTCTGCGCTCGTACTTGCTGGGCGAGTCGTCTAGAGACAACGAACCTAATCCGCCTCCACATCCTCCGCATCAGTTGGGTGCTGCGCATCAGGTAATACATTTTTCTTTTTTAATACATGTATGAAGAGAATGATGAATGTAGAAGAACCACGAGAGGTGTGTCAGGACCGGGATATCTGGCGTTTCATACTATTTGCCTACCCCGTAAGGGACTTGGCGTGAAAATATTTATACTTATTAATTAATTAATGGAGTATATGGAACTCAGTCTAATAAGATTTAAAGGTTGTTATGAAAAAAGAATCATCTTCATCATCATATCAGCCATAGGACGTCCACTGCTGAACATAGGCCTCCCCCAATGACCTCCATGCCGACCGATCGGAGCACCCCTGGCTCTAATGCTCAACCAGCGCCCGTCTACGTCGATTTTGCTGCTGGAGCCGCCGGGCACGTGGGGCCTTTCTTTCGTCTGCATTTCCATCTGGGGGTTTAGACCATAACCCGCCACGCTGGTCCAGTGCGTGTTTGCAGGTCGCCAGAGCCTCGTTTGTTGTGCAGCAGGGTGCACCACGTGCAGGTGAGGTTAGCTTGAGTCTCGATTGTGTTGGTTGAGACCCCATACACCCCATCATTCATACAGAAAAAAAAAAGAATATATTACGAAAAATACTACAATTTACTGAGATTGTAGCATTCTTTGATGGACTTTGAGTTTTTACACTTAGCAGTATTAGTCCAAAGTTGCGTATTTGTTACGTTAAAACGACACAAAGGTAAGGTGCGAAAGAGATAACGCTCTACAAGGCGAAATAAGCCGAAGTCGTCTTCCTAAGGTCGATGTGCAATATTTCTTGTTAGATACTGTACATAATTTAATTTGACAACCATTGTAAAGTGTTCGAAATTTAACTTATGTTACCATTACAGGCACTGATGTGGAGGGATGGGCCCGCGGGTTTCGAGCCCTACGTTCGCGTGTCGTGGTTCCCTCTGCGGCTGGCCGCCTTGCTCGTCCTCGTCTCCGTGTCGCTCGTCATGGCTAGCGCACTTACACTGGTTAGTATGTATTTTCAGGATCCTGTAATATCTCAAAAGGAAAAACCTAACCCTCATAAAATTCCTCGTGCGTTTGTCTGTCTGGTCGTCTGTCACAGCCATTTGCTCCGAAAGTAGTAAGTCGATTGTGTTAAAATTTGGTATACATAATAATATCGTATACGATCTACTCGGTTAAGCACTACGGGCGCGGTCGGGTAGTATGATGGGTGACCGCTAGTGGCAAATTAAATGCGCGTTTCGCGTGGGCACGTTAAGCCGTCGGTCCCGGTTGCTATCGATGGATAGCAGTCGTTAAACCTTGTCGGAGGCCAAGGAAAACATCCGACAGCGGGTTGGCCACTAACCCACCCACCTCCACCAATCCGCATTGGAGCAGCGTGGTGGAGTAAGCTCCAGGCCTCCCCCCAAAAAAGGGGAGAGACTCGTGCTCAGCAGTGGGACGTATAATGGGTTGCCATTATTATTTATTATTTATTAATAATATAGATATGTATGTTATTGACCCAAACATGCACATGTCGTAATTAAATAAATTTTATATAGGGGACCACTTTTAGGGGATGAATCAGATAATTAACAATCACCATTCACCACCTTATCTGCGAAACTACTGGACCTAAAATAATAGAACCCTGTGAACATTAGGCTAGACGTCAGTAGAGTAGAGGTGTATTATCACTCTTTTTCTATACAAGCAGATGATTAATTATAACTTATCGATCAACTCTGCTTATTTTTTTTTTATTTAATGGAATTGGCAAACAAGCATGCAGTTCACATTGATCTTAAGTGATGACTGCAGCCTATAGACACTTAAACAAAGACCAAGGTCAAAATTCAGAGAATATATATATATATAATAATAATAAGAATATATTTTAGAGTTACAACCACATTTAATTCAAACGATTTTATCATTTTCAACTATGTTAAACATGGCGGCGATACAGCCGACACTTGGGATCAATCGATTTTGATAGTATTTAGAAAATATTCCTTTTTTCTCCAAGTACTATGTAATCAAAATACAATTTAAAAAATTAAAATGTAAAAATGACATCGCCCGCCATATTTGCCATGTTGGTTTTGAGTTGCAATTCTAACTGCAAATAATGTTTTGTAACTGCAAACAAAGCGAAATAAGTGAAAATATGCTGTAAAAAACGTGTTTATGTTGATTTTGCCTGTTTAATGATATTGTGTACAATACATGGCCGGAGGTCCATACATTTTTGCAACATCTCCTTTTACGCAACATGTCGTCCTATATTCCCATGTATTCTATTTCCTAGGTAATCCCAGTGGCAATTGGCAGGAAAGTAATGGCACTGTGGTTGCCTAAAGCGTCCGAGGGTGTACATGAACTGTATACGGCTGCTTGTGGTGAGTCATATTTTAAAACTTCATAGGTGTTTTTTATGTCATAATGTTCTTTAATTTCTAAAGTTCACTCGCATGTGTTATTGCGAAAAATAAATAGTACAAGTATTAAGGGAACAGCGACATCTTAACGATATTGTATAAACTGCAAAGTCTTATATATAAAAATATTGGTTGTATTGCCATTAATTGGTTATCAATGGATGTCGTTCACCGACCCTAAAAAATCGGTTAAAAATCAAATAGTACCTACCTAGTGTGGGGTTGTGGGTGTAAGCGTATTATATTGATCGATGGTAAGTAATATTGCAGCTTATAAACATCTAAACGAAAACAGAGATATAAATGTAAATGCGTTGCCACTCCTGAGGCCTAACTGAGGCTACTCCCTTCCGGTCCGCCGCGGCTGGTGGCCCGTGTTCCTCTATGCCGTATTATTATGAAGACTCGGCCAAATACTCAAACGTCACTTAAATCTAAGTGGGACTTAAAAGTCTTCTGTCTTCATAAAACACGTTCAAAAGAAGGAGATAGCGCACATTGCAGCGTTGCTTAAAATTGAGTGACGTTTGAGTATTCGGCCATATGCTGATGGTATGATTAATAGAAGTTTAATTCGTACGTGCGTGCAGGCATGTACGTGTGCTGGGCGGTGGGGCGCGGCGGAGCCCTGGCGGCGGGCTGGGCGCGCGGGGGCCGCGCCGCGCTCGTGTCGCGCGCCGCGCTGTGGGCCCGCCGCGCCGCTAGGGCTGCGCTGGCGGCCCTGGCGCTGCTCGGCCTCGTGCCGCTCATGTTCGGCCTGCTGCTGGAGCTGGTGAGTGTGGTTCCATTGGCGGATAATACAACCGCAGTGGGTTTTTTTTTATGTAGTGGACGTGGTAAACAAGCATGCAGCAAGTTCACATGGATGTTAAGTGATAACTGCAGCCTATCAGTGCCGGAAATTACAGGGCCGTATATTGAAATATAATAGTAAAGCTCCAGTGACAGAGCTCGCGGGCGTAGGCACCACTGCATTACCTAATATACTTGCCGCTAAATGTTAGTGTTCAGCACTATCGTGTTCCGGTCAGGTGGTAATGTACGGCCCTGTAATTTCCGGCACAGAGGCATAACACCTTAGGCCTCAGGAGTGGTACCGCATCTGCATTTTGATCTTGGTCTTTGTGTGGGTGTCTATAGGCTGCAGTCACCACTTAACATCAATGTAAACTGCATGCTAGTTTGCCACTTCGATTAGAAAAAAAAAGAAAATACTCCATAATCATTTCTCGTCCCCAGGTGCTGGTGATCCCGCTCCGGGTGCCCCTGGAGCAGTCCCCGGTGCTGTTCGTGTGGCAGGACTGGGCGCTGGGCGTGCTGTACACGAAGATCGTGTGCGCGCTCACCATGATGGGCCCCGACTGGAGCATGCGCCGCGCCATCGAGAAGGCCTACCGCGACGGCATCCGGGAGATGGACCTCAAGTGGGTGTGAGCCTCTCTCCCCCCCCCGCCAGGCCCAGCAGCCGCCCTGCAGCAGGCCCCCGGTGCTGTTCGTGTGGCAGGACTGGGCGCTGGGCGTGCTGTACACGAAGATCGTGTGCGTGTGAAACGACTCTTAAAAGACCAACTGTCGCTTTTTCGTTTCAACGAATTTCATAACATTTAACGTCGGAGAAGATGATATAGGAAGCATGAATTTTTTGAAGAATTCCTATAAACCACGTGTGAATTGAAGGATTGGATTTTACCGAGTGTGAATTGCACACGTATGATTTTTTTTTCTTTACATAATTGCGTAATGGTTCGGTTATTTAAAGTTTCATACACAATAAATCATAAAAAACATCTGTAGTAACATACACTTTTAATTGCGAATGCATTTTCAGATTCATTCTCCGTGAAGTGGCAGCACCGTTAGTCCGGTGGTTGGGCCTAGCCCTGGCCGTGCCGTACGCCTTCGCCCAGTCAGTGGCGCCGCTGGCAGTATCGTCGGCGGCACACCGCAACCTGGTGGCCCGCCGTGTGTACCCCGCCTTACTGCTCATTGCCGTGCTAGCGGCGCTCGCTGTCTTCCAGGTAACGTTTGTCGACTTATTATTCATTATACATATTAGGGCCCGTTGTGTGAACCTTGCCGAAGCCTACATAGGTATTAGCTATGCCGTACGCCTTCGCCCAGTCAGTGGCGCCGCTGGCAGTGTCATCGGCACACCGCAATCTGGTCGCCCGCCGTATATACCCCGCCTAACTGCTCATTGCGGTGCTAGCGGCGCTCGCTGTCTTCCAGGTAACATAAGACCACGTATCTTAGAAGGTTTCACGAGAAAAAGCGCGCAGGAAAATAAATTTAGTTCAAACGGCATGTTCACACCAACAACGGCATTAACCCCCCACCCGCCTGATTGCGGCAGTGGCTTCAACATTTATTGTGCCTATACCAGAACGACGTTTGCCGGGTCAGCTATTTTGAATGGGGAAATTTAAATTTTGATAACTATGAATTTTAAAAAGTCGTAGAACAAATGTTGTTGTGATTGATGTACAGAGGCTGCCTGCAAGAGGTTATGCGCTAATTACAAATAACCCTGTATGTTAAAGTGTGTGAACCCCGCTGAAGTCTTCATACGTATTAGCTATTCTGTACGTCTTCGCCCAGTCAGTGGCCCGCCGTGTGTACGGATGCCTTACCGCTCATTGCGGTGCTAGCGGCGCTTGCTGTCTTCCTGGTAACATTTATTTTTTATACAGAATGTCCCAAAAGGAATCGACAAGGCTGAAACACCTCGCATTTACATCAGATATGAAAGGAGGTGTCATATCATTTTAGAATCTGTATTAATAAAGACGCGTTTTTTTAATTAGTTTTACAAAAAAATAAAATTTACGATTTTCTTTCCAAAAACGTTCTTCACTACCTACTCATATGATTTATTCCATGTCTGATTGTACAGTCTATGAAGAATATTACAACAGCAAAATCCTGCCGAATTTCTTTAATTTCTAGTGGTAGGTACACATAAGTACAAGAGAGTATATAAATAACGCTATTTAATAAAATCATAACTTTGGTACTACGTGAGTTTTTTTTTGTATTTTATTCCGAGTCCTCAATAGCTCTGCTATGAGGTGTTTCAGGCTTGTAATAGTGGCAATGGAGTACTACTTAATGAAGAAGTGACTACTATAATGTTTTTGCCGACATATTATGTACGATACGCAAAAAAGTCCGTTGTGTGAACTCCGCTTAGCCTCCTTTTACTGGTGGTAGAGCTCCAGTGACGGAGCTCGCGGGCGTAGGCACCACCGCATTACCTAATATACTTGCCGCTAAATGGTAGTGTTCAGCACTATCGTGTTCCGGTCAGGTGGTAATGTACGGCCCTGTAATTTCCGGCACAGAGGCATAACACCTTAGGCCTCAGGAGTGGTAACGCATCTGCATTTTTACCTCTGGTCATTGTGTGGGTGTCTATAGGCTGCAGTCATCACTTAACATCAATGTGAACTGTATGCTTGTTTGCCACTTTTAAAACATTAAAAAAAAAAAAAAAATCCTATTTGGCATTATCCGTGCCGTACGCCTTACGCCGTCTGCGGCGATTTACTAAGCTTTATTTCAATGATTTCTTTCAAATAACGTAACATATTTCTCGTATTACAGATTCGACAATTCCGCAAACTGTACGAGCACATAAAGAACGACAAATACCTAGTGGGGCAGCGGCTAGTGAACTACGATCACCGGAGACACAAACAGAGCGCCATCTCGAACTGAATGTGTCTAGGACAGTAAAGTAATAGCAGTGTGTACAGTGACCTGACACGATCGGGGCATAGTTTTAGCATCGACGACTCTACGACTGATTTGGTTGTACCGCAATCGGTATTGGCAAGAAATTTGATTTCATTTGTAAATAGCGTGTGCAGTATCCAACAAGAAATATTGCCTATCGACTTTAGGAAGGAGACTTCGGCTTATTTCGCCTCTGTAGAGCGTTATCCTTACCTTCTGTTCTATGGCACACCGCCAAAATTCCTTACAAACGTTTAATTTGGTCTCTATTACACAGACATCATTCAGTGACGTGTGTTTACACGTGCACCTGTGTGCGTAGCACGTAGAAAATGCCAACCGTCGCCCATAAGAGGGGAGAAGGTTGGGTGAGGCGGGGAAATCGGGCGGAACGTAGAAGTGTCCATTCTATACGTAGAATTATTACATATTCTCTGCCTATGGGGACCGTGCAAAGTACCTAGGTGGGTGTAATATAATCGATCGCAGCGCCCATGGTGGCGAAAAGTAGCAATAATGTTGACTCTGTAATCTATCATAGGTGTATCTCAAATAATCTGTATAGACTTGGTTATGCCATTTTCATAATCACTTAAATGGGTTACACCAGTTTTTGTTTTGTAAGTTACAAAAATACGAGCTAGAAATAGAAAGAAAGAACAAAAAAATCGACGTGTGGCCCTCGGGGACTGCCGCGGTAAAGCTATTGCATAGCATTTTGTATCAACTTATGCAATTATAATTATTTATTTATTTTATTTATGCAGTATTTCTTTTTTTCTTTGATATTAATTCAAGTTACACTTTTTGAGCGTGGTGACCGATAAGAAAACAGTTTTTTTTCTTTTATTAAATAAAAAAGTTTATATTGTTTGAAATATTTTTATTATTTCACAATACATATAAACAGCTGCTTATGTATTCGTCCGATTTCGGAGCAGCTCGTCTCGATTCGTGCGAACTTCGTAGAGTCGTACAATACCTCTAGTTGCACGCACACTAACACCGTGTCGAAGACTGCCGAAAAGAAACGACGTTAGACAATGCACGGCCTTCAAGCCACACCTCCGTGCCCGTCGTAGTGGGGAGCGTGAGGTTTTTTCGTTACGGAATTTCTGGATTCGGTCCCCGCGCTCAAGGCCCTCGATAGAAGCTATGCAATAGCTTAAAAATATTTTTATTTCGAGTAAAATTTTACAACTTTTTTCGAAAGATCATTGGAAGTCAATAAAGTCAATAACTATTACATAATGTAAAAATGAAACATATAATTAAGTAAATAAAAATAGGGATAAAAAACTAACAGTTGAAATTACATATTTCAATTCCTTCCTTGCAAATCGAGAAGACCATTTTGATCATGTTTTGACTAATATCGGAGTCACTGCTTACGTAGGCAGTGTGCAACAGAGATAACGTTCTACAAAATCGAAACTAGCCGATTGTCACTTCCATAGCCTCGATGTGCAATATTTCATGATGAGTTCTGTATTTATCCAGTACGGATTATGACCGAATGACGCGCTAAATATGGACTTCTATTGAATACTACTTCCTTACTATAAACCTTTAGGATGCGGTCCGCCAGGCGCTATGAATCATCTCGCTTGATCGGAGAGTTCTCCCTTTTCCTTGGCTCTACTCTAAACTATACTACAGTTTTTTTTAATGTAATTAAGATGGGAAACAAGCATGCAGATCACGTAAAACGTAACTTCACGCCTGTAATCGCCCAAGGGGTAGGCAGAGGTAAATGCATGCATTCAAACATACATGCAAACACCCACGATTCGCCGGTTACGTTTTTGGCCCATGTAACAGGTGGCGAGCCTGTTGACATCTCCGGGCACATTACCAAACTTCGAGGTACTGGAAAACTTGCAGAAAATGGAATAAATCCCAATAGAACCAGAGATAAAGGATTTTAAACCATTATCTTTGATAGCCCCTACCCGGGAATCGAACCCAGGACCTCAGCGTAGTAATAGTGGCCTGCTACCACTAGGCTACTGAGGCAGTTAAATGATGTTAATTGATGACCGCAGCCTAGACACTCACACAAAGACCAGAAGTCAAAATGCAGATGCGTTGCGGCCTCTGAGATCTTAGTTGTTTTGTCTCTTTATGTGATAGTTAGCCTACTACATCCAGTGCTTACTGGGCCAAATTATTGCCATCACGTGAATCAGATAATGCATGCTTACCTACCATTGCTTCAAAAATGAAGTGACTCAGAATTACAATGATTAATAGCTCAATAGATGATCTCTTAGGAAGTTTGTTTTTAAATGAAATGTTAGTTCATGATCCGATTTAATGAATTATTCATTTACCTGTTACAGGGTTTCAATTGATTTACGGGTAGGGATCACTTAAATGTTTTTCACAAGTCATTGCTAAAAGATATAGATAATAATTGAAATAAAACTATTTTTACGGATTTATCTCGCGTATATTAAACTAAAATGATTTTTAAAATCAACCCGACGTTTCGGTCGCTTTTCAGCTTCCGTGGTCCCGGGCAGACTGAGGTGACATTTGTCTGACAGAAGTTTGAAAAATTATATGTAGCTACCTCCATCGATTTCGTAAACGCCTTGCGTAGCGTTCAGGATTAACACAATAATTACTTATGGTATCTTGAGGTCTTGCAGACTGCTGCGGCTGGGATTTAATCTTGCTAAGTATGGGATCCCATGATGTTGATAATCGCCATCCATCTTCTCTATTGAAATTTGGGTGTTTTTTAATTTCAATAGCCTCGCGTACCATTCGTGGAATGGGTTTGTGTTCTCTAGCGAGTATTTGAATTTTATCAAACCGGATGTAATGGTTTGGCTTATCCGCTATGTGTTCACAGACTGCAGACCTCCCTGTTCTTCGGTTTTTGACATCAGCAATGTGCTCTTTAACGCGGGTGGATACAGCTCTCTTCGTTTGACCAATATATGAGAGTCCACAATCACAATCTAATTTATAAATGCCAGAATTTTGTAATGGAATATTACTTTTAATGGGTCTTAAATACTGATGAATCTTTTTATATGGTTTGAAAACTGTTTTAATGGAATTCTTTTTTAAAATGTTGCTGATTTTATCTGTGACACCCTTAACGTAAGGTAGTATGGCTGGTTGTCGTTCTACTGTAGGTGGTTTCACGCGGCCTCTGTGACGGACGGGTGGTACATGGAGCTTGTTGTTATGTAGCACCTGGCGTAGGTGCTTCAGCTCCCCCTGAAGATGGTGGTCGTCACAGATGCCTCGTGCTCTCTGAAATAGAGATGAGCCAACGGCAGATAAATGTGCCGGGTGATGGTGTGATTCACCATTAAGGTACCTATCAGTATGGGTAGACTTCCTAAACACAGTGTGACTGAGTGTGTTATTGGTTTTTCTAATTAATAAAGTATCTAAGAAGGCTAATTTATTGTCCTGTTCCAATTCCATAGTGAATTTGATTTTATGGTGTATGGAATTGAGATGTGAAAGAAAAACAGAAACATTATTGCTATCCAATATGGTGAATGTGTCATCTACATATCGTTTATAAATGCGAGGTGTTATGGTTGTAGTGCTCAGGGCTCTCTCCTCAAAGTCCTCCATGAATATATCGGCGACTATGGGAGAGACTGGGGAGCCCATGGCAACTCCGTCTATTTGTAGGTAGAATTCCCCATTCCACATTAGATAGCCAGATGTCAGGCACCATTCAAGTAGTTCTGCATATTGACTGTCAGACAAATGTCACCTCAGTCTGCCCGGGACCACGGAAGCTGAAAAGCGACCGAAACGTCGGGTTGATTTTAAAAATCATTTTAGTTTAATATACGCGAGATAAATCCGTAAAAATAGTTTTATTTCAATGAGTGTAGCTCGCGAAAACCTAAGAACATATCATATAGATAATAAATTAATTGAGAGTTTTTTTTATTTTCTTATATACTTACTTAAGTGCGAAATTAAGTATTAAAATATAATTCCTTACTACCTTTTTTTGTTATATCTATTAGTAGGGACTTGTGAAAAAATCATCTTCACTAATGAAGAATAGAATCTTTATTAGAATAATACAGTTAATGTATTTCATCGCAAGTTCTTAATAGTTTTCATAAAGGTTGACAAATTGCTGAATGAAGTCAGTCAGGTTAAGTCACGGATGACATGTAAAGACAAGCTGAAAGCTCAATGTTATTTGCGTAGTGTAATTTATTAGAATAGAAGGGAAGCCCAAGATTGGACTTATCCAGTTACTCTAGCTAATCATCAGATTAAAATGTGGGAGATAACTTGAACCCTGTTGAATATTTCCTCCAAATCTAAGGTTTCTATATAGAGGCGAACGCTTAGGGCTCCGCCACGAGCTTGCCTCACATTCAAATCGTCAGAATTTTGGATGAGCTTACAAGTATTATTTCACCTATTTTTTTAAAGAATCAAATGTTTTTGAAAAGGGCATGGCTTCAAGTCAGATTTCTGAGAGGGTCTAAAATGTGTTAAAAACGAAGCTATCTTAAATTTTGACGATTCGGAAGTGAAGTGAAATTGTAGCGACCTTTTGAATTTTTTTAAGGGCTGGCCAGCTGCCCTATGCACCTTCCTATGCCTGTATAGACAGCTTAGATTTCCACTCCACCGATGGTAGAGCTCCAGTGACGGAGCTCGCGGGCGTAGGCACCACCGCATTACCTAATATACTTGCCGCTAAATGGTAGTGTTCAGCATTATCGTGTTCCGGTCAGGTGGTAATGTACGGCTCTGTAATTTCCGGCACAGGGGAAAACACCGTAGGCCTCAGGAGTGGTAACGCATTTGCATTTTGACCTTGGTCTTTGTGTGGGTGTCTATAGGCTGCAGTCATCACTTAACATCAATGTGATATGCGTGCTTGTTTGCCACTTTCATTAATAAAAAAAAATTGGTGAGATGAGATACTCAACACGGTCTATCCCCCATATAGTTAGCTTCAAGTAACTGCCAAACTTCCCTGTTGGGCTCCCCTACTATAGTAATATTTTTTATAGAGTAATAGCTAGAAGAAATGGTCACCAGGAAATCCATTTATCTGTATTTGGCGGTCGTCGATGCTAAAAGTATCGATTGTTACGCCACCATACATCGTCGAGAATCGAGATGTCATTTGACATATTTTATTCTGATTGAGTGAATTTATATTTTTTGTTAAAAACAAAACGTATGTTTAGTCACAATTGGATACGATAGAAACTGGCAAATAATTGTGAAACGTTTTTGACAATTTTGTCGCTTAAGTAAATATTTAGCAAAGCGGCTATGAGCTGAATTAAAATTTTTTTTTAGTTAATATTGCAACCCTTTTATGCATGAAAAACGAGAGCACTTTACAGCTAGCTATACATTTATTTCGATTCGGGATTCGGTAGCGTTAAAGCTAGATAATGATGCCTACGCTCTAGAGCAGGGTTTATTTTGTTGAGGCTCTCTGGGTTATCATTAATATTTTCATTCTCCCACTTTATTTTTTCAATAAATACAATAAAAAACTCACTATTGTTTGTTTTTGAAACTTGTACCCCCTTATTCATAAACGTACATTAGATACGTTTTAGCTATAGAATGCTTTGTCTTTGTCAGTTGCATTGTCAAATGTGCAGGATAGAAAAAGACAAAGGAGAGATTAGCAACACTTTAGCTAAAATACGTGTATGAATAAGGGGGTTAAGCTCTGTGTTTGACGGCGTCTAAACAGTGGTCTACAGAATAAGTGCATGTGATATTGTAATCATCAATTTACACGCGTTTACTTTTTTATTTTTATAGAAGGGTGAGGAGGGAGGGGGGGGGGGGCAGAAAAGACCTAATATCTCAATAAAAGCGGCTTGGGAAGTGCACCTAGTTATAGTTATGAGCAATCGTATCTTTTTTCAATATCATAAACAAAGAGATTTTGGACGATTTTTTATCATTGTTTGTCAAAGTATTGCAACGAGTCATATTTTTGACTAAATGTACATTTTGTTTTTACCATAAAATAAATTGTTTTTTTCGGAGAGGTTTAATTGTTTACTGTCGACAATATAAAGCATCACATCGCGACGATGAATTAATATTATACAATGTGTGTTAGAACTAATGGCCTAATAAATAAATTGAGATGTTATTTTGTAGAAAGGCTAAGCGCGATAAATATAACTTATTATCCTGAGATACTTGAAATAGCGGGTTAATCTCAGAACTGCCGTTTTTCTTAAACACGTTGTATATTTAATCTATGTCGTGCCAGTTGGACATACATTTCAAATTAGGTGCCTATCCAAAGGAAAACGATGGCATTTTTTTAAAAGTATTTCTTCAGTTTTACTAGTTATTTGTAGATTGAGAAAAAAAGGACATTAACGTTCAAATAAAATGAAATAATTTAAATAATATCATATTTTTATAAATTCACTATTTAGCTTTCTTAGATCTTTTTAACTTTTAGTCTCTTGATCTATCGATTGAAAAAAATAGTCAAAAGTGATAATAAATTGTATATATTTTTTCATTTGCTTTAGTAAAAAATTAATGTAAATATGTACTTTGGTAGCGATCTAGCTAAACAATTGTTATAATGAATAGATTGAATAAACATTTGAATTGGCAAATTCTGATAATTCGATTAGTCACTTCTTTTCCCGCTGTTATGAATTATGCTTAAATATTGAAAATAAGTATTTTTCCGTCTTAATTATATGAAAGCAAGCATAGGTTCAAGCCTATAGCTTCGAACACGTAATTAAAAGTGCACTATGTGCTCGTTTTTATTTTAGGACAAACTATTTTGGTCTATTCGTGCTTTGAGATTTTGTTTAGCTTATAGTATTGGCCTCATTCCTAGAGTTGTCCAATATTAAATATAAGGAATGGATCCTCTGATGTTTTTTTTACTTGTTTGTATATATTGTTTCTTCAATCTCTTTGGGTCCATTTGTTCTAATTTAAAGATTTGTAAATGTTTTTGAACATCAATGGTAAATTGTATATTTTAAAGCACCATCATTGGATTTGTAATCACAATTAGATTTTCGTTAAATCTTTGAATGTACACGAAAAGCAAATTAATATACATTTTAGATATGTTACGATGAGGATCAAACTATTTAAAAAGCTCAAAGCTTAATATGAAATGCCTCAATGTAAGTAACAGTGGGTTTGCACTGATTAAACATTCATATATGTATGATGTATGTATTAGATATCTATGTTCCCAGCGCTATTTCGCACAGAGGTCATGTGTAACTCTGTTGACATAATTTTGATAGCCACTATGCAGTACGTTGCTGTTTTCTGATGATGGCTATTAAAATGATGTCAACAGAGTAACAGAATAAGCCCCAAAACGTGTCAAAATGTGATGTGTATAAATAGGAGTTATCAAACTTACAGATTCGTATTGTAAATGTTTTGTCAGTGTAAACCCACAATCATCAGGATTAGCATTGTGGGTTTTATTGAGTTGGATGACATTGAATTTAATATTTCATCAGCCAATAGTTTATTATGTTAATGTGTATTTTAATTCAATGATTTTTATCAGATTTATGTAATCAGTGACATAAAAAATGTATGTAAATCATTTAAATGAAGGCGAGGGTACGTAATAAATGTAAAACAATACGCGTAGCTTGTGGCAATGATTGTACATAAATGAAGTAAATAAATATGCTAGTATGCATTGAGATGTTATTTTTATTTCGTCCTTTACAGTATGTAACTTCATACCAGTAATCACCGAAGGTAAATGCATGCATTCGTGCATGTATGGTACATGCAAACACCTTCGATTCACCCGCTTTTGTTTTAGCCCATGACATCTCTGGGCATATTTCCAAACTACGAGGAACCTTCCAGAAAATGGAATGAAAATCTCAGATGACCCGGGAATCGAACCCAGGACGCCAGCGTGGTCTTCTACCACAACACTACTGACTACTGAGGCTCGTCGTTCGAGGAGACGTTCTCAACTGTCTCCTGTTAAATTGTAGTTAATTATTCAGCAGTATCGCGATATCGCAAATGGATATTATTCAAGGCATGAAAGTGGCAAATAAACTGCTTGTTTATTTTCTTTGATGCTAAGTGGATACTGTAGCTATAAAAATAAACGTTACTTCTCTTAACGATTCAAACTATTTTTTGAGTATTTTTCCATGATTCTACGTATTTTTCGAAGTCGTTTAAAGAAGTTTTTTTTTATAGTGTACAAGGTGCGGGAACTTGTCCTTTGAATCAATGAGATGTTGCGAGCTCGGCTCTGGTTCGTACACGTCCTCAAAAAAAGGGTAAAGGAGATGTCGCAAAAATGTATGGACCTCCGGCCATGTATTGTACACAATATCATTAGACAGGCAAAATCAATATATAAACGTTTTAAATGCATATTTTCACTTATTTAGCTTTGTTTGCAGTTACAAAACATTATTTGCAGTTAGAATTTTTTTTTTTTTTTTCCTTAATGGCAACCGCCCGGAGGCATACCTGCCAGCATCACGTCTGAATTCAGGAAAATATACAGCGATACGAAAAAAAAAAATTAATTGGGAACGATCGTGTGAGGGGCAGGAAAAAAAGATGTGGTTGACGTCCCCATCGTCCAGACCACATTCGCAGATGGATGAGTCCCTGATCCTGAGCTTGTGTAAGAATATTGGAGAACAACAGTGGCAGTTAGAATTGCAACTCAAAATCAACATGGCGAATATGGCGGGCGATGTCATTTTGACATTTTCATTTTTTAAATTGTATTTTGATTATATAGTACTTAGAGAAAAAAAAAAATTATAAATACTATCGAAATCGATTGATCCCAAGTGTCGGCTGTATCACCGCCATGTTTTACATAGTTGAAAATGATAAAATCGTTTGAATTAAATGTGGTCGTAAGTCTAAAATATATTCTTGAATAAATTAATTGTATTTTTTTCGGATTCTTCTTTAATTTACCCATTTTTTGTGGACGTGTACGAACCAGAGCCGAGCTCGCAACATCTCCTTTAAGAAGAATCCGAAAAAAATACAATTAATTTATTCAAGAATATATTTAAGAGTTACTGCCACACTTAATTCAAACGATTTTATCATTTTCAACCATGTTCAACATGGCGGCGATGGATTATTGGTCTGTGGTACCTATGTATATAAAACAAAGCTATCTGTATGATCTGCTATCTGTATCTTACTAGTGCATCACATATTATCAAAAAACGATGTATCGAATCCCGCCATATTCGCCATGTTGGTTTTAAGTTGCAATTCTAACTGCAAATAATGTTTTGTAACTGCAAATAAAGCTAAATTAGTGAAAATATGCAGTAAAAAACGTTTTTATATTGATTTTGCCTTTTAATGATATTGTGTACAATATATGGCCGGAGGTCCATAAATTTTCGCAACATCTCCTTTGAGCCAAATTATGTCCCTCTCGCTCGTATCTCGTATTAATGATAATCATAAAAACGCAAATCATGATTTTTCGCTCATACACGTTCGACATTCAGCGTTACCCTCGACGACATATTTATGAAGGAGGCTGCACAGCTTCTAATCAAGGTCCCACCCTACATACTGAGCATCGCAAGCGCCACACCATCTGAATTCATATAGCCCTCAACTAAATAAGAGACGCGTCATCGGGGCTTTTATGTGCACATCAGAAGAGTCACGTAGGTGATAAATTCGAACCGGAGATCGTTTGTTTTGCAATAAATTCTATTCATAAAGTTCCCGTTTTATTAATATATCCTCGGCTGCAGTTAAGTGCGTACTGATTTCGTTGACAGTGCGTATTCTTTGATAAAATATATTGGGCATGCCTACATGAATGAGCGTTGCTAACGGGGCGATCGTGTGTGCCGAAGCAGTATAATAAATCTATGGTGCACACGATGGTTGCTAAATGGCCTAAATGAAAGTCCTTTTGTGTGAGATTAGATATATGTGCACAAATTTCACTTGGAAGCATTATTCTACACGTTTAAATTTCAGGATCCTTCTCGTATTGCCTAGGTATCTAATTAGAGTACGCAGCAAGATAATATTGCACATCGACCTAAGGAGAGAGAATTTCGGCTGTGTAGAGCGTTATCTATTTCGCACGAAACCTATCTGACGTTTATCGACCATTTTGATCAAATTTTGGCCAATACTGGGCTATTAGTGCGTACGTAGGCAGTATGCAGAAGAGATAACGCTCTACGAACTCGAAACTAGCCGATTGTCTCTTTCCTAAGCTCGATGTGCAATATTTCTTGATGAGCACTGTATTTGATTATAGCAAGAGAAAGTGACAATGTAACAAACATAAATCATAACAAGGTAACAAATAGCCCTTTATTGAGACTGCCACCGGGGTGGCCGTTGGCACTAAGATGGGAATAAAGGGAAAAGACCATTGTAGTATAAGTACGAAGGGGGGAAATGAAACTAACGGCCACCCCGGTGGCAGTCTCAGAGGAGGCCGGATATGGGAATAAAGGCAAATAGCCACGTAGTTGCGAAAGAGTGCAATAAACAATATATTCAAAGTCTTACACAGAAATAAAATATATAAAGGTAGTTCTGTCAGCAGTTAATAACCTACTACCTCGGTAGTCGCGTGGAAGCAGGCCAGTATTGCTACGGTGAGGTCCTGGGTTCGATTCCCGGGTTGGGTTACCAGAGAAAGAAGGTGTAAAAGCCATTATCTCTGGTTCTACTATAATTTTTCCATTTTCTGGAAGCCTCTGAAATATTTTTATGCACACCAAACAAGCCAAGCAAGTTAAATATAAGTCTTTCAATAAAACAAATTTGCTGATTTTGAATCAATCACTCGGAATTGATTGTGGTTGATGAAACGTACGCAGTCGGAATGGAACGTTAAACTGGCAGCAATAAAAACAACGTTTGATCGAATACGTTTATTTGTGCCGCCCACTTTATTACAAAAAAGTCTATTATTCTAGGGAATTGGTATGTATGTTAGGACTGTGTTATTTATCACGAAGGTTATTTTAATTCATGGCACCGTAATAACTATCATAGAGACATAACAACTAAGGTCTCAGGGGTGGCAACGCATCTCTATTTTGACCTCTAATCTTTGTATGGGAGTCTATAGGCTGCAATCATCACGTAATATCAATGTGAACTGCAAAATTGTTTGCCACCTCATTACATAAAAAGAAAATTTGCGACACCTAGTGTAGATAACAGAATAAGCCAGAGCAATCCAGAATCTCTCTTTAATAGACGCAACGTGTTTGCTTGCAATGAAAGGGTATCATCATAATTATGTAGACACAGCCTTTTTTGAATACCTAATCTAATTCACGACTGTTTACTCATTTATATAAGACAAAAATCTTTTAAACATATACATAGACACTACGCCTATTTTTTCTCGAAGGATTCGGACTTACCGTATAACAATAATCGTTCATTAAATTATTTTCGGACTACAGAAGGCATGAAGGCATGCATGACTGCCATTAATGGATAGGTAGGATAAACAGTTACACGTAGGTGTATATATTGTTATATTTTTTTTTTACTTTTTAACTAGGTACTACTATTTTGAAAAAAAACTAGTTTTCGGATTTATCTCGCGTATATTACACTACATTAATTTCGGTCGCTTTTCAGCTTCCGTGGTTTCGGACAGATTTAAAATAATCACTGTAGTTTAATATACGCGAGATAAAGTCGAAAACTAGTTTTATTTCAATGAGTGTAGCTCGCGAAAACCTAAGAACATAGGTACTGTACTACTATTTTGCTACCGAAGTCGCTTCGGAAGCTAATAAGTTTTTTTTTTTAAGTTACAGTACCACCAAGAAATGTTGCTCATCGAGCTTAGGAAAGAGATTTCAGCTAATTTCGGCTCTGTAGAACGGAAATATCTTTCGCACACTCCTTATGTATGTGACGTTTATCGACCATTTTGATCAAATTTTGACCAATGACACAATCAGTAGGTACTGACGTAGGCAGTGTGCAACAGAGATAGCGCTTTACAAAGTCGAAACCAGCCGATTGTCTTTTTCCTAAGCTCAATGTGCAATATTTCATGCTGGGTATTGTATCTACATTGTTATGATTTATTTTTGGTCACCGCCTATGGAAGTTTTTTTCATATCAATTGAGTATTTCTTTGTACAGTGTTCAACAACTAATATTGCACATCGAGCCTAGGAACGAGATTTCGGCTTATTTCGGGTCTGTAGAGCGTTATCTCTTTCGCACCGCACCTATTTGACGTTTGTCGACCATTTTGATAAAGTTTTGACCAATAACGAACTGTCAGTGCTTACGTAAGCAGTGTGCAACAGAGATAACGATTTACAAAGTCGAATCGAGCCGATCGTCTCTTTCGCAGGCTCGATGTGCAATATTAATTGTTGAGTACTGTAAGTTGTTCCTCCTAGAAGTGATTTGTTTTAATTAAGCCTTTGAGAAATAACGTGAAATAAACCGTTTATCGTTTTTCTAAACGATACTAAAGCTTTATGCTTACCACACACACTGGGCAATGTCATAAAATGAAATAGAGCCTTGTAAGTCAGGATGTTTATGCATACTATATGAGATTATAATTCCATGGGGCCACCCAAGGCCGGTGTTGTTAGCGTTAAGTATTAAGTATGTAAACATGAAGGCGTTGACCTATTTAGTGTGAAAATTGTAAAAGGCACTAAGTAAGCGGCGGGCGGGCGGATTGATCACTGTGGATGATATAATTTTTGGCTCATGTGGGACATTGTTTTTCAAGTTTTAAAAGAGCTATGCAATTACGAATGTATTAACATTGTAGCAAGAAGCGCGCATTGCTCAGCGGCTGGTGTAGATCGAAACCGATCTACTCGGTTAAGCTATACGGCCGTGGTCGGGTGTGTGATGGGTGACCGCTAGTGGGAAATTAAAATGCGCGTTTCCGTGCTTCGGAGGGCACGTTAAGCCGTCGGTCCCGGTTGCTATCGATAGATAGCAGTCGTTAAACCTTGTCGGAGGCTTTTGACTGATACATTTTGGTTTCCGTTCTTCAAAAGGAAAAATATAACTCTTATTAGATCAATCGTGCCTCTGTCTGTCACAGCCGATTTTTTTGAAAGTACATGACCGATGGAGTAGATATTTGGCCCACATGTCTATTTATGTAAATCAGTGTCTCATACATGGATGTGTGTGTGATGTGTGTATGGTCAAAACTGAAGAAATTTTAAATACAAAGCCTACTTTAGGGGAACAAATTAGAAAATTTAAAAATAAAGTTTTGCTAATTGTATGATATAGGTAATATATTATAAAAAACTTTTGAAGAGATTTCCATGCGTTATTATTAATCAAACACTGTAATCCTCGAGAATAGATGAAGTGAATTTTATATTATTGTGTGAATTGTTGAAGATGACCTATTTAGTGTTAAAACTTGTAAAAGGCACTATAGGAAGCGGCGGGCGGGCGGAATGATCACTGCGGGCGATATCATTCAAGTTTATGTGGGACAGTTTTCTAATCCGTACATTTCCATCTACCAGGAACACGATAACGCTGAACGCTACTATTTGGTTTCAGAGAAATAAAAAAGCTTTTAGAGAACTCTACCACTAGTTAATAATTAAATTTGAAAAACTTCCTTGACATATAATCACACCGAGGACACTCCGCCAAAATTCCATACAAACGCTTAATTTGGTCTCTGTTACACAGACATCTTTTTTTTTTTTTTTTTTTTTTTTTTAGGTCGGGCTTTATGTAGGCGGCCTGTCTCGAGACGGCACTAGATACACAGACATCAATCAGTGACGTGAATTTATACGCGCACCTGTGTGCGTAGCACGTAGAAAATACCAACCGTCGCCCATAAGGGGAGGTTTGGGTGAGGCGGGGAAATCGGGACGTCGAAATGTCCATTCTATACGTAGCATTATTACATATAAATAATAACAACTACGCTTACACTCACAGCCCCACAGTAGTAGGTATAAACCTGTGTCGTGGGTGCCGTTAAGGCCGTTATATAATATACAAACAACACATACACAAACACTCAGACCCGAAACAAATATCTGTAGGCCATACAAATATTTGTGCCGGTGCGGGGATCGAACCCGCTACCCTTCGAATCAAACGGTCAACTCACCCCGCTGGACCAACCGGGTCGTCAAATTCTATTCTCTGATATAATGTAGCAGGCTACTAATATGTAGTCGATAGGAAGGTTAATACGGAATTTTGAAAGAGTGTCATCATCTCCATTCCTATTTCGCACCATCAGCGAAGAGAGATGTTCCACCCCCACAGATTGGATTGGAAGTTATTAAAGACCGATTCGCGCGTGCGTTCATTCTTGCCCAGAACGTGAAAATTGTGGAACAAACTTCTCTCTGACATGTTTCCCTGGCGCTACAAAGATCAGAGAATTCAGAGATTTCAATGTAGATTGATGCGTTCAGTATTGACTGAGGTCTTATTTGTTAGGCTTCTGTGCGGAAATGAGGGCCGTACAATACCACCTGACCGGCACAAGATAGTGTTGAATACTATCATTTAACGGCGTGTAGATAAGGTAATGCGATGGTGATGGTCTACAACAGAGAGCGCTGTCACTAGAGGATGTTCTCCCACCAGTAATTCCATGTTTTAAATATTTCGTAAAAAGGGTTTTTTTATTAAATGCTACAGAAAATAAAAATGATAGTGCTCCTATGGATAATAGGATTGCCGGCGCCGGATGTGGTAATGGAGATTTGTTAAAGCTTTAATGTACAAAGATGGCTTGTTGTTAGGAAGGGATACTTACGTCACCCTATCGATAAAATATAATCGGTTACTTCACATCATGGACGTATTTTGGGTGATACATAAGGTATATATATAGGTTCTTTCCCTAACATACTTATTACTAGCTGTTGTCCGCAGCTTCGCCTGCTTTGACTTTATTAGCTATGATTTAATCATAGCTTTTAGCTACGAGTCTATGTTCGGATACATGCAACAGCAGATGTAATCGGAAATATTTTTATCAATGTGAAGATTTGTTTAAAATTTCCTAAGGAACCTCTGAACGGGATAAAAAGTATGCAATTACTTGAAACCACATTTATAGCAGTCTATTCAGGCTTCTTAAAAAAGTACTTTTATAGAAAAAGAGATTTATTTATGTGTATAGAGGATAAACAATGTGTAAATCGCAAAAACATGCGAAATAGGTTTTTTCTTTAACCTCAAATGATCTTTTCAATTTTATGCTCCATGCATTATTTTTCAATCGCACACTATTTCATGTGGAACCATTGAAGTAGCAGGACTTTGCTCCAAGTATAAATTGTTCGTATATCATTTAACTTTCCCGTTTACGTTTGCCATTCCACATATACCAAATCGTTATCGTACGTTTACGCAAACACTCTCTCGCAACTCAGCGTACTAATTCGATTTATCCATAGCCACTGATTCGTTAAATTCACTGAAGAATAAAATATCTGTAACAAATCAAATGTGTATGAACGTATGAACAGTGAATTAATGGAAAATATACCAGTCGATATTGAGTTATTTCTTGGGATTCGTTTTGGTTTGGTTTAAGTGACAAATCATAATGTTAAGTTTGTGTAGTAGCGTTTATTACCGACGCAAAACAGTCTGTCATTACTTGCGGGGGAAATGCGTGTGACACACAGGGTGTGTGCACACTACAAAAATCATCTATTACTACGAAACTCACACCTTGACTCTATCAAAATACATAAACAATTTCACGCACACATTTAAACTTCCAGGCGACATGTACAGGCCCAACTGGGCTTGTACTTTGATAGAGGTGAAAGCCTGCATATGGCTACTTCCCTCTTGTTTTATGGCCATAAGTATAGGTACCAACCTAGAACCAACCTGCCCTAACCTAAAGCTGAACTCCCCTCTATATCGTCTTCTAGCGACGGCCTTTTATATGACGATCGGTTTGAAGTCCAAAACGTGAAATCTTGAGAAAACCGCTAACAGATATCGGCCGTCAAATAAATATGGGCGTTTGTTATTTACTATGTGAAAAGGGCCTGCAAAACCAAGCTTCGTTTGTAATAAACTCAATTCTCGAAACGTTCGTGCGATTTGTCACTTTAAGAGTAATTTGCTGCAATTGTAGTGCTGCCCTTACTTTTTGTATAGCTTTAGAAACATAATATCTTTTTTTATGTCATGAAGTGGCAAACAAACATACAGCTTACATTGATGGTAAGTAATATTGTAGCATATAAACATCTACCTACATAAAAACCGATTTTAATGAAGGCGGAAATTACAAGGCCGTTAATTATCACCTGACTGGAACAGGATAGTGCTGAATACTACCATTTAGCGGCAAGTAGATTAAGTAATACGGTGGTGCCTACGTCCGCGACCTCCGTCACTGGAACTGTAGGAACCACCCAGAGAGAGAAGTTTCCATCTTTTACGTGACTTCACGCCTGTCACTCCCGAAGGGGTAGGCAGAGGTAAATGCATGCATTCTAGCATACATGCAAACACTCAAGATTCGCCGGTTACGTTTTAGGCCCATGTTACAGGTGGCGAGCCTGTTGACATCTTCGGGCATATTACCAAACTTCGAGGTACTGGGAAATTATCAGAAAAAGGAAAAATACCAATTAAACCAGAAATAAAGGACTTTACACCATTATATCTGATAACCCCCCGGGAATCGAATCCAGGACCTCAGCGTAGTAGTAGTGGCCTGCTACCATTAAGCTACCGAGGCAGTTTCCAGCTTTTAATGAGTTAAATATATTGATGTTTCGATAGCTATGTTATTAAATAGAATAAATGAGAAATATAAAAGCCTTTTGTGTACTAACTAGATAGGTAAGTTATAGCAATTTACCTAAATAATTCGTAATTTAAAATGTCAAACTTTTATAATTACGCAATTAGCTGGCTGTATAACATGCGACGGGTAGCACTTGGTTGTATTATTAAAAAGTAAAAAAAAACACCCTGAACAAAACGTGCTGGGAATTTTAAAATAAAAGCTTTTAACGAAATTAAAATGAAAACGAAATTAAGTTTAGCGTACTGAATAACATGCGAACCACGTCGGGTCAGCGCGATCTCTTTCAAGACAAGTTGAGTTATTTGGGTGTAAGTTGAGGTGAAAACGATATTCCAATTTTTGTGTTACTTTTTATCAACGAGATATGGTATCAACGACAAACAGCTGGTTCAGTTTTTAAATTGAATTGACAGATATATAAGTGAGACTTTCCATCCATGTCATCTATCATCTTAGTATGGAAATATGTGATAAATTGGCATTTGGAATCTGGACCCGTGCTACTCACGGATGAAAAACTCTTGCGGATAACTGTCACCAAAGTTAAAAATACTACTAGTAGTATTATCTATTTGGCGACTCCTCCGACACCACTTCGTATGACTCGATGCCTACTATTTGTAAAGAGTGACGTTTCATTTTATGAAATACATTTGCGGATGAACTGTCATCCAAGTCCTACTAAAGGGAGTGGCCTGTCTAGTACTTTTAAACATATAGGTCAATCAAAGTTTCAACTCGTTTGGCGTGTGTTATTTGACTTAATATCATCAATGTGTCCATAAAAAATAGGACACTATTTTCGTATCTAGACAAGTTGAGTTATTTGGGTGTAATTTGAGGTGAAAATTATGATCGAATGGTTTTTGTCTTTCTTTTTATACAGTTTGTTTCACCTCTATTGGTGTGATATTTGGCTAAATATTATCAATGTGTGTAAGAAATATGCCACTATATTTTCGTAACTACACAAGTTCAGTTATTTGGGTGTAGGTAAGTTGAGGTAAAAATGACATTCTAATGCTTTTTGAGTTACTTTCTATGCAGTTTGTTTCATCTATTTTGGCGTGTTATTTGGCTAAATGTTCATGACAATTTTTTTTGTAACTAGATCCATAAAATTTAATATGAAGCTTAATTTTAATTATAAAAAACATGAAAAAGTAGATAATAATTAAGCTAATCGTTTATATAGCTAAAGTAGCTAATGTTTAAATAAATAATAATTGTTATTTTTTTATTAAAATATCATAAAAATCTTACTTTTTATATGAGTAGTTTATTTATAATAAGAATTTAGTTTCACGGCGATGAATATCAAAGTTGATGATGGTCTTAAGATTTTATTAAAATGGCAGGTATTTGGAGATTTTAAAGAAAAACATGGAAATTTGACTTTAGGCGGCATTTGAACCTGGGATCAATTAATTCACTCACATATTTTATTGCGAAAAGAATACAGTAGTACAATTGTAAGTAAATGTAGCGTAATTAAGTATACCTACGTCTAAACACAAACAATACACTAAAACAAACTTTATGATAATTAGATCATGGACAAGACAAGAACTTTCTTTTCAAGGCCATGTATGAAAACGAAAAAAGTTATCATATAATAAATCTAGTGAATAGTGTGTTTAATTTATGACCGGTTAATATAACGGGCGAAGCGCAACAGTTATCTGTTGCTTGCCGCAAGTTGGGGCTGCCAGATATGACAACGCGAATCCGATTCTTTCCTTCCAATTGCAATAGGGATGAAGACTAGGTATGAATTTAGTACTTTGTATCATATGACATGAAAGCGACTTGCAAATGGGATATGAACGTACAAAAATAATGGAAATTCGTGTTGAATCGTATCAGATAGAAGAACTTAAAAGTGACGAAAATATGTGAACAAAAAAGTTAAGTTTGGAAATAAAAATAATTTTATTTTCATATTTTTATCTTTATACGATATTTAATAAATTTAAATATTAAATATTTTACAAAAATGTAGGATTTCATTAAACAATTCTCAGGTTTTATCTCAAACGTGATGTCATAATAGAGCGTCATTTTAAAATGAGCATTTTCAGTCGTTTCAGAATTTGCAACGTTTTGAATCATTCATTTCATTAAAATTAATAATAAGCTATTGAATTAACGTTTCAAAGACAATATTTATTTATTTTTCCTATACTTTAAGAAATAACAAAAATTAAAAAAATACTGGTCATCATCCCTATTATATAATTAGAATGAAATAACATTGCGTTTAGAGCGTGTCAACTCAAAGTTTTTGTTCACACAAATTTCAGAATTTCCTTTACAGTACCACGTTGTAACTTTATCAAATCTAATATTAGTTGGCATAAATCTAGTAGGAATTATGTGTTTCATTTATGGTGTGTTTAATATAATGCCGAGGAGCAACAGTTATCTGTTGCTTGCCTCAACTTGGGGTTGCCAGACGTGCCAAATTGCCCATTACACGGGAATCTTTCCTTATTTTGTTTTGTTGTTGTTCGTATGGGATATTGGTTAATATCTTATTGTTTCTTATGTTTTTTTATGTTATTGAAGTGGCAAACAATCATGCAGTTCACATTGATGTGAATGTATTATACTACATACTCGTATGTTAACGTCAAATAAAAATTTTATATTATATATTATAAGTGATGACTGCCGCCTATAACCCACACAAAGACCAAGGTCAAAATGTAGATGCGTTACCACTCATGAGGCCTAAGGTGCTATGCCTCTGTGCCGGAAATTACAGGTACATTACCGTACATTACCACCTGACCGGAACACGATAGTGCTGAACACTACCATTTAGCGACAATTATTTTTTTTAGGTTATGCGGTGGTGCCTACGCGAGCTCCGTCACTGGAGCTCTACCACCAGTAAAAAACTAGAGGTGGCAAGATGGTGGTGGCAAATGAGCACTCGAGTATACGAGAACATTGCATATACTGGTATACACAAAAATCTGTGATTAAAATGCAAATGCTATACTACGCTAGAGGCCTTGTTTTTCCTGTGTGATAGTTGTTACGTTTATCATTTTAATCATTTTTAATCATTTTAGTTTAATGTACGCGAGATAAATCCGTAAAAATAGTTTTATTTCAATGAGTGTAACTCGCGAAAACCTAAGAACATATCATAGTTGTTACGTGATTACACTGGTTGATATCGCTTTAAGAATGCACCTGAATTTGATAAAACTTGTCACTCGTGATAGTTATATGATTTATTTAATTTTACTATTTATTTTTCGCAATAACACATGCAAGTGAACTTTAGAAATTAAAGAAAAAACGGAAAGAATAATTTTACTTCGGGCAGGAATCGAACCTGCGACCTCAGGATAACCAGTCCAGCTGCTTTGTAAAAGCGGTTGGACTGATAAATTTATGTTTATGAAATCGTGATGCAGACTAAATGCTAATCTCATATTTACTTATATTTAACCATGAACGTGTATTTCACGTGTTTTTGTTGATTACATAGCATAAAAAAATTGATCAACATTTACTTTTCACATTCAGTACATGACTTGGCATAAAAAACACAGTTTTCTGTTTATTCTTTCATTCTGAATGGTAATTATAATAGTTTTTAAACGTTACCAACATAACGTTACTACCCCAACACAATTCGTAGTGTACAGCAATGGAAAAGAAAAGTTGTGAATTGACGCAATTTCCCGTCGGCAGGGTAATTCGGTTAGCTGGCATCCCTACGGCCCGTAGTCAGTGTCTGGCAGCAAGCGAGCGTAGGCACCCGCGTAGACCTACGCCGTAGCGCTACGAGCACGCTACGAATCTATTAAGTGCAGTGAAGTCGGTTGACACATTTTTTTTTCAATTCAGTGCAGTTTGAACAATTTCTATGGCAAAAAACTGGATCTTGTTCTTTTATGTTCTTGAATGTTAATATCAAATGACAATCCATTTGAAAGAATAGTTTTTTGTGTTATATTTTTGTTTTTAATAAGTTTTTGAGCAAGGTATACGGTATGTACCATAATAATATTTCGGATACACTTCATGTAAGTAATGAATTGCAATATTTACAAAACTTTAACTGTTTAAAAAAAATGGTTTAAAATATTTTTCAAGGAGTCAAACAAAATATACAAAGGATCCAAATAGTTTCAAAAATATTTTTTTTTTAATATTAATATTGGATTTAATTATGAATAAAGTGATCTTCACTTAAGTGTTTAAATACATATTATCTCAAGAGAACATAATTACATTCTTTGATGGTAAAATGATAAAACGGACTAAAGTTAAACTCGAAAAACGAGTTACTTACATAAATTTTCGGTCGCTAAGAAATAATTGTGCTATTTTAACCAGGAAACGATAACGGATTAAATATTTTTCTCAACAAATAATATTGTATATCAAAGATAGCAAAATTGTTTAAAGCCTAGGTAGAATTATTATATTATATTTTAAAGGAAAAAACAATTCAAAACAAATATTCCCAAAAATAAATTATCTTATTTCAAAATTGATTCCCTGATGTATTCAGGTACAAATAAATAGATATCTAAAATGATTTTAGCTTATTTTAGCGAGTAAGAGTATATTGTAAAATAATAACGTGTCATGAAAAAAGGTTTTCAAAACAAAGACTTTCTTAGTCCACTTATTCAGATCATGAATATTTTACCAATTATTAATTAATATTAATTTTTAAATACATAATATCTCAAGAGAACATAATTACATTCTTTGATAGTAAATACATATTATTTTAATAGAACATAATTACATTCTTTGATGGTAAAATGATAAAACGGACTAAACTTAAACTCTAAAAACGTGTTACTTACGTTGTGTGTGTTTATTGGTGTATCGAGCATTATTTTAGACACATACAGTTCAATGACCTATGAATTCATTTGATTGATATGAAGCTAAAAATAAACATCAATCTAATAATCGTAGGCAACATGCATACGATGAATATATAATAATTTAGAATGCTATAAACTATTCATGAATAATTTACTAACAATATTATTACTAACCTATTGGATATTTTCGAATGGACATGCAAGGGTAAAAAAGAACTAGACTATCGATTAAGCAGTTATTAATAAAAAATGAACTACACTATTCATTTATCAGTTATATTTAATCGTATTCTACAGTACGACTTTCAAGTACATTTATAAACTTCAGAGCAGAACAGTAAGAATGTTCTTAATTGGATAAAACTCAATATCACTTACTACGCCAAACAAGTCGTTAAGGTAGAGAACACTGGAATTACCACTTTTTTATGTAATAGAAGTGGCAAACAAATATGCAGTTCACATTGATGTTAAGTGATGACTGCAGCCTATAGACATTTAAACAAAAACCAAAGTTAAAATGCAGATGCATTATCACACCTGAGCCTAAGGTGTTATGTGCCGGAAATTACAGGGCCGACCTACATGACCAGCTGACTGGAACACGATAGTGCTGAACATTACCATTTACCGACAAGTATATAAGATAGTGCGGTGATACCTAAGCCCGCGAGCTCTGTCACTGGAGCTCTACTACCAGTAAGGACTCAAAATACTAAAACAGTAACAGTAAAAAAAATAGGGGGGCGCACATTGAAAGATCGTGATTGTTAAGTTTTTATAGAAAATAGTCCGGAACCCTTCGTATGAAATTCTGAATCTTACTTGGCTGGATTTAATTACTTGAATTCTATTGATTCCTTCCTTTAAAAAGAATTCATAAAACTAAATTTTTTGAAGACCGAATCAAGAAAATTGGACACGTTTCCAAAGTAGACTTTTCTAAAAAAGTCTAATTAATTACGCGCGATGGACACATTAAATTGTCGCTCCGCAAACTTTCCAACGTGCAACTTTTTTAACAAATTGCTGGTGAAAAAGTTTAATCTATCCCTTCGTGGCTTTTCCCACCTTCTTTTATAAGCAATCAGGGCTGCGTAAGCTGTTGTGGTTCATTTTAGTACGGTGTTGCGATCGTTATTATACGCGTTTATCCTTTAGGTATTAGTAGTATTATTACATATTCTCCGGTATTAGTTATGTTTCTTTACATAAGTTCTTTTGTAAGAAAGAAAAAGATATTTGTGCGTATAAGTCAAGTGGGATACAGTAGGTACTATTTTCTATAAATATATATATATATACAGAAAACAAGCTGCTCCGTCGAACTTCGTATCGCCTTAGAGATATAAAACAAATTAAATGTCCAATAATCTAAAAAAAAAATTGGTGAGTATCACCCTTACCATTTAGGGATATAAAAAATTTACTACTACCGGTCCTCATACCTACCAAATATACACACAAAATTTCATAATGATCGGTCGTCGTTTCGGAGGAGTATTGTAACAAACACTGTGTCACGAGAATTTTATATATTAGATAGTACGGAACACTTTGTGCGTGATTCCGACCCGTACTTGACTAGATTTTATTACTTGAATTCTATTGATTGTGTCCTTTAAAACGAACTCATAAAAATAAATTTCTCCAAGACCGAATTAAGAAAATTGAACGCGTTTCAAAAATAGATTTTTCTAAAAAAAGTCTAATTAATTATACGCGATGGACACATTAAATTGTCACTTCGCAAACTTTCCAACGTGCAACTTTTTTTTAACAAATTACTGGTGAAAAAGTTTAATATATTCGTTCGTGGCTTTTCCCACCATCTTTATTAGCTATCAGGGTTGCGTAAGCAATTGTGGTTCATTTTAGTACGGTGTTGCGACGGTCTTTATAATATACATAATTTAATATAGGCATAATTCCTTAATCAGTTGATAAAGGAATTATGCGTATATTAAGTTTCTTTTGTGTAAAAGAAGATGTTTGTGCGTATGTTTGTGTTAAGTGGGATACATTAGATATATTAACACAATGTATATTTTTACTTTATGTAAAAAGGCCTTAGGATGTAATTTATCCTTTCACCTTGGCTGACCACAGAAGTGTGAATTAGGTATGTTTCAGATACGCCATTTCGGATTTGGACATGGACATGGGTACGGATATAAAAGTTCAATTTCGGTTACATTATGTAAAATTATTTCGGATTATTCGTTTGTTATTTTGGATAGTTTTGTATGTATGTATGTATCTTCACGCCAGGTCCCTAACGGGGTAGGCAGAGAGTGTAGAGCGCCAGATATCCCGGTTCTGACAAACCTCTCGTGCCTCGTCTACTTTCATCATTCTCTTCATACATGCACGCCGATTCCTAAGACTTTTGATCCCACCATCAGACAGAACTCGACCTATTTGGTCATGGAAGGTCAGTCTTGGTCTTCCTGGGCCTCTGCAACCATCCACATTCGCATTGTATATCTGTTTAATCATTCGCTCATTCGACATTCTTTCTATATGCCCGAACCATCGGAGCATGCCTTTTTTCATTTTTACACCGATACTATCATTCACACAAAGTCTCTTTCTTACATCTTCATTACGAACGCGATCGGTGAGTGATACACCGCAGATCTTGCGCAAAGATCTCATCTCGACCGCGTTCAACTTACTTTCATGCTCTTTCCTGCATACCCAGCTCTCGCTTCCATATAAAAGCGTTGGAGTAAGTACAGCATTATGTACGGCTAGTCGCGCCCGCTGGCTGAGATGTTTAGATTCTAGCAGCTTACCCAACGCTCCATTCACGCAATTCCCAGCAAGCACTCTTCTTTCTATGTCAGTGGTGTTCCTACCATCCTTGCTAAAAGCACATCCAAGATATACAATTTCATCCACCTGTTCTAACACTGCATCATCTACTACTACCCTTGCATTTATTCTCTGCTCATCTCTTTCAAATACTAATACTTTAGTTTTATCCACGTTCAATTGTAAGCCTTTCTCCATACAATCCTCTTTCATGACTGTGACTAGTGCTTGTAGCCCAGATGGTGTAGAGCTAACAATTACCGCATCATCTGCGTAAAGCAGACAGTTCACCACTAAGTCACCCATACGCACTCCCACATCCATCAACTTCACCCTCTGGAGGCATTTGTCCAGATATATGATAAACAGCCTAGACGAAAGCACGCAACCCTGTCTGACACCGATGTTAACATCAAACCAGGGTGACATGATACCATCTATCCGCACACATGCTTGACAGCCCACATACGTGGACTGTATTGCACGGAGCAGACTGCCATCAATACCATACTCTGGCAAAATTTCCCACAGCTCCTTTCGTAATACCCTATCAAACGCTTTCTCCAAAGGATAGTTTTGGTAACAGATATTACATTAAGCAGAAACGGTTGAATGACTCCATTTTTAAGTTATAATTTACAACTAAAAATACGTTATATTTGCTGCAAAAGCGGTAAAAAAAATAGTGTTGACTGATAATTAGTAACATCTGACTAATTTTATTTTATTTTGACCTTTTCAGCTTCTTAACTCGGTAGTCTCACTTATTGTAATAATTTTGTTAAAATTCCTATTAGAGGAGAATAACATCTATTCCTATCTATATATATATATATATATATAAATCAATTGCTGTTCGTTAGTCTCGCTAAAACTCTAGAACGGCTTAACCGATTTGGCTAATTATGGAATTTTGGTTTTGAATGATTTTTAGAAGTCCAGGGAAGGTTCAAAAGGTAATAAAATATGAAGAAATTGAAGGGTAATAGTAAAAACCACAATTTAGTTTTCCCATACAAATAGTCCGTAGGTATATATAAAACCTTTGACATATCATTTCATTGTGAGGCAATAGGAAGTTTCCCGGTACAGCTAGTAGTGTATAAAAAATCAAATAACTATTGACTTATTTGATGTCATTTTGAATTGATTTGTTTAATAAGCATAACGTCAAAGAATAACGCCTTCGAAGTAGGTACAGACAGTAATTTCCATACATTACGTAATAGAAAATCCCGACAGTCTAAATCCGCACAATGCTCGTATAGTGGTTTTTTATGAAAATCACTTTTCTGGTAATACATTTTATTCAACTTAATAAGAACGAAATGTCGGTTCGCGCGAATAACATCAAATAAGAAGACGGGATTTGAATGTGAATAACAGAAAATACTTGATGCGACAAAAACTCGCGCGTCCATCACAAGGGATAGATTTCCCAACAGGTTCCAAGATCTTTTTCACAAGTGAGATATTCGAGAATATTCCTCGATTGATTCGTATCACGTAATCGATTATGGAATATAGTAGCTTAATTTTTCATCGCCTGTCATTCGATATTTCGATTTGGTGGATTTATTTTTTGGTCGCGTCAATTGTTTTGAGTATTTGGGTAGCTGATTAAAGTAATGTATTACAAATACGTTATTGATGGTAGAGCTCTAGTGACCACCGCATTACCTTTTCTTTTTTTTATGTAATGGAAGTGGCAAAAAGCATGCAGTTCACATTTATGTTAAGTGCTGACTGCAGCTTAAATATATATCGATTCCTACTAATATACTACTACTATAAAATACCACCTGACCGGAACACGATAGTGCTGAACACTACCATTTAGCGACAAGTATATTAGGTAATGCGGTGGTGCCTACGTCCGCGAGCTCCGTCATTGGAGCTCTACCACCAGTAAAGCTGGATAAACGACTTAAATAATTAAAAAAAAAACAACAATAGATGGGCGGGTTAACGAAGTTCACCAATTAGTATGTTGTATTGTATATACAATCCATACATTAGAACTACATTTCGCAGTTTTACATTTTTTTGGTTTAACTCGGGTTGAATATTTTAGTCTAACAGAGATTTTCTCGTGTCACACTGTGTCACACTTGTAATCAAACGCCTCCGAAATTACGTGACCGTTTATCATGATTATTAGTGTACAATAGTGTATATATAAACATTTAATATCATTATTCCACATAGATTCTCTCTCCGCACAATCAACTGTGGAGCAATAACAGACAAACTTACTTTTCAAACAGACGTACCAACCAACTGTAATTTAGTATAACAGTCAGTCTAGAGTGCCTAATAAAGAGGTTAGAGAACGGTTACTTTACGAATTTCTCGTAAAGTAACCGAAGGTATCACAATGGCTAGAAATAAACAAGTAAAGTTCCATCGTCCCAGCATTATTCAGTCCCACGAAACAAATTATATACTCCAGTGATATCGTAAGAAATATCTAACGCAACAATAGTCGCATTGGGCCCGGACCCAAGAAATTGTGAGCATTTTTTCGCATATTGCTTGCGGGAGTGTAAAATTATATTGTAATAAATGTTATCTGGAAGGATTTATGATACACTCGTAAGCAATAAATCTTCGAAGCCTGACGTTTCCGCCTTTTAGCGGGTGATTGTGATTCTCAACATGGAATATGTTATTATTTGTATTTAATTTTGCGTTTTGTTGTCCATGTGATGGGATACGAGTAACTAATATTGTTTTATATTATTTCGCATTAACGCTTGTGAAATATATTTTTATTTTTAAAGAAAAATGGAAAGAAAAATTTGACATCAGGCGAGACTCGCGGCCTACTGGGAATCTAGTCCAGCCGCTCTTCTAATTGAGCTACTGAAGTCCTGCCCGATTTGTCAAATCTTTCCTTCACATTTATTGCATTGCTTTATGGTAGCAGCAGCGCCATCTATTACCAACTATGCTAGTTAGGCAACCGATATAATAGACTTTGCAGTTTATTGAATATCGTAAAGAAGTCGCTTTTACCCTTAATAATTGTTTTATTTTATTTCGCATTAACACATGCTTGTGAAATATATTTTTATTTTTAAAGAAAAATGGAAAGAAAAATTGTCACCTAAAACTAATATTGTCATCTTGTCACATTTGTTTACACTACTCATTATTAAACATTGAACATCGAGCTTAGGAAGGAGACTTCGGTTTATTTCGGGTCTAGAGCGTTATCTCTTTCGCGCCGTCTCTATTTGACGTTTGTCGATCATTTTGATCAAGTTTTGACCAATACCGCACTGTGCTTAATACGTAGGTAGTGTGCAACAGAGATAACGCTCTACGAAGACGAAACGAGCCGATCGTCTCTTTCGCAGACTCGATGTGCAATATTAATTGTTGAGTACTGTACTAGTTAGTGGTAACTATTAACAAATAATATCAATAATTAACAGTGAACAAAGTCACTACTGCGTTGCCTTATTAATGTATCTGCCGTGGAATAGTAGGGTAAAGCGATTTCGTGTCCGGATAGGTGGTATAGGCTACAGTATCACTTACCATCACTGTGAACTGTACATTTATTTGCCACTTCATGACATTAAAAAAAAAGATAATTATATTAGTATACTGCGGTATTCAAATTTACTATCAACAATTTGAACCGCATTTTTGTTAGCAACTTTAATAAAATTACAAGTACACAAAATATTAATAAAACGAGTACTTATTTATTTGAAATGAATTCCTCCAAGTTCAGGTCTACGCATGTACAAAACGACCAATTCAACACAATTATTTCCATATTTTCAAATAACAGACGGTGTTTTTATCAATATCCATTGCTTTGAACTGTAATTACACCTGTGGTGACAGCGTACATGAAATTACCACATCTCTCGAACAGTGATGACCGCGCTGAGTGGTCAGCACACTCAACACCATGATAAAATTCCGATTGTTTGAGTTATACCAAATTGAATAACTAGGTAGGTACCTACGACATTGAATTCGATTGAACACAATATTGAGGCATGAGTGAAAAGCATAATATTTACATGCAGGGTTAACAAATGAATTTTTATTCGTAATCTAATTTATAATATGTAATTTTTCAATTAATGATAATATTTGAGTTTGAGGATATTTAACAATCATCAAGTTTGTTGAGTAATATGTACAAAAAAAATTGGTCATAAATATAGACAGGCCAATTGGGAGCTAATTAAAAGCTAAAAAACGCGCATTTTAATTCTACCACTAGAGGTCACCCATCACACACCCGTCCGCACCCGTATCGCACAACAGAGCAGATCGCTTACGATCGACATAACTGACAACATGTGCGCTTCAAAAAAGAAGTATTTTAACATCTAACCAAAATTAAATAAAAAGATCATTTACGCATGCGGTTTCGGGGAAGATTGTAAGTGTATTAATTAAGGAGTATACTGAACGTGTTGATTTTACATTTCTCCTAATGACTGCAATGATCGTGACGTGCCTGAAGTACAAAATTGAACACGTACCTACCGTACCTGCCACCTGCAGAGCCGCGACATTTCTCCCGTTCTCAATAATCGTTCATGTAAAATGCATGAAGCATTCCCGCGGATTTTTCCGATTCATTGCAGATTCCCACAGTTTAAAAAGCCGGACCTTGGATTGAAACTGAGAAAAAAAAACTTACATTTTTGTGTATCAGGTTAACTTTACGATCTCTCGCTTAGCAAGGAGGATCTACACGCAAATACGTTGCGTGTAGATCCTCTGTTTGTATGTAGATGAGTGCAGGAGATAGATAGTCGGTTTTACGTTTCACCTCATTGGCATAATCGTCACGTGCCTGAAATTGGACACGTACCTGATAGGTAGCCTACGCGACATGATTCCTGTACTCAATGATCGTTCATATAAAAAACATGAACCACATCCACGGCTTTTTCAGCTTCGCATATTGAAATAAAGTGTTTAAAAAGACTGACCTTGAATTTTTACTGAGAAAAAAAAAATACACGACGAAATGTTCCGACATACTCGTATTTTTCGCATGTAGAGCCTGTTTTTAAGTGAGTGTGTGCAGGAGATGGATCGCATAGTCGATTTTCACCTCATTGGCATAATTGTCGCGTGCCTGAAATCGGACACATGCCTGATAGGTGGCTAGCCGCGACACGATTCCCGTTCCCCATAATCGTTCATATAAAATGCATTACCGCGGATTTTTGTAGTCAACTCGGTGTAAAACAAAGGGAAAGAAGGAGTTGATTATTAAACCTTGTTTTACCTTGTTACGGTTAAAATTTCTACAGGATTCTAAATTTAAACAAGTTGTAGAAATACCAAAACCAAAATTTTAATTTAGAAATGATTCATGGCTATCGATGGCGAAAAACACAACAAACAGAGAAGATTGTATATTTGTTTGTAAAAGTCACTTAAAAATACTAGATGAATTTTAAACAGGATCTTCATTTTTTGTACATTGTCAACAAACTGTTTCATCAGTTTGACGAGATTTTAGTATAAGTTACCTCAGTTAGGTATTTGTTAAAGAATAAATTAATTAAAAAAAAATTATAAGCGAGTAGTGGGCCAGATTTTCTCGTAAATCTCACGGGCGTAACCGAAGTATGTTTCTAGTCATTTTTCATATTAATATAATAAATGTGAAAGTAGCTATCTACCTGTAACGATCAAGTCGCTAAGTTTGCAATAACGGCTTTAAGCTAGTTTTAAAATAAATATGGCTCTAAAAGGAACCATCCTTAAAATCATGAGCTCCTAGTTGATTTCATATTTCAATCATTAGAAACGAACCTCGCATGACAACAAATAAGAAATATGCCACGTATTTGATAGATGGTACCTACAGCGACATGAATCTCGTTCCCTTTAATCGTTTATATAAAATGCATGAACCACTTCCGCGGATTTTTGTAGCTCACCGCAATTTCGCTCAGAGAATAGAGTATTTAAATTAAGCTTCCACTTGTTAGGAGAAGTTAACATTCTGTCGACATTTTATGTTTAAAAACTTCGATAGACAACGCTGTTTTTGCTTAAATGGGCGTCAGAGTGAAAATATTTTTGGATTATTTTATCTACAAGAAATTGTTAACATAAAACTTCAATCAAATTAAAAAAAGATTAAAGTTTTAGATTCAATTTTCGGCACAGAGGCGTAACACCTTAGGCCTCAGGAGTGGTAACGCATCTGCATTTTGACCTCGGTCTTTGTGTGGGTGTCTATAGGCTGCAGTCATCACTTTACATCAATGTAAACTGTATGTCAGAAAGCAATGGAGAGAGTTATGCTTGGAGTTTCTCTGCGAGATCGAATCAGAAATGAGGAGATCCGCATGAGAACTAAAGTTACCGACATAGCTCACCGAATAGCGAGCCTCAAGTGGCAGTGGGCAGGGCACATAGCTCGAAGAATTGACGGCCGTTGGGGCAGAGCAGTTCTCAAGTGGCGACCGCGTACCGGAAAGCGAATTGAGGCAGGTCCCCCACAAAATGGACCGACGATCTGGTGAAGGTGGCGGGCATTCGCTGGATGAGGGCGGCCCAGGACCGTTCGTTGTGGCACTCTTTGGGGGAGGCCTTTGTTCAGCTGTGGACGTCTATTGGCTGAAATGATGAAACTGTATGCTTGTTCACCATCTCCTATACAGAAAAAAAAAGATAGATGGGTAGGACTTCCCTATGCCATACAGGTCTATACGATTTTTTTGTCGGTTCGTACCGTAACGACATTACGAGTTACGACTTCGCGATAGAAATTCCAACCAACGATTATAGTTATTTTTATTACCGGTTCTCTGAATCGGGGAGTCTTGAATCCTTAAGATTCGCCAGTACTTTTAACTTTTTTTGTTAGGACGAACAATTTTCAAAGGTACTTCGTATTTTTACTGACACTTTAGCCTTTTTACTGACAGTTTATGAATCATTATCGAATTCAACATATTTAATATAGTGTATATAAAAGGATCTTGGAAAGATCTGCATAAAAAAAGGAGGAAGGTGAAATATTATTTTGGAAACATGTAGAACATTTGCCAATGTTCGAAATATTTTTACCTCTCTAAAAAGTTTCAAATTAAAGTAGCATGGTCTTCTGTTGGTAGGAATAATAATAAAAGAAAATAATAAGAAATAGCCTGACTTATAAAAATGGTTCATAAAATCTAACGCCATGCATCTCCTAGGTTTGCGGAGAAATGTTAAAGCGCTCGCCACAAAATACTCTCTAAATAAAGGAACTAGGTCAAAATGGGATCATCCACTGATGAGATATGAAGCTACAAAGGTATTTCGTTTTTCATTTTTTGGATGTTGTGTAGAAAACTGCTCACTGGACGGGATTGAGCTTTGGTGACATGCAAGGTTATGTACATTTTTGTACATCGCATTAGGCAATGCTTACGGTATGAGATAGATTTTGATTTGGTACCCGTTTATTTTACCGGCAAACGCTCAATACTCTTCATTACAAAACTAACGTTTCGCAACGATTTCGTTTCATATCTCAACTTTCTACAACTACATCACTACATAAATAATTAACTTGGTAAACAGATTATAACAAAACTATAACAGATTATTAAATCTATTCATTACATAACTCATCACTTCATAAATAATTTATAGTAAGAAAAATATTCTCGAAAGGTGCGGCGGGCGAACTCCGCTCCATTCGGTGTTAGGTAGATATTTATTTTTTGCTAAGAGTATTAATTGTTATTATTATACATTTACGTAATCAAATATTTGCGAAATCATTAGTATACGAATCGTTGAGATGCGAAATGATACATTTGCGGACTTATATATTTACGGAATTAATAGTAAACAAAACGTAGGTTTTGAAATGAAGATTTGCGTAACGTTTGTCGGTGAAACATTAGTGAACATTTTAATTTACTATAATATTTTAATCTATTATAATATCACATTTGTGTTTTGTATGTATGTTTGCAACGTTTTCACACAAAAACTATTAAACCGATTTCAATTTTTTTTTCATTATTAGACAGCTGCATCTTCACCGAGTGACATAGGCTATACATTCATTGCACCCGTGCAAAGCCGGGGCGAGCCGCTAGTTAATATAAATTTCTAGTAAGTTATAAACTGTATTGTATTTCGATACTTAATTATTATGCTGTAAAAATAGTGTTTTACAATCTCTATCCATACAAATAAATAAAATTGGAGTGTCTGTTTGTAACTTTGTAATATAAAAATAACCGCTTTTTACTAAATGCATATGTATGTATACACGGTACATATACCAAAACAACATTTTTTACAATTTTTGTCTGTCTGTCTGTTTGGCGGGGCTAATTTTGGTAACGGCTGGACCGATTTTGACAGGACTTTCACTGGCAGATAGCCGATATAATAAGGAGTAACTTACGCTACTACTAACTATACTAGCTGCTCCCACGACTTCGTCCGGGTAGATATTGAGCAATCATACTCGTATATTCTCAGGCGGGCGAAGTCGCGGACACAACTAGTAAATTAATATAATGTGATGATCGGTGGGGGCAATATTGAAAAATGTTAGTTTATTTCTTATACTTTATTATAATTTTTATTGAAATTGTTGTATAATTTTCAGTCGTATTGAGTTAATCTTATGTAAACACATTCAATGTGATATAATTTGTGTACCTAATGTTTTTAGTTCCGTCCCTCTACAATCAGTTGTTCATATTTTACTAAGCTTCATTTTTTAATTAACATATTATTGTAAATATTTTTCATAATTTAATCATACTATCACTGGCGATTTATAATAAGTTAAAAATAAGTGTCTATACTATAGAAGTACACACTAATTGTGACGTGTAAAATAATACCGGTTTTTAAGGTGTAATCCAAAACCATTTTTTCATCTTTTCAGTTCATTGCAGTCTTCTAGACAGCAAAATATGAAACACAAAATTGAATTGTCAAATGAAAATAATAGCAAGCTCAGTCAATAGTTAGCGCAGATCCTTACATAAAGGTAAATGTACACATGTCCGCATCGTAGGTATCGGACGCTTAGTATAAAATAATGTAGTATTTTTTTTTTCAAATTAAAAAAAAAACATTGTTTTATACGCATACTCACAGCCCCACACTACATAGTCATAAAATAAACCTGTGTAGTAGTTGCCGTTGTACACACACAACATATACACAAACAACCAGACCCGAAACAAACATACAAATATTTGTCCCGGTGCGGGGATCGAACCAGCGACTCTTCGAATCAAACGATCGTCTCACACCGCTGGATTAACCGGGTTGTCGATTTGTATACAAAGTCACACAAGTGCGTTCACTAATCTACGCTGATCGGATCGCTAGAATCTGCTTATCAGCGACGCCGTGCCTTTGTTAGGAGGGGCAACTTTTGCAATGCTTGCTGATGTCGTGATTATACGAAATGCCTATCAGAGGGCGCTCCCGCGAGCTCGCGTCAAGTATCTTTTTTTACTAGATTTGTGAGCATTTGTTTCCTACTTTGCTATCAAACAAATAATTACGATAATATTTTTCGCTTTCTTCCATCGCCTCAAAAAGATATTCAAACGGACGACCTACAAATAATTGTATTAAGTGGTACCGGGAATCTGATTGGTGGTTCTTGCAATTCCCATCGCTACCTAAACAACGTATGCACTACGAAAATTAAAATATCAGTTTCATGCGACTCGTCCGGTATCTACGATGCGGACAAGTGGACGCTTACCTTATAACGGGAATATCAAAGCGACGGATATTGAAGATGTCCATACACATAATAAATGACTACAATTCCATTTGTTACGGCCAATATTTAGTGTTGTTGTTTTCAGTTCTCTAAGTTACTTTCAAAACGATTTGTTGCTGCTACTCGTATAATTTACTTTTTTTTGTAACGTAGGGAGCAAACAAGCATGCAGTTAGTTGATCACTACAATGGTTGTATTACAACCCCCAGACCTAAAATGGTCTTTGTGATAGGTATTACAATCACAATCAGGTACCATATAAATTAAAAATAAACTGGAAGACGATAGTGGTTATGCTGAACACTATCATCTGGCGGCAGATAGGTCAGGTAATGCGGTAGTGGACACTGGAACTCTACCGTCAGTAAAACATTTATGTTGACGTGACAACGTCTTAAATTAGGTTGCGGCTCGGAGTCACTCATGAAAAAGTGTAACGCCCGGTAACGTAACGATGAGTCACCGAACGAGAGAGAGGCCTGCCGGACCGGCGAATGCCTTTCTACCGAGAAAAAGACGTTGTCACGTAAAATCTTCGCCCGTAAAACCGACTTTACAGGCAACCAGTTTTTTTTATTTACCATCATCATACATCATCCTTTTTAATATATTACATAGTTATAACACAAGATTACAAGAATACTCATGTACACTCGCCATAAAAACCAAATTTCCGTTATAAGATAAAACGTCTCTACCCGAGAACTACAGACAGAATACGTTTTTATGATACCCTTTTAGTTCATAAGATGTCGAAAAGCCTTTTATTTGTAATCTCCCTTGGCCCTTGGCCATGATACCCATATCAAATGAAAAGTTTCGACGTGTAATAGTCAGCTAGGTACTACGTGATCGCATTAACTTATAAATACGCTTTTTGTCGGCTGTCATCTGCATCAAATTTTTGATTCCTGTTCTTTATTTCTTTATAGGGTGCAATCATCATTTAACATCCATGGTAGTAACATACTGGTGGTAGAGCTCCAGTGACGCAGCTTGCGGGCGTAGGCACCACCGCATTACCTAATATGCTTGCCGCTAAAAAGTAGTGTTCAGCATTATCGTGTTCCGGTTAGATGGTAATGTACGGCCCTGTAATTTCCGGCACAGAGGCATAACACCTTAGGCCTCAGGAGTGGTAACGCATCTGTATATTGACCTTGGTCTTTGCGTGGGTGTCTATAGGTTGCAGTCATCACTTAACATCAATGTGCACTGCATACTTGTTTGCCACCTTTGTGACATAAAAAACGGAATATTTTCAACATTATTTACATTTTCTTAATTTGGAAGTTGTATTTGTCAATCAGGTTTATACCATGATAGTGAACAAAGGTCTCTAAACAAAGAGTTACCATTAAGAAAATACCAACACCGGCTTTGTGCGTAACCTCTGGCTTACCCAGACAGGCAGATTGACGATTAACACCCATATTCTAAGACGTTACTCGAAACATTCTTGACTCACACTCAGCTGAGGACACTTTATGAGGACGCCTCGAAATCCATATTCGTAGTTGTCTTTTGACAGTAACTCATGTGTACGGATTATCATATAGATAATTCACAAAGTCTTGAGAATCTATTTTTACAGTAAAATATGGTATTTAATAATATTTCCAGTCAGTTTCGACACGAAAACCTGTGAAATGTAAATACTCCTCGAAACTTCAAGGTAGGTCGTGAGGCACCTTGGAGTTTGACAATTGCTTTCTTACCTCAAACGGAGGAGAATGTCGAGTTGACGTTGTTAGTTACAACTAAGAATACCAATAGGGAATCGGACAACTTTTGAGAATGTGTCTAAAATTATTCTATAAACGTTTATTTAACCTTAAAAAATATTAATTTTATTATTAAAACATGTTAAAGTACCAGAAACTACACATACATTTTATGATTTCAAAAATGCCGCGTAAACAGTGCCGAATGTCTCTAAACAATGTGACGTCAACTGTTTTCAATCAAAGTGAATCTTTTAATTCCATTCGACTAACCAAGTGCAAATTAATTCTGTTGAATTTCATATAACTTATTTTTCGTGTAAATAACGTAGAAAATATCCAAAAAAAAGAGCCAATAAATCAAAGTATCACTTGTGTTAAATATTTGTTGTACAAACATATGACGTCACGTCCTGTAATTGATGTTTCGTCCAACATGGAGCACAGATAAAAAATATTAAAATTATTACATTTTATTTTGCAATTTAAAAATATAAATCATTAATATTTCACGAAAATATTGAATGAGTCATCGTATTATTTCACCAACATTCATTCTAATCATAGTTTACATTTATTTTCCATAGCTGTAAGATTGCCTATTCCCTTGAGTAAAGTTGAGTTAAGGTTGAGGTTAATGTAAGTCTTTACCACATTAATGAAAAAAACCGTAATTGTAAGCGAGACTGTAGGCGAGGTATTCTTTGTAAGATTGTTAATTTTGCAGGTGAATAGAGATTATTCCTTTCAATTTCGTACGCGACACTTACACATACACTTTTTGTTGTTATAGTATACCTAGCAAACGAGTTTGGTAATAACTATTGACCTTTATTTTTTACTAGCTGTGCCCGCGACTTCGTCCGCGTGAGAATTTATAATTGTTCAGTATCTACCCGGACGAAGTAGTGGGCGCAGCTAGTATAAAAAAGTTACTTCTTATTATAAAAGCTATCTGCCAGTGAAAGTCCCGTCAAAATCGGTCCAGCCGTTCCCGAGATTAGCGGGGACAAACAGACAGTCAGACAGACAGACAGACAAAATTAGTAAAAAATGTTGTTTTGGTGTATGTACCGTGTATACTTACATATGCATTTAGTAAAAAGCGGTTATTTTAATATTACAAACAGACACTCCAATTTTATTTATTTGTATGTATAGGTGTATTAGATCATGAAAATGGCAAATAGATACCTACAGTTTACATCAATGGTCATAGAATAATGCATCCTAGTGATGAAAAAACCGTAACGGTAGGCGGGATAAGAGGTATGTTTTAAGTATACTAATAATATAAAGCTGAAGAGTTTGTTTGCTTGTTTGAATGCGCTTATCTCATTATAAAACCGATTTGAATTTATAGAGGAAGGGTAGACGGATGAAATCGCGGGGACAGCTACTTCTTTATAAGATTGTCTATTATTAAGATGTATTATTACATTGCATAAAAAAAAAACCTATTTAAATAAAATATTATTTTCACTTTCTATATTGATTAATTTAAATTTGAATAGCTTTATGTAATTGTATGTTTTTTATTCTGTCATTTTAAGAGCTATGTGTCGCTGTCCGAGTTTGCCAGCCCAGTAATAACTGATTAATGTCATCCAATCACACACACATAGTACCTACCTAAAGCATATTAGCTACATCACTCAGTGGATCAGCTAAGCTTCTTTGAATTACTCAAACAAACATCTCTTAAATCTACACCGTGTTCTTCTAATGACAGATCTTAAAGTAGCGCTCCGTTCACACTCCACTATAAATGTGGTACACGTCCTCTAGCCTTTCTTTTAAGCCAGGGGAAAATGCCTTACGCGTACCCACCTCTGGGGAGAGGGATGGGTTATGTGGGACTCCGGGTCAAGAAAAAGACCCCTAAAAACCCCTGGGTGTTCCAATTCGTCCGCCCTCAGTGGCGGGTTCATGGGAACGCATCAGCATACATCCGCGACCTACCAGCGGCTGTTCGCAACTAGGCCGAGCTCAAGAACATGTCTTTCTACCACGAGTAGTATAATAAAGGGGTCGTACATCACCATCTGCCTGGGACACGATGGCGCTGAATTTTTCCACTAAGCGGCAAGTAACCTAATAAGTTAATACGAGGCATTTTTATGCAATAATCGAATTACAGATTCAGTGAAGCTCAACCCCGGCCTTGTTGTTCTCATTAAATTCATAGAAGGACAGCATTAGATTTCCCACGAGTGACCGGAGGACCTCGATACGTTTTCCAGCTGTTAATTCGGTATATAACTCACTCGGATGCTCTTATTGTTTGTTACTAAATATCTGTTTCGAATTGTAATAGGTTTTCAAATCAATGAATTTATATTACGTTTGTCTCCAGTGGAATTCGAGGTTCTATTTTGTTATTTGTAACTACGGTAGTGTAATCTGGTAGTACCACGCGACGGCCGTTATGCTGAATATCCGAGTTCAATCTTGTGACAATGAGTTAATCTAAAATCAATTGCTGTTCGTTAATCTCGCTAAGACTCGAAAACGGCTGGACAAATTTAACTAATTTTTGGTTTGAATGATTTTTAGAAGTCCAGAGAAAGTTTAAAAGGTAAGAAAATATGAAGAAATTGTATGGAAATAGTAAAAACCACAACTACATTTTCCCATATAAATAGTCCGTATCTATCAAACCTTTGACACATTATTTCATTCTCAGGCAATACGAAGTTTGCCGGGTCAACTAGTATAGAATATAGAATTTGGCATCGTCAATAGTTATTTTGATTAGATATGCGCTCAGCAGTAGAGTGGCATTCATTGCCGACTGGTCAGGAAGAATCGCCTGACCACTGATTGATCAAAACCTCGAAGGAAATAAATTATATTTTTAATGTTTTTGGCTTATCCTCTTTACATTTATTCAAGTTTGAAATGATCTAGTTACCTACGAGTAAATAAATATTCAAAGGTAGGATGTATCAGAAACGTAAATGTGTAAATATGCGAGAGATTTACGCCAATATTGAGGCAAAGATGGTGCAAACGCGAAGTGTTACAGAACGAACGAGTCCGATAACAAAGTGTGCGCAATAAAATCCTGCGGCGGCTGATATTTCGTGACGATCTGAATATATACAGCCTTCTTCGCATTTGTCTCGCCTTAGTATTTTATTGTTAAACGTAATGTACCACAACGTTAGGGACGTATTTTTTAACGCGCTAGCTTCGGAACAAAGTGTGGTTTTAATCGCCTGCCGGTGGGCTGCGTGACGTTCAATACTTCGATGGCTTATTCGTAGCAGGTCACTATTGCAAGTCCCGGATTCAAACCTGAGGTCTAGGAGTAAGTCAAAGGATTCGGGATTTTTCAATTAGATAAGGTTTCTTGTAGCAAACTCCGAGTCTGTAAATATATGAATATCAATAGTCTCTCCACCTTTTATAATAATACGTATTATCCATGAATGTACGTTTATATCAGAAACCGGTCTGAAATAATATTTAGGTAATGAGCCAGGGAATAAACAAGCGAGTGCGTTACAAAATTCTGTGGCGGTTGATATTTCGTGAATATACCATTAAAGAGCCTTCAACACTTTTGTTTTGTCTTTAAGTTACTGTTAAACTTAATTTTAACAACACAAAGTAAGATTGTATTTTGTTTTTTAAGGCGCTAGTCTCTGAATAAAATTTGCTGTAAATTAATTCGTTCACCGATGGGCGTGGCGTTCAACACGTAAACTCTTTGATTTTCTTGTACTTATAGGATAAGTGTAAGGCCTTGTAATAACTATCACAGACACATAACAACTAAGGTCTCAGGGGTGGCAAAACATCTGCATTTTGACCTCCGGTTTTTGTGTAGATGTCTATAGGCTGTAGTCATCACTTAACATTCTTGTGAACTACATATTTGTTAGTCTCCTTCGTCACTTATAAGGAATATGATTTAATCCCGGTTCATCGTGTAGAGGCTCTCAAAAAAATTCAAATTCACTTTCCTTGGATTCGGAGATTGAACCCAGGACCCGAGCGTTGCCGTAGTGGTATGCAACCACCAGACTACGGTCTTAATACTATCGTAATCATTATACTTAGAATTAAATCTAGATTGTCATAGTTCTCTGTTCGTCGAACGGCGTAAATTTGGTCTCTAATCATAATTGAAATAATTATTCAAACGAATTTCTACAATAATGAGTATTCCTGCGAAAAACGTATTGTATTTTTTATGCTTAGATGCCCTAAAATATTTTGCAGTAGGTATTATCTACATTAATATAATGTGAGACCGTAAAATGTAACAAACAAAATAAAATGAAACGAAATATGAAATCCCTATTTTACAGCCCTTTTAATACGGAGAACGAATAGGGGTCAATTCAAACTTTTCAATCTGTTATCGTTTTGCCGATCTAAAATTTAATAAGTACAAATGTTTTTGGAATGCTGTATCTGTTGAACAAAAGATAGAATAAAATTTTATACTGAAATCAAATTGTGAAAATATGTTTTTGTTAGTAAAATACATGAATATAATTGAGAAAGATATGTACAATGTAGGTATTGGAGGTTTACTAGGATATTAAAAATGTTAGGTGTACATATTCCATGGTACAAACGGATCCGGACTAATTGAGAACCTCCTCCTTTTTTTCAAGTCGGTTAACAAATTAAAAAGTATACTTAATGCAGTGTAGGTGTAAATGCTACCTACTCGTAGTCTATACTTATTAGTTTTTATATTATTATTTATATATAAGAGGTTATTCGACGATTCGGCGATTTTTAAATATTCCAAAACTGTAAAGTGTTTTATTTAAAGAAAAATGGAAAGAAAAATTTGACTTCAGGCGAGACTCGAACTCGCGGCCTACTGGGAATCTAGTCCAGCCGCTCTTCCAATTGAGCTACTGAAGTCCTGCCCGATTTGTCTTTCCATTTTTCTTTAAATAAAATATATTTCAAAGCATGTGTTAATGCGAAATAATATAAAACAATTGTAAAGTGTTTTTTGTGTGTAAATGTATTTTCTGTAATTTTTTACTTTTTGGTGGTAGCTTTTTGAAGTATGTCCTTTTTTAATATTAATTTTATAGATTTTTTGTGTACACGTCTATCCATACGCTGTTACGTGGTATATTATGTAAACATATTGCAGTATTATATCATAACTCCTCACGGCTAAGCAGTGCTATAACTTCCAACGTGAGTTTAGTGGCGTGAACAGGGGCGGCTCTAGCCTAATGAAACCCTGGCGCCCCCTAGGCCTGACCCTCCCCCCGCGCGGCTATATCTATATACTTCTTTCCCGTCGTAACAAAAAAGTTTTTTCATATTCCAACAAGCTATTTTATAAGTTGGTATGCTATATACACAGTATGGTCTCAGGGAGCACCGCGGACGCCCCCTGAGACGGCGGCGCCCGTGTGCATTGCTCACCCTGCACTATAGGTTAAGCCACCCCAGAGTGTGCAGTGATAATACGTATTCAAATGCAAAAGACAAAAGCATTTTCTAAATTGGTTTACAATTGCCAGAGTAATCGGTGACCATAGATAAAAAAAAACTAACATACCTACAGTCGAATATAAAACTTCCTTCTTTTCCAAACTCGATTAAAAGGGCAGCTGGACTAATCTATCAACGCCCAGCTCAAACTGCTGCATGAAACAACCTAAAATTTGGCAAGCTAAAGCTGAAAAGAGCTCTTACGTAAAAAAATCCATGTTCTATAATACTCGTAAATTAAGTAAACTTAGTTTTTACCAAAAAAAAAATTACGGTGATATTTTATAATTTTTTTGTCTAGAAAAGCCACCTGAAATTACCCTCTCCGTAAAGTAGTCCATAATCGTAAAGAAATATGACACCGAGGTAGGTAATAATACTAAAAACTCATAAACTACATTAGTCGCTACAACCACAGACCAGAACACCGTGCCATACTTTATAAATGGCGAAACAAAAGCTAATTCAACATTAAAATTAAATGTGACAGTACTTTAGCAAGTTTTCTATAACTCCCACTCTTTATGCGGATAAGTTTGACGAGACCCTTAGGGCACGGCGAAAGTTATTACCTTGGGGCACATAAAAGGGCGATATTTAACGGCAACTTCACGAACGGCAGATGTTGGTGAAATTAAGAACAAAACAATATTGTTTCAATTAGGTCCGGCGACAATTTACTTCCTCGGTGATTTTAGACTCTCTCAGAGAATTTCTCTCTCGTCCTGATTTCACCCAGTTCCGTCAGTAGAGATGTATTGAGGCAGTTTTATTACTTTGTTTGTAATGATTACAATTATTGGGTTATTTTTAAGGTTCTGTACTTCAGAAGGAGAATACGAAGACCTTATAAAATCACTCGTGCGTTTGTTTATCTGTCTATCCATCACAGTCGATTTTCTCTAAACTAGGAGACCGATTGAGTTGAAATAGAGTAAGAACTGGTGGTAGAGCTCTAGTGACGGAGCTCGGAGGCGTAGGCACCACCGCATTACTCAAACTCAAACTCAAACTCAAAAATTCATTTAATCACTTGGAAATAATAGAATTTGCTTGTGATAGGTCAAATTACAAATATAAAATTAAAGCGAATAACAACTGATACGTTGATTAATATGTCAAAGTAAATAAATTAATAATAGTCCAAAAAATACTTAATAATAAAAATAGGTATCAACAGAATGTTCCATACTCTCTTTTACAAACGGCAAGATAAGACTAAACAAAAAAATTACAGGAGGACACTGTTGAGCATGGAGGGCACTGTTGAGGCTTATGACGCCTTGAGCCGTTGGGATTCTTACGGCGGCCTTGAGACGTAGAGCCGTGACGACCCCACCGCACACTAGCGTAAGAATTTCCTTCTAATGGAAAATTATTATTCCACTACAGGAGTCAGTCAATCGAACAATGGCGGTCAAACCAATGGGTCTGTAGTACGTACAATAACGCGAGACGGGTAGGCTGCGATAAAACAATCGCCACTGCGTTTGCCAATCCACATGCCAAGCGTGGCGATTATGGCATATCAGATCTTCCTTATGGGGAGCCTTTAGTCCAGAAGTGGACATCATTCAGCTGATGTGATGATTATCACATCATCAATGTAAATTAAATGCTTGTTAGACATTTTTTTAACCTTCAAACAGACAGTTCAACAACTTCAAAATACCTTCATGTTATTGAGGCGAAAGATAATGGAACAGCAAACACGCGAGAAAATATTTAGAAAATATATTATTGGCGAAGATGTCTGAGTATAAAATTGTAGTGTAATGAAAGAGAAATAGAAACATAAAATGCATTTGAGGATAGAAGGATAGAAGCTAACAAAATAAATTATTTAATGCATACACTTGCAAATATTATGCGCTTGAAAATTTAAGAAGTGATTAAGTGAATTTTTATAATACAATTTTAGGAGAATATTATAAACTCGTTTTTATATTATTTCGCATTAACACATGCTTGTGAAATATATTTTTATTTTTAAAGAAAAATGGAACGAAAAATTCGACTTCAGGCGAGACTCGAACTCGCGACCTACTGGGAGGTAACGAGTTCGAGTCTCGCCTGAAGTCGAATTTTTCTTTCCATTTTTCTTTAAAAATAAAAATATTCTAAACTCATTAAAATGTATACAAAATGGTTATTCAGCCAAGATAAAACCTAGACCATGATGAATGATGAGTCTCGGAGAATACGTTGGCGAGAATTTTCGCTCAACGTTATCATATTTTATTAAGTGTAACTTCAATCTTCTAAAAGAAAATATTTTATTTCTGATACATCTTTACAGATGCTCTCAAAACGTCAATAACTACTACACACAGGAAAATAAACAGATATTAATAGTAAATTAAAATTGGCAAAATTAAATCAATTATAATATTTTTTTTTGATTCCTTCTTTACATAATCTAGATATGAAGATAAAGAAAAACATATTTCTCAAAATCAAACAAAAATTTACACCCTTGATCTTCATAATATAGTTTTCTTAAATTCAAAATCTTTTTGGAAGATCTATCCAATATCTACCCCACGGATGGAGAAACTGTAAGGGTTCCTTATAGCCTACGCAACCATAAAAATGCCTGCATAATAATTGATTTATTTTCACTAGCTATTTTACCATGATGACCTCTGTGCACACAAATATAATAGAATATTTTATCATCCCCCATTTTAAAAGCCTTGACACAGCCTAGGCGGAAGAAAATTTATTTCACCATTACACTTGTACAATTGTTCGAATAAATTAATAAAAAAACGCTTTGCACAAGAAAAGCCAATTCCCTTCTAATTCCACTTGAATTTTTTATAAATGTCGATCGAAGGGAAACCTTGTCAAAAAAAAACGTCGCAGAAGGACTTATTGGAATGAGGGTAAGGGTTTAAAATTGGTATTCTGTTGTAGAATGAGGATAGCGAGTAAGGTTAAAACAAATAAAACACGAGATTTTAAGTACTAGATGTCAATGTAGAATTTTTGTATTTTTAGGTATTTTTTTATGTAACTAAGGTGGCAAACAAGCATACAGTTCAAATGGATGTTAAGTTGCACCCTAAAATTTATATAAAAACCAGAGGTTTAAATTTAGATGCTAAACCACCCCTGAGACCTAACTAAGGGCATTCAACGATTCTCGGTCTTAATAAAATATAGTTATTGTCTGACCTAAGAATAATAAGTCTGAGCTACCTTGAGCAAATCGAATACTGCCTGATAGAGCTGCGTGATAAATAACTTCACTGTGAAAAAATCACTGTGATCTGAAGTCGCAAGTAATCGCTTTGACTTGTCGCGAAATAACGTCGTTCCAAGGAACGCTATTGTTTCATCAACGTTCCAGTATGTCTCGTTCTGTCTCTTGCATCACAAGTAACAGCGGTCACGGTTAGGTAGGTGTTAGGAAGATACATGCAGTTAGTCGAAATATCTATCATTGAGTTAACTATTCATAGAAACGTAAAGTGTATTATGAAAATAAAATGATATTATATACTTATTAATTGAATAAAGATTCAAGAATAATTGTTATTGCTATACAAACATTTAGGTACCTAATTTCGTACTTGTGCTTTGTGGGCTATGAGCCAAAATAAAATTATAAGAATATATAGAATTTTAAAATAACTATATCTTAATATATATAAATCTCGTGTCACAATGTTTGTCCTCAATGGACTCCTAAACCACTTAACCGATTATAATAAAATTCGCACACCATGTGCAGTTCGATCCAACTTGAGAGATAGGATAGTTTAAATCTCAAATTATAGTCGCAATTTTAATTTATTGCTAATTATTTGTCTGTTAATATTTGACAGTCACAATTATCTGTTAACTCCAAATGATTCTAACAGATGTCGATACCTTTCGACTGGGTTGAGTAAGTAATCAATAGATGGCGCTGTTATGGTAAATCTACAAACGTGACATATAAGCTACATTTTAACAGCATAATTACCACGTGTTGTTGACGCTATAAAATTAATTAAATTAATTTTGGTAGTGAATGAAATATAATTCAATCATTTCCATTTTTTAAATTTTTGGTATTAGCATAGCCGGCCACGTCTATATATATAAAAATGCAACCCGTTTTCCTTGGTCACGGCATCACGCGTGAATGGCTTCACCGATTTGGCTAATTTTGGTTTTGAATGATTTTTGGAAGTCTAGGGAAGGTTTAAAAGGTAAGAAAATATGAAAAAATTGAAGGGAAACAGTAAAAACCACAATTTTATTTTTCCATACAAATAGTCCGTATCTATGAAACCTTTGACACCTTATTTCATTCTGAGGCAATACGAAGTTTGCCGGGTCAGCTAGTAATATATACGTAACTAACGTAATTTCACGCCTGTAATCCCCGAAGCGGTAGGCAGAGGTAAATGCATGCATTCAAGCATACATGCAAACACCCACGATTCGCCGGTTACGTTTTGGCCCATGTAAATATATAGAAAATATAAATATAAAATAATATATATTATATTTATATAAATATAATTTATATAAATATAATATAATATAAATATAATATAATATATATATTATAATATAATATATAAATATTATATTTATATAAATATAATATAATATAAATATAATATAATATATAAATATGTATAATATATAGAATTTTAAAATAACTTAAGTAATTTAAGTACAGAACTTTAGTCAATAGCAGCTGGTAACGTTTATCACATGAACCATGTTATTTAGATTTGCCTTAACTGTGACGAGATTGACGTGACAGTTAAGGCAAATCACCGTGATTTCTTAGGAACTGTGATGACGGTCACTGCGATTCCAAAGAAACGCATTTGCCCACGTCTACTGCCTGAGGATGGGGTCAAAAGTCTTATGAATCGGGGTGCATGTGTGAAGAGAATGATGAATGTAGAAGAAGTACGAGAGGTACGTAAAGAACGGGATATTTGACTTTCACTTTCTGCCTACCCCGTAAGGGTATGACGATGCATAAGTTACCACTCCAGCCGAAAGAGTCCACTGTTGGACAAAGCATTCCCCAAAGACGCCTGCAACTGAGTCGTGGCCAAATTTTGATAGGCAACCTAGTGGATATAGTTTCTCTAGATTACAAATATGCGTAAAAATTAAGTTTGTAGCATATCAGATGAACGAAATGATTCTGCAATGGGATCTTAGCCTATTATTATATTTACAACGGTCCTTTTAGAAATGGTTTGACCGCCATTGTTCGGACCGTCGCGTCGTCGTGAAAAGGCGCGAGCGCTGGCGTGTGTCGCGGTGTAGGCACGGCATTCGGGCACCTTTGCCTCGGCATCTTCTGCTCCCATAAAAATGAGAGCGGCGTTTTAGCTGGGTGGCGCAGGATTGTTGACTATTGGAAGAATTCTCCTCCAGTAAAGGGCGATATCAATGGTTATATAGCAATAAAGGGTTATATAGCTTAAAGCCTTCCTCGATAAATGGGCTATCTAACACTGAAAGAATTTTTCAAATCGGACCAGCAGTTCTTGATATTAGCGCGTTCAAGCAAACAAACAAACAAACTCTTCAACTTTATAATATTAGTATAGATAGTATAGATTTACGAGGAAAACATAGGAAAACAATTCATTATGCAATTGAAAATGAGATTTCGGTTGATAGTAATCTTAGTACCTACATAATTGGACGATCTTTACGTACGGAATCCTTAAAAAAAATTACCATACCTAAGATGTTTTCTCTCTAGGTCAATATACAAAGACCTCTAAAAATATAATTTCGTGGCCGATAGAATAAGCTAAGCCTTCGTCACTAAAACACTCAACATTAAAAAAGCTTTTCTTTCTCAACAATGACGTCACTATCCAGTAGATACGGTAAGTATATCCATCCGTTTTTCAAGCATCTAAAAGCGAACTACTGTTCCCTGTCTCGCAAAGCCAACAGTTAATTGAAGTTGTCACGTAATAAGAACGTTTCGTTGTAGCTTGCAGTGTTAATTTGCTTTAAGCACCGAGCCAGGTTATACTCGTAGACTCACTTTGCGAGATTTTCGACTCACTTCTGGTATTTTAATTGGTTTTTTAAAAATACGTCACTTATTTCGATGAATACACGTCTGTTCCTACAATTTCTTAGATGTATTCTGAAACTCATCTATCTTAATATAATAATGCTAATTGAAAAAATAAACTTCCTCAAGTCTTATGATATATGAAAATTATTCAATTGAATTTCTGACTCAAAAAAATATAAGTAGATTCGGCTACTTAATTTCTGTAGGAATATCTAATATTCTATTTGTTCTTTCAAACCTGATATCACACCACAACAAGACGATATAAATAATCTGATTAAAAATGCTTGACATAAAAAAAATCTTCAAGAGATAAGAGGAACTCCAAGAATGTTCACCGAAAATGAAAATAGGCATGCGATATACATCTCTATACTTCGTGCAATTCCAGCGATATCAGCGGATATGAATCTGGCCTGTGGAAGGGTGGGTCGTACAGAAAAAAGATAAAAAACTCGACGCACAACACAAAAGGCCTGATTTCTAAAGATGGAATTCAGCCGTAAGCGCTAATTGTTTTATCCGGGCCCTGTACTACTGTGCTTAAGTTTGAGAACCGTAGGGTTGGTTATTGAGGTCAAGCGGATTATTTTGTTGATAGCAGAGTTCTGGAATTCAAACTCTCTAGGTCTTATTATTGACGTTATATTATACTTCTTTTGGATTGGAAGAAATGATCAGAGGGAATTCTTACGATGCGCACACCCACAGATAAAAGAAACAATCTGCAGTTAGTTGCAAAACAGATGAAAGCAACAGTCTGAAGTTATTATCATATTGTAGTCAATGAAGGCTCGTTATCAGTTTCATAAAGTATAACATCAAGATCTATTGAATTAGAATATGAAATCGCCGACCCTATATAGAGCCTCAATTGAAAATGCAGCGAACATTGTAGTGTAGATATTGCCGGCCGAACCGGCCGTGCTAATTCTCTTTGAGGACTTACGTCATATCCTATTCTGTTCACAAGCCATATAAATATGGCACTTTCAAAAGCAAGTCATGCATATTTATGCGATATTATAGCAATTCTTACTCTTGGTATTGACAAATACGGCCCATATGATCTCGACCGGCACAAATCTGCTTAATGATCCGGGTTTGAACGGATGAAATAATTGAACTCCAGATTATCCTATTTAGACTACTTACTTGCCTTACTAAAGTGGACTGTTTAGCAAGTGTAATATAAAAATCGAATATTAATTTTTTTATATTATTGTTTAATTGTTTCTTGTTTTTTGTATGAATAAAATCAGTCTTTGCAATGTCTATTGTTAGACATTGCAAAAATGTTTTTTATCTGAAGCATTGAATTCTGCATTGAAACAGGCGTAGTGTAAAACACAAGAAATGCATTTATGCGCAGTATTGCAGATCATGCTCGTACATATAGAGAAAACCGTACCCACGCCCATGGGTGTTGTTTTGCATGATGATGCAGATCTGCATTCCTACTAACGCGTGCTCCATCGCCACGCACCCCACAGCGTAGCGTGGGTCTGTGTGGAAATTGTCTAAATTGTTTTCATCATTGGTTATGAATTGTTATTAAACTTAAGACGTAGGTACAAATTATGCTAAATCCATGTTACAATGTGTGCCAAAAAAGTTTTTAAAACCTTTTTATACATCTGAACCATGTTTTGGGAACGATATTTCTATTGCCCCGAACCGGGTCCCCGAGGGACGACCCACAAGCGGTTATGTTCAATCGCACATCAGTTCGAAAACGAGCCAATTAAAACTTGTGTGGACGGTTCTGTGAGGATTTTATATTTAGGTTAGTCCTTTGCAATATTCCAGAGTTAGTTTTAACTCTGGTTTTCTCTGCTGTGAACTTACCTACTTATTTGAATTGTGTATGATTTGCGCTTTGATTGAAATTCGTAATGTAACTTAAATCATAGGCGAAGGCGGCTACTTACTGAATTTTTAAGTTTTTAAGGCTATATATTGTAAAATGTGACCGAAAAAAGTTTCCAAAAGCCTTTTCAGGGTTCCGTAGTAAACAAGGAACCCTTATAGTTTCACCTTGTCCGTCCGTCTGTCTCTCAGTCTGTCTGTCTGTCTGTCTGTCTGTCTGTTTGTCTGTCTGTCTGTCTGTCTGTCTGTCTGTCTGTCTGTCCGTCCGTCTGTCTGTCTGTCTGTCTGTCCGTCCATCCGTCCGTCCGTCCGTCCGTCTGTCTGTCTGTCAGTCTGTCCTCGGTTTAGCGCAAAAACTATTGGTACTAGAGACTTGAAATTTGGCATAAGTATAAATCCTAATCACGCCGAAAAGTGATAAAATAAAAACGTGAAAAAAAATATTGTTTAGGGTACCTCCCCTACATGTAACGCGCGGATAATTTCTTTATTTTTCGTTTTTTACATAATGTGGTATGTCGTTGGATAGGTCTTTCAAAAATGTTCGGGATGTGCTGATATCATTTTTCGATTTCGTAAACCGTTCGTGACTTTTTAAGCTTTAAAGTGCCAATTTTCGTTAGAGTCAAGTGTCCTCCCTCTCTACCAAATAAAAAAAACGGTTGTTGTTAAAAATTCAAACGTTACGGCAAAAGTAGTTACATATAACGAAATTAATATTTTTTTCATTACATTATTCAAACTAAAAAACTACGGAACCCTACACTGCGCGTAGCCCAACACGCACTTGACCGGTTTTTGTACATTTTGATCACGTTTTGGAAGCGATATTTTTATTTCCGAACCAGGTCCCCGAGGAACGACCAACAAGCTGTTATGTTCAATCGCACATCAGTTCGAAAACGAGCCAATTAAAACTCGTCGAGACGGTTTTGCGAGGATTTTATATTTAGGTTAGTCCTGTGCAATTCGTGAGCCATTTTAAACTCTTGTTTTGTGTGCGTTGAACATATTTGACATTATGATCATTACTTTACTAAAATCATAGGCGAAGGTGACATTCAGGCTTAAAATTAAGGCTGGATTGCATCAACTTAGTGCATGAATAAGTAACTTGTTAAAGTACTGATTAAGCAAAAAATTTGTCGCACGATTTGAAAATTGTTAAATGACGTCATAACAAAGAGTAATGACAGTTAACTGTAAACTATAACCGTCCGAGATGCGCATTTTAACTATGTTAATAATACGCTGGCGTAACGCATTATGCAGTAATTGCTAAAGTCAAATAAACGTATTCACTGAAACTCGATAAATTGATGATTTCGATGCATGATCGCCTCTTTGTATGTTTAATTAAAAAAATACAAAACTGCAGTATCAGTCAGCCTTCAGTTGTTTAGTGTTATGGGTGCATATTTCATTTTTTTTTAATTTAGTGAAGGTGGCAAATGAGCTTGCAGTTCAAATTGATGTTAAGTGATGATTGCAGCCTATAGACACCTACACTAATACCAGAGGTCAAAATGCAGATGCGTTGGCACCCCTGAGACCTTAGTTATTATGTCTCTGTGATAGTTATTACGGGGCCATACATGACCATCTAACCGGAACACGATAATGCTGAACTACCATTTAGCGGCAGATAAATTAGGTAATGCGGTGGTGCCTACGCTCTCGAGCTCTTACACTGGAACTCTACCAAATTTTAGCGTAGGTATATTATTTTATTATTTTTTTATGTGATGGAAGTGGCAAACAAGCATGCAGTACACACTGATGTTAAGTGATGACTGCAGCCTATAGATACCCACACAAAAACCAAGGTCAAAATGCAGATGCGTTCCTGAACCACTCTTGAAGTCTATGCCTCTGTGCCGGAAATTACAGAGCCGTACATTACGACCTGACCGGAACACGATAGTGCTGAATACTAACATTTAGCGGCAAGTATATTAGGTAATGCGGTGGTGCCTATGCCCGCGAGCTTCGTCACTGGAGCTCTACCACCAGTAAAATTACGCATTAATTTGAACCGAAATTCACAAAACTGTCAAGTAAATCAATCGTATAACTTCCAGAAACAAATATAAACTTATTGATAGACCGCACCACTGCAAAAATATTTTTTTTTAAAGAGCAATTTACTATCCGATCTGATAGACGATATTCTTCGTAATTCCTATTAAGATTTCTTTATTGGCTTAGACTGATCTCCTTGGATTACAATTCAAAATGGCCTCATCTTAAACTTCTTAATATTCCTTTTATTTCTAGATGATAAGAAGTAAAACTATAAAAGAAGCATGGAAGGTAGGTATGTCAGGACCGGTATATCTGGCGCTCCACACTCTCTGTCTACCCCATAAGGGAGATGGCGGGAAGATACATACATAATCATATATTTAATAATTATATATTTTAATAGTAAGTTTACAATTTGCCGTGTCATTTCTATTTTCATACTGATTTTCATATTATTATAAATTAATGATTTTTTAAAGCTGCGTTGTGTTGATGATTTTTTGATAATGAACTTTGTAACAATTTATGCTAATATATATTTCTTATTATGTAGCGGCCTATTTTATTGAAACAGTGAGGTTGTTAATATTTAACGGATTCATTATGATATTAAAAAAAAAAATTGCGCAATACTAAAGAGCGGCATTTTAGAAAGAGGTTGACCTTAATGGAGTCCGTGGCGTTTGCGTCTAAGTTTTGGTTTTTATTACATAATCTCAAATAGATATTATAATATCTTATTGTGAAGCAATCTATTCAAAATACTACTTACAATGTACCTATTTGATACCTTCCACCTGTTCATTTGTGAATTAAAGGACTTAAAGGTGAAATCTACTTTGAAAGGCTTTGTTTACAAAGACTACTATTATCTGTACCCTCTTCATTTCGGAATTAATGTGCAAAGGAATCCACGAACGCGTTTATGTAACTAGAAATTAACTAAACAATTGTGGTACAACCAAACAACGTTACAGGTAATCAATGTTCATAATTCCGCACTTAAATCTGTTGTCGGTTAACGAGGCTACAGTTTTGAATATTGAAAACGAGTAAATATGGAAGTAAATCATCATCATCATCATTTCAGCCAAAAGACGTCCACTGCTGAACAAAGGCCTATCCCAAAGAATGCCACGACGAACGGTGTGCCGCCCGCATCCAGCGATTGCCCGCGACCTTCACCAGGTCGTCGGTCCATCTTGTGGGGGGCCTGCCTACGCATCGTTTTCCGGTACGCGGTCGCCACTCAAGAACTGCTCTGCCCCAACGGCCGTCAGTTCTTCGAGCTATGTGCTATGTGAAAGTAAATATTTTCTTTATATTGTCGCGTTTTGTTTGATTTTTGATCATGAACTTTGTTATAAGTTACAATCTAAGCTAATAATTTATTTTTATTAGGTATGAAGCGGCCTATTTTCATCGAGCTATGTAGTCAACATTTAACGGATTCATATTGAGATTTAAGAAAACAGGACAGCAACATCATGTTGCGGTATCTAGGAGAGTGGGTTCTCTCAATGGATCTCATGAAATTTACGACTTTATAGTTATCACGTTAGAGTACGTAACTTCACGGCTGTAATCCCCGAAGGGGTAGGCAGAGGTAAATGCATGCAAACACCCACGATGCACCGGTTACGTTTTTGGCTTATGTAACTGATGGTGAGCCTGTTGCCATCTCCGGGCACATTACTAAACTCCGAGGTACTGGGAAACTTCCAAAAAATGTAAAAATCCCAATAGAACCAGAGATAAAGGACTTTAAACCGTTATCTCTGATAGCCCTCGACCCGGGAATCGAACCCAGGACCTCCAGCGTAGTAGTAGTGGCCTGCTACCACTAGGCTACTGAGGCAGTTAGTTACGTTAGAGTTAGTTTTGAATTACCTAATCTCAAATAGATATTAAAATGTTTAATTGTGAGGCAACCTTTCAAATTCAAGATTCTACAGAACGTATTTGACACCTTCCACGTGTTCATTTGTGAGTTAAAGGTGAAATCCATTTTGCAAGGCTTTGTTTAGTCACAAAGACTAAGTTATTGTCTGTACCCTCTTCATTTCAGAATTAATGTACAAACGAATTCACGAGAGCGTATACGAAACTAGATATTAACATTCCTAAACAATTGTGTTACAGCGTTACAAGTAGGTAAACACTGTTCAGAATCAGCGCTTGAATCTAACCTACATGGCTACAGTTTTAAACATCAAATTGAAATGTCGATAAATTAAAGTAAATATTTTCTTTCTTTATCGTGTTTTGTTTGATTTTTGATACAGAAATTCAAAATTAACTTGATTCGAAGCGCACATGGCCCCGCGGCTAGTGTAGATCGGAACCGATCTACTCGGTTAAGCGATACGGGCGCGTGGGGTGTGTGATGGGCGACCGCTAGTGGCAAATTGAAATACGCGTTTCCGTGCTTCAGGGGACACGTGAAGCCGTCAGTCCCAGTTGTTATCGATTGATAGTAGTCGTTTAAACCTTGTCGGAGGCGTTACGGGCGGTTTGAAAACATCCGACAGCGGGTTGGCCACTAACCTGTATCTCCACCAACCCGCATTGGAGCAGCGTGGTGGAGTAAGCTCCAGGCCTCCCCACAAAAAGGAGAGAGACTCGTGCCCAGCAGTGGGACGTATAATGGGTTAACATTATTATTATTTACTAGCTGTGCCCGGGACTTCGTCCAAGTGAGAAAAAATGTGATTTTTCAGTATCTACCCGGACGAAGTCGTGGGCGCAGCTAGTATAAAAGTAGCCAAGTTACTCTTTATTACATCAGCTATCTGCCAGTGAAAGTTCCGTCAAAATCGGAGACACTCAAATTCTATTAATTTGTATGTAGGTATATAGGTATGTGTGTATGGAGATAAAAGTAGCCTAAGTTACTCCTTATTACATCAGCTACTTACCCGTGGAAGTCCCGTCAAAGTCATATACACTGCAATTGCATGGAGATAAAAGTAGCCTAAGTTACTCCTTATCACATCAGCTATCTGCCAGTGAAAGTCCCGTCAAAATCGGTCCAGCCGTTCCCAAGATTCGCCAAACAGAAAGACAGACAGACAAAAATTGTAAAAAATGTTGTTTTGGTAAATATACCGTGTATACATGCATATGCATTTAGTAAAAAGCGGTTATATTTATATTACAAACAGACACTCCAATTTTATTTATCTGTATGTATAGATTATAACTTGATTTAATACGTTGACCTTGACAGAGGCACAAAACATTTTTAAACAATAACGCCTGCGTGGGGCGGAGCCTGTGACTTGACAGTACTCAACCATCAAAAGAGAAAAGTCTATTGTGCTATTTTCGTGCACGCAAGGCACAAGAAAATTCCATCTGCATACAGATTATCGAAAACCGATTATAAAGGCGAGGATCCACTGGTCACGGATCTACGAATAAAAAATAACTGGCGACAATTTCCACACTCTGCAATGCCATGAACAGAAACACGTGTTTATTTTTGTTCATCTATTCTGCTTTTGCTGTATTTTAGCTGCTATTTTACCTTGAAAATAATAATGCTGTGTATGAATAATAATGGCAACCCATTATTCGTCCCACTTCTGGATACGAGTCTCTCCCCTTTTTAGGGGGAGGCCTGGAGCTTACTCCACCACGCTGCTCCAATGCGGAGATACGGGTTTGTGGCCAACCCGCTGTCTGATTTTCTCAAACCGCCCATAAGGCCTCCGACGAGGTTTAACGACTGCTATCTATCGATAGCAACCGGGACCGACGTCTTAACGTGCCCTCCGAAGTACGGAAATGTGAATGAATGCTTTGTATACCTATATTTTATTAATGTCATTAGCTTCGTTTTAGAAAATATCTATTGTGTAAGTGATCTTTTTGGTTCGTGCCCATGACTTCGTCCGCATAGATACTGAACAATAATTTTGTTTTGAAGCAGTGCTTGAAGTTCATTTTCAATTGACCATGCCTTGACCTGACCGTGACGTCAGCTATGCAAGCGTGTGACGTCACAAGCAGGTACAATTTTGTATGAGCCGTTTGGGAAAATTTCGTAATTTGTAACTTTCGAATGGTGATATCTCAAAAACTGACAGTTATAGCCTAGTGGTTCCAATGACTATATTTTTACTGGTCGCTCCATTACCTAATATACTTGCCGCTAAATGTTAGTGTTCAGCACTATCGTGTTCCGGTCAGGTGGAATAATGTACGGCCCTGTAATTTCCGGCACAGAGGCGTAACACCTTAGGTCTCACGAGTGGTAACGCATCTGCACTTTGGTCTTTGTATGGGTGTCTATAGGCTGCAGTCATCACTTAACATCAATGTGAATTGCATGCTTGTTAGCCAATTTCATTAAATAAAAAAAAATACTATCATTTCTGACAGGTACTTTTTGAAATCACAATAAAAAATATTAGTCAAATAGCCTATACTAACAGTAATAAAACTTTAAAAGTTTCTTAAGCTGAAAATAGATAGTTGACATAAAGTTTTACAGACACTATTAAATTTAAATGAATATAAAAACTTATCACGCCATTGCGGGCAATCAAAACTTAGCTGAACCCCAGGGCAACTGGGCTAAAACATTGCAACGAAGAAAACTACAAGAAAATACCATAGAGAGAATTCTCAAGAAAATTTTATACATTTCGCCGTCTGAATTTTATAATTTATTCAGACATGGAGAAAGTAAACTCTGGAAACTACGGTTGATATCGTGTATAAAGGCATAACACAATTTTTAGGGTTCCGTAGTAAACAAGGAACCCTTATAGTTTCGCCATTTCCGTCTGTCTGTCTGTCTGTCTGTCTGTATGTCCGTCCGCAGTTTAGCGCAAAAACTATTAGACTACTACTAGAGACTTGAAATTTGGCACAAGTATACATCTTTACCACAGTAGATAGACTGTGTCTTTACTACGCCGACAAAGTGGTAAGAATAGAAACATGATTTTTTTTTATTTAGGGTACCTACCCTTTGTGTTTGTGTGTGTGTAACCCTACATGTAACGTGAGAATTATTTTTTGTTTTCTATATAGTGTGAGGTATCGTTGGATAGGTCTTTCTTAAACGTTGTGGGTGTGCTAACATCATTTTTCGATTTAGTTAACTGTTCGAGACTTATTAAGCCTTAAAGTGCCAATTTTCGTTAGAGTCAAGTGTCCCCCCCCCTCTACCAACTTAACCATTGTTGTTAGAAATTCAAACGTTACGGCAATAGTAGCTACATATAACGAAATTTAAAGGAAAACTATCACACTTAATTTGACTACAAGTTTGCGCGTAATAGTTGACCAAATGTATTTTACTCGAAATTTTTGAACAACTCCATAGAAAACATTTATTAGTTTTTTAATTACATTAATCAAACCTAAAAACTACGGAACCCTACACTGCGCGTGGCCCGACATGCACTTTACCGTTTTTTTTTTTATTCATATTTGAAGTTATACTTATTTTGGCGCCATTGGAAAAAATGATGAAAGTATTTTTTACGATGTGCGCAATATCATGGAGCAACACGGAGGGGAGTAGCCATATGCAGGCTTTCCCCTCTGTCAAGGTACAAGACCAAATGGTCCTGTGCCTGTCGCCCAGATGTTTAAATGTGTGCGTAAAATAGTTTATGTATTTTGTTAAGGTCAAGGTGTGAGTTTCGTAATAATAAACGATTTTTGTAGTGTGAGTGTGTATCACACGCAAAAAATGACAGACTGTTTTGCATCGGTAACAAACGCTATGGCTACTCCCCTCCGGTCCGCCGCGGCCGGTGGGCCGAGTTGCCCTATGGCGCATATACACATATACAGATAAAAGCAACAGTCTAAAGTTAGTTGCAAAACTTTTTCATATGTAACTGTCCCATATCGCACTTCACAACTTTTCCATAACGGAGGTTGGTGTCTCGTTCTAGTCACGTGATCACGTTGTGTGACGTCATGCTTGATTCAAGACAGAGTTCGCCATTTTGAAAAAAATAATAATTATTAGATATACATGTCTGTTTGTATGTATTTAAATGTCCAACCTCATTTTTCGATTTAGTTTACTGTTAGTGACTTATTAAGCTTTAAAATGCAAATTCTCAAACTCATTACTTAAACTCTTACCTGTGGATGACGTAGTTGGTTGCATATTTATTATAACAAAATATGATATTGATACTCATTATGTAACACACAATATGTAACTGTTTGTTGTTCCCAATAAAATAAAATAAAATAAAATTTTCGTTAGAGTCAAGTCTGTCCCCCCCTACCAACTAAACGGTTGTTGTTGGAAATTCAAACGTTACGGCAATAGTAGCTGTATATAATGAAATTAAAAGGAAAACTATCACACTTGTGGCCAAGTATCAAGTTGGCCTTACAAGTTTACGAGTAATAGTCGACCAAATGTATATTACTCGAAAATTTCGACGAACTCCAGTTAGGCGAGCGCCCGACGCCTGATCCTGCTGACTACGCAGCGGACGTCCGGCATGTGTTGTGTGGAGTGCTTATTCGGCAACCTAGTTTTAAGTTGTTATTTTAGTTTACTTTATAAATATCTTTTTAAATGTAATTTGGTCTTGTAGTAATAATTAAACATTAAACATCTCTTTTGTAAATAAATATATTTTTTTATAATAATTCCTTCCGCCGTAACTTAACTCTCCATAGAATTTTTTTTTCATTACATCTCTTACTCTGTAAATACGGATTCCTACACTGCGCGTGGCCCGCAACGCACTTGACCGGTTTTTTTTCCAATAAAAATAACAGTCTTTAATAATATAATATCGCGTATTTATTATTTTATTTTATGAAATTATTTACTATTAAAAGAGTAGGTAATAAAGTCAATGATTTTTTTCATATAACTATGTTATTGAATATACCTAAGATATATTTGAGGAATTAAAACCTCTGTAATTTTCTGAAATGATTTTGAAAATACCAACACAAACAAAACACCTTTTCAAATTCATGCACCGCCCCTTTCATATTGCTTTTTGGTGCGAGATACACAAAATATGGAAACCGCAGATATGTACGGAACGCATCAAGGTGCAAAACCAATCAGCTTAATATCGATGCATATTGGGAATACTGAGTCTAGGTACCTATCCTAGACAATGCGACTGAAACGTAGGCTGTGTTTGCTGTGTATTGTTTACTGAGAATAAATTAATGTGAATAGAGTCAGGTACGTATTGTTTTCAATGATGTGCTTTCAGAATGACCTAGTTTAGGTATTCTACGTAACTTTTATGTTTGGTATTAAATTTACGTGTATATGCTCCAAAGGTAGACAGAGATAAATGCGTACGATGAAGCATACATGCAAACATTCATGAATCGCCGCTCACAAAGGCTATTAGGGCTTCAAAAGTTTATTATTTTTTTATTTTATTGTAGTGGCAAACAAGCGTGTAGTTCACATGGATGTTAAGTGACGACTGCAGCCTATAGACATCTACACAATAACCAGAGGTCAAAGTGAAGATGCGTTGCCACCCCTGAGGATTAATTACGGAGTCATACATTACTATCTAACCGGAACACGATAGTGCTGAACACTACCATTTGACAGCAGATAGATTAGGTAATGCGGTGGTGCCTACGCTCGAGTTCTACCACCAGTGAAAATGGTAAAGCAGCCTGGTTATCTTGAGGCATAAATAAATTATTATGTACACAGGATTTTAGTTCATTAGTTATGAGTTTTATTATCTGTCTCGGTTTCCTTAAATGATAAAATGAAAGCAATTGCAGAACATTTCTGTTTCCCTACAGTGATGGTAATTATCATCTTATATCAAGGCAGCAATGTTATGCATAGTGCTTTTCAAACTTTAACCAATGAGTTGAATAATACGCCATCTGATTGTCACCAAACAACAATAGTCATACAACCGTATCAATTGAACAGCTATTGTTATGGTTCAGAAGATTGTGTTGCTCTTGGTGGTCGAACAATCACTAGTAACTAGTGTTGTACCGGATATCCGTATCTGGATCGCTAGCCGCGGACGTCCGAGGCAAAAAATAAAGTTCGTATCCATTGCCGTATCTTTTATGGCGGTACTTTTACTCTATTAAATACGTATACTTAGATGAAATTACCGGAATATCTGGCGCTACACACTCTCTTCCTCGTAAAGGACTTGACGTGAAGATACATATAATGATGATTAAATAGAAATACTATCTTTATCTATATATATAAAAATCAATTACTGTTCGTTAGTCTCGCTAAAAAGTCGAGAACGGCTGGACCGATTTGGCTAATTTTGGTTTTGAATGATTTTTGGAAGTCCAGGGAAGGTTTAAAAGGTAAGAAAATATGAAGAAATTGAAGGGAAATAGTAAAAACCACAATTTCATTTTCCCATACAAATAGTCCGTATCTATCAAACCTTTGACACATTATTTTATTTATAGTTATTATATAAATTCCATTCAGATAAAACAAATATTCAAATTCCAACTATTAACTAAGTTAAAAGCTCACATTTACTATGAGATTAGCTGACCCGGCACACATTGTTGTAACAAACAAATATATAACAAAATAAGTTGCTGTTATTGCTGTTTATTGCTCGTATTTTTTATATCTTCTCATCTTTTAGACCATCGCAGGATTTTTACGAATATTTTGAAACGAAATATAGGCAGATTCAGCGCCTTTCTCGAGTTCTACCGAGACTAACGCACAGTAAGACAGATCACCATCCGCGGATCTTGACACTTAATATTCGGTTTCTGATCCGTATCCGCGGATATCCATTTGTAACGATACAGCACATCACTAGTAGCATTCTCGTCGCTTTGCGTATACAATCGGCTTTGTACCATGAGACTGAGACGCCATTTGAATAATATGATTTGTGATCGAGTAGAAGGCTGGAATGCTGGAATAATAATATGATTCAAAGGAGATGTTGCGAGCTCGGCTCTAGTTCGTACACGTCCTCAAAAAATGGGTAAATTAAAGAAGAATCCGAAAAAAATACAATTATTTTATTCAAGAATATATTTTAGAGTTACAAACACATTTAATTCAAACGGTTTTATCATTTTCAACTATGTTTTACATGGCGGCGATACAGCCGATGCTTGGGATCAATCGATTTCGATAGTATTTAGAAAATATTACTTGTTTTCTCCAAGTACTATATAATAAAAATACAATTAAAAAAATTAAAATGTCAAAATGACATCGCCCGCCATATTCGCCATTGGTTTTGAGTTGCAATTCTAACTGCAAATAATGTTTTGTAACTGCAAACATAGCTAAATAAGTGAAAATATGCATTGTAAACCGTTTTTTTATTGATTTTGCCTGTTTAATGATATTGTGTGCAATACATGGCCGGAGGTCCAGACATTTTTGCAACATCTCCTTTATGAAAGTTATTGAATATAATGGTGCCTGACTTCACATTCTTCAACTACTCTTTAATTACTATAAAATAGAGGCAAAACATCTTATAATAGAGGCTTCCAGGGATGGCAACACATGCGTGTTTTAACGTTTGGTTTTTTCGAGATGTCTTCAGTATTCGCTTACCATCAATATGAAATGAGTGTTTGTTCGTCACTTACATTCATGATAGAAAAATACGGAACAGTAATTATTACCTCTTTGTCCCGTTGAGATCCAACAAAAATGGTCACAAAAATATCAGCCAAATGAGATTTATTTTGGGACAATATCATTAATGTATCACGTACCTATATTGTTTAAACACGGTTCATGGGTGGCTGCTCATCGACAATGACAAATAATTGGACCGTAAATTGCTATCAAGGGTCGCTAACCGAATAAAAGCCACCGGTTAGGGTGCCTGATGTGGAAGGTACGATAAGCAAATTCACATGGTTTAGCGCTTCGGCTGATATGTTTTTGGAGAAAAACAGATTCTAATATTAGGTATCACAAATTCACTCGACATATGCATGGAAAATTTAAAGTTAATGTCACGTACAAAAAAAAGGAGAACTTTTCAAATATTTATAATAATGGCAACCCATTATACGTCCCACTGCTGGACACGAGTCTCTCCCCTTTTTGGGGGGAGGCCTGGAGCTTACTCCACCACGCTGCTCCATTGCCGGTTGGTGGAGATAAGGGTTAGTGGCCAACCCGTTGTCGGATGTTTTCAAACCGCCTATAAGGCCTACGCCAAGGTTTAGCGACTGCTATCTGTCGATAGCAACCGGGACCGACGGCTTAACGTGCCCTCCAAAGCACGGAAACGCGCATTTTAATTTGCCACTAGCGGTCATCCATCACACACCCGACCGCGCCCGTATCGCTTAACCGAGTAGATCGCTTCCGATCTACACCAGCCGCTGGGCCATGCGCGCTTCAAATATTTACTTGATGAAAATTGATTTCACTTTACGATATGACGCGTTTTGATTGTGGTCTAATTTGGACATTTTTTGATCAAGAGAACGTTACTAAAAATTAAAGATTTTATTTGCAAATATATAATAGGTCTTATTGGTGGTTGAGCTCCAATGACGGAGCTCGCAGGCACCACCGCATTACCTAATATACTTGCCGCTAAATGGTAGTGTTTAGCACTATCGTGTTCCGGTCAGGTGGTAATGTATGGCCCTGTAATTTCCGGCACAGAGGCATAAATGGTAGTGTCCAGCACTATCGTGTTCCAGTCAGGTGATAATGTACGGCCCTGTAATTTCCGGCACAGAGGCATAACACCTTAAGTCTCAGGAGTGGTAACGCATCTGCATTTTGACCGTAGTCTTTGTGTGGGTGTCTATAGGCTGCAGTCATCGCGTCACATCAATGTGAACTGCATGCTTGTTTGCCACTTCCAAAACATAAAAAAAAAGGTAAAGTATTTGATATTTATTTACACATCCATATCCAGATTCAATTTGTCAACAACTTCTCTTATTTTAAGGTCGCATTTTCTTTATTATCTTAAAGTTTCGTTATATAAGATAGTCTCAATCAGAGCAGAAATTCTGTGTAATAAATTTAAACAAATGAATGTAACATTAATTTTAAGTTTTAGCTAATTATGCTCACCCATTCTCCAGTCAGTAGTAATGGTAATCAAATTGGGCGAATTCTTTGACAAGGAAGTTCATTTATTATACTGCCACAAGTTACTTTGATTTCATCTTATGGTTCCGTAATATCTATCACAGAGGTAAAACAACTCAGACCTCAGGGATAGTAACGCTTCTGCATTTAGACCTTATTGTAGAGATGTCTATAGGCTACAGTTGTTACTATCCATGTAAATTGCATGCTAGTTCACTACTTCTATATCTTAAAAAATGCCGAGAGCGAGTCGGAGTCGCGTTTACAGAGTTCTGTACTAACAATTATATTTTTCAACATTACGTACCATTAATTTCTCGTAGGATTTACTGTAATGTATAGGTTCAGAACTATTTAATGTATTTTTTAAATTTTTGTGCCCAGAAGTTCGGGAAATAAGGAGAGAGGAAATGGTCATTATTTGAATATTTTTCAAATACATAACATCAAAACTTTCTTTACCTGTAGACGCAGGATCGAACTCGAGAAGTCAGGTTAACCTAAGGATTATAAACCGACACAGTCTACGAAAAATATGAATATTAAACATAAAACATTCAATCAAGTTTCACTTTGTCATTTAATTTTATTCAAAAAACATGAACGAATACTTTTAATGAAAAGAGAGCTTTCATGATTTTTTCATATTGAATGATTTTCATCGTGAATCTGTAGAACACCGATTCCCGTTGAATATTATACGAGTGTATCGGGTATAAAATTAAAATGGGAATTTAAAATACAGATGGCTTTTACTGTATGCAGTATTCACAACTCTATATCGCTAACAGATTGGTTCGTTTTACAATGCGGGAGAGATAAATAGAGACATAATATAATTAGCGGATAGTAAATACCATATGTTTTACCATAGTTAATAATCATTAATTATATTATCGATAGTAAGTTGCTTAGTTTTCGAATAATTGGAATAGATTCATTCTAATTCATTAAAGCATTGTTTTTGGTTTAAGTGATTACTTTTTAAAGTCCGTGATATTGTGTTATCGAAGTATATTTTTTTTATATAATTATCATCCACGATGCCTAAAGCTTGCCTTATACAATGTGTCCCAGGGTCGCCCAGGGATAAGTGACCGCAGGTGTATTTCGAATATTTGTACAAAATTAAGGATAATTACTTTTATATATATGGGACGGGACTATCCTCCATCACTCTGACTTCGCTGGTGGCGCCCTCTGCTTCTGTTTCATCTCACTTACCCCCTTATTCAAACGTGCATTAAATACGTTTTAGTAGCATGCTTTGTCTTTATCAGTCTCTTTGTTAATTGCATAGGATTTTTTTTTATGTCTGAACGTTGACAGACAACAATACGGGCCACCTGATGGAAAGTGGTCATCGTCGCCTATCCAGCCTAGCCAGCCCTGAAGGACTCTTTTGACGCCATTTTTGAAGAACCCCATATTGTAGCACCTAGGGAACACCTCAGAGGGAAGTTCGATCCACAATTTACACGTTCTGGGCAGGAACGAACGTGAAAACCGCACCGTTGAGCACTGCCAGGTGTCCAGTCGGTGTGGGTGGAACTTCTCTTTTCGGCGGGTTGTACGGTGTAGGAAAAGAGACGGTGGCACCATGTCAAACAGTTCAGCAGAGCACTCACCATTGTAGAGACGGTACAACACGCACAGACTCCCAATGTCTCTGCGCAGGCTCAGATGTTCGAGCCTGTCGGTAAGTCCTAAGCCCTAAGATCGTTAACAATACGAACGGCGCGTTTTTGTAGGGAGTCAAGTGGACCAAGCTGGTATTTGGGGGCTCCCGCCCACAAATGAGAGCAGTATTCCAGATGGGGCCGCACTTGGGCCTTATAAAGCTGTAGTAGCTGCCCCGATATGAAATAGTGCCTCGCTTTGTTAAGCACCCCCAACTTTTTGGATGCCAACTTGGTCTTACACTCAAAGATAGATAAAGAAGACTGATTAGCAATGTTTATGCATGATGGATAATGTTTCGTATTTAACTAAGCTAAACCTTGCCATTTTCTCCTAAATTTAGACTTAGTTTTAAGGATAAGCTCAAGATAGCCGATGTCACGTCTAATAAAGAAATAGTGGATATCCTGCCCGTAAGGGCTTATTGGAAGGCAAGGACAACGGTTCAAACATTATAAGTATGTAAATCAGGGGACCGTAGTTAAGCCTTTAACATTGGCCTTCGAGAACCGATGAAGGTAATGTGACTTAAATTCACCACGTATATTATACCGATAACGATCCCCGGGTCGGAGAATAAGTGATATAGTTTTTTTCCAATTATTTCTTGGAAAATAACTGGTTATAAAAATGTAAACAGTAACATGTAACTGCCTCGGTAGCCTAGTGGTAGCAATAATGTACCCGGAGATGTCAACAGGCTCGCCACCTGTTACATGTTACGTTACGTTATTTCCAGGAAAGTCATTGGTTATCGAACTCTAATGGCAACACTGTATAATCTAATTAATGAACTGCAAGATGATTGGTCATGTTCAGTGATGCTGTAATAGACTGTATTCTTGATACTTTACAATTTATGACTTTGAAATATCTCAAGCCTATAGATCAAATTATTAGGCTTAAGAGCGACAGAAGCTCTGAAGTAAACCTTTTAGTTTTTTAATAAAACTGTGTAATAGCATCATGTATCTACATAATTTGACGACCCGGTTAGTCCAGCGGTATGAGATGACCGTGTGATTCGAAGGGTCGCGGGTTCGATCCCCGCACCGGGACAAATATTTGTATGGCCTACAGATATTTGTTTCGGGTCTGGGTGTTTGTGTATGTGTTGTATGTAGAACGGCACCCACGACACAGGTTTATACCTAATGTGGGGCTGTGAGTGTAAGCATATTTTTTATAAAAATCTTATTTGGGCTGCAAATAATAATATAATTTTAGCAGTTAGCTCACCACCAACAGTGCGAAGTCCCTAACATGGCATTAAATGACATTTTAATAAAAATCTGTGAAAAGCAGCTGTTAATATTTTTTTTTCAACGTAATGAAAGTGGCAAACATGCATGCAGTTCACATTGATGTTAAGTGATGACTGCAGCCTATAGACACCCACACAAAGACCAAGGTCAAAATGCAGAGATTTAAAAGCTATAAACGCCAAATCGTTATCCATCAGGAAAAACACGTAAAATAAAGTCGTCTGAAAGCGCCCAACATTAGATACTCAATCGATATAATTCACTAAGTAAACAATTCTTAAACACAATTAATGTAAATAAAGCAGCATACCAGTTTAACGTCTTCGCATAAAATGCGTTGTACCTAACGTGATTACTGCATTCAAGTCTCCCTGGGAAACTACAGAAATGCTCACATATTTACGAGTCTTTTCGTAGGCAGACGCTTGAGTCGCTTATTAAGCTGTTCTTAATGTTTTGATTTAGATAAACCATTGAATTATAAAGCTCTTCAAATAATTCGCTGAAATATTTATACACTACTTTTTTACTAATCAGATTAATACGAGTAGCTTTGATACCATTTTCAAAACTACGTAAAAATTAATAATAAATAAATAAATCATACTCTTTTTTGCACACCAAAAAAAAACATACAAAATACACAAATATTCAACTGTGTTTAATTGTTATATTCCATATATTTTAGGAATACAATATAGGATGGTATATAAGACATTATTGTACAGACATACCTAGGTACATTACCTACATATTAAAGAAAATCACAACTTAAAGTAGATCTAAATTACCATACCAGGCTGCTGAAAAGTTCAAAGTTTTGTTTTAATCGTTACAATTTGGACTTTTATTACAGCACCTACACATATATAATTTATGATGACTGATGGAAAAGTTTTCAACAAATCGGAAAGTGTTTAAAGTCAGTGTTAACAAAGTGTAAAATGATAAAATTGAAAGAGGAACTATAAACCATGGATAAACGATCCGGTGACAGAATGCATTATCAAATAGTGTGATAGACAATGAAGTGAAGATAATCGTTATGTTGAATGGGACTACGGAGAGGGGAGGGCTGTCCCTCCAGTCGTCACCAGTGAAGGTGTCACCATCACCGGTTAAAGCGTCCTCGAGCCCTGTGAGAGCACCACCTTCGCCTTTGAAGTCGTCGTTGTCTACTGCTGGCAGACAAAGGTATTTTTTTTTTATGTAATGGAAGTGGCATACAAGCATGCAGTTCACATTGATGTTAAATGATGACTGCAGCCTATAGACACCCACACAAAGACCAAGGTCAAAATGCAGATGCGTTACCACTCCTGAGGCCTAAGGTGTTACGCCTCTGTGCCTGAAATTACAGGGCCGTACATTACCACCCATAGAGCAACGCGGGCCACCGGTCGCTCAGGTCCGCCGCGACCGGTGGCCCGCGTTGCTCTATGTTACCACTTGACCGGAACACGACAGTGCTGAACACTATCATTTAGCGGCAAGTATATTAGGTAATGCGGTGGTGCCTACGCCCGCGAGCTAAAATATATACAACATACATATATATATATATAACATTTCATGTTACGAATGTGGTAATCAGGCTTATAGAGGCTGTGTCCTGAGTTCTTTGGGCGAGATTCATAGTCTGTGAAACAAAAATTGAAAGCTCGACTCCAAGGCAAAGTAAAATAGTAGTATGCTCTGTAAATTTAGACCTCATAGTCGAGCTTACAATACAGTTTAATTATTTTTAAAGAAAAATGGAAAGAAAAATTTGACTTCAGGCGAGACTCGAACTCGCGACCTACTGGGAATCTAGTCCAGCCGCTCTTCCAATTGAGCTACTGAAGCCCTGCCCGATTTGTCGAATTTTTCCTTCACATCTTCATTCCATTAGACAAAATCGGGCAGGGCTTCAGTAGCTCAATTGGAAGAGCGGCTGGACTAGATTCCCAGTAGGTCGCGAGTTCGAGTCTCGCCTGAAGTCAAATTTTTCTTTCCATTTTTCTTTAAAAATAATAAAATATATTTCACAAGCATGTGTTAATGCGAAATAATATAAAAAAAAACAAATACAGTTTAAATTAACTACTTTAACGCAGGTAAGCTGAATAAAAATGAAAAGGTAAGATAATTTTAAAACAAAAGTGTGTACCTGTGAGTAATTATTTGATTTTGAAATAAATTTATTTGAATTTGGCAAGTAAACACTGACTTAAAAGCTTTTTAAAATGGTAAGCTTTAGAAATTCAAACGCTCATTAAATAAATTATATGGAAGTCAAAATAAACTTTGGTTAATGTCTCGTGATTTAAAATTTTACCCCCTTATTCATAAACGTACATTAGATACGTTTTAGCTATAGAATGCTTTGTCTTTGTCAATTGCATTGTCAAATGTGCAGGATAGAAAAGGACAAAGGAGACATTAGCAACACTTTAGCTAAAATACGTTTATGAATAAGGGGGTTAGAGTTTGACGCTTTATTTATTTTATGTTATACACTTTATATTTTTGATGAAATAAAATTACATGCAATATCAACTCAAGAATATGTTACCTTCTAAATAAACGTTTTGTATCAAGCCAATTTCCGTAGGGGATAAAGATAAAAATAGTTAAGGAAAAAATAAAAGAAGCGAGGTAAATAACTTTATTTTGGGAACTGTCTGTCAGAAAACGGTGGCAATCTTGCACGTATTTCAGATTGTCTTTTATTTTCGTGTCGTGATATTTTGTCTTTTTTGTGGTTGAGGTTGTAAAATACAGGAAAAATACTTGTACTTTTTCGTCTTTTACATTTGGTTAGCTTTTATGGAGAAAAATTGTAATATATCAATATCTATAAGATCTTTAAGTATCTACATCTTATCTTATTACAATGGGATTCTTCAACAAATTAGAAACTTGTGTGTGCAACTCCAAGACCTTATATTTTATGTACTATCATCGTCGACTATCAGCTTATAATCGACCGGTCTCTTTCGAGGATTTTCATACGCTTACCAGCAACCAGCGTCTGCCCGTGCTCTCCGCAAGCTGTGCACAGTGAATCTTCATCCAGATGCATCCGCTACAGATGCTGCTTCGTGCCGAAGTAGCCTGTAAAAAATAATTGATGCTTGAAATCATTATTAAAATTATTAAAAAAAATACAGCAATGTTTGAATCCCGTAAAAAGCAAAATCTAAATTATGTAATTATTTTATCTAAATTTAATTTTCGTTAAAATTTGTGAATATTTTGATGTACCCAAAATAAAAACAAAGCTAAAGACTACATACGTGTACAAGATTACCGTTGAATAAATGGGTCTTCGATAATACAAAGTGAATATATAAAAATTCCGCTCAGTATTCAGCAGGTTAGGCCGCATTAAAGCAACATGGAAGAGGCGTTCTATCGGTGGTGAGGTAATGACTGGCTAACTCGTCAGCTAACTTTTGAACTACTCTTTATTGTTGGGGAGCCCTAGAGAGGATTTTTGGATTCCTTATTGTTTTTTTTACAAACATATCTACATTGAAATAAAACTATTTTTACGGATTTATCTCGCGTATATTAAACTAAATTTCAATGAGTGTAGCTCGCGAAAACCTAAGAACATATCAAACATATCTACGGTGATTTTCACTTCTTAATTATGATTTTAGCATACCTAAACGTACTATGTTGTTAGGGTTATCAGCGTCAATAACATAAAGTTGAAACTGCGCTCGTAATAGGCTTTGTATTCTATTTAATATAATTGATAGATTTATATTACTGTGTAGCTTTTGTTCACATTTCACACGAGATGCGAAACCAAGAAACTTACGTTAGATAAGTTCAGATTGGTGTCACATTAAATCTGTTTCAACCAGCTATTGTTATTTCCTTTCACCTATATAGGATGTGTGTGATTATAAACAGTTTACAACTTTCCAAGGTCACCAAGACGATGTCAGTTTGCTGCACCAGTGGAGGACGCGAGGGACAAATGCGGTACGTCGTGGCTGTGCCGACGCGGCGCGGGCGCAGGCACGGTTGAGGAGTCGGATGAAGGCTCTCCTGGACCAAGCGCTCCGCTGCCGCAAGGCTGCGAAGACTCTGCCCCTCCGCCCAAGAATTGTTACAGATTGGTTATGTTAGGGTGAGTATGTTCAAATATTTTCCAAAGCACTTTCCTGAGCAAAATCCACGATTATTTGTCCAGTTTGTTTTTTATTCGTTTTAAATGACAATAACAATGCCTTTTAAAGTGCTCTAACATTTGGTGGAGGTAACCAACAGAGTGCATGGTATCGTTCATATCATAATCTAACTAAACTATTGAAAAGTAATTGTACTATTTATTTTTCGCAATAACACATGCGAGTGATCTTTAGAAATTAAAGAAAAAACGGAAAGAAAAATTTGACTTCGGGCAGGAATCGAACCAGCGACCTCAGGATAACCAGTCCAGCCGCTTTACCACTAAGCTACCGAAGTCTCACTAAGTACAGCTTAGTGGTAAAGCGGCTGCCCGAAGTCAAATTTTTCTTTCTGTTTTTTCTTTAATTTCAATTGAAAAGTAATAGATACGGTCATTAATGTTCTGGGCCATACCACCATCTCATAAAGTAGTGTTATTTCACCATTTATTCACTTACTTCCATCATACGTCAAAGTAAAGATTATAATAAGACTGCTTTAAGAGATTGTAATATAGCTCCAGTCCGACCGGTAGTACCTATCAGCAATTTAAAGTTTTTTTTTTTTTTTTATTATGGCATCGCTATTACGCATATTGCCAGTGTCAAGTAAAACGATATTTCATATTTATATAAGCAGCGTAAAAGTTTGTATAATATAGTCATCAAGTATAATATGTAAGTATCAAGTATATAAGTTATCAAGTATAATATGTCAGTCAAGTGAGTTACAACCAAGTTATTCGAGTAAAGCGATGGCTACTTTACCAGAACATTTACAATGTAGTTTTGGAGACAACCTGAAAGGTCGTATTTTCGCACTGTTATTCTATTTTCACTATACACGGGCACTGTAATGAACCTATATCAAACAAAATGCCACCAATTTTATTCAATATAACTTAAAAATACACCAAGAAAGTGAATTAAAATAAGAGCACCATACGCATCTTTCAAGGTTCCCGCCAAAACTCCGCAATTTAAAGTTAAGAATCATTTTGAGGTAGGTACCTTATATTCTGTACCAGTGTTTCCCAAACATTGTTCTGCCATGGCCCGGTAATTTTCACACTGCCCCTTCGTGACCCGCTTACTTCTTGCTTGCTAAGCTGGTTCTATTAGGTAAAATAATACACATTTATTATAGTAAAAAAAAAAGATAGAAATAGAATAGAAATAGAAATAGAAAATATTTTTATTTCGAATAGATCTTTACAGATACTTTCAAAACGTCAATAAATCATAAACTACCTAGAGCGAATAACCATTACATATAGTAAAAGCAAAATCATATATTAATAGTAAGTTAAAAATTAAAATTTAAACTATTTGGTTAAAACATAATAATCATAAAATTTTTCAATTCCTTCAATGATAATAAATGAAGAAAAAGAAAAACTTATTCGTCAAGATCAATGTTATTCACTTAGCAGAGTTCCAAGTGCAGTCACTACTGAGAAGAACTCCGCTACCCAACAAACTCAGTAAGAGCTCTTTTAAATGAGAGCTTAAATCTAGTACAGATTATCGTGAAAAATCAAATAATGTCAACGTCCATAGCATAGATGCAAATAAACTGCTATCTACTAAATGTGATGTAGCCCCTGCAAACCAGAACAGACCAGTCCCCACCAACAGCACCCGTTCACGAGTATGACGCATGTGACAGCCATTGCCCTCCTCGACCATTTTAGAGGGAAGTGAGCAACCCGCCACACGACGCCGCCAAAGGCATAGACATTTAAGCGTGCATGACTGTTCCGGATATGCATACGGCAAAATAAAAGATGGAATTCATTTTCAGCCAGGGTATTCACATTATTCAACCCTTAACAATAGTAGATACTAATTACAGAATACACGAAATCACAGGATCATGAAATAGCCTGGCAGCGATCGCTATAATCCCAAGACGTATTATCATTAAGATAATCACTGGTCTTATAGTAAATACATTTATATAAACGTTCTTTCATTACTTTCTTAAATTTATTGATCGATAGACTTTGAACGTTTTTGGGGATTTGATTAAAGAACCGTATACATTGACCTCTAAAAGAATTACTGACCCTATTCAGCCGCGTTGCATGCATGGACAACTTGTATTTGTTCCTAGTATTTATACTGTGGTTGTTACCTATTGTAGGAAACTCATTAATGTTTTTACGGACATATAATACATTTTCATAAATGTATTGCGAAGCTACAGTCAGAATATTTATTTCTTTAAATTTATCTCTAAGAGATACCCTCGGACTCAACCCGTAGATAGCCCGGACAGCTCTCTTTTGCAGTACAAAAATAGTGTTGACGTCGGCGGAATTTCCCCATAGCAAAATGCCATAGGACATTATACTGTGAAAATAACTAAAATAAACAAGGCGAGCCGTCTCGACGTCTGTTAATAGTCTAATCTTTTTCACAGCAAATGCTGCCGAGCTAAGTCTACTAGCTAATTTGGCAATATGGGGACCCCCTTGCAATTTAGCATCCACGGTAATGCCAAGAAATACCGTGGACTCTACGATCTCCAATACTTCCTCATTTATCTTAACATTGGTTTCAACCTGTTTTACGTTAGGAGTAGTAAATTTAATACATTTTGTCTTACTGCTATTTAACGAAAGGTTATTGGCGCTAAACCAATGTACTATATTAGAGAGAGTATTGTTTACACAGTCAAAATCTACCTCCTGTCTTTTAATTTTGAACACTAAAGAAGTATCATCAGCAAACAATACCATCTCTTGGCCATCATTGATAATGTAGGGTAAGTCATTATTTATTTATTTATTTATTTATTTATTCTTTTTGCACACGGATGATGTACAGAAGGCGGACTTAATACCAAATGGTATTCTCTCCCAGTCAACCTTAGGGCCAAATAAAACTGTCAAAAAGTGCAGTGGTTGGTAGAAATGAAAATTAATTTAAGAATGATATAGCCAAATGTTACTTGAAAATACTTAGATTCTAAAAATAAATATCAATGTCTAAATACATACAACAAAAGTAAATAAATATATATATATATATACATAAATATACATATGCAACTATAATATATATGTATAAAAGTATAAACTTTATTATAAATAAATATATATTAGAAAATGTATATATATATGGTATACAATGATGACGACGGTTGTAACTCATTTATTTGAAGATAAGAAATATTTTTTTAGTCTGCTCTTAAATGCAAATTTGCTCGGAGCCTTCTTGATGTCTAGGGGAAGCGCGTTCCACAGTTTGACTGCTGTTACAGCAAAAGAATTGGAATAGAAACCAGTACGGTGAGAAGGAATTTTGAATTTAAGACTATCGGACGAACGAAGATTCAAATTGTGTAAATCGCCGAGTTTATGAAAATTACATTTTAGGTAATTAGGAGCACAAGGATCGTTGATGATGGTGAAAAACATACAGAGTATCCGAAGGGATCTCCTTTCGCGGATAGGCAGCCATTTAAGCTGGGAACGGTAGTTGGAAATGTGGTCATATTTGCGAAGCCCGAAGATGTATCTAGTGCAATTGTTAAGCATCCGATCCATTTTGTTAAGGAGATCTTGTGTCATGTTAGAGCAACAAACATCTGCATAGTCAATAATGGTCATTAATATAGACTAAGAAAAGAAATGGCCCTAAAATAGAGCCCTGTGGGACCCCCATATCCATTGAAGTCCCGGGAGATCTTGTCCCATTTACATAGATATTTATTAGATATTTAAAACAATAGGCATAATACATTTCGGTAGATAGTAGGTAATGTTTTTAAAACAAAGCGGGAATGTTGCGACCCGGTATTTCATTTTGGCAACCCGGTACCGGGTCGCGACCCGGCAAATGGGAAACGCTGTTCTATACTATTTCCATCCTCGATAGATGCATTAACTATTGATATACCTTCATACCTACTTCTAAAAGGGTCATGTCATACTAAATCTGAATATCGTAAACACAGGCGTAATGTTGTTTAGGGTCACATATTTTAACATAAACGAGATAGAAAATTATAGAAGTTTGTTATTGAATAACAGGGTTGACAGACAATATTATAACAAGCAAATTAAATCATGTCGTGATACATTTTGATGAGATTCATAACAAGTTTTGGTGAAAATGTACAGCTTCAGTTTCGGAGTGATTGTACATTTACAAGGCAGCTGCGGGAGGGCTCCTTGCACCAAACTATGACTCATACCCATAGAGCAACACGAGCCACCGGCTTCGGCGGGCCGGAGGGGAGTAGCCATATGTAGGCTTTCCCCTCTGTCAAAGTACAAGCACAAGTGTGCCTGTGCCTGTCGCCTACATATTTAAAAGTTGTTAAAGTCAAGGTGTGAGTTTCGTAGTAATAGACGATTTTTGTAGTGTGTGTGTCACATGTGTTTCCCGCCGCAAAAATGTCAGACTATTTTGCATCGGTAATAAACGCTCTGGCTACTCCTCTCCGGTCCGCCGCGGCCGGTGGCCCGTGTTGCTCTATGGCTAATACTAACACAAAACAACCCGCTTCGTCAAAATCGTTCGTTCAAATGTATACAAAGTCTAGGAACATACCGACATCTTCCTAAGGGAAACGTTTTTATGGACTCTCTTTGATACAGAACTTATCTGAAAGCTTTGAACTACATGTACAAAATGTATAGGTAGGTACTTTGTCTGTTTTTCCTGATCCTGTCTTTCCACATTCTTATTTATCTTAGGCTCCAAGGCACCAAAACAGGTCGTTATTCACGAATTAAGTATGACACTGAATATGTAGCGCAGGCAATCTATTGGTGGTAAAAAACTGTGTCGGAGGTCGTGGGCGCACCGCATCAACAAATCTATCTGCTAAATATTAGTGTTAACGTGTTCCGGACAGATAGGTTAGCATTTTCAAGTGGTCGTATAATTATTAGTATGGTCCTATATTAACTGTAGTTAATTACAGAGGTAAAACCTTAACCAAACTAAGGCCTCAGGGGCGGCAACGCATCTACATTATGACCTCGGTTTTGTGTGGAGATGTGTATAAACTGGAGTATCCACTTTGCCTCGGTAGCCTAGTGGTAGCAGGCCACTACTACTACGCTGAGGTCATGGGTTCGATTCCCGGGTAGGGAGTTATCAGAGATAATGGTGTAAGGTCCTTTATGTGTAGTTTTATTGGGATTCGCAGTATCTCGAAGTTTAGTAATGTGCCCGGAGATGTCAACAGGCTCGCCACCTGTTAGATGGGCCAAAACGTAACCGGCGAATCGTGGGTGTTTGCATGTATGCTTGAATGCACCTTTGCCTACCCCTTCGGGGATTACAGACGTGAGGCGTTACGTTACGTACGTATCCACTTACCATTCCTTGTGAACTGCCTGCTTGTTTGCCATGCCACCCATTAAATAAAAAATAATTCTAACAATAGATTTCATAAAGAAAATCATTGAGGGACATATAAGCTGATGATAAAGTTAAAGCAAGAGCAGGCGTTATTTTTTCTTTCTGTAATGATGTTGGTAGACAAACATGCAGTTCACGTGAATCGTGAGTGAATACTGCAACCTACAAAGATATACACAAAACCCGCAGAGGGAGGACCCGGTTAGTCCAGCGGTGTGAGATGACCGTTTGATTCGAAGGGTGGCGGGTTCGATCCCCGCACCGGGACAAATATTTGTATGGCCTACAGATATTTGTTTCGGGTATGAGTGTTTGTGTATGTGTTGTGCGTATACTACGGCACCCACGACACAGGTTTATACCTAGTATGGGTGTAAGCGTATTTTTTTTTTGTTAGAGTACTGTCATCTCTGTAACCTAATTTGTTTTACCTCTGTGAAAGATATTACGGGACCATGTATTAACATCCAAACGGAACACGATAGAGGTGAACCAAAGCATTAGATGGCAGATAGATGAGGTAATGCTGGTAAAGGTTTACTGGTGGTAGAGCTCTAGTGACGGAGCTCGCGGGCGTAGGCACCACCGCATTACCTAATATACTTGCCGCTAAATAGTAGTGTTCAGCACTATCGTGTTCCGGTCAGGGGGTCATGTACGGCCCTGTAATTTCCGGCACAGAGGCATAAACACCTTGGGCCTCAGGAGTGGTAACGCATCTGCATTTTGACCTTGGTTTTTGTGTGGGTGTCTATCTTCACTTAACATCGATGTGAACTGCAAGCTAATTTGCCACTGCCATTACATAAAAAAAAATGCGGTGGCACGTACGTCCTCAAGTTCTAACACTGGAAGTCTATCAGCAGTAATGCCAACTAAAAACCACGCGACCTACATTGTTTATGGGCAGAAACTTGCATATTGGCAGTCCTATTCACTAAACAATAACTATTCTGTTTGTCCAATTTTACTTCATAACAAGTTTAGATTGTTCACAAACGTGCATTCGACAGTTCTATAATGTGGGACAACGGTTTAAACTTTTCCATGACAAACATTACGAAAACTGTTGCCATTTTCAGGTATATGTATTCCTGTCGGGATCGCGAGCTAAGAGGCTGTCTCAAAGTTTTCACACACAAACAAGACCGCGTAACTACTGGCATTAGGAGTTCACCTTTGAGAAAAAAACAGCTGATAAAAAGTAATAAGCTGTAGATTACCCCTTCGTACATTATTAAATTCTCGTACTTTCGCGCGAGAAGACTGTGGTCTGGACTGCAACGTTACAGTACCCTTTTTTACGCGGAGAAACCCTCGTGGGCACCCCGTCTAGGGAAATAGACGGCGTGTAGTGTGAGACTCGTACTCTTTAAAACCCCGCGGCGTTCCGACTCGTCCGCCATCAGTGGCGGGGTTACGGGATCGTTTACGCACACATACGCGATCCCGCCGGCGGTTGCTCGTTTCCAAGCCTTCTACAGAGCCTTTTGGCTCTGACCAACACGAGTGGTGTGCTGAACACCTGCACGCCAACCAGGTCAGGACTTTTGACCGCGTGCGTGTTTTGCCATCGATTTGAACGGTTTCACACGTTAACCAAAGTAAGGGTGAGAGTGGTAGGGAATCGCACGAGATGCGCATGTTTAGTGGCCAGTGAGGGAGATAAGCAAATTTGTATCATATGGCGGCCACCGGCGTCAGCCTTATGCGGTGAGACCATATAAAATGTATGAAAAACAGAGGAAATATGCCAGTGGCGGCTTTCCTTGGTAGTTGCCGGTGGCTCGTGTGTGGCGACCCTAAGGGGCTGTCGAACGCACGTTTGTGAATGAGCCAATTTAGTTGCCAAGTAGAATAGGACTGCCAATAAGCAAGTTACTTATCAAAAACAATATTAGCCGTGTGGTTACCGTGTGGTTAATCTACCCGTTAGAGATATCGAGAAAGCAATATTCGTCACGAAATAATCTCCGTATCGAGTCTCTTGAATATAGGTACCTACTCTAGGAGCATATTTCATTTTATTTAGGTGTGTTGTAATATCTTCGTGTTTTCGTGACTCCGAAACATGCGACTTGTATTTTTCGTCTGAGCGAAATAGATCCGCGCTTGCAAAAGATCTGCAGGTTTGATACGACATAAGAATTGTTGTATATAATATAAAATCAAAATTAATAATGTATCAGCAGTTCGAGTGAACGCTTGGCAACACATTTTGCGATTCATTTCTATTTATATATGTGGATGAAAAAACCGACTCAAAATTCTAACAGACATTATTTAGCACGTAACTGAAATACAGCATCGATTTAGCTGCAGACAGGTTTTATATTAGCCACCCATAGAGCAACACCGGAGGGGAGTAGTCATATGCAGGCTTTCCCCTCTGTCAAAGTACAAGCCCAAATGGGCCTGTGCCTGTCGCCTAGATGTAAAATGTGTGCGTGAAATTGTTTATGTATTTTGTTAAAGACAAGGTGTGAGTTTCGGAGTAGTAGACAATTTTTGTAATGTGTGTGTGTGTGTCGCACGCATTACTCACTCCGCCTTAAATGACAGACCGTTTTGCATCGGTAATAAACGCTATGGCTACTCACCTCCATTCTGCCGCGGCCGGTGGCCCGTGTTGCTCTACGTATCCACTCCAATGCTTACTTCATCTCAATATTCTTCTACATGTATGAATACATAAATTACTTGTAGAATAATAAATCATTTGACCATCATTGTCATTAATGTAAACTCGCTTATATGCACGGCAATAGATCTGCGCTTGCAATAAATCAATGTCGCCGACAATTCGCGGTGGTGCCAAATTGCAAATTCCGTGTTGTCGGGGCGCCTCTGATAATCGTTTCTGTTGCCTTATACATCATACACGCGCCGGTACTTATTAAAAGTAGTATAACTTAATAAATTAAAAGTATTTCGTATATTTTTGGGGTGTAAGGGGTCTCAACCAACACCATCGAGACCCAAGCCAACCTCACCTGCACGTGGTGCACCCTGCTACATAACAAACGAGGCTCTGGCGACCTGCCAACACGCACTGGACCAGCGTGGCGGGTTATGGTCTAAACCCCCCCAAGATGGAAATGCAGACGAGGAAAAGGCCCCAAGTGCCCTGGCCGAGCTCTGGAGCCAGGGGTGCTAAGAATCTCCGGGTGAGTCGCTTCCGTCAAACGACTTCGGCATGCACAACGGAAAACCGACGTAGGTTATCACTGGTAACATACAATACACGCACGTTAAGGACAGACGAGAAAATTGCTGAGCTGGAAGAAGAATTGAACAAGTTGCACTGGGACATCTTAGGTCTATCTGAAGTCCGTAGAGAGGGAGAGGACACGATAACCCTTAAGTCTGGCAACTTGTTCTACTACCGGGAGGGCGACCAGCAGTCCCAAGGTGGTGTCGGGTTTATCGTCCACAAGTCTCTCGTTAACAGCATTGAATGCATCACGAGTGTGTCGAGTAGGGTCGCGTACCTGATACTCAGAATATCCAAGAGATATTCCTTGAAGGTCATCCAGGTCTACGCACCGACCTCCGCACACCCGGACGACGAGGTGGAAGCTATGTATGAGGACATAAGTAGGGCCATACATACTTCCAAAACGTATTTCACTGTTGTAATGGGAGACTTCAACGCAAAGCTGGGCAAGAGATGCGATAATGAGCTGAGAGTGGGGCAATTTGGATGTGGGAATCGGAACCCTAGGGGCCAGAGGCTGGCCAATTTTCTGGAGAAGGAGGAACTTTTTATGATGAATTCCTTTTTCAAGAAGCCGCCTCATAGGAAATGGACCTGGATGAGCCCAGACGGTTCCACAAAAAATGAGATAGACTTCATTATAACCAACAAGAAACACATATTCAATGATGTCTCCGTGATTCACAGGGTGAAAACCGGAAGTGATCACCGAATGGTTAGGGGCACATTGAATTTAAACATCAAGATCGAAAGATCTCGTCTAATGAAGTCTACGCTCCGACCTACTATTTCTCACATACAAAACCCCGAGAGCTTTCAGCTCGAATTGAAAAATCGCTTTGCTTGCCTGGAGGATTGCATCTCAGTGGACGATATGAATGACAGGTTGGTAGAAACTGTCCAGTCGGTGGGGTATAAATACTTTAAAACTCGCCGACAAAATAGACCTCAAAAACTAACTGATCAAACCCTCAACCTTATGGCAGAACGACGCTCAATGACACTGCAGACCTCTGATGAAGCTGAAAAATACCGGCAACTTAATAGACAGATCCAACAGTCCTTGCGGCACGATATCAGATCCTTCAACACAAAATGTGTTGAGGAAACGATAGAGCGAAACAAGGGCTCCAAAGTGTTTGCAAGGGATCTGTCTATTGGACAGAGCCGGATGATGCAGCTGAAGACAGAGGACGGCAGTTTAGCGTCGACTAAGCCTGAGGTATTGCGGGAGATCGAGAGGTTCTATGGGCAGTTATATACCTCGGTCGCACAACCTGCCTCTGATTTGGTCAGAGACCCGAGAGCCAAATTAACCCGACACTATACCGAAGATATCCCGGACATCAGCCTGTACGAGATTAGGATGGCCCTCAAACAGCTTAAGAACAACAAGGCGCCTGGAGAGGACGGAATCACTACAGAGCTTCTGCAAGCGGGTGGATCACCGTTACTGAAAGTCCTTCAGAAGCTCTTTAATTCCGTCCTATTCGAAGGTACTACGCCAGAAGCATGGAACAGAGGCGTGGTGGTGCTTTTCTTCAAAAAAGGTGATAAAGCCCTATTGAAGAATTATAGACCCATCTCGCTTCTGAGCCATGTCTACAAGTTGTTTTCGAAGGTGATCACGAACCGTCTCGCTCGCAGGTTTGATGACTTCCAGCCTCCCGAACAAGCCGGTTTCCGAAAAGGCTATAGTACCATAGACCACATACACACGCTGCGGCAGGTTATACAGAAGTCCGAGGAGTATAACCGGCCATTACGCTTAGCGTTCGTGGACTATGAGAAAGCCTTTGATTCGGTTGAAACATGGGCTGTGCTGCAGTCTTTACAGCGTTGCCACATTGACTATCGGTATATCGAAGTGTTGAAGTGTCTGTATAAAAACGCCACCATGTCAGTCCGAGTACAGGACCAATGCACGAGGGCGATTCCTTTGCAGAGGGGAGTAAGACAGGGAGATGTCATCTCACCTCTGCTCTTCACCAATGCAATGGAAGACGCCTTCAAGCTCCTGGAATGGCAAGGACTAGGCATCAATATCAACGCCGAATACATCACTCACCTTCGGTTTGCCGACGATATTATAGTCATGGCAGAGTCGCTGGAAGATCTCAGCACAATGCTCGAAGACCTCAATCGAGTGTCCCAAAGAGTGGGCCTTAAAATGAACATGGATAAGACCAAGGTCATGTTCAATAACCTTGTATCGCCCACTCCAGTGTCCGTTGGGAACTCGATGCTCGAAGTTGTCGACGACTACGTCTATTTAGGACAAACCATACAACTAGGCAGGTCGAACTTCGAGAAGGAGGTCATTCGCCGAATCCAACTCGGCTGGGCAGCGTTCGGGAAGTTAAGGAGCGTTTTCTCGTCAAACATCCCGCAGTCCTTGAAGACGAAAGTCTTTAACCAGTGCGTTTTACCGGTGATGACCTACGGTGCCGAGACGTGGTCTCTCACTATGGGTCTCGTACGAAAGCTCCAAGTCACTCAGCGGTCAATGGAAAGGGCTATGCTCGGCGTTTCCCTACTGGATCGAATCAGAAATGAGGAGATCCGTAGGCGAACGAAAGTCGCTGACATAGCCAAGCAGATTTCCAAGCTGAAGTGGCAATGGGCAGGGCACATAGCTCGGAGAACCGATAGCCGCTGGGGCAGAAAGGTTCTCGAGTGGAGACCACGTATCAGCAAACGCAGCGTAGGACGTCCACCTGCAAGATGGACCGACGACCTGATCAAGGCTGCAGGTACCCGCTGGATGCACGTCGCTTCCGATCGGTCGGCATGGAGGTCCTTGGGGGAGGCCTATGTTCAGCAGTGGACGTCTTATGGCTGATATGATGATGATGATTTCGTATATTTAATTATATTAACCAGAAACACTTTGGTAAATGATTTTTTTTTCATGTTAACGTCAAATAACAGATTACAACGATGGCGAGTGAGTACTGCAGCCTGTAAACATTTACACTAATTGAAACGTGATGATGTATATAGGAAATTGAAAAATCCCAGTAGCACTTACTTTTTCGACCCAGGGATTGAACCCACGATCCTAATGCAGTACCTAGTAGAGGCCAACTACCACGAGACTACTGAGTTAGTCAAAAATATATTTATTGGAGGTAAATAAAAAAAAATTGACGGTAGGCACTAAAACCTTAATACTTATTTTATTTAAATAAAAATGGACAGAAAAATTTGACTTCAGGCGAGACACGAACTCGCGGCCTACTGGGAATCTAGTCGAGCCGCTCTTCCAATTGAGCTACTGAAGTCCTGCCCGATTTGTCAAATCTTTTCTTCACATTTATTGCATTGCTTTATGGTAGCAGCGGCGCCATCTATTGCCAACTATGCTTGTTAGGCAACCGATATAATAGACTTTGCAGTTTATTGAATATCGTAAAGAAGTCGCTTTTACCCTTAATAATTGTTGTCAAATTTTTCTTTCCATTTTTATTTAAATAAAATATATTTCACAAGCATGTGTTAATGCGAAATAATATAAAACAACTTAATACTTATGTGAATACATAAATTAAACCGATAAATCATTCGACCATCTTTCTCATTAATGTAAATTCGCTAATATGCATGGCAATAGATCTACGCTTGCAATAAATCAATGTCGTTAGCAATTTGCGGCAGCACCAAATTGCTAATTCCGCGCCGTCGGAGCATCTCTGATTATTGTCCTGTTGACGAATATATTATATCATTCATGCACTTATTACTAAAGATTTATGTTTATTTAATCACATCGTATATACGTGGTTAATTTTTATATACTTAAAAAAAAACAATTTCAAAGTGGGGTTAATACTTGGTGTGAGGTTTTATTAAGCAGCGTCAGCTAGATTTCATGAGGTGTCAGCTACCTTAGTTATCTAGATTATTAATTTAAGCTGCACATTTGTTATCATATGCATTTAAAAAGTAACTATTTAGCAAAGATTACTATTGTACAAAAGCTCCCTAATATGCACATATGGCAATAGATCTACGCTTGAAATAAATCAAAGTCGTCGACAATTCGCGGCGGCGCTAAATTGTAAATTCCGTGTCGTCTCAGCGTCTCTGATTATAGTCCTGTTGCCTTACCTCATCCACGCGCTGGTACTTCTTAATGATTTCGTTTATTTAAGAACATTATATTGAACCAAAATAGGATGATGCTTTTAATTGTTAATTTTCTTGTGGTGTAAATGCCACATTATACACACATTATACGAGGGAGATAGGTTCTATTCAGGTAGACTTACTACCTGATGCTACGTGAATTACGTGATAGTGTGGTGAATGACGTGATAGTGTGGTGTCATCTAGACTTTTTATTGAAGCTCTATATTTTCGTCTTTATATATGTATTTCAAAACATTACTATTCACCAAAGATAACAATTTTACAAACGCTTGCTAATATGCACGTACGGCAATAGATCTACGCTTGCAATAAATCAATGTCACCGTCAATGCGCGGCGGCACTAAATTGTAAATTCCATGTGTCGTCGAAGCCTCTGATTGCCGTCTCTGTTGCCGTATCATCAAAATGCTACTATTGGTTTTCATTTATTTATATACGTATTTTTTACGGAGGCGCGCATGGCCCAGCGGCTGGTGTAGATCGTAAGCGATCTGCTCGGTTAAGCACTACGGGCGCGGTCGGGTAGTGTGATGGGTGACCGCTAGTGGCAAATTAAATGCGCGTTTCCGTGCTTCGGAGGCCACGTTAAGCCGTCGATCCCGGATGCTATCAATAGATAGCAGTCGTTAAACCTTGTCGGAGGCCTTATGGGAGATTTGAAAAACATCCGACAACAGGTTGGCCACTAACCCCAACACCACCAATCCGCATTGGAGCAGCGTGGTGGAGTAAGCTCCAGGCCTCCCCCCCAAAAAAGGGGAGAGACTCGTGCCCAGCAGTGGGACGTATAATGGGTTGCCATTATTATTATTATATGAACGTTTTAATTACAAAATTACTTGACTGAACGAGATTAATATTGTCATTCAACTCTGCCTAGGGTACTTCGGGATTACAGGCGTGATGTCACGAAATAAGATATTCAGTATTGGAGCAAAACGTATCAATATTTCCGTCTACATTCACAATCAACTTGTATACTAACGGAATAGATTTATAAATTGGTTGTCACGTGAAAGTGCCAGCTTGCGGTTAGTAAATTTTGCCGAATACATCATCAACGATTTTACCTCTACTATTGGTTTTTATATAGAGAAATTTCGTGTGAATTGTGAAACAACAACTAATTTACTTCTACTACAAGTCTACTATTTTTTTAAACTAAGTAGTCTAGTGTAAGCACGCCTCAACCTCAATCCTCAGGTTGGGGTCATTACAGACAAAGGCGTATTATCCTTTATTTCAAGTGCTACTTGTTACTTTTTTTTTTTTCATTTTCTGAAAGTTTTCTAGTGCCACCCTCAGAGTTTGGTAATGTGCCCGGAGATATCAATGGGTTCTCCACATGTTATATGACACAAAACCCGCGAATAAAACCGATAGATACCGTATCCTATTAAGATCGCAATCCCCCATGTTCATTAATTCAAAATCGGGAAATTTTGAATCTAGGGATCAGAGTAGACGGTTTTTAAAGATATTATGATTTCCTATAATATGTTTTTCATATTACAGATTTTTATTTATCTTATAATTTTACAACAAGGAGCGGAATCTAAAGCGTTTTCAAAAAGTTCTTTCATAGTAGAGATGGGCAGACAACTTGATTGGAGGTGGCACATGTGTACTATTTATACTAAATCTCGAATCGTTTTCGCTCAGTTCTATCTTGTTTTCGTAGTAGGGCCGGGCAATGGACGAATTGATAGGATGGTGTATGTGTGTGTGATATTAGTGTAGTTCACGTCACACTTTGATCGTCGGAGCGAGAAATTGATAGATAATAGGTTTTCTACTCGTACATTACAGTTGCAAATATCATTTTCATGGGCGAGCACACCCACGCCTGCGACTTTCTGTGTGGGATATCAGATTTGCCTTTTTCGATTGAGATATTTATCTTTTAACCAAGTTTTGTTCTTTAGCGTTTTTATCGGCATGTGGTTAATTGTATTGCTTTTCGCTTGAGGTTACGAAGTGTTTTTTTGTGACGATTCTTTATATATATATATATATATTTTTTATGATTCTACACACGCACACTCTGTACGCAGCAGAATCATAAAACAAGATCTTAAGATTTACCAAGTAAATGATGGTAAAAGTTTTAAATAAGTGACCTCACTTCATAGAATACAGAATTGACGACTCGGTTAGTCCAGCGGTGTGAGACGACCGTTTGATTCGAAGGGCTTCGGGTTCGATCCCCGCACCGGGACAAATATTTGTATGGCCTACAGGTATTTGTTTCGGGTCTGGGTGTTTGTGCAAGTATTATGTGTGTACAACGGCACCCACGACACAAGCTTATACCTAGTGTGGGGCTGTAAGAGTCAGCGTATTTAATTACAAATAAATATTACTACGTTAAGAAAAACCGACTTCAAAACTGAAAAGTAAAAAATAATAAAGATTTAATTGTAATTATATACTACCTATTATATATACGTGCTATTTACTAATAGGTTTGAAGTCGGTGCCAAGCCTTAAACAAATAATTATATTTTAATCACTTAAATATGTTAAATATGTATTAATACACTGAACAAAACGTAACCGGCGAATCGTGGGTGTTTGCATGTATGTAGCGTAAATGTTGTTGGTATTGATGTAAAGAGGCTGCCTGCGAAAGGTGATGCGCTAAATTCAAATAACCCTGTATATTACACCTATTTTCTTTAAAGCGTTTGGCAAAAATACATACATGTGTGATAATAACAACTACAGAGACTTTTCTCAACATTTTACTTCGACTTGTTTCTTTGTCAATGGTACAGCAATAAATGATTTACAAAAATGGTTCCCTCCACTCGTAAACTCGTATCCCCACCGGTACTCCGATTGGCTCGAACAAAATACGCGGGAAGCTATTCAATTCGTTGAAACTAAAACGTCACGACTGACAACCGCCAATCAGAGTACAGGTGGTGTTTTTTTTTTTTTTTTTATAATTATGGCATTGCTATTACGCATATTGCCAGTGTCAAGTAAAACAATATTTCGTATTTATTTAAGCAACGTAAAAGTTAGTATAATATAGTCAGTCAATTATTTATTTAGTATAATATGTCAATCAAGTGAGTAACAGTCAAGTTATTCGAGTAAAGCGATGGCTACTTAACCAGAACATTTACAATGAAGTTTTGGAGGCAACCTGAAAGGTCGTGTTTTTGCACTGTTATTCTATCTCACTATACACGGGCACTGTAATAAACCTATATCAAACAAAATGCCACCAAATTTATTCAATATAACTTAAAAATACACCAAGAAAATGAAATAAAATAAGAGCACCATACGCCTCTTTCAAGGTTCCCGCCAAAACTCCCTACAGGTGGTGTTACCATCATAGTTTTTTATTGAACAGCATAAAAATAACCACAGATTAAAAATATTACAAACATATTTCGAGAAATAGGTACAGAAATAGGAAGTTATGTATACATGAATACACATGTATTCATGTATACATAACTTCCGTTTGCTTTTGTTGCTAATTAAATATCGGCAAATGCGTATAAAAATACGTTTCGACAAGGGGATCAAACGTTGACACTCATGCCTGACTTTAAAAATAAAGTGTGCATAATTACCTATGAGTACAAACTTTTGAGATTTCGTTTCAAGTAAGTTATATTTTCTACCTCGCTTTTACCTTTTCTTTAAAACTTTCATTCAATAAATAAGTATGTTATATTCAGCCCCACTGAATACAATATCCATATTAATATAAAGAGCGCTAAGTCGGTACTCCCCACGGTCTCTTCATCTATTTAAATATTTATTCAGTAGTTTCAGTTTGAGTGCACGCTTCATTGTAAACTAGCCCGATACCATTTTTCCCGGGCGGTGGAAAAATGTACAGTATATTTTGTATTGTATGCTTCCTTTATGTTCGTAAATATTCAGTTTATTGAGTGATGTACCTAAGTTTCTATTATAATGTTTGTATATGACTCTTGAGCGCGTATGGCTCCGCGGCTGGTGTAGATCGAAAGCGATCTACTCGGTTGTTCGATACGGGCGAGGTCGGGTGTGTGATGAGTGACCGCTAGTGGCAAATTAAATGCGCGTTTCCGTTCTTCGGAGGGTATGTTAAGCTGTCGGCCCCGGTTGTCGTTAAACCTTGTCGGAGGCCTTATGGGCGGTTTGAACACATTCGACAGCGGGTTGGCCACTAACCTGTATCTCCACCAACCCGCATTGGAGCAGCGTAGTGGAGTAAACTGCAGGCCTCTCCCCGAGAAGGGGAGAGACTCGTGCCCAGCAGTGGGACGTATAAAGGGTTGCCATTATTATGACTCTTATGACATTGACTTTATTGACATGTTAAGACTAGCTGACCCGACGAAATTCGCACCGCTTTAGAACTAAACTATGTCAAAAATTTGACAGGTACAAATTAATTGTATGAAAAAATTAAGTGGTTGTTTTTATACTATTGTTCGAGGAACAACACTATCTATGCAATAGACGACTCGGCGGAGAGGTGGCGGGGCGCGAAGGGGGGCTCCGCATTCTCTTTTCCAATCGCCATGGCAACGGATGTGTTATTACTATATTTAAACAATCTATCAATATCTATGTTCTTTTTATTCTCAAGAAAATATATTATTTTACCAAGTTCAAGACTACATTATTTTGAAGATCCACAACATTTTTGGTGACCCCGACGTGATACATGCAATGCAATGCATGCGCATTAAAAACCTTCCCACCACAGCAACTTTATTTTTCATACCAATTTTTGCTTCATTGCCTATTATTTCAAGTGAGATTTATTTGTAATTCGTATCAATTCCAGGAATTGATGCATGCGCATTAAATACCTACCTGCCGCATAGGATCAAGTATATAAATATATCAACGCTTTTCAACATCACAGCTGCTTTTAAGAGGTTTGCTTCAAGTAAAGGTATTTATATTGTTATCTTATCTTCATTAAAATGACTGGCACAGATGATTTAAGAGATTTAAAGGCCAAAAGGGCGTCAATTAAAGGGAGGCTTACAACTTTTGAGAAATACATAGAAGACTTAAAATTATTACCTATTTTAACTAAAATCAAGGTTCATGAAACAAAAACTAGGTTAAAAAAATTAGAGAAACTTTTCGAAGAATACGATTTAATTCAAACTAACATAGAAATTAAGCACGACAGTCCTGAAAATCAAGTGGAAAGGGAGTCCAGCGAGAATAGATTTTATGGGTGTATTGCTGTGACTCATGATATTCTTGAAAATCATAACAATAGCGTAGAGGTAGATACACAAAGTTCAGGTTCTAATGCAACGGTTCAGAATACAAATGTCAAGTTACCACAAATTAAAATACCTAATTTCTCAGGTGACGTATCTAATTGGTTGGAATTTCATGACACTTTTTCTTCGTTGATTCACAACAATGAATTGATAGCAAGTGTAAACAAGTATCAATATTTGAAGGGTGCACTTACCGGTTCTGCGGCAGCTGTGATAGCCAGTTTAGAAATTTCTAGCCAAAATTATGAAGTAGCTTGGAACCTCTTGTGTGATCGCTATAATGACAAACGTAAGCTTGTGTTTACTCACCTTAAGGCTCTTTTTGACGTACCCAGTATTACTGGAGAATATTATCTGCGTACACTTGTTGATCATATTGCTAAACACCTTAGGGCTTTATCCAGTCTCGGAGAAAAAACTGAGAACTGGGATACTTTAATTATATTTTTATTTTCTAGTAAGTTGGATAGGATTACAGGCGCTAAGTGGGAAGAATTTAAAGGATCTTTAACAGAGTTACCTAAGTTAGATAATTTTTATACATTCTTGCGAAACAGGGCCGATGTACTTGAGGCTACAGGGTCAAGTAGCAAGGTTTATGAGCAGCAGCAATCGCAGCATCAGCCGCAGCTTCTGCATGTTAAACAGTTAAACAAACAACAAAGATCGTTCGTTGCTAATACCTATGAGAGTGATAAAAACTATTCAATGTGTTTTATATGCAAAGGTGAGCATTTAATTTATTATTGTAAACAATTTTTGGCTATGTCACCGGAGGAGAGATTGAATTCTATTTTAAAACGACGGCATTGTATCAATTGCCTCCGTAGCGGACATTTAGCCCCACAATGTAGAGCTACAGCTTGCAAAATATGTAAACGCAAACATAATTCCCTTTTGCATTTTGATAAGTCAAGTAATGAACAAAAAGAGTTAGTTTCAAGTCCAATTTCATTATCAACTTGCGTGTCAAATCAAGTTTTATTATCTACAGCAATAATCAAGGTTTCATGTATTAATTCTAATAAATTTGTTGAGGCTCGCTGTTTGCTTGACTGCGGGTCACAATCATCCTTTTGCAGTCAAGAATTAAAGGATAAACTATGCATTCCAACTGAACAAGTAAACTCAGTTTGCGTTACTGGTATCAACAATATCTCATTTGAAGCGTTACAGCGTTGCAGTATTCAAGTACAGTCCCGGACAAATGCATTTAGCACATCAGTCAATGTATTTGTTATCAATGACATAACTAGTTCGCTTCCAACTCATAAGGTTGATATATCAAAGATTAATTTGCCGAAAAATTTAACTTTAGCGGATTGTACTTATCATATACCTTCAAAAATTGATTTGTTACTAGGCGCTGACGTATTTTGGGAAATTTTATGTTCTGAACAAATAAAGTTAGGTCCTAACTTACCTATTATACAAAATTCTATGTTTGGCTGGCTAATATCCGGTCCAGTTATGTGTAACAGCAACAGTATTAGTAATAAATCGAGTATTGTATGTAATTTCAGTCAAGAAATACGAGCTCAATTAAATAAATTTTGGGAGCTTGAGGAAGTTCCGTATACGCCAGTGCTGTCTCAAGAGGAAATCGAGTGTGAGCGGCATTTTATTGAGAATACTCGCAGGCTCGATGATGGTCGTTTTTGCGTCACGTTGCCGTTGAAGACTGATCCAGAAAAATTGGGCGATTCATATTATATATCAAAGAAAAGGTTTGAATCGTTAGAGCGACGTTTTCATAGACAGCCTGACGTAAAGACCCAGTATGTAAACTTTATAAATGAGTATGAAACTCTCGGTCATCTATCGAGGTGTGAGCGACCAGGGAATGCAGCTTTCTTTTTGCCGCATCATCCTGTGCTAAAAGAACAAAGCGAAAGCACAAAGTGTAGGGTTGTCTTTGATGGTTCTTGTAAAACTTCATCTGGTTTGTCGCTCAATGATATATTAATGGTAGGTCCTACATTACAAGATGATATATTTTCTATTTTAATTAGGTTAAGGCAGCATGCGTATATATTTACTGGAGATATAGAAAAGTTTTATAGACAAATATTGATTGAGCCGAAACAGCGGCATTTGCAAACTATTTTATGGAGAGAAAATGAGGGCGAGTGTTTAAAATATTTACAATTAAATACCGTGACATACGGTACGTCATCAGCTCCATATTTAAGCACTAGATGTGTCGTGCAGCTAGCGATTGAATGTAAAGATCCGCTGATTAGCGACATAATCAGGCATGATTTATATATAGATGATCTTATAACAGGTTATTCTAACGAGGATGAATTATGTAACATTTATAAACGTGTAACTGCACAACTAGCGTCAGCTGGTTTTAATTTGCGTAAAATAAAAAGTAATTCAAGTTCATTATTAAATTTAATTTCTGAAAATTCTAAGAATTGTAATTTGCAAGAAAATTTGAAATTATCTATGGTTACTAACACATTAGGTATTGAATGGGATCCCAATCTTGATTCTATTATTATAGCTGTAGAGAAGTCATCTAAATTATTAACACAACAATGTAACAATATAATAACAAAGCGTATAGTTCTATCAGTGTCATCATCTATATTTGATCCACTAGGACTATTAAGTGTCTGCGTCATTATGTGTAAAATTATTTTGCAAAAATTGTGGCTTGAACAAATAGGATGGGATGATCAAATTCCTCAAGATATTTTAGAAAAGTGGCAGAAGGTTATTAATAATTTAAAATCGATCGAACGTCTGGCTATCCCACGTCAGGCTATCTGTAGTAATTTTGTTAAGGTTGAATTGCATATATTCTCTGATGCGTCAATGAGCGCTTATGCGGCGTGCGTCTATGCTCGTTCGGTTGATAATTTAGGACACATAACAGTGCGCTTATTATGTGCAAAGACTAAGGTAGCCCCACTCAAAACGTCTACTATACCTAGACTGGAGTTATGCGGCGCAGTTCTAGCTGCTAGGTTGTACAAGAAGGTAATAAATTCATTGCGCTGTTCATTAGATTATCAATATTTTTGGTGTGATTCGAATGTAGTGTTAGGATGGTTAAATACACCACCACATAAATTAAGCACGTTTGTGTCTCATCGTATAGCCGAGATTAATGAGTTATGTTCAAATAATTGTGTGTGGTTGTACATACCATCGTCGTTGAATCCCGCAGATTTAGCATCGCGTGGAGTTTATCCAGAGGAAGTTACAAACTTGTCGTTGTGGTGGGAAGGGCCTGCTTATCTACAGGCCGAGCAGGCAGATTGGCCTCCACAGCCATTCGCGGATTCACAAGCAGTCTTACCCGAAGTCAAGGTGCACTTTTCTAATGTTGATGCAGTTCAAAAGGCTTTTATTGATTTTAAACGTTATTCAAAATTTGTTAAACTACGTCGCATTTTTGCGTACGTTATTAGATTTGTTGAGAATTGTCGATCAAGTGTTAAGAAAATAGGACCGTTGACAGTTGAAGAGTTAGATAGTTCTGAGTCAAAGCTAGCGCTTTTAGCACAACATGAAAGTTTCTCTCATTACAATAATAATTTTAATAAGTTACCTGCTTTATACAATTTAACACCCTATGTTGATAATATAGGGTTGATAAGAGTAGGTGGAAGGATTCAAAACTCCAATTATGAGTTTGATAAAAAACATCCAATATTGTTAGATGGTAAACACCATTACACACATTTAATAATGAATTATTATCATATTCGTTTAATGCATGCAGGACCACAGCTGCTGCTTTCAACCGTTAAGGAACTATACTGGCCTATTAATGGCAGAAATTTGGCAAAGCGAGTTTGTAACCAGTGTGTGATCTGTAGGCGGATGAAAGGAGCAGTTGTGAAGCAAATCATGGGCAATTTGCCTCAAGAAAGGTTGACGCCCGGTTTTCCTTTTGAAATCACTGGAACTGACTATGCAGGACCTTTCTTATTTCTAAACAGGAGGGGTCGCGGTGCCAAACTAACCAAATGTTATTTGTGTGTTTTTATTTGCTTCAAGGTTAAAGCAGTCCATCTCGAACTAGTTAGTGACTTGACAACAGAAGCATTTGTGTTGGCGCTGCGACGCTTCATGTCTCGTCGAGGAAAGCCTCGCGAGATATTTTGTGACAACGGCACCAATTTTGTAGGTGCGAACCGCGAAATTGCTGCCCTTGTCAAACAGTGTTCCGAATCTGTGTCAGATCTGGCCAATGAAGGTATAAAATTCAAATTTTCACCTGTCTATGCTCCCAATTTTGGAGGGCTATACGAAGCAGCTGTGAAGTCAGCAAAATTTCATTTGAAACGGGTAGTAGGTAGCGCCCATTTTACTTTTGAAGAACTTACGACTTTATTTTGCCAAATCGAGGCTATTTTGAATTCAAGGCCGCTAATGCCTATGTCCTCTGATCCAAGTGATCTCACTCCTTTAACTCCCGGGCACTTCCTCATAGGCAGATCTCTCACATCACTACCTACGCCTGATCTTCAGACAGCAAACCCGAGCCGTTTACATAGATATGCCCTCATCGAGCAAGCAAGGCAACACATGTGGAGCAGATGGAGTCGAGAATATATTTGCGAGCTTCAACAAAGAGCTAAATGGCAAAAGAGACTACCAGATATTGAACCCAATCAATTGGTGCTGATCAAGGACGAATGTAGCCCACCTATGAAGTGGCCATTGGGAAGGATCACTGAAGTTTACAAAGGCTCCGACGGTGTTAGTCGGGTGGCTGACATTAAAACCAGCAAAGGAATCATTCGGCGAGCCATCAACCGAATTTGTCCGCTTGTAGACTGCTACTAGCTGGGTTGTGGCTTTGGACGCGATTAAGAAGAACTGGAGCTTCTTTTTTCTTTCAAGAGGGCGGAGATTGTTCGAGGAACAACACTATCTATGCAATAGACGACTCGGCGGAGAGGTGGCGGGGCGCGAAGGGGGGCTCCGCATTCTCTTTTCCAATCGCCATGGCAACGGATGTGTTATTACTATATTTAAACAATCTATCAATATCTATGTTCTTTTTATTCTCAAGAAAATATATTATTTTACCAAGTTCAAGACTACATTATTTTGAAGATCCACAACAACTATTTTCCTTACAATTCCATCATGTGTTCTCACCTTTTTGCTTTAAAATGTTCTCTGGACTTCCACAAATAATTTAACATTAAAACCCGCCATATCGGTCCAGGCATTCTGCTGTTTTAGCGGACTAACGAACGTACATTTCATCACAATAGTCTCAACGGTTTGACCGTCAATACGTATGATATTTTTACTTTCACACTTATAATATTGTTTGCATATTGATGTTAAAGAAAGAACGAAATAGTTTATTTTTGATACACAAAATACGTCACTAAGTACCTACCTAAAAAAAACAGAAGAAAACAAAAGACTACATATCACGATGTAATGCATGTTAAAAAAACTTCAAAATTAATTTATTGTATTTTAAACGCAATCTCAATGTTTTTATGTTAATACTGGTAAAGGTTACGTTAACACACCTCAAACAACCCGTTTCTATTTACCAAAACATATAAAGAAAGAAAAAAGGAAAGAAAGAAACAATTTATTTAGACAGACAGCACGGAGACATAAACAATGTACGGCCCTGTAATTTCCGGCACAGAGGCATAACACCTTAGGCCTCAGGAGTGGTAACGCATTTGCATTTTGACCTTGGTCTTTGTGTGGGTGTCTATAGGCTGCAGTCATCACTTAACATCAATGTGAACTGCATGCTTGTTTGCCACTTCAATTACATAAAAAAAAGAAAAAAAAAAAAACAAACAAAATAAAATAAATGGAAAACAATTAACAAACAACACTTAAAAAAACAGTGTCCAACAAGAAATATTGCACATCTATTTGACGTTTGTCGATCATTTTGATCTAGTTTTGATAAATACCGGACTGCCGAGTGCTTACGTAGGCAGTGTGCAACAGAGATCACGAGTTTTGGCTAGAACCTTGAAAGATGCGTGTGGTGCTTTTTTCTTGGTGTATTTTAAAGTTATATTGAATAAAGTTGGTGGCATTTTGTTTGATATAGGTTTATTACAATGTCCGTGTATAGTGAAATAGTAGTAGTTGCCAACAAGGTTGGCTCCAAAACTTCATTGTAAATGTTTTGATAAAGTAGCCATCGCTTTACTCGAATAACTTGACTGACATACTTAATAAATAATTGACTGACTATATTATACTAACTTTTACGCTGCTTTAATAAATACGAAATATCGTTTTACTTGACACTGGCAATATGCGAAATAGCGACGCCATGATTAAAAAAAAAACCAGATCACGCTTTAGAAGCTGCGTTGTGTCGTCGATGCGCTTTACGAAGTCGAATCGAGCCAATAGTCTCTTTCGCTGGCTCGATGTGAAATATTAATTGTTGAGTACTGTACCTAAACATAAATAAAAATCAAGGGTGGAACACAATATGTCTCATGGCTGGTCTAAAAGTATGCCCAGATCAGCGTCATGTCGATTAGAAGATATAATCTAATCGACGCTGGTTTTCGTCTGAAAACATAATAGAATGCTAGAATAAAATCGCGAGAATCTTATCTCCAATTCCAAAACTAAGCACCTGATTCAGCGGTTTCGGTAATGACGAATGCGACAACGAGCGTCCCATATTTATTTCCGCCACGTCTTACCCGGACGTTGATTAATTAAAATTGGTTATATTGCCCCATTTCGCGAAGGAATGGCTCTCGAAACGTTTTGAGTGTAAACGTTTGTTTCGAGTGTAAACGGTTGTTTTGAGTGTAAACGTTTGTTTTGAGTGTAGGTAAACGTTTGTTTTGAGTGTAAACGTTTCGAGGTTTACAGATGAAATATAGGGAAGTTTGGAAATATTGGTAACTTCACGCCTGTAATCCCCGAAGAGGTAGGTAGAAAATGCATTCAAGCATACATGCAAACACACTCACACACACGCACACAAACAAACACACAAATCTTATAAACTTTTTACTGGTGGTAGAGCTCCAGTGACGGAGCTCGCGGGCGTAGGCACCACCGCATTACCTAATATACTTGCCGCTAAATGGTAGTGTTCAGCACTATCGTGTTCCGGTCAGGTGGTAATGTACGGCCCTGTAATTTCCGGCACAGAGGCATAACACCTTAGGCCTCAGGAGTGGTAACGCATCTGCATTTTGACCTTGGTCTTTGTGTGGGTGTCTATAGGCTGCAGTCAACACTTAACATCAATGTGAACTGCATGCATGTTTGCCACGTCTATAACAATAAAAAAAACAACTTCAGGTTATCAGTAAGTTTAATATTTAGATAATGTTCTTGTTATATTTACTCCTTTCGTTTTTGACGTGACAACGTCTTAAATTAGGTTGCGGCTCGGAGTCACTCATGAAAAAGTGTAACACCCGGTAACGTAACGATGAGTCACCGAACGAGAGAGTGGCCTGCCGGACCGGCGAATGCCTTTCTACCGAGAAAAAGACGTTGTCACGTAAAATCTTCGCCCGTAAAACCGACTTTTTTCTATTGTAATAGTTCTTTGTAGATAACAGTTAATTTACATCTGAAGCCTACTACTCTTCTAAACTTATATAACTAGCTAATGTAATGGGAATAGCAGAGCCACCCACAAGCTATTATACATGCTTGCTGGGTTGGTTCTGGCCACTGTATTAGTCATGTATACATGTCAAAGAAATAAACTATTTTTATTATTTATTTATTTTTTATACGCGCCCAACATCGAACACCCACGATTCGCCGGTTACGTTTTGGCCCATGTAACAGGTGGCGAGCCTGTTGACGTCTCCGGGCACATTACCAAACTTCGAGGTACTGGAAAATTTCCAGAAAATGGAAAAATCCCAATAGGACCAGAGATAAAGGACTTTACACCATTATCTCTGATAGCCCCCTACCCGGGAATCGAACCCAGGACCTAAGCGTAGTAGTAGTGGCCTGCTACCACTAGGCTACTGAGACAGTTTTTTTTTGGAGGAAAAGTTTGCATCTATATATTCATAGTGGTATATACACGTATTTACCTCTTTAACCAAATGGTAAAAACCCATCCAGGAACACATGCATGAGGTTACGCTCCTCTCTTCCACTTTGTTTTGTCTGTATATTTAGCCGGTGATTTATGTATGTACCTTTGATTATATACGACGTGTATATAATCAAAGGTATGTACATAACATAAGATTTAATTCAATTAAATGAAAATTGCTACAATTCTCAGAGTTAAACGAATTTAATTGTTATGTTTGCACAAACTCCGTGCTTTTGAATTACTTAGTGTTTCCTGTTCAAACTAAATTTCTCATTATGTTTCGTAGTAATACTGGTAGAAAATTACGAGTAAATTTATTTCAATTGCAGAAATATTTAGAACTAGCAGTTGCCCGCGGCTTCGCTCGCGTGGATGTCGAAAAGCCTATGTTCTTTCTCAAAGTCAGCTCTATCTCTGTGCCAAATTTCATTAAAATCGGTTCAGTCGTTTGGACGTGAAAATGTAACAGGCAGCAAGAATTACTTTCGCATTTTTTATAATATTAGTAGGGATAAGGACTAAGTTCACTGGTAGTAGAGTTCTAGTGACGCAGCTCGCGGGCTCGGGAACCATCGCATTACTTACCACCAAATGGTAGTGTTTAGCGCTACCATATTCCAGTCAGGTGGTATTGGCCCTGTAATTTCGGGTATATGGGAGGTTTTTGAAGCTTTGGTCCAGCTGTGGACATCTCTGAAAGGCAATGAAGAAAACTAAGTAACTGATGAATCGTGAATATTTTGATGACCCGGTTAGTCCAGCGGTGTGAGACGACCGTAAGATACGAAGGGTCGCGGGTTCTATCCCCGCACCGGGACAAATATTTGTATGGCATTTACAGATATTTGTTTTCGGGTCTGGGTGTTTGTGTATGTATTGTGTGTGTACAACGGCACCAACGACACAGATTTAAACCTAGTGTGGGACTGTGAGTGTAAGCGTATCATATTTTAATATTTTATTTGCATTTGCACGCTTATTGGTGCATTGGCACCTCTGCCGACATCTTCGACAAACACAGACGTGAAGTTACGAACGGAATAGCATTTAATGACCACAAAATTAGCATTTTACATTTAAAACCAAAGATTGTGCGACGCAAATTAGCCACATCGCGATTACAGAATGCTACTGCATAGCAATTGCAACTCGCAAAATGGTGAAGTAGGTATGCAAAAAATTCAAATTACACCCAGCAGTTAGAACGCCCAGCTCGCGATACAAGGGTACTTACTTCAATTAGCGAGATAACAACCAATTTCAGCCCTTGGCAACGTCGAGCGGGATTTTAGAGCTCTTGATCATTCCACCAGATAGTAATGTTGATATGCCTAATACTGCGATAAATGCGTTCAATCGTTGATGTAATTTAAGCGGAACAGTTTTTGTGTTTCGTGTGAGTTGCCATTGGATTTTACTTTATAAAAATATAATAGAAAGTGTTCTTAAAAAAAAATGGTTGACGATAATTTTAAATGATAACAGCATAAGAAAACATGGGTCACAAGTAGAACGAAAACAGTTACGAAGGGAATAGCATTTAATGACACCAAAATTAGCATGTGGAAATACAAAATACTATTTTACATTTAAAACCAACGATTGTGCGACGCAAATTACCCGCATCGCGATTACGGAATGCTACTGCATAGCAATTGCAACTCGCAAAATGGTGAAGGAGGTATGCAAAAAATTCAAATTACACCGAGCAGTTAGAACGCCCAGCTCGCGATACAAGGGTACTTACTTCAATTAGCGAGATAACAACCAATTTCAGCCCTTGGCAACGTGGAGCGGGATTTTCAGCTCTTGATTATTCCACAAGATAGTAATGTTGATATGCCTAATATTGCGATAAGCGCGTTCAATCGTTGATGTAATTTAAGCGGAACAGTTTTTGTGTTTCGTGTGAGCCATTGGATTTTACTTTTATAAAAATATAATAATGTTTTAAAAAAATAGTAAGAGATAATTTTAACTGATAACAGCATAAGAAAACAGGCGTCAGCACATCGTGCCTCTTTATCACTTGTTCAGCGCTCTTGCTTGCACACTCGGCTCTGGTGGAACGTGACACTTTTTCATGCGCGCAGCCGGCGTTAATCGATTTATAATACGATATCACGTCATCATCACAATCTTATTACACTCACGGCTTGTCAGAATTAGTCAGCATTTCAAGAGCATAGTGACGAATATCTCGCATTTAATAGTAGTAACGATCGGCTGACCGGATCGGACCGGATTAATAATAATAATGTCCGCCGGATTCCTCTACACACGGCCAGGTTTGGATCGGAGCGTAAAAAATCCGCTGTCCGCTCCGTACCAAATCCGGATGGGTGTACTTCTATAATAATAAAATTAGTGACTTAAACTTTCAACGCACATAAAACAAGTGCAAAATAAAAACAATACACGGACATCGTATGAAGCAATAAGTACACTGTCATCCTTGGAATTCACCTAACCCCTATGATAGATTTAAGTTTGTGAAATAAATAAATAAATAAATAAATAAATGATGCCCTTACGAATTCTTAAGAGACATTCCCTTATGATAAAAGTCAGTATAACGAAGGTCGAGCCCAGGGTCCAAAGGGCGTTAATATTGGAGCTCGGGGGATTAAAGACAATGACGAGACACGACGGGTATTTCTTTGCAATAGGATATAGGATTTGACATACTAATTCGGTTATTGATTGATGAGTATCTGATGTTATGTGAGGTGCTAGAATTAACTCGATGAATATGAGCTGCACTATACAGGGTTAATTGAAATTGGCACATCACCTCTAGTAGGCAGCCTAACATCAATCCTAACAACCATCGAAGCTGTGTTGTGTGGTCTATGCCAACAACATTTGTTCTACGACTATATGGCCCTGCAATTTCCGGCACAGAGGCATAACACCTTAGGCCTCAGGTGTGGTAACGCATCTGCATTTTGACCTTGGTCTTTGTGTGGGTGTCTATAGCCTGCAGTCATCACTTAACATCAATTTGAACTGTAGGCTTGCTTGCCACTTCGATTACATAAAAAAAAAATACAAATCTTGATAAATAACAAAAAAAAACATAAACAAAAAAACGTTTTCAAAAGTTCCAAAGAGCGCAGCCCTGCTGCACTTAGCGATATTTTGCCTATTCAAGGTGTGCGAAGGAGGGAGGTTCGTACACTCAGATTAAATGCCAGTTAACGAGTTTTTTTTTTCTCTTTATTTAAGGAGCTTAATCGCTGAGCGAGTATGTCGCTCCTGTAAGAAAATTACAATTAAATAAATTAACAATTTTTTAAACCTACTTCACAAATTGTATACAATTATTTTGCCTCTACAGACAATGGTGAGGCTAGAATACTATTTTTTGGACAATTAATTTGTTTATACCTCTAAGGCGATACGAAGTTCGTCGGGGTAGCTATTTATTATCCTGCTTACCCGAGTGGGTGAGGGGAAGAGAAACTCGCCCGGTCTCGACAACTCGTTGCAGTATTCCACAGATTGTACTGTCGTTAGAACTATAAAAATCACCCAAGTAATTAGCACTCAGTTTTGTTATTTTTAAGACAAAACAAAAAACAAAGATCTACAAGTTATATCCAACAAGTTATATATAGTACACACCCAGACCCGAAACAAATATCTGTAGGCCATACAAATGTTTGTTCCGATGCGGGGATCGAACCCGCGACCCTTCGAATCAAACGGTGGTTTCGCACCGCTGGACTAACCGGGCCGTTTTGAGTCATTTCACAATTCGCAACATTTTGAATCGTTATATCTTAACAACTTTTAAGTACTTATTGACTATATGTTTCAAAGACAAATAGTATTTATTCATCCAATACTATTACAGGGTAACCAATAAAAAAAATAGTCAACATCCCAATACGATTGAGTAAACGTCAGTAAATGTAAAACTAATAACACCATTATTTAAAAAATTTAGTCACCCCTGTTGCTTCAATGGAGTGTAGGTAAATATTTTATAAAATGGGCTTAGTTTCCATACTGTTTGTATCTATTTACTGTGGTGATGCGGACGATTGTGATGCGCTAATTTCAATTAATCCTGTATATATGCCGTTGAATAAGAGTTGCTGCTTAATGGTATAGTATTGAACACTATCGCGTTGCTGGTAGATATACAACGTGTAACAGGATTTAATGTACAATCCGAAACTAGTTAGTCGGAATCGATAACCGAATCGATTTCAGGCATTTTTGTTATAGGTAATATTTTGTCCCAAAGTCAATTACATTTAAGGAAATTATGGTCATTAATTTGGTGAACAGTCAATACAAACTAAAATGAGACTGACGCTGTCCAAAATTAAATGCTAGTCTCAACAAGTTTATTAGAACTCGTTGAGATGTATTTTTGACGTGACAACGTCTTAAATTAGGTTCCGGCTCGGAGTCACTCATGAAAAAGTGTAACGCCGGTAACGTAACGATGAGTCACCGAACGAGAGAGAGGCCTGCCGGACCGGCGAATGCCTTTCTACCGAGAAAAAGACGTTGTCACGTAAAATCTTCGCCCGTAAAACCGACTTTACAGGCAACCAGTTTTTTATTATAAATAAAAATTAAATAACGGATTATAAAAATTAATCTTATTACTAGCGAGTGTTAAATAAGGGTACACAAGTTACGCTACATCACATTTTTCGGTTCGTGTTTTATGTGTAACCGTAGGTAGAGCTAGGGTAAGTATGCATAGGGTGTGCATATTGTTCGTACAAATTGAGGACAAATTATTTCTAAAATGTAAAATAATAAATAGATAAACATGTAACATGTAACTTCAGTTCATGTTTAATGATTATAACTCGATTTTCGAATCGAGGTCTTTAAGAGTTTTTTTTTTTTATTATTATTATTTTTTTATTTATTTTTTAGGTCGGGCTTTGTGTAGGCGGCCTGTCTCGAGACGGCACTAGTCTACTTCACCGGGCAATCGGCGAGCGCAGAAGGCGCTCCAGCCTAAAAGTTAGCGCAACTGCCCTTTAAGAGTGTGCATTATTCCAGTTATAATAATATGTTGTATAACTCCATAATTTGTAGCACAGAGACATAACAACTTAGGCCTCAGGAGTGGCTATGCTATGGTTTTGTATGTTAATTTGTGGTTTCTGTGTAGATGTCTAAAGGCTACAGTGTCCACTTACCAAAATAAAAACAAAAATATCAGAAAACAGAACATAGGGGATGATTTTCCTAATGTTCTTAATGTTGAGCCGAGTATGCTATGCATCTAAATTATTCGTATAAAATATAACAAACAGCGCGCATGGCCCAGCGGCTGGTGTAGATCGTAAGCGATCTGTTCGGTTAAGCACTGCGGGCGCGGTCGGGTAGTGTGATGGGTGACCGCTAGTGGAAAATTAATTGCGCGTTTCCGTGCTTCGGAGGGCACGTTAAGCCGTCGGTCGCGGTTGCTATCGATGGATAGCAGTCGTTAAACCTTGTCGGAAGCCTTATGGGCGGTTTGAAAACATCCGACAGTGGGTTGGCCACTAACCCACCCACCTCTACCAATCCGCATTGGAGCAGCGTGGTGGAGTAAGCTCCAGGCCTCCCCCCAAAAAAAGGGGAGAGACTCGTGCCCAGCAGTGGGACGTATAATGAGTTGCCATTATTATTATTATTATCATAACAAACAAAACCCATTCATATTCATAATAGCCGACCTAGTTTTTTTTTTTTAATTACGCTTACACTCACAGCCCCACAGTAGGTATAAACTTGTGTCGTGGGTGCCGTTCTACACAAACACCCAGACCCGAAACAAATATCTGTAGGCCATACAAATATTTGTCCCGGTGCGGGGATCGAACCCGCGACCCTTCGAATCAAACGGTCATCTCTCACTGCTGGACTAACCGGGTCGTCAAACAAATTTTAACAATCCAATGAGCGTTACGCAAAATGAAACGTACTTATGATTAGTGACGTTAAAGATATTTTACCGTATTAAGGACTCTTGTTCTTTCTTAACAAGTTTACGAGTTTGACTTTCAGATTTATATTTTTCATTTCATAAAACGGAAATCACTTTTGAAAAATTGTGCTTTTCATGTGTTTCTCGGGCCCAATTTGAAAGAAACTGTAGGAGCTCTTTTAAAGTTTAAACTTTTACCTTATGTCTTACTAGCTGGTGCCCGTGACTTCGTTTGCGTTCACACAATATCTTTATAAATTGTAGCCTATGTGTTATTCTGATGTTTAAGATATAATATTGTAAAGTTTTAATAAAATCCGTTTAGTAGTTTTTACGTGAAAGAGTAATGAACATCCGTCTATACTTACCAATTTTCGCGTTTATAATATTAGTAGGATAAGATTAGAATATAGATAATCATTCAAATCTAATAATGTTAATATCCCTAGCAAAATAACAAAGGCTTTAGAAGTGGCAATATCTGCTTTGGGGTCTGGTGTTTTTTTTTTGTAGATGTCTACAGGCTGCAGTATTCACTTATCAACAATGTGAAAACAGGACCGTAACAAACTTTCTTTGAATTAAAAAAAATATTATTCTCTTATAAATTCCATTTACGCCTAAAACAATAAAAATCTTATGAAGCCACTCTTTTACGGAAGAAAGAAGCTAATTAAAAGTTGTATTCTCTGAACACAGAGTCCTGTATTAATTTACTATGATTTATTTGTTTAATATAAGTCTCAGGAGGTGCAAAGGTCAAGTCCGGGCCTAAATAAATACGAATATCTTCAAGAAGTTAGGTATTTTTAGTTAGGGTTGACTTTTGTGTATTGTGGGTTTACCTCATATGATAAAAAACGGTCAAGTGCGTGTCAAGTTACGCGCAGTGTTGTGTTACGTAGTTTTTAGGTTTGATTAATGCAATGAAAAAAAAATATTTTCTATGGAGTTGTTAAAAAAAATCGAGTATTACATTTGGTCGACTATTACTCGCAAACTAGTAAAGCCAACTTAAGTATAGTTTTCCTTTTAATTTCGTTATGCTGATTTAATTGCCGTAACGTTTGAATTTCTAACAACAACCATTTAGTTGATAGAGGGAGGGGAGGGCACTTTGAACACGAAAATTGGCAATTTAAAGCTTAATAAGTCACGAACAGTTAACTATATCGAAAAATTAAACATTTTTGTAAGACCTATCCAATGACATAGAAATACACTATATAGAAAACGAAAAGTATAAAATAGATTAGCAACGTTACATGTAGACCGTAAATAATTTTATTTTTCATGGTTTTATTCTACCACTTTATCGGCGTGATTAAGGTGTATACTTGTGCCAAATTTAAAGTCACTGGTACCAATAGTTTTTGAGCTAAACCGCGGACGGACTGACAGACAGACAGACGGACATGGCGAAACTTTATCGGGTTCCTTGTTTACTACGGAACCCTAAAAAATTTATAGGAGCTTTTCTGTAACTGCACTATACATGGTTATTAACTGGTAATGTTGTACGTAACTTTACGCCTGTTATTTACAAAGAAGTAGGTAGGTAGAAGTAAATTAATTCAGGCATACATGCAACCACCCATAATAGTTACGTTTGCCACGGTGTTGCCATTGACATCTACACACATATTACCAAATCCCGAGGCTGATACTGGGAAAGTATGATAACGAGATAAATAAAAAAAAAGATCGGGACGAATTAAGAACCTCCTCCTTTTTTCGAAGTGGGTTAAAAATCCCAAAAGCACTTACTTTGCCAATTCCGGGATCAAACCTAGAACTCCATTGTAGTATAGTAACCTGCAGATAATAAAACGAAATAGACATCAGAAAAATCGTTGAATTTCTGGACCCGTTGTCGATAACATTAGCCAGTGCTGTGAGTCGGTAGTTGACTTATTCAATTTTACAAAGAGCTAGACGCATTACAGTTGGCAAACGTAAACGTAACTTCACGCCTGTAATCTCCGAAGGGGTAGGCAGAGGTAAATGCATGCATTCAATCATACATGCAAAACACCCACGACTCGCCGGTTACGTTTTGGCCCATGTAACAGGTGGCGGACCTGTTGCCATCTCCGGGCACATTACCAAACTCCGGGGTACTGGGAAACTTCCAGAAAATGGGAAAATCCCAATAGAAGCAGAGATAAAGGATTTTAAACCGTTATCTCTAATATCCCCGACCCGGGAATCGAACCCAGGACCTCCAGCGTAATAGTAGTGGCCTGCTGCCACTACGCTACTGAGGCAGTTAAACTATACAAAAACTGTAAAAACTATACGGTAAAAGCTATGAGTATTGATACAATACCTCTGGCAAACGTAGAGGTATTGTATCAATACTCGTAGCTTTTATAAATTTTATTGCTAAAAGTGATAGATCCCAATTTATTAATGAATAATTCTCCCAAAAATGTGTTTCTCGTGTTATTATTTACAACAAAGGAATCGTTTTTACCGTATAGTACAATCATCGACGATAAGCTGCGTTGTGTCCAACTGGACACACGTGTGTTCGGTCCTTTGTGTCGAGTTGACGAATAACCCGTGTCGTCGATAAGTATAGTCTATAAAAATTGTTCTGAAACTACAGACTACAGACACAACCAGCAAAGTTTTTGGAAATAAATAAACTTTTTACTGTATATATTCTTGCCATACACGTTTATACGGTCCCGCATACAATTAGTACTTAATTCGTAGTCGACAGCCCTATCCGCGCGTGTTTCCTGCGAGTAAATTCATGCATGAATGACACGCTAGATTGGGCCGGCCGTTAAATAATGCAACAGACCATATAAGCATCGAAAATTAAACTTGTTAAGTCATGGGCTACCCTAAAATTGTTGGCTATTTTGTGGAATACATTGTATGAAGTACCGTTAGTGTATTTTGGTTCATGATAAAGGCTGGTTTCGACTTTTTTTGCATTATATTTCTACTGCATTCTCTCACTTCATTATTAGTACCTGGTTGACCGAGCTTCGCTCCGTAGCGATTTTTGAAAATTATATTTAGTATGAATTGCATACTGAAGAAATATGAATTTAAACAATTGATTTTTTTGGTCTAACCCCAAATCAAACACTTCTTCTTTGCTAAAAATACGACTAACGTTAGTAGACTAATGGTTCTTCTATTCATCAATAGATGGCGTTAGTCGTCGGTTATGAAGAAAATTTATTATTAACTTGGAACCGAGCTTTTCTTGGACCTGGAACCTAAATAAATCGATTTCTTGACCCGAAAAACGATCCAACGATTTTCTTGAAATTTACAGATTAGGGGATCTGTAAATTTCAAGAAAATCGTTGGAGCCGTTTCCGAGATCTTGATTCTATATATATATATATATATATATATATATATATATATATATATATATATATATATATATAGAGAATTCTTGTATATATATATATATATATATATATATATATACAAGAATTGCTCGTTTAAAGGTATTAGATAGATTAGATAGATAGATAGATGTACCTTTTACTCGATTTTTTAAATATATTAAGCGTTAAAGTTTGTTATGATCGATACAAAAGCATTTACTTTCATCAGTTCACAGAGAAACATATATTATATCTTAAATTGCAAATATTTATACTCTATCGATTCGATTTTAATCAATTCTTGATTATTCGTAATGAATCGGTATAATAATATAAATTGGAAGCTTTATAACTTTTACGTTCCATTCTTACCGCATAAATAAATAAAAATAAAAATTGTTCAGTAATTTACAATAAAAATGGCATTTAAGCTATTAAATTAATCGATATAATTATGTGAATTGGAAGGTCTAGAACTTTAGTTCACATCTTACCGCTTAAATAAATAAATAGAATATTGTATCTGTGATTTACAATTAAAATGATATTTAAACTAATAAATAATAGTTTTATTTAAAAACAAGTCTATTGTAATCAATGTACCAATCTTAAGTATTTTTAAGATAAAACGATAAGGTGCGAAAGAGATAACGCTCTACAGAACCGAAAAAAGCCAGTCTCCTCCCTAAGGTAGACGTACAATATTTCTTTTTAGATACTCGTACTGTACAGAAACGTTAGTGCAATTTTTAATGACTAACAAAATGAGAAAACAGCAATCTTTGGTAATCTATACAAATAATTAAAATTGGAGTGTCTGTTTCTAATATAAAAATAACCTTTTTTTATTACATGCATATGTCTGTATACGCGGTACATATATCAAAACAACAATTTTTATCTATATGTCTGTTTGTCCCCGCTAATCTCGGGAACGGCTCAACCGATATTGACGGGACTTTCACTGGCAGATAGCTTATGTAATAAGGTGTAACTTAGGCTACTTTTATACAAGATGCGCCAACGACTTCGTCCGGCTAGATACTAAACAATCATAAATTCTCACGCGGACGAAGTCGCGGGCACAGCTAGTAAAATATATATTTATTTCTTCTCAATTTCCCCAGTTAATGCACTTAACTCACAAAATCAGGACCCTATTCGAGCATGATTATTGCGTGAATATTTATGCATGAATGATACGTTTGATTGGACTGAAAGATAAATAATGCAATATCCCACATAAGCGTCGAAAATTAAAGTTGTTAAGTCGTATCGGAAAATTCTAAGTATGGTTTGCATCAATTTTGCTAAAGCAATAACAAACTTGTGTAAGTACCGCAAAAAATTAGTTGCACGATTAGAAAATTGTTAAATGACATCAATCATTTAACTTAAGCCGTTACTGGCCGAGCTGCGCTGGTTGATGTTAAAGTTAACCTGAAGATAGAAAGATGATAAGGAAATCTGACAGATTTCCTTATCATCTTTCTATCTTCTTCACATTTTGAGGTTATATTAAAACATGAAATTTTAACCATGTCAAATACGCTAGTGCAACGCGTTCTGCAGTCACTGCTGAAGTCAATGTAATTGTTATTGCTAAGACAAAAACCTTAACTTTAATCACTAGTGTGGTGCAACCGAACCTAAAATAAATGTTTGTAAAACATGTAATATTAATTATTTAATTGCCAAGATATATAGTTTTGGGGACCTTCGATCATGGATATAATTATGTCATCCAGGGGAACAGACATCGGGTCTTTCGATAGCATCTGGGTCAAGTGTGATTTATAGTCTCGATGTAAGGGTTCCGTACCTCTAAAGGAAAAAACGGAACCGTGATCCAATCCGGTTCAACCCTTTTTTCTTAGGAACGCGTGAAGGTACTACCTAAGCTGAAATTTATATCTAATACTCAAATGTACCTTGGAGCTGTGAAAATCCAACTTCTAAGCCAATCAATAGATATACATGTACAGCCGTTTATCCCGCAAATTACAGCAAATTTTAGAAATTTGCAAACATATCAAAAATTACGGCGTACTTCCCGTTAAATCAGAATCTTGAAATTTGGTCTTATGGCAAAGATAAAGAAAAAATTGTAAACCGTAAATTTTTTGTAACATTATAAAATATAATAAAAATATTTTTACTTATATGCCAGCCTATTAAAGGTTTGAACGGAACCCTCTATGCGCGAGTTCAACTCGCATTTGTTTTTTTTAATCTTCTTATTATGACAAAACTTCTCAATCTGAAGACACGTTAGCAAAAGGAACGGAAAATTAAAAATTGTAAATCAAAAATCATTCAGTGAACAACGACAGACGTCATTTACGACGTATAAAGTGAAAATCATTACAAATAATATGCGTTTGTTTTCTTTTTAATGAAAGGAGGAAATTGATATATAATTAAGTATCCAAGAAGGGTCGGTGAACTAAAAGGCTTGGAATCCCTGCATTATGGGATAATGATGTGTACGTCCACAGAAATGTAATGAAATTAATGTAGGTCTCATTTAGATCGTGCTGTTTTTCTACCAAGGCGTACCTATTTCCTGATACGTTATAATAGATAACAGGTCATCCTTTAATTGCCAACCTTAGCTGAATCGTTAATGTTTTGTCTCATTTCTGCATACGCACGGTGCGTATGCAGAAACGAACATATAAATAAATTAAAAAAAAAAAAAGATACAAGGATAAACAATTTTACAATATAACTCTATATGTCGCAGCAAGAAGTTGATTGTTGGTTTCGTAAAGTACTAAGCAATAATACCTTGCTAAAAATATTATTTTAATTTAATATGATTTGTCAGATTTTGTTATCTGAACCGATTTGGCTAATTTTGGTTTTGAATGGTTTTTGGGGGTCCTGGAAAGGTTTGAAAGATAGAAAAATACAATCAATTGCTGTTCGTTGGTTTCGTTAAAACTCGACAACGGCTGGACCGATTTGGCTAATTTTGGTTTTGAATGATTTTTGGAAGTTTAGGAAAGGTTACCTAGGTACCATTTAGGTAAAAAAACATGAAAAAATTGAAGAGGAATAGTAAAAAACACAATTTCATTTTCCCATACAAATAGTTGTTATATGTATATCAAACCTTTGACACATTATTTCGTTCTGAGGCAATACGAAGTTTGCCGAGTCAGCTAAGTAAGTATATATATATTTTAGATAGATAGTAAATATTAAAACATTTTTATATAGAAAGATTGTGCATTTTTTCGACCGGCTGATCAAATGACAGAATCAGGAAAAAAAACATGTTTTAAGTTTATAATTCTAAACAAAATTGTTTCACCTATTGCTTGATTAGTTTGTCCTCGTGTTGGATTGTCGATTGTAATCTATTCATAAAGCATGTTATAATTGCAATACGGAATATTGATTGTATTAAATATTCATGATAGCTGAACAAGTGATCGATGGTGTTTATTTTTGAAATAGACAGATTTTATATTGTTTCGATATTAAATCAATTATCTAGTTTTGGTTTTATTTTATCTGTTCAATATTTTTATAATGTTCGTTGCGTGACGAGATTAACGTGTTTTTCAACGAAGGACTTCAAAATATTCCCTAAACATAAACTGTATATTTCAGGTTTTATAGTGAACGTTATTGTCCATAGAGAGGGCTTTAGGCTATATAACATCACGCTACGATGAATAGGAGAGGGTAGGTAACATTGCACCCGCGCGAAGATATATATTAAAAATGTTGATAAAAAAATGGCAACCCAAACATTTTCCGCTCCATAAATATATCCCATTCCACTGCTTTTTCGGTCTTAAAGAACAAAGTTGCTTCAAGATACAGGTATTCATAGAATAAGCGGTCTTTTGAAAATACCAAAGGAATATTAACTCATTCAGTAGGCAATACAGAACCTCATAATATAACCTGCCAGAATGTTTTACCCGCGAAATATTACCTCAAAAACATTTTTAGTTTAAAAACCGCTTTCAGATGAAATATTTGGCGCAGAATAAGGTTTGCTTCTTACGCACACATTTCAAAGTTTTCGCAAATAAATAATGGTTACAATGATATACTGGCAAAGAAATTGCGGTTATTTTACTATTAAAATGTAAAATATTACTGACATCTTTTTATTTTTTTTAAGGGAGAGTAATATAGCCAGTAGGTCCGTGTTAATTATATTTGAGTGTATAATAAAAATGAAGCATGAAAGAGATTTGTACTCGTATTAATTGCAGTCTTTACTGGTGGTAGAGCAACAGCAATTATATATATACTAATATATATATATTTTATCTTCGTTGACATGTATATCAATTGTTATTCACTTTCTGATTCAAGAACTCTTGGAATACACACCTACCTATATTTAGATCTAGCGCGGCAGTGGCAATATTGCTTCTGTCCTAAGTTTATTTTTATGGCATGAAAGTGGCAAGCAAGCATGCAGTTCACATTGATGGTAAGTGATGACTGCAGCCTATAGACACCTACACTAAGATCAGGGTCAAAATGCAGATGCGTCTATATGTGAAATTATGAACGGTCCTGTAGGACGTTCATTACCACCTGACCGTAACACGAAAGTGCTGAACACTACCATTTAGCGGCAAGTAGGTATATAAGGTAATGCGGTGATGCCTACGCCCGCGAGTTCTGTCACTGGAGCTCAATCACCAGTTATATTATTACGAGTATAACACCGAACACCCAACTATAACATATTTGTAATAAATAACATAGTAATATACGAAAAAGATTAACCCCTTTATTCATAATCGTATTTCAGCTAAAGTGTTACTAATCTCTCCTTTGTCCTTTTCTATCCTGCACATTTGACAATGCAACTGACAAAGACAACGCATTCTATAGCTAAAACCTATCTAATGTACGTTTATGAATAAGGGGGTAGCATTTAACGACAAGTAGATTAGGTAATGCGGTGTTACCTATGCCCGTGAGCTTCGTCACTGAAGCTCTTCCACCAGTAAAAATATTACGTCATAATAATAATACATTTATTTAAATGAATTTGCTATAATTACTGTACCACCTCTTCCCAGGTCAGCAAGAGTTGGCAAAACGTCCCTGGTCGCGAGGTTCCTGGGTACGAAATTCGAAGACAGCTACACACCGACCATAGAAGACTTCCATCGGAAGCTGTACAGGATTCGAGGTGAAATTTATCAGCTGGACTTATTGGACACTTCTGGAAATCATCCCTTTCCTGCGATGCGACGGCTCTCCTTTCTTACTGGTAAGAATCTATACTAATATTAGAAAGTTGAAGAGTTTGTTTGATCGGTTGAATTAATTGAATGCGTTTATGTCAGGTCCGTATTTAATTTTCAGTGTTAATTTTTTTTACCGGCGAATCGTAGGTGTTTGCATGTTTGCTTGAATGCATGCATTTACCTTTGCCTACCCCTTCGGGGATTACATCTGTGAAGTTATTTTTTTTTATATGATGTAATAATCAAATTAAGTCTCATAGCAATTAAGATCAAATTAAGTAACATAAGTCGCTTATATAAATTAAATTAAAACAAATTATTCTCCGGTTACGTTTTGGCCCATGTAACAGGTGGCGAGCCTGTTCAGAAATTTTCAGAAAATGGGAAAATCTCAATAGAACCAGAGATAAAGGACTTTACATCATTATCTCTGATAACCCCGTATCCGGGAATCGAACCCAGGACCTCAGCGTAGTAGCAGTGGCCTGCTACCACTAGGCTACTGAGGCTGTTATGACATAATATCGTATAAAGAACCATGAATCGTTTTCTCTTTACAACATTCCGTAAATAAGTCTGGTTTCCTTCTGAATATCAACTTTGAATTGGTTTCGTGACTCTCTCAAATAAAACCGTACAGCCCAACCATTGATCTTAAACTCTGCTTTGAGAAAAAACTTTTCAGACGACGACGGAGCGTTTGAAATAAAGGGAAATTCCTTATTCGTTCGTCAAGAATCCAAAATATGTCACAAATGAGTGTATTGCGTATAAGCCGCGTATGAAGCTTTCATTTTCGTGGAATTTTAAGGAGTGTTTGCGGTAAGTATGAATAAAACACAGGGCCATTGGGCCTCATTTTGGCATATAAAAAGCTCCTTATATTGAATTATATTATATTGAAACAAGTTATATTATATTTCATAAGAGTGGCGAACAAGCAAATCCCTACTTATATTATTAATGCGAAAGTGTCTGTCTGTCTGTCTGTCTGTCTGTTACCTTTTCACCTCCAAACAACTGAACCGATTTTAATGAGATAGAGCTGACTTTGAGAAAGAACATAGGCTACTTAGTTATTTAATAAACAACATCCACGAGGGCGAAGTCGCTGCAACAGCTAGTAGTATCATAAAGTTGTAACCTAACCCTTTTCAAAAGCCTCAAATTTCAATGCACATTCACAATGCATAAATTTTGCCAAATTTTAGACCGAAGATGATTTTATTTTGTCCCTAAAAACATTACAACACGTTTTTATCTTAATTAGATTAACATGTTTTTATCTTAATTAGATTATACCGTAGCCTAACGACCGCAAGATAGTTCTAAGTTTTTTTAAGTTCTAAGAAAGTAATCGTACCGTAATGGGACGAACATAAATACAAATAGCTTGCACTTCTAATCCAGACTTTCATAACACTTATTCTTGATTCCAATTACACAAGTAAAGATGATAGTCGTTAAAAGAAATAGTTTGCGAATTCTCGCACGGATCCCATGGATCAGATTCCAGTTACGTAATTTCAAGGTATTTTTTTATGAAGTGCAGTTTTAGTATCGTGTAAACGATAAAGCGACAGTAAAAGGAGACAGGAACATAAATTCATAAGAATTATCGTGGCAGAAAATGAGATAAGAAGCATTATAGGTACACTTTATACAGTGTCTCATAGTTGAACATTTTTGAAGGTTCTGTACCACGTGTGAATCGCACACTTTTTTTTTACTTTTATTATTTGTTGCCGTAACAAATTGTTTGTACAAAAATGAAGTACAGTAATCAACAATAAATATTGCACATCGAGCCTAGGAGACCTCGGCATATTTCGGGTCTGTAGAGCGTTATCTCTTTCGCTTCGTAGAGATATACCTATTTAACGTTTCGACCATTTTGATCAAGTTTTGACCAATACCGGACTGTCAGTTCTTACTTAGGCAGTGTGCAACAGAGTTAACGCTATACGAAGTCGAAACGAGCCGATCGTTTCTTTCGCAGGCTCGATGTGCAATATTAATTGTTGAGTACTGTAACATCATATTACTCTAAGGCCGAGATTCACAGACCGCACTACGACTTTACTTTCGAGCAAAGTACGCTTCCAACTGTTAAAACCCATACATTTCTGACAGTTCTAAGCATATTTTGCTTAAAGTAAAGTCGTAGTGCGGTCTGTGAATCTCGCACTAAGGTTCTCGAAATGCATCTATGACCTACAGACAGATGACAAAGGCAGTCGCGGAACCCCGCAAATAAATTTCATTTCAACAAATTTCACAAAGCTATTCCCATTTATATTAAAAACCTAAAAGCGCGCACATAGAACAAGCAGAGTACGGTAGAGGTAGAACTAAACAAACACGACTAAAAAAGCGCCAGCACTAAATGCTCGGTATTTATTTTAAACTTCGTATTTTGTTTTAAAATAAATAAAAAATATAGGTTTGGGATTGAAATGAAGCTGCCAGAATAATATTGATTCGCGTTTCATTTCTGTAGATTGCGTTTTATTGTTTTTTGTAGGGAATTATGAGTACGAAGTTCGGTAGACGTTACTTCGTGAGCTTTCAGTTATTGGGTCATTAACAGCTTCGACCGAGTACGAGACTACACAACTCGATCAAAAGGATTTTTTTTCTCAAAAACTGAGAAAAAAACTAGCATATTTTTTTTTAATAATAAAAGTGGCAAACAAGCGTGCAGTTCACATTGATGATAAATGATGACTGCAGCCTATAGACACCCACACAATGACTAGAGGTCAAAATGCAGATGCGCTGCCACTCCTGAGGCATTAGGTGTTATGCTTCTGTGCCGGAAATTACAGGGCTGTACATTACCACCTGACCGGAACACGATAGTGCTGAACACTACCATTTAGCGGCAAGTATATTAGGTAATGCGGTGGTGCCTACGCCCGCGAGCTCCGTCACTGGAGCTCTACCACCAGTTAAATAACATAACCCTCCTTCTGTTGCAGTCGGGTAATGACGGTAAATTTAACTTTTTGGTACTTACTGAATGCCGTAAAGCACGTTTTAAAAATATGTCATAGTAATTTTAAGACATTCGATGATATCGACAGAATGCCCTCATCCTTAATGAGTAGAGAGTTAGTAGGGAAAAAAAGCTAGCTAGCTGCTTGTATAAAAGTAGTAAAATCTTTAAAGATAGTCTGTGGCCATACTCAGACCATTTAGACTTAATGACATTTTTATGATCTAACCGAGTCATTGATGCTCTTCTAAATGCATTTAATATTAGCATATTTTTAATGTTCAAGATTCTTTTTGCCGTTAAAGTAACAAAACGGACGTCGTCTGCTCTTCTGGTGTGTTTTTACCACAGCTTATTGGGTCTTTGTGACTATGTACATTTTAACATATGTATTTTTTAAAACTAAGTACCTATTAATAAAGTAGTCTTTCATATAATAACTTATTTGTGCCAATTGGGGTCGAAACGTTAGGTCTATGGGGCCTCAGTGCTTGTCTCCTATTTGGAGACATTGCGAAGCGTTTGGTCGACACTTCCCGTGACCAGAGGGCTGGCCAATATTTCGGTCAGAGAATAAGTATTGCTATTCAACGTGGCAATCCTCATTCGCCTACGAAGGCGATTTGGATTTTTTGATGTTTTTTGATGTGTAAAAAAAGTGTTCAGCACTATCGTATTCCAGTCAGGTGGTAATGTACGGCCCTGTAATTTCCGGCACATAGGCATAACACCTTAGGCCTCGGGATTGGTAACGCATCTACATTTTGACCTAGTCATCACTTAACATCAATGTGAAATGCATGCTTGTTTGCCACTTCCATTACAAAAAAAATGTAAAGGAAAAGTATTTGAGATGACCTATAAAAGCGCCGGCACCATAAAACTAGTGTTAAAGATTTAACGCACAGAATCCATTAGAGAAAATAGATTAGCCTTTCTAATCCACGTTATCACCTTATAGAAGGTTTCAGCGTTCGATCTATCGTCGATACGTTGTATATTATATATACCTACATACCTACCCTGGCCTTTTGAAGTCAACAAAATGTATTTATGTACTATTGCCTCTCAAATTGCCATTTATTTCGATGTCTTTTCATTTTAAGCTTCAATAGTGTCGTGTTAATCACCAATCAGTTTGAAGACTACCCTCAAATATATTACACCCTCTTTATATACGAGTACATTTATTACTCATGAATAATTACAGGTGGTTATGTACGGCCCTGTAATTTCCGGCACAGAGGCATAACACCTTAGGTCTCAGGAAAGGTAACGCATCTGCATTTTGACCTTGGCCTTCGTAAATGTGTATAGGCTGCATTCATCACTTAACATCAATCTGAACTGCTTGGTTGTTTGCCACTTCCATTACATAAAAAAGTCTTCCTAATCCACGTTAACACCTCATAGGAAGTTTCAGCGTTCAATCTATCGTTGATACGTTCTAGGCTGTCCTTTTGAAGTGAATACTTACGTAGGTACCTACTAAAGCCTCTCAAATTTCCATTTATTGCGGGGTTCTATAGGCTCTTAATTTTCCACTAATTTCAATGACCATCTATTCATCTACGCTCTGGTCTCTCGTCATCAAAAATATACCCTTTTATATTCGCGGTTAGGTATACAGGGTGTCAAGGTCTCCTTACGTCGTGTATATGTTACTGTAAAAGCCCGCACTGTGGTAAATCCTAAGAATTTCCGGTAAAATCTATAATCTACCAACTCTTACTGGTAAATATCGAGTATACGAAAGAAACAATCTCGCTTTATCGGCTAGTTTCGACTTCGCAGAGCGTTTATCTCTGCTGCACACTGCTACGTAAGCACTGATAGTCCGGTATTGGTTAAACTTGATCAAAATGGTCGACAACGTCACAAAGGTAAAGTGTGAGAGATATAACGTTCAACAAACCCGAAATCAGCCGGAAGAGTCCTTCCTAAGGTCGATGTGCAATATTTCTATTTGGGTACTGTATAAAGAACTATAGAATGAAAGGGCTATAATAATAATAATGGGAACTCTTGATACGTCCCACTGCTGGGCATGAGTCTCACCCCTTCTTGGGAGGAGGCCTGGAGCTTACTCCACCACGCTGCTCCAATGCGGGTTGGTGAACATAAGGGTTAGTGGCCAACCCGCTGTCGGACGTCTTCTAACCGCCCATAAGGCTGCCGACAAAGTTAGATGACTGCTATCTATCGATAGCAATCGGGACCGACGGCTTAACGTGCCCTCCGAAGCACGGAAACGCGCATTTTGTTACCTAATTTGGGTAACCGCTCACCCATCACACCCGACCGCGCCCGCATCGCTCAACCGAGCAGATCGCTTCCGATCTACACCAGCCGCTAAAGCCAAAGCCGAAAGGACTATATTTCTAGTTATTTTCTTTGTCATAAAGAGGACAACTCGTTCGTTTATTATCATATTATATGTCATGCAATTTTCCACCACATATCATGTGACCATTTTCATTAGTCGACAGAGAGAATACTCTCGAGTTAGCCGTAACTTTTCATTTCGTACTGAGTGAGGAAGCTGGTTCCAGCTTGATATATAGCCAATTTTCAACATTACACTCTAAAGTAATTTTTTCACATTGCAAATGCTTTCCACTTTTTCACTCAACTTCATAGAATGGAATATGACATTATACGAAATTCGAATAATGAGTTCATACATGACATAATACAATAACGTGCGTGTACGCACTTTCCCATTTCTGTTAAGTTACTTAAAGATAAATCAAATTAGACGCTTGTCCATGTACCTTCTACGTACTACTGCTTTATTTTTTTTTATTTTCTTCCATCCGCATTGGGTTATATGGGATGAAAGAAGAAATACTTCTATAAAATTAAATTCTTTAAAGTTTGTCCTCCATTTTGTGATATTTCCACTTGACCAGAAGGCATCGGGACGTGATGACCCCATCACATTCTAGTGGGGGATCCTTTCGCTAGTACAGTCACTCAACTGAACAATAGTTAAAAAAATCAAAACCAATTCAAGGTCAAACCATTCTTATAAGGCGGTAGTAAATACATTAACGCAGGATGGGCAGTAGCGATCTGTGATAAAACTATGATCACTGCGATCGCCAATCCGCCTGTCAAGGATGACGATTCTCCCCTAATGACGCGCGTTAATGTTGTGGACGTCTTTGGGGAAGGCTTTGTCCAGCAGTGGACGTTTTTCAGTTGGAGTGATGAACAGGACGTAAACGCCAAATTTTTTTTGGCCTAAGGTTGACCAAATGTTGGTGGAATAGGTAGTAATAGGTAGTCCAGCGGTGTGAGATGACCGTTTGATTCGAAGGGTCGTGGGTTCGATCCCCGCACCGGGACAAATATTTGTATGGCCTACAGATATTTGTTTCGGGTCTGGGTATTTGTGTATGTGTTGTATGTGTACAGCGGCACCCACGACACAGGTTTATACCTACTGTAGGGCTGTGAGCGTAAACGTATTTTTTTTGTTATCATTTTGCCCACACGTTTCGAATTAAATACATATTTTGGTCAATTATAGGGCCCTTATTTGTGTTAAGTAAGTCGCTAGTTCTCTAGTAAATATTAATTCACTGCGGCAAAAATGTAACATTTTATTCTTTGTTTAGAACAGTTGTCTGCACCATTATTTATTAGAAACAGACACTTCTGGGAATCAGTTAATCAATTCTAGCAAAACGTACTTTCAGGGAATAACATGTTGTTGCAAGCTTGCGCTTAGTATGGAAACGAATATTTCTAGTTCCATTGAAATGGAAAATATTTATAATAAGAATAATAATAATAATAATGGCAACCCATTATACGTCCCACTGCTGGGCACGAGTCTCTCCCCTTTTTGGGGGGAGGCCTGGAGCTTACTCCACCACGCTGCTCCAATGCGGATTGGTGGAGGTGGGTGGGTTAGTGGCCAACCCGCTGTCGGATGTTTTCAAACCGCCCATAAGGCCTCCGACAAGGTTTAACGACTGCTATCTATCGATGGCAACCGGGACCGACGGCTTAACGTGCCCTCCGAAGCACGGAAACGCGCATTTAATTTGCCACTAGCGGTCACCCATCACACTACCCGACCGCGCCCGTAGTGCTTAACCGCTTACGATCTACACCAGCCGCTGGGCCATGCGCGCTTGTTTATATAACCTCAATGATAATAATGGTTGCTTGCTGTACTGTCCGTTCTTTAACAACCAATTACCTATTCGCACAACTGGTAACGATTTCATAATTTTAGCTTATACCTTTTGCTCTTTAACAATTAACTGAAAAGCACAATAGGGATTTGTTTTTGTAGGGGATATTTTGGGTTGTTTTAATAATAGGGACTGTAGCTTCTATTACATTTGTTCAATTATAAACGACAGTTTAGAACCTCTGGAGTCTCACTAGCAAGGTTATTGTGTTGACAGAATAAACAACTTGCAAACGTTCACCGGCGCTACTATCTTGTCTGATTGGAGGATAGGTCCTTTGATGTTGGAGGAATATATTGTCTTGTTCCTTTACTGTGGTGTTCTCGTGATGGGAAGTGATGTTCACAAAGTAACCCTGCAGCATTTACTTAGTCATCTTAATTGGTGGCCTGGATGCCGACTATTAAAGCTTTGTTAGCTAGCACATTTGGTAATTTACTCTATCTGTATAGGTATTATGTGTACTTTTTAGTGTAGAGCTGCAGTGACGAATGAGGGAGACGAGAGACGACGTGAGAGAATGAAAATTCTCACGGAGAATAATAAAATGAAATCTTCGGATTCCTTGAAACTATGCTATAATAATAATAACATTAAATTATGAATAATAAAATACATAATTATTTTAGCTTTTTTTGTTTTTATTTTGAATATTCATGTTTTTAAAGCGAAATATAGGGGATCAATATTTGTGTATTTATGACTTCCACGCAGACAAAAGACACAGGAAAATCTAGATATAATATATTATATACCACTACATTCGCAAATTGCTCCACACTGTAGCTGCTATTATGCAGCGACTAAGCTAACTCACTAGGGACCTTCGAGTCTCCTTAGGCAAGCTGACTTAAAAGCACTTCAGGAATGCGTCGCTCGCTACCGGTAATAGGTACGGCTCGACTAGAAAATTATGAACTGACTGCAATACTGTTGTCGAGCCAACGCAACGGCTCAACGGTGTGTGACGATCGTTTCAACTGAGGCTCACATTCCCGTACCGAGACAAATGTTTGTATGGCCTACAGATACTTGTTTCGGGTCTGATTGTAAAGAAAAAAGTAAAAAGGGAGCGATGTCTCCAACGTCTTTTGCCCTGTAATTTTCGGCAGAGGCATAACACCTTAGGGCTCAGAGGTGGTAACGCATCTACATTTTAACCTTCTTTGTGTAAGTGTCTATAGGCTGCAATCATCACTTAACATCAATGTGAACTGCATGCTTGTTTGCCACTTCCATTACATAAAAAAGTCATAAAAACTAAAATAAATGATTAATGTGTGTAAAAACGTTGACAGTTAATTTATTTTATTTATACTCAATGGAGACGGGTAATTTTGGGCCTGCAAAATTTTAGTTAGTTACTGGTTAACTCAAGTACATTTTGTAAGATAGTTAACAATGAGCAATCTAACCCAATTTTTACTTGATCATGTACAGGGTGTCCCAGAACTCAGCGATAAACCGAAAACGGGCGATAGGCCTTTATTCATGACAATTATTAGAAAAATGTGAAAAAAAAAATGGTATGTATTTTTTATATTATAAGGATTTTTAAAAATATCGCAGAAACTGACATCCTATGATGATCTTTCAAGTCCTATATAAGACTGCTGAAAAAAAAAGTATAACTTTTTTGTAAAAAAAATTAAAGTAATATTTGAGTTAGGAGTTTTTCCGATATTTTTTAAAATCCTTATAATATTAAAAATACATGACTAATATTATTTTCACATTTTTCTAATAATTGTCATGACTTGGCCTATCGCCCGTTTTCGGTTTATCGTTGATTTGTGGGACAACCTGTATACTTCAATTGCTGGCAATTCAAAAACTGCCCGAATTTCAAATTCCGAATTCAATTTTATAGTCATTTGAAAATGACATAATTTGTACAGTATTATCGCCTGGGCCCAGAAATGTATGGAACAGTATCATTCTCCTTTACTTTAGTGAAAATAGTTATAAGGTTAGTTCACGAAGAATTTGTATTAACTCCGATTTGATATTTCGTTCATAGTTTTTACTGGTGGTAGAGCTCCAGTGACGGAGCTCGCGGGCGTAGGCACCACCGCATTACCTAATTTACTTGCCGCTAAATGGTAGTGTTCAGTACTATCGTGTTCCGGTCAGGTGGTAATGTACGGCCCTGTAATTTCCGGCACAGAGGCATAACACCTAAGGGCTCAGGAGTGGTAACGCATCTGCATTTTGGCCTTGGTCTTCATGTGGGTGTCTATAGGCTGCAGTCATCACTTAACATCAATGTGAACTGCATGCTTGTTTGCCACTTCCATTACATAAAAAAAAAAAAAACTTACCGCAAAATGTTTATCTTGCAATCGTAGCGATCTCCGATACCGATATCAACTCGGTTTCAATGCCCGCCACGTAACCTCTGTAGGAATCGTCTCGTTCTGCTTTACAAAGGGGCAATTGTCACGTAGTCAACACTTATATCACACGTTGGACAGGATTTCAGTGGACAAATAAGATTTTTGCTTTATTTCCCTTGGTGCAATTTTGTCGCAATATATTTTAGGTATACTATATCTTATACATTGGGTCTTTGGGTAATTTTGCTACAAGCGACGAAATTAGATTAAAAAAATCTTATTCACTCATTAGTTGAGACGATGAATACTTACCCCCTTATTCATAAACGGACACTAGATACGTTTTAGCTACAGAATGCTTTGACTTTGTCAGTTGCATTGTCAAATTTTCAGGATAGAAAAAGACAAAGGAGAGATTAGCAACACTTTAGCTAAAATACGTTTATGAATAAGGAGGTTGGAATATATTTATTTCGTAATGTATTTGATGACTTTCTATGCCAAAAATACGCTGGTGCAACGCATTTCGCAGTCACAGATAAAGTAAATGTTGCTGCTATTGTTAAATTTGACAAAAACCATAACATTTAAATCTAAACTAATATTATAAAGAGGTCATATATTTTTTTGTTTGTAATGAATAGGCTCAATAACTACTGGACCGATTTTAAAAATCTTTAAGGAAAAAATAGGGTTCCGTAAGATATTTGGGTTTTACAGACACAAGGTGTAAAAAATGAACCAGAAAAGTTACTTATTTTGCGTACGCTGCCTAAACTATAAAAGATATCGAGGAAGACTTGAGGCTATATCTATGTATAATCATCACGCTAAGACGAATAGGAGAGGGTAGGCAACATTGCACCGCGCGAAGCCGGGGCGGGGGTGCCGTTGTACACAAACAACACATACACAAACACGCAGACCCGAAACATATATCTGTAGACCATACAAATAATTATCCCGGTGCGGGGATCGAACCCGCGGCCCTTCGAATCAAACGGTCATCTCACACCGCTGGACTATTCGGGTCGTCGTCAAATGTTTCTGTTATTGTTGAATTTGACAAGAACCATAATTTTAACAACTATGCTACCGAACCTTAGGGTTCCTTGTAGGCTAAAAAACCCTAGAAGATGACCAATCAGGTATTTTTCTTACTGTGTTTTTCCAAAATTAAAATGATCACACGTAAATACTCGGCTTAAATACATTTTGGTAAAACAATTATGAAGTGCAACGATATTACGAATGGAATTGAAAGCCTCATGTTGCCCGAAAACTGGATGAGTCCGGTTGCTCTAACACGAGTACTTCAACAATATCAAACTACGAATCTACTTAGTGTGGTCACGCTTAATTCGCAATTTACCCACTGTTGTAAACTCTGGAATAATTATTTATAAACACACATTGTTATATTCATGAAATATAATTAGAGTTCATGTTAGGTTTGCATGTTTTTGTCTAATTTAATTCGGTTACAGTGAAATGTTTTGAAAATGCCGAAATATATGTTTTATTTTTTAATGTAGATTTGTGTTTTATTGTAATTAACCAATTTCTAATTATAATTCATACCTGTAGTCCTCGAAGGGGTGGGCAAATGCATATATGCGATAAATCTCGCCATACGTTAACAGGATTTGGCCATAGGAATGGTAGTAGGTAACTACAGCTTTTAGAGGTATTTTTTGTATATATCGTATCTATAGGCTGTAGTAGCACTTACCACCATTATGATCTTTCGTTTATCAATTATATCACAAAAACTTACATTTACGTTTGTATTTTTTAGCAAAAAGAAAGCTTATACGCCAGTTGGTCTAAATCTTAGAGCAACGCGGGCCACCGACCGCCGCGGCGGACCGGAGGGGAGCAGCCAATAGTAGCCATAGCGTTTATTACCAATGCAAAACAGTCTGTCTTTTTTTGCGGGGGAAAATGCGTGTGACACACATACACACACTACAAGAATCGTCTATTACTACGAAACTCACATCTTGACCTTAACAAAATACATAAATAATTTCACGCACACATTCAAACTTCTAGGCGACAGGAATAGGCCCATTTGGGCTTGTAATTTGACAGAGGGGAAAGCCTGCACATGGCTACTCCCCTCCTGTGTTTCTCTATGGTCTATATCAAGTACAAGTAGGTACATCTATAGAGAGATATTTTTGTAGATCTCTATTCTATAGGCTGCATTACTCACTGACCACATTTATGATCGTGCTTGTTTGCCGTTTACAACACAATAACGTACGTTTAGGTTTGAATTTGTAATTGAATAGAAAGCTTATCCGTCGGCTGGTCTAACTCAAGTACAGTAACAATATCAAACTAGGTACCTACGTTGTACGGTCCCGCTTAATTCGCAATTTGGCGGCGGTTGCAGACTCTCACATAATTAGCATAAAAACGCCGTTATACTTAAGGTTTATAATTAGAATTAATGTCGGGTTTGGTTACATTTTGATAAAAGGGACGTAATTTTTGTGGGTTTTAATCAAAAAGCAAAAACTGATATTTTGGGACACATTCACGTTAAATCGAAATTATAAACAACTAGCGGCCCGCCCCGGCTTCAATATTGCCTACCCTCTCCTATTCGTCTTAGCGTGATGATTATACATAGATAAAGCCTAAATTCTTCCTCGATATCTTTTATAGTTTAGGCAGCGTACGCAAAATAAGTAACTTTTCTGGTTGATTTTTTACACCTTGTGTCTGAAAAACCCAAATATCTTACGGAACCCTATGTTTTCCAAAATAAAATATAGCCTATGTTACCCGTGGATAATGTAGCTTTCGAATAGTGAAAGAATTTTTAAAATCGGTCCTGTAGTTATTGAGCCTATTCATTACAAACAAACAAACAAAAAAAAATACCTCTTTATAATATTAGTTTAGATAACTTCTTAATTCCTGAGAATAATAATTCCAAACCTGTAAGAAATAAGAAAATAATTAATCAACTTTTTTGTTAGGTGACGTTATGATTTAGTATTTTACTTTTACAATAAATCTGGGAACAAGTTCTTACAATTACATTTATTACTAATAAGAAACAGTATATCTATAGATTCATTCAAATGTAGATATATTTTTTAACAGTGCCTCTTCGTATTATTCACTTCATACAACAGTAGGTATTTGATTGTGACTAAAACATGTAATCTAAGCACAGATAATTTTATATTCAAATATCAGGAAAAATAAAGCTGTGTACATAACACACAGAAATGTCGTTTAAATGTTATAAATGAGAATCCCTACACATAACGTTTTACGTTATCAGTAAAAATATACCTAATATCACAGTTTCTGTTTATTCACATAGAACAGTTATTACAAAAGTTATTTTACTGAAATTAATTTAACTCAACACTAAGGCCTATTCCAACATAAACATTACATCCTAACCCTTCCAATTGAGTTTCATAATTCAGTGTCCGTGAAGATAAACTAGACAAATTAATTTATCTATTAATTTGTGGTGATTTATTGCGCTTGACTTAGGGTTGGCACTTTTTATTTAAGCGGGGTGGAAAAGAACGGTAATTAAAACTGAATACCATGCCGCTTTTCAAATGTGCCTGGAAAGTCAAATTGAATTATATCTCGTAGTTAAGTCACAAAACTCTTGCTTTTGCCGAAACCCAGTAGCGACGCTTCGGTAGTTAGTGTTAAAAGCGGCTGGACTGGAGTCGCAGGTTCGATCCCCGCCCGAACTTGCATTCTTTAATTTCTAAATTCACTCGCATGTATTGTGTTATTGCGTTAAAATAATACAAATTTAAATGTACCGCAACTTTCGTTGTACATCAACTACAAAAAAAATCTATTTTCGTAAAAGTATCTATTGACGACCCGGTTAGTCCAGCGTTGTGATATGGCCGTTTGATTCGAAGGGTCGCGGGTTCGATCCCCGCACCTGGACAAATGTTTGTATGGCCTACAGATATTTGTTTCGGGTCTGGGTGTTTGTGTATGTGTTGTATGCGTACAACGGCACCCACGACACAGGTTTATAGGTATCTTCTGTGGGGCTGTGAGTGTAGGCGTTTTTATTTTTAGTTTTGTTTTATTATTTTATCTTAGCTGATACATTATATCAAGATGGCAATGTACTTCAAAGTGGCCATCAAAATTATGTCAACCGAGATACATAATACACCCTCAGATGCTACCACCTCGCGCGGTTGGAAGATTCGCCCTTTTCGTCTGAGGAAAGAGTTCTCTTTTCACCCGTTCCTTCACATTTCTATTAATTTCCAAGTTCGTTATTTTTGCGAACATTCAGTAAACAATTGATACTTGCAGCCAACCACTGTTATAGTAATTTGGCAAGAACTTCGCTACAATCTATTTTTTTATGTAATGAAGGTGGCAAACAAGCTTGCAGTTCATATTGATGTTAAGTGATGACTGCAGCCTATAGAAACCCAAACAAAGTCCAGAGGTCAAAATGCAGATGCGTTGCCACCCCCGAGACTTTATTTGTTATGTCTCTGTGATAGTTAATACGGGCCATATGTTGATATACTTGCGACCCGCACCGGCTTCGCGCGGTTTCAATGTTACCTACCCTTTCCTATTCGTATTAGCGTGATGTTATATATAGCCTTTTCGAATATACCTAAAGCCTTCCTCGATAAATGGGCTATCTAACACTGAAAGAATTTTTCAAATCGGACCCGTAGTTCCTGAGATTAGCGCGTTCAAACAAACAAACAAACTCTTCAGCTTTATAATATTAGTATACATAGGCTTATTGTAATACGGTTCAGTATCCCAATTTTGTTTTTTACTTTTAGTCAACTTAACATAGAAAAGATAACGTACAAAAATGACACACAATAAATTCATAGAAACACTGAATGTTAAAAAAGTATTTGGCACGTTATGAATTGAAGTGAATCGCGTGCCAAAAGTTAATAGGCATTTCACTTTTATTGTGCAATAAAATTTGTCACATTTGTTTGTAAACGTGTATTCTCGTTATTATATATTTAAATGTTAGCTGTTGTCCGCAACTTTTTGTTTCAGACATTACATTAATTCACATTAATGTCTTTTTTAATTAATTTTTTTACTGCCCAATAGGTTAGTGGTAAACTACTATGCTGGGGTGCTGGGTTCGATTCCCGGGCCAGAGATAACGGTGTAAAATCCTTTATCTCTAATTCTATTGAGATTTTCCATTTTCTGGAAGTTTCCCATTTTCTCGGAGTGTAGTAATGTGCTCGTTATTTTTACAAACTTAATGTTACGTAACTTCACGCCTGTAATCCCCGAAGAGGCAGAGCAAGCAAACGTGCAAACACCCACGATTCGCCAGTAATGCTTCAGCCCCTGTTATGAGGTGGCGGGCCTGTTGTGTTGACATCTCCAGGTACATCAATCTCCGAGGTACTGATAAAAATTTCCAGAAAGTGAAAACAGCACACAACAAACAGAAAACAATTTTAAAATTAGGCGTTTTGCACATAAAACCTGTATAGGTTTTTCTATGTGTAGGTGGTCATTCTTTCTTATATTACCAATACCACAGTCTTAAGAACATATTATGTATCTTCACGACAGGTCCCTAACGGCGTAGGCAGAAAGTGTAGATCGCCAGATATCCCGGTGCTGACATACCTCCCGTACCTCATCTACCTTCATCATTCTCTTCATACATGCACGCTGATTCCTAAGACTTTTGACCGCACCATCAGACAGAACTCGACCTATTTTGTCATGGTAGGTCAGCCTTGGTCTTCCTGGGTCTCTGCAACCATCCACATTCGCATTGTATAATAATATCTGTTTAGTCATTCGCTCATGCGACATTCTTTCTATATACCCGAACCATCGGAGCATGCCTTTTTTTCATTTTTACACCGATACTATCATTCACACAAAGCCTCTTTCTTAACGTAGAACGAAGAACGTATTAAGTATACTATACCTCTCGAATGCTATTTTGGTAATTATTTGAAATGTTATAATCTTTCACGAGAATGCCACACAATAATCAATCGTCAAAGTCGCAAGATCAAAGAGTTTTCAAAAAGGAGAGACCCAATTGAATAAGATCTCTCTTGATCACTCTCAACACTGTAGACGATCATTGAACAGCTTTATTGGTTCGGATGACAAGTGAACGCTTTCTATATATGAGCCCAAGACCTAATTAGTACCACGTTAATATGAATAGACGCGGGATCAAAGAGGTTTTCTTGTTAAAATAACAGTTATTTGCTCTCGGCAAGCTAGTGACTAGTGAATAGGGACAGAAAATATTGCGAGAATCGATATTAGATTTAATGATTTGGAAAAGAGTTAATATCATATACCCTCTTAATCATAAAATTTAATGTTCCTTAGATCTCTATCAAGGATTAAAAGTTTTGTCTTTGATGGTTTTGTTGATAATCGTTTAATGTTTTCTGATGCTGAGAAAGGTTTTCAAAAATAATGGAGTACAGTTTCAGTAGCTTATGCGAAGAAGGTACTGATGGCTGGTGAGTATATATCCGCACAAACATTTTTTATTGGTGTTAGACCACTAGTGAAGGAGTTCGACGGTAAAAATTAAAAATAGACGATTTAGAGTCTTTTATACGTCTATGTCAGTCTATGATATACAACATTACCTACACCGTCGAGCAAACAATTTCATTTAACAACGACACGGGCGTGACAATACACGCTTGGCTCCAAGCCCCTGTATTTTGCATGCACTCCGGTGTGATAGGTCCGTGTATACCAATAATCACCTTGTAAATTGAAAATTATGCGAGCATGGAAAACACCTAAATCATAGACAGCGCTCGTTTGTAATTACTTGTTAAAATACGATACTAGGTATAATATATTTCTACGTAGTTATACTCATGTACTTCGATGTAAAGTCATAAATACATACTGTGATATTCACAGTATAATAATATTCAGTCAACATTTTATTATCGACCTAGTGCCCCCTGTATTCGAGTGGTAGCATGCCACTATTCATATGGTAGGGGCCTGGGTTAATATAAGCTGCCTGGACGACTGAGTAGTAGCATATTGTTGACCCTAAGGTCCTGGTCTGAAAAATAAGTTTTTTTTCCTATTGAAAAGATTTCTAGCGGCACTCTCGAGGTATGATAATCAGATAAATGTAATGTTACGTTTAAAAAGGTAAATTATGAGTGATGAGAGTATGAATGTATTTATGAAGTATGTATGTATATTCACGCCAGGTCCCTAAAGGGGTAGGCAAAGGGTGTGGAGCGCCAGACATCCCGGTCCTGGCACACCTCCCGTGCCTTGTCTTCATTCATCATTCTCTTCATACATGCACGCCGATTTCTAAGACCACATCCACCATCAGACAGTACTCGACCTATTTGTTCATGGTAGGTCAGTCTTGGTCGTCCTGGGCCTCTGCTACCATCCACATTCGCATTGTATGTCTGTTTAGTCATTCGCTCATTCCACATTCTTTCTATATGCCCAAACCATCGGAGCATGCCTATTTTCATTTTTACACCGATACTCGCATTCATTTTTTTTTATGTAATGGAAGTGGTAAACAAGCGTGCAGTTCTCAATTATGTTAAGTGATGACTGCAGCCTATAGACACCCACACAAAGACCAAATGCAGATGCGTTACCACTCCTGAGGCCTAAGGTGTTATGCCTCTGTGCCGGAAATTACAGGGCCGTACATTACCACCTGACCGGAACACGATAGTGCTGAACACTACCATTTAGCGGCAAGTATATTAGGTCCTGCGGTAGTGCCTACGCCCGCGAGCTCCATCACTAGAGCTCTACCACCAGTTATGAAGGCAATGAAGAGAAATTCCAAATTCAACATGACGTGTACAACTATTGCTACACTCTCGGCGTTTCCCAGCGTCAGGTACACCACACAATACAAGTTAACACCAAAGGGGTACCTAATAACGTTATGGCTCCTAGAACCGCTTAATACAAACTGGGACAAGTTATTGATGTCAAAGTTTACGTCCTTAATTGAGATTCTACAATGTTGTTATTGTATGTGTTTGTTCAGCGGTTGTGATCAGTTATTTCAAATGGACATTCTATAATATTTTAAATTAACTTAATTAAAAAGAAATTAAATTCAGTTAAATAATATTTACTTAGTATAAAGTTATACCTTAACTAAAAGCAACATGCGTCTAAAAATTCCGCATCACTGCCTTCCTGTGTTATGGTACCCAGAAGGCTGGCAGCGTTGCCTCGTTGGATGGCAATGCTGATTCTTTGACCTAAAAATTGGCCAGCCCTCTGGTCACGGGAAGTGTCGACCAGCCGTTTCGCGATCTCTTTGAATAAGAGCCGAGCACTGGGGCCCCATGGACCAAGAGTTTCGACCCTGAAAGGCACAAATTTTAAAAAAATAGTTAATAATTTCAAATGCATATTCTTAATATAGGTTATATCCCACTGCAGAATCATTTCGTTCATTCAGAAATGCTGCAAACCTACTATTAAACTATTTTTACGCATATTTATAATCTATATAATATATATCCACTAGGTTGCCTATCAAAAAATATCCACAAGAATTTTTTAAATTTTTTTTAGGAAAGATATTTTTTTACTTGATTTTCAATAAAATATCGTCCACTTATAAAGACTCTGAAAAATCACGGCTGCTATTGCGCACTTGGCCGCCTCTACGTATTTTCGTTCCAACCCGATAACTTTTTACGTCCATAACGTACATGTATTATTTATATATAAAACCAAACCTTTTTTTTCTCATTATTATGATATACGGGAACCAAAATAAGTCGACCGCAAATGAGAGTTGCTGGCTGTTAAACATAAAATAATTTAATTAAATATAATAACGGCCAAATTTTGATAGGCAACCTAGTGGATTTATATTCTGTAGTTTATAAATATGCGTAAAAATTAGGTTTGCAGCATATCCGGGTGAACGAAATGATTCTGCAGTGGGATCCTAACCTAATATATTCTTATTTAATTTAAGAATTAAAGAAGAATATATTCTGAAGAATTTTCTTCTACTGGAATAGAATTTTTTTACTTGTGCAGTCAGTCAACTGAACAATGGCGGTCAAACCATTCTCATTCACCAACATCAGTATTTTTTTTATTTTACTAGTATTTTTACAATATAATTTATGATATTGAAATGATTACAGTTCCGAGGTACAGAGTAGGTATTGTATAAGTTACAATATTCAAAAGTGTTTTTCTTTTGAATAAAGTACTTATAATATAATTTATTTAATTTTAATAAGTTAATAATAACGAAGTGTTTCCTTTTTTACAATTTCAATACAAATTCATATCAGTTTTATTTTAGTGCAATTGAATATTGTATTTTTGTCGTTTCCATTTTAATATTTTTAATGATTTATATATATCTACATTAAGAAACACATATTTTATGTTTATAGATAATAATATGCAGCATAATAATATGGGGTACTTAGTCTGAACGGACCAAAAAGAATGGACCGTAGTCCATTCGGCCGTAATCAGAAATCGTCTACATCCCAATGGACCGGTCATAAAATAATTTAAAAGGACAGTCGCATACAAACGTGATAATCGTATTTCAATATTAAAAACTCTTAAATCTTTTAATTTAACTTTATATTTTCTCCTATTTTAAAGACGTGATTGTTTTAGCTTGGCTTGTTATCTTGGCAACTGAAATCATTTCACATTTTGGCATTTTACATTATGTAGCCAAGAAGAGCTCAGCATCAGGTGCACAAGTTACCGAAGGGGCAATTACGTTAGGGCTTCTAGAACCGCTAACTACAAACTGGGGCATGTTAATTGGCGTCGCAGATTGCTGCCGGACACCCTAACTAATATCCTGCGACGTTACTACGATATTCAATTACACGGCGGTGATGTCCGGATATTTAATAAATGCATTTAACCGCTTATTAATTTGAAGATAGATTGTGAGCTTGTGGAGATTTAATTCTCTGGGTTACTTAATATTACATTTTAGAAAAGGTTTGATATAACGGTAGTGGTATTAACAGTCTACCGATTGTAAAAGAATAATATACGACATCCTCCAGACACTAAAGACCACCAGATTCGTTGATCCTCCTGATGTTAAATTTTATTTTTGAGCCAGCCTTTACCTTGAGCGCCACTCATTGTTTATTTTAATTTTTAGTAGTTAAGCTTTCATTCCCACTAGACCACAACTGAATATAGCATTCAATTGTCGAGCACCATTCTGTCATTACAAGAACATTAAAAATAATTGTTGCATTATATTTTGTTGCGAAACCGCCGCGGAAAGCGAACAACTTAATACCCAAAGGACAATTACGTAAGGGCTTCTAGAACCGCTAACTACAAACCGGGGTATGTTAATTGGCGTCGGCGTCGATGACGTCGGACACCTAAATTGAGATCTTGCGACGTTACTAGTATATGCAATTACGCGGCGGTGCTGTCCGGATATTTCGAAAATGCAATTATTTAGAAACATACAACATGTAGCCTGGCGGTAAAGGTACTACTTAACTACTATAAATGTTACAGTACTATTTATAGTAAAAGTTTGAGATGTATTGCGTTATATGGTATGTATAATGTTTAATACATTTCATACACATATTGTTAAAATGGTTCTGATCGATATAGATGTAAACAGTACAGAGAAGATTAACGTTTTTGTTTTAACTCTATCAATATGATTACTTTTCGATTTTGGCAAAAACATAACTTCATTGTTTTTAATAATTAAACACGATTTTATAATTAAAGGTCATACAATTTATTTCATATAAATCTGCGTTTTGTATTATTTCATCAAACTATCTCCCAACGTCTCCTCCAAAAGTTAATACCGAAGGAGAAATTACGCCAGGGCTTCTGAAACCACTTACTATAAACTGAAGCATGTTAATTGAAGTCGCAAATTACCACCCGACACCTAAATTGAGATCCTGCCACGCTACTACGATATGCAATTACGCGGCAGTGCTGTCCGGATATTTGATAACTGCATGTACCTATTTAATTATTCATATCCGTACAACATTTAGTCTAGCGGTGGACAGTTGTAAGTTTGAGGTTGTGTTTTTTGTTGACACATTTTTGTTATTCTTCTTTATTTATTTAATGAAAGAATAAAAAATACCTAATAAGAATTTACGACATGCAATTACGGAGCGGAGCTGTCCGGATATTTCAAAACTACATGCAGGTATTTAATTATTTTACTGGTGGTAGAGCTCCAGTGACGGAGCTCGCGGGAGTAGGCACCACCGCATTACCTATAAACTTGCCGCTAAATGGTAGTGTTCAGCACTATCGTGATCCGGTCAGGTGGTAATGTACGGTCCTGTAATTTCCGGCACAGAGGATAACACCTTAGGCCTCAGGAGTGGTAACGCATCTGCATTTTGACCTTGGTCTTTGTGTGGGTGTCTAAAGGCTGCAGTCATCACTTAACATCAATGTGAACTGCAAGCTTGTTTGCCACTTCCATAACATAAAATATATATATATATATATCCGTACAATACCATATAATAATAGTACTATTTATTTTTTGCAATAACACATGCGAGTAAACTTCAGAAATTAAAGAAAAAACGAAAAGAAAAATTAGTCTTCGGGCAGGATTTGAACTTGCGACCTCTAGATTAATAATTTGATAGATTATATGTTTTTAAGTCGTTTGATGTATAAAAGTAGTTTTCTTAATTTTTTGAGATATGCCACTTCCATTCTAAAGATAATAACGTCTTTTAAATACGCAAGTCTGTAGGAACGCAGGTCTGTACAAAAAAGTGACACGTACGCCTAGGGTTGCCACCTCTCCCGCAATTCCGGGAGTCTCCCGGATTCGAGCTCTGAAAATTTTAAATCTCCCATCTCCCGGAAGGATTTCATAATATACTAAATTGTCCCGGAATAACAAGTTGCTCAAAAGTAATTGACACGCGATGTCGAAATGGCTAAGAGCGGCATAAATTCTCGGCAGCATTCTTGCAGCCTTCTCGCCACTATCTCGCCACTGATGCCAATACTCGCCAGTGGGTAGCTAGCTAGTTTCGTAACTGATTTGCGTGCATGTAGGTACCTACTTTATTTTATTGTCTCTTTCTGAGCCACGTGCGTGAGAGATTGCGTCGTCTTTGTCTCACTCACTTTCGTTCCTCATTTGTTTGTTGTAAGTTTCATTCGTTCGCTTATTAGTCTGTATCTAACAGCAATCCATGCACCTGTGTCGTATTTTGATTAAATACAATTATTGTTATGTTATTATAATAAAATAAAAAGTTATTATATTCAATGTTTCTTTTTCTCCCGGATTTAGACAGCTAAGAGGTGGTAACCCTACGCACGCCGAACCGAGCGTGCTCGGAAAGCGGGAGCTTGGAATAAGCGATCAAGAGACTCACGATTGGCCTAAGCGTTCGGCTTGTGACGCATTTATCTCTCTTCCACTCCATCGGCCGATGCGTTTTGATAATAGAATTTAATACATAAATGTATGCAATTATTCATCAGTGTTTTCATTTATGACGTTCGTAAAATTTATCGACAGTACACTGACTGCTACGAAGGTAGGAAACAAGCATGCAGTTCACATTGACTTTAAGTGATGACTGCAGCCTATAGTGTCTATATATCACACAAACCCTTGAGGTCGAAATTCAGTTGCGTTGCCACCCCTAAAACTATAGTTGTTATATCTCTGTGTTAGTTATTACGGGGCCATACGTAACCATCTAACTAGAACACGATAGTGCTGCACTGTACCATTTGGCGGCGGACGGATTAGGTAATGCAGTGGTGCCTATAATTTTTTTTATTTAGGGTACCTCTGCTACATGTAACGCGCGGTTAATTTTTTATTTTGCGTTTTTTACATAGTGTGGGATATCGTTGGATAGGTCTTTCAAAAACGTTAGGTGTGTTCAAATATCATTTTTCGATTTAGTTTACGGTTTGTGACGTATTAAGCTTTAAAGTGCCAATTTCGTTAAGAGTAAAGTGTCCCCCCCCCCCGTACCAACAAAACGGTTGTTGTTAGAAATTCAAACGTTACGGCAATAATAGCTACATTTAACGAAATTAACAGGAAAACTATCATACATAAGTTGGCTTTACAAGTTTGCGAGTAATAGTCGACCAAAAGTATTTTGCTCAAAAATTTTGAACAACTCCATATTTTCTTTATTCCTGCCTGAAGTCAAATTTTTCTTCCCTATTTTTCTTTAATTTCTTAACTCCATAGAAAATGTAATTTATTTTTTTCATTACGTTATTCAAACGTAAAAACTACGGAACCCTCCCCAACACGCACTTAACCGGTTTTTTTTAACTGGTATACTGAGTGATGTCAAATAAACATTCCAAACGAAAGCCTTCGTATCTAAATAGCTGTGGAATTAGTTTAGTATTGCCAAGTTTTAAATACTTTTGCTATGCGTCACTCAAGTATTTATCGAGGCAGAAAACGAGCCTAACGTTATTTTTTATTTCGGTGTAGATTGTCCAATTTAGTTAATTTGAACGAAGGGGTGATTAATTAATTAAGGTATTTCGTGCAAATAAATAGCTATGTCTGGAATTCAGTTGTTGAAATTAAACTAATTAATATAAGGATCGACGACCCGGTTAGTTCAGATTCGAAAGGTCGGGGGTTCGATCCCCGCACCGGACAAATATTTGTATGGCCTACAGATATTTTTTTCGAGTTTGGGTGTTTGTGTATGTGGTGTTTATGTACAACGGCACCCACGACACAGGTTTAAAGCTAGTGTAAGGCTGTGAGTGTAAAAAAATAGTAGGTTTCCGTAGTTTTTTGGTGTGAATAATGTAATGAAAAAAATAAATTACAGTGTTATGCCTCTGTGCCGGAAATTACAGGGCTGTACATTACCATCTGACCGGAACACGATAGTGCTGAACACTACCATTTACTGGCAAGTATATTAGGTAATGCGGTGGTACCTACGCCCGCGAGCTCCGTCACTGGAGTTCTACCACCAGTAAAATGTATAAATGAAAGACTTTTTAATATTCCGCTGTGTAATTTGAATCTGCCATAAGTGTAAGCTGTAAACGTGTCTGGCGCGAGATATAATCGTCTGTAATTACCAACACGAGTACATTCGCTGTTCCGACAAATGGCATCATCAAATACACAGTTACACTGAATTATTGCGCGGAATAACAACTGAAATTATTCCCAACAATAACGCGACGCCTTAATTACTGCGATGTGAAATACAAATACGTGGTCCCAAGTGGTTCGTCTGTAATGAGCCTTATGCTTTGATTTGATGTTTTTTTTTTGTGAATTTAAAATGGCTAACAAGCATTCAGTTCGGTGGTGAATATGAATACTATAGTGTTTGGAAATTAAACAAAAACCAAAGGTGTCAAAATGGTGTCAAAGTAGATGTTTAACTCCTATTAGTACGAGTAGTAACACACGCCCGGATTTGGTACGGAGCGGACCGCGGATTCGATACGCTCCGAACCAAATCTAGTCGTGTTAAGGAGTCCGGCGGACGTAATTATTATTAATCAAGTCCGATGCGGTCCTCTCGCGCGTGTTCTTTCGGCGAATTTGGTCCGCCGCGCCATTGTACGGTTGACTGACTGCACTAGCGAAAGTATTCTCTTTCAGTAGTAGAAGAAAGAAAGATGAAAGAAAATATGTTTTTAATGCGCCTGATACACATAAAATATATATATATATATATATATATATATATATATATATATATATGCATGTCGGAGACGGTCACTAGTACGGACCGATAATTGACAAAGCACAAGTTCCGGTAACTAACTAAAACTTCCGGTAAAATTAACTTCGTGCTACAACAGAGCCTAGCCGTTGGAGGGGAGGTCGGATTAAGACTCACTTACCATTTGATCGTTCTCGTGATAAGTTCTCCAAGCTAGGAACTGTTTCTGTCGTTTCGGTCTGATATTGTGTTGTGATTGTGTACAGTGACTTGTGAGTGTAATTAATTGTGTAATTCGTTGTTTCGTTGCTCGACTACCCACTTTATACGCCCACTATGTCGGACGATGAAACTAATAATACGTCCGTGCCGATATGCATATAAAAGTAGAAGAATATTCTTCCGCTAGTGGGCTCCGCAACGCCCTAAGCCGAGGCACGGACCCGCATGGGTCACCCTTAGGCAGTTGCGCTAACTTTTTTGCTAGGCTGGAGCGCCTTCTGCGCTCGCCGATTGCCCGGTGAAGTAGACTAGTGCCGTCTCGAGACAGGCCGCCTACACAAAGCCCGACCTTCCGCTAGTGGGCGGTGGGGTCGTCACGACCCGACGCCAATTCGTCCCGATGCCAAGCATACTTTATATAAAAAAATTGGTTAATTCATTTCAAAGGAGTGCGACTACCAAATATTCTTATAATATCTTTGGCGACCACATACACTGTGACATCTGATTTTTGTACATTGACTCTATATAGATAAATATTTAAATAGTGATAAGATGAGAGGAATTTTACAGAAGTAAGATATAAGGGGCAAAAGAACGTGCTTTCACCGAGCAATGTTCCCAAGGGATGAACGAAAATCGTAAATTCTACCCCTCTAGGTTCAGCCCCTCTGTAGTATTAAAGATACTTCAGCGGAGAAAAACTTGTTACAATTTTCTTTTACAAATGCCCCTTTTAAAAAATTGGACGTGGGTCATGTGGAATTTTATTGCAAATATAATTTCAGATCAAAAATTCGTGTGAAACGAGTTGTAAAATATCTCTAATATCTACTCAGGTCATATGTATTGTAGATACAAATTGTATACATACTTCAGGACTGAGGAATAAAAGAAGATCAACAATGCGATTTCGATCAAGATTTTTAACTGTCTCTCTGTCCACAGGTGATCTCTTCGTGCTAGTCTTCGCGATGGACAGCCGAGAGTCCTTCGAAGAAGTGATCCGTCTCCGGGAACAGATCCTGGAGACCAAAGCCAGTGCTTCAAGTGGTAGCAGCAGAGGCCGACGGCAAGCGCCCCGAGTCCCCATGGCGATAGCTGGGAATAAATGTGATAAGGAAGTAAGGTGAGATCTCTTAAAAGAGACATAACTTCTTGCTTTTTTTCCCGAAGTTATAAGTATAGGTATATATAATAATAATGGCAACCCATTATACGTCCCACTGCTGGGCACAAGTCTCTCCCCTTTTTGGCGGGAGGCCTGGAGCTTACTCCACCACGCTACTCCAATGCGGGTTGGTGGAGATACGGGTTAGTGGTCAAACCGCTGTCGGATGTTTTCAAACCACCCATAAGGCCTCCGACAAGGTTTAACGATTGCTATCTATCGATTGCAACCGGGTCCGACGGCTTAACGTGCCTTCCGAAGCACGGAAACGCGCATTAAATTTGTCACTAGCGGTCACCCATCACACACCCGACCGCGCCCGTATCGCTTAACCGAGTAGATCGCTTCCGATCTAAACCAGCCGCGGGGCCATGAGCGCTTCATCGCATAAGTAGATGCATGTATTTAATCATATATTAGGTTGGGGAAAAAGTTTCTTCGCATTTTTTAAGATAATTGAAAACATTTTTTAATATAGTTTATTTAAATTTAACTAAAGTATGTATGTACCATTTTGTTCGATAACCTTTTGTCATCTTGTAGGTAGGGACATGATCCCATTGCTATAAAAATTTTGGGACTTCTCATCAAAATACCGCGACAAGTGGATTTGGCAGTCCTCTCGTGATGTTAACCTAACATTGCATAAAGAATTCTGAAGAGACCGAAACAGGTGGAAATCTGAAGGTGCAAGGTCAGGATTATACGGCGGATGAATTAACACCTCCCAGCCAAACTCCCTTAATTTTTGCTGAGTGGCTATAGATGTGTGAGGTCTAGCGTTATCATGATGAAACACCACACCCCTTCTGTTGATCAATTCCGCCCGTTTCTTCTCAACTTCTTGCTTTAATCTCATCAGTTGTTCGCAGTAGAGTTCAAAATCGATAGTCCAGCCTGGTGGTAATAGCTCATAATGAATGATGCCCTTCCAATCCCACCACACACACAACATCACCTTATTGCGAGTTAACCCGGGTTTCGCCACAGTCTGTGAAGTCTGACCGGCCTTTGACCACGACCTTTTTCGCACGTTCTTGTCATACGTGATCCACTTTTCATCACCAGTTATCAGCTTTTTCAAAAATGATTCGGTTTCATTACGTCGTAATAAAGAATCACAAATGAGTACACGGTTCATTAGGTTTCTTTCAGTGAGCTCGTGAGGTACCCAAATATCGAGCTTTTTTTTGTACCCAGCTTTTTTCAAATGCGCCAAAACTGTTTTGTGATCAATTCTCAGTTCTTCAGCTACGTCGTAACTACTTATATGTCGATCTTGCTCCACTTTTTCAAAAATGGCATCCATTTTGTCCGTAATAGGACGACCAGAGCGAGGTGCATCTTTGACATCAAAATTTCGGGATTGAAAACGCTTAAACCAAATTTGTGCTACTCTCACAGACACTGCACTAGGTCCATAAATATCGCAAATTTTTTTCGCGGCTTGCGTTGCATTTTTACCTTTTTTGTAGTAAAATTTAAAAATGTATCGAATTTCTTCATTATATTCACTCATCTTGACAGTACGAAAAACAAATGAAAATCACACATTAGCCTAATTTGAATTTGGAATTGTTCTTTAAAATTGTAACTTTCAATGATACCAAAACCAGCCAGATACAAATACTACAGCCAAAGAGATCTTATTACAAGTTCATACATACTATAATGCGAAAAGACTTTTCCCCAACCTATTATGAGAAGGTTTTAGACCAGTGTATATAGCCAGTGATAACATACGGAACTGGAACGTGTTACGTGATCATTCACTATGGGACCTGAAAGAAGGCAAAGCACATAGAGAGCAATGCTCGGTAATTTTGGGCCCGCAAAATCGTTTCTGTTTAACCCATTACACAGTTAATTTTGTATTATAGGCAGTTAACAATTAGTAAAATTATTCTTCAACTAGCTGTGCCCGCGACTTCGTCCACGTGAGAAAAAAAAATGATTGTTCAGTATCTACCCGGACGAAGTCGTGGGCGCAGCTAGTATAAAAGTAGCCTATGTTACTCCTTATTACATCATCTATCTGCCAGTGAAAGTCCCGTCAAAATCGGAGACACTCAAATTCTATTTATTTGTATGTAGGCATGTATGTATGTATGTATGAAGATAAAAGTAGCCGAAGTTACTCCCTAACACATCAGCTACCTACCCGTGGAAGTACCGTCAAAGTCGGATACACTCCAATTCTACTTATTTGTATGTAGGTATGTATGTATGTATGTATGGAGATAAAAGTAGCCTAAGTTGCTCCTTATCACATCAGCTATCTGCCAGTAAAAGTCCCGTCAAAATCGGTCCAGCGGTTCCCAAGATTAGCCCCGCCACAGACAGACAGACAGACAAAAATAGAAAATAGTTTTGGTATATGTACCGTGTACACATACGTATGCATTTATTAAAAAGCTGTTATTTTAATATTACAAACAGACACTCCAATTTTATTTATTTGTATAGATTTAATAAGGAAAGGTAATATCCAACATAAGACCTAAAAATTCTGTGAAAGTTTTAAGCGTCTACTTGCTACCGTTATTGTTATCGAGCAAAAAAAAGACGAAAAAAAAAACACGTTTATTGTTTGCCCCCTTGGATCCCTTAACATTTTCATTTTCTTATTTTTAGTAATTAATTTTGTCTTTATAGCGGTATCAGAAATACATAATTTGTGAAAATGTTAGCTTTCTAGCTATCACTATTTATGAGATACAGGCTGGTGACAGACAGACGGACAGACAGACGGACAGACAGACGGACAGACAGACGGACAGACAAACAGACAGCGGAGGATAAGTAATCCGTGGGGTCCGTTTTTACCTTGTAGGTACGAAAAGATAGAACTAAGATTCAGAAAAGCTTAATAATATTCGATATGATTCTTTAAATGGATATAACTTTTTTATTTCTGAACCGATTCACATGGAACAAACACTGAATGTTAAGTGAAACTTACCACAATATATTAGTTAAAATCGTAAATCGAATAAGCCGTTTCTGATATTAGCGTACACAAACACACAGACAAACAGACATTTTTCCGCGATAAAATGTACCCAGTGTTGTGCGCCAAAGGTCAAAGTATAAATATACCAAGTTTCATTGTAATCGGACGTAATTTGTACAGTGGTAACACCTAGGTCTCGAAATGTATGGAACAGTATCATTCTCCTTTGTATTTTTGAATAACTGCGGTTTGTTACCTAATTTATAATTCTCGACATTCAAACTTTTCGAGCGGGATTTCCCTCTCGAGGCCGTCAGTCTGGCGTTCAAGGCAGACATTTTGAATTCACGCAATCTGATTTAATGTCGCGTCGCCGCTGTACTGACATTTTTATACCAGGGACCAGGGAATTGTAAAATGCAATTCAAGGTGTCACCGCCAGAGGTAGTCCTTTCTGACACGTTTTATTTTCCTCTTATATAATGTCTTTTGTTTTATTTCAAAAATTAAATCACGTGTTTTACTTGTGTAGGCGTTTGATGATTTATCACTGAGTTATTTAATCTACCTGCCGTAGAATGGTTGTGTTTTATATTGCCTTTCGTTGAGGGTAGGGGAGAGGTTGTTAAGGGTCATCAATCCTGCATATCCGACACGACAAGTTGAAATTCATATATCGATTTATTTATTTATATAAGTATGATACATATACAAATCACGGTCTCTCCCAAAATTCTGTTTGCGACTGTATTTTTTCTATTAATTTATATTTAGTATTTTTTCACGATTCTACGTATTTTTCTCTATTTTTTATATATTAGTGTACAAGGTGCGGACCCAACATGGAACTGGTCCTTTTAAGTTAATAAAGTAGTAGTTTAGTAGTTTCTACTGGTGGTAGAGCTCCAGCGGTAGGCACCACCGCATTACCTAATATACTTGCCCCTAAATGGTAGCGTTCAGCACTATCGTGTTCCGGTCAGGTGGTAATGTACGGCCCTGTAATTTCCGGCACAGGGGTATAACACCTTAGGCCTCAGGAGTGGTACCGCATCTGCATTTTGACCTTGGTCTTTGTGTAGGTGTCTATAGGCTGCATTCATCACTTAACATCAATGTGAACTGCATGCTTGTTTGCCACTTAGATTACAAAAAAAAAACTATTAATACTTACCTCAGGTGAGCAGAAGCCTTCTTTCTCCTTCTTTTGTATAAAATAACATACAATGTAACTAGCATTCTGTTACAGGAACGTCCTACCAGAAGAGGCAACCGCGTACTGCGCCACACAAGACTCAGCATGCGTGTTCGTTGAAACATCAGCAAAGAAGAATTTTCATGTCGACGATCTCTTCTACGAGCTATTCGTCGTCGCAAACCTGCCTCTAGAAATGGCTCCAAACCACCACAAACGGGTCAGCACAGCGTTTGGCAGCCCTTGTACTTTACCACCAACAAGCAGTCAAAGTAGTAGGAGTAAGAAATGTACGCTTTCTATTAAAAGAAGGCTGTCAGATGCATGCGGTGTTGTTGCGCCAAATGTTAGAAGGCCGAGTATTCGCACCGACTTAATGATAATGAGAACAAAAACATGTGCCAAAGGTGACGGGGATAGCGCTAGTGGCAGCCCTAAGCTCAATTTGAATAGACTAGTGAGATCTAACGCACAAAATGATAAACGGAGCTGCGTTGTTCAGTGATATTTTATATTGATTAGGGTTGAGCGTGTAATATGATTATAGGGGATGATTTATGATTATAGGAGAGCGGTACCCTCCATTTCATTATAAAACTGAAAATTTTTCCGGATAATTACTAAGGAGTTGAAATATATAGATGTTTATTTCGTGAATTTATTATCAATTTCATGTACTGGAATGGATTTCATGAACTGGAATGGATTTCATGTACTGGAATGGATTTCAAGTACTGGAATGGATTTCATGTACTGGAATGCAAATACAGTATAAATCAATAAGTGTTGAAAATCCAGCATCTGAAAACGAACAGGTAATTCAAATAGTTTAAACTACGTTTATAGTCGGGTTCGATTTCTATCAATCAAATTGATGGTCGTTATTCAAAATGAAAAATAAATCGCAGTCAACGTGTTTACAACTATGTAACGTTATTCATGAATACATTTATTGTTTTTCAACTCGTGAATATGGGAATGGAAAGTGCAGATAACACATACCGACCCTAAATCTGTTAAAAATCAAAAAGGGCAAGCAAAATTTGACGTATAGGTGTGAGACTTCGGTAGCTTAGTGGTAAAGCGGCTGGACTGGTTATCCTGACGTCGCAGGTTCGATTCCTGCCCGAAGTCAAATTTTCTTCTTTCCATTTTTTCTTTAATTTTTAGATAACACATATTGATAGCAGAACCATTTATTGAATTGAGATAAATTTCACTTTTAAAATCCAATACGATACATTACCATACCGATACAAAGCGACCTATCGGCCATCGCTAGTTTGACGATACCTAGGTATCTTTCGTTATCTTTCAAAGTCGTGGTAATACTTTTAATGGGTGATTGCACTTCTTACCAATTCCTGATTCATGGGCTGTTACGTTATATTTATAAATAAATTGTAGACCACTTAACACGGGTGCTATCCGGAAATTCGGGAATGGTTCGTTGGATCCAATTGTTCCGAAGGCCACATGGAAATCGACTCTAATTAGCAAAGACCCTATTAGTGAAATAAGGGACACACTGCAAAGTTAATTGGATAAATTCACATATCTAAAATTTCCCGAACCAATTTCTACAGAAGACGTAACGTTTAATTAAATATGGATATCTATGTCTTATATGTTGTTACAGTAAGTTAAGGTTAAATTTAGATTAAAAGACTTAATAAGGCTATATGTGTTCGCCTCGTTGCTTTTTCCTGTAATGGTTCTCCCAATGTATTATAAACTATTAAATAATAGTCAAGCTCGTGTCGGGCCATCTGTATTATACCCTATAGGTAATACGGATGTTAGTTATGTGTAAAGTTTCGTTTATCCAAATATTTTTTTTCAGTTGCTCGAGTATTAGGTATTCGTAGAAGTCTACTTAGCTGTGATAGTTTACCTTTTATTTTCGTCATATTTACTTCTATCGTAATCTTTTTCTCGCCTCTCAATGCAACCATTTCGCTGATGAAGTTCTACTAAAAATTAGGCCTTTAAAGCTTAATGTTTTACAAACGGATCTCTTTTTCAAAAATATTTTTTAAGAAATGCACAATATTTTTTAAAAAGGTATTTAATTTGAACCTCAAACGATATATTTATGCCAAATTACAGCTTTCTAGTGCTAATAGTCTCTGAGCTAACCTGCGGACAAACGGACGGACGAACATGACAAAAGTAGGGTTTTGTGTAGACTGAGCCCTAAAAATGAATTGCTAATTTGATTAAATAAATTATTTATACCTTATTGTGCCTGCAGGGTTCCGAAACCCTTTTATAACCTCTGGATTAGTTTATTTAGTCAACAGAGTAAGTGTAAGATTTATCAATTTTTTTTCCTTATATACAATTTTCTGCATTTTTTAATTTAAATTATTTATTATAATTAGGATTTTGTAATTTAAACTATTTCAAATATATAAGTTTATTTATTACCTGATGCGGTCCATCTTATTATACCTAATTCACAACCCCTGGGAGAACCATTTAGGAATAGAATTGAAATATTTTAAAATATAAAAACATCGTTGAGCTTCAAACGTTAAATGTACATGTATACCTAATGAAGCAAAATTATATCTATCTGTATTCTTCCTTTCTCTAGTTATTCTTATTCATAATTCTCATCTCGCTGTAAAATACGCATTTCTTACATTGTCTGAGAACGTTAATTGTTGAGAAGGGACCAAAATTACTCATTCTTATTTTTATTGTTCAAATTATGTACCTATTGTGTATATTGGAGACTAAACGACTATTGGAGACTAAACTAATTACTTAATGAATAAACTCTTTGAATAAAATTTATAAAGGTGCAATTCCGCGAGTCGAGATCGATCGCGGCCGCGCGCGGCCGATTACGTCATCGGCCGCGCGCGACTATAGATGCGGTTAGCGGCGACGCGCGCGGCCAACGACTGTCGGGAGCCGCGCGCGGCCGATGACGTCAGAAACGTCATGGATTTCATGGTGTAAACATAACGAACCTCTATGTTGAAAACATTTTATCACTGGCTAGTTACACAGCACATGTAATATGTTTGACATTTTGACAGACAACACCGACTAATTACGAAAATTTCAAGACATAGGTTAAGATCCCACTGCAGAATCATTTCGTTCACCCAGATATGCTGTAAACCTAATTTTTAAGCAGCTTTATAATCTAGAGAATATATATATATCTCCTAGGTTGCCTATCAAAATTTGATCGCAAGTAAAAAATTTGGTATTCTTAATTAAATTATTTTATTTTTAACAGCCAGCAACCCTCATTTGCTGCCGATTTAATTTGGCTCGCGTATACCATAATAATGAGAAAAATCGACGTGTGGCACTCGGGGACTGCCGCGGTAAAGCTATTGCATAGCATTTTGTATCAACTTATACAATTATAATTATTTATTTATTTTATTTATGCAGTATTTCTTTTTTTCTTTGATATTAATTCAAGTTACACTTTTTGAGCGTGGTGACCGATAAGAACACATTTTTTTTTCTTTTATTAAATAAAAAAGTTAATATTGTTTGAAATATTTTTATTATTTTACAATACATATAAACAGCTGCTTATGTATTCGTCTGATTTCGGAGCAGCTCGTCTCGATTCGTGCGAGCTTCGTAGAGTCGTACAATACGTCTAGTTGCACGCACACAAACACCGTGTCGAAGACTGCCGAAAAGAAACGACATTAGACAATGCACGGCCTTTAAGCCACACCTCCGTGCCCGTCGGAGTGGGGAGCGTGAGGTTTTTTCGTTACGGAATTTCTGGATTCGGTCCCCGCGCTCAAGGCCCTCAATAGAAGCTATGCAATAGCTTAAAAAATAGCTTTAATTTGATAGGTAAATAATACATGTACATTATGGACGTAAAAAGTAATCGGGACGGAACGAAAATACGTAGGGGCGGCCAAGTGCGCAACGGTGGACGTGATTTTTCAGTATTGATACATATTGTCGTGAGGTTAACAATATTTTATTGAAAAAACAAAAAAAAAATTCTTGCCCAAAATAATTTAAAAAAAATACTTGCGGCCGTTTTTTGATAGACAACCTAGTGGATATATATTCTCTAGATTATAAATATGCGTAAAAATAGGTTTGCAGCATATCTGGATGAACGAAATGATTCTGCAGAGGGATCCTAACCTAACACGGCCGCGTGCGGCCGATGACGTCAACGGCCGCGCGCATCTGTCGCGAACCGCGGAAGCGGTTCCATACATTGTCATACTGCATCTATAGTCGCGCGCGGCCGCGATCGATCGCGACCCGCGGAATTGCACCTTTACTGAGGCTGTCATGACGCCTTCACGTTTTGCAAACAAATAGCCTAAAGTTTTTAGTTCTCATTTGTTAAAAATATTTTTTTTGAAACAAAAAACATACACCTAAGGACTTGGTTAGAAAAAAAATATTGTAAAGGACAAGGTGCACTTTGTGCACTATATCCTTGTACACTATATCAAGAGATAAAGAAAAGTACGTGGAATCATGGAAAAAGACTCAAAAATTAATTTTGTTGGAAATATTTACAATAACTCACCATATCGCTACTTTGACATTCTTGTTTTTGAAATATACTAACGATAAGTAATTGAAGGTATACCTAATAAACGATTTGAACAGCTGGATTTTTTTTTGTATTTATGCTTTCTCTGTCAATAAAGTGTACAAGGTGCGGGCCCAAGCTGCATACATTTTGGAACAAAGGAGACGTTAAACATGATTAGTTGAAAAGATTTTTTACAATCTTCAATTTGTCTATATCTTGTTCATTGACGACGATTTGGTTTCGTTTTTTATCAAGAAAAAAGTTAACATTGATAACATTTTCAAAAATAAAACAAAATTATGTCATTAAAACAATAAAGTGTGTTCAGTCTCAAATTGAATCGTGAGCCAAATAAATATCTCAACATTTATTTATAAAATTCTCTTATCATCTAAATCTAAAATTGATTGTTTAGCAAAAATATTGTACCTATATCTTAATTATTATCAATTCATCATTTATAGCATGTCATTTAAAGTGATCATGTACTATGTATTACTGTGTATCTTTTTAACACATTTACCTGCCTATACCTTACTCTTGTCTGTAATGCTAAATAAATAATTATGTTTTTAAATTCAGCATTTCACCATTTTTCCACAATAATCCTTATTTCATCCTTGTGAAATTCAATGTCTATTTCAGATTTTCCTAATATTTTAAAATGGCTTTGTAAAATAGCTTTAAAATTTTCTGTATACATACATATTGTAAAGAACCGAACCAGTATTAACTGTAATTCATTCCAAGGTGACGACCACAATTCAACTGATTCCCTCTTAACATGGACAAGTCCATTTATACCCTCAAATACTCGATTTCGTAAACAACATTAGAGTCGTTATCTTTACAACAGCTAGCAGGTGTGCTTCAAAATGTAAACAACCACCTGTTTTGGCACAAAGGTGAAACAGAGGGGTTTCACCTTAAATAGTTGCACTATTTTAGGCACTAACAATATACAACTATATAAAAGAATTCCCTTTCACTGTGCACTTATACCTAATACATAAATACATAACAGTTAACAAATTATTAATGCTCATTTAAATAAATGTTTAAAATAAATTATAATACTAGCTGCTGCCCGCAACGTCGTCTGCGTGAAGGCAGTACAGCACCAAACATACCTAAGATGCCAATGTAGCTTTAGCATTATAAGCAAACAACTTTTAAAATAGTATTAAATTAAAACTAAGTTTCAAGTGAAGGGAGTCATATGGGAATCCTGCTTAGTTTAGTCATAAGATGTGACTGAAGGAAATAGAGAAAATAATGAAGGAATATAAGCTGGAAGCACCATCTGTCCACCTCTCTCTTCTGGTAGAGTGCTTTCGCGAAGACTTAGAAGGACTTCAGAAAATTCTTGAGCACGTGCATTGTCGCTGAGCCGAGCTCTCATATTAATGGTCAAGGGCTGCGTACGAACTCGTTAAGATCGTGACAACAAAGCATTTACCTCGTCAGCCCTCGATCTTCACGTCACCACGGCAAGCGTTTGCCGGAAATCGCCAGTGAACAGTAATGACTGACCTTACCTCTGCAAGTATGTCAGTGGTAACAAATGTTTTTCCTGTTTCACCAGGAGCATCCAATTAAAAAAAAATACCCTGGTTTTGCGCAACGCTTTCAAGGACGGTATCATAAATTTGTTTTTGCTCTGAAGAGAACAAAGTGACATGGTCATTTCGCCCGGATCGTAATTTGTCTCAGCGTTATACTCCCATTTTCTACGGTATTGATGGGGTGATGATTGGGGAGCTGGTAACCCATATTTGATAGTTCAATCGGCGGTGGAAATTACCACATCTTGAAATGAACTAAGACATGTGTTTAGCATGCGTTCATTAGTAACTTCGACTTCGTCTCCAGTAGCACGTGTCTCAAAGCTCATAGAAAATCATCAGACAGATGATGGCGTCACTGACGCTTGCCTCCGTGAGGGTGTCATTCCAGTTTTGGTCACCGTCAAGAAGGTGACGCGCTACGCAGGCTGCGCGGTAAGTGGGATACTCCACGCCATCAAATGTCCTCAGAAAAGCTAAATACGTTGGGTCTCGGACCGTGTGAAGTAACAACCGCAGGAAAAAGCTTTCGCCATTATTTGGATGCACGATACCTATAAACCTTACCCAATGCGGTGTCCTTGAAAATTCTCGGATATTCATGCGAAATTTGAAGTGAACCCATTAAATAATTTTGAGTTTAGCCCGGAAATACATACAGACAAACAACAACAGACAAACAAACACTATATTTGGCTTCGATATCGATAGTAGATCACGCCCCAAATATTCTTTAAAACAAAAAAGTCAATGTACGTATGTAAGTTTTGACTTTTCTACGATTTTAAAGTTTCACAGCTCTTCTCCCGTAGGAGATAGCATGATAATATGTAGCCTATATGTTGACCGGACCGATTAGTAATATTCATGCAAAATTTTAAGTAAATCCATTTAGTACTTTTTTAGTTTAGCCCGGACATACATACAGACAAACAGACAAAAAATCTGAAAACTATATTTTTGGCTTCGATTTCTATTGCAGATCACGTCCCAAGTATTATTTTAAACAATATTCAATCTACAGTCTTTATTTGCTTACAATTTTATTATGTGGAGAGACTCCCGTGGGCATGAGTGATTTTCCCGCAGTAAAAAGTAGCCTAAATGTTGGCCAGGCTTAGTATCTATACACCACAAAAAGTTCATTAGAATCCGTCCAGTATCTTCGGAGATTAGCCTGGACAAAGGGACAAACAGACAAACAGACAAACAGACAAACCGACAAACCGACGAACCGACAGCCAAAAAAAAAAAATGATTGAAAAGTGTTCTATTACTATTTTAACATCGCCCCCAATTACTTTTTCGTAAATATATACAATGTACAGACACGCGGATTTTACTGTTTTATTATAAGTATATAGATTTTCATATGTCACAGTTTTTGTAATCTCTTCCGAAACGGTCTAACGATTTTTATGAAAATTAGATGTTCTTGTAATCATTTGAATAAATAGCGAACTCACTGGCATTTGGGACTGGGTTTCTTCTTTGAAACCCAAATAAACCCCAATACCACTTATCTCCTACCGGAGATAGCATCTAGGACCTCAAAAGCCTAAGGAATACCTGCTATCGTTAACCAAGGTTGTTGTTCGTCGACTTAGTAATCCAACCTACTTACTCCGATTTAAGATGAGACTAGTGAACCCGACAGATGTTGTCCGTTCCCAGCTCCACATACCGGATCGAATGATGTATCTAAACTACCTCTGAAACCATCCCACGTCATGATAATGCATCGACCCAAGATAAGTCTTGGCCTCCAACTGTAGAAGTCGCCACTTCGATCTATCCTGTGCAACCCTCGACTAAATTCTTTTGTTGCACCACGATATTTGTTAAGGTTGTTGTAACATTTCACATCCTTCTCTAACTTAAAGAAATCTGTTAAAGTTAGAGAAGGACATTTTTTTCTGGTGGTAGAGCTCCAGTGACGAAGCTCGTGGGCGTAGGCACCACCGCATTACCTAATATACTTTCCGCTAAATGGTAGTGTTCAGCACTATCTGGTTCCGGTCAGGTGGTAATGTACGGTCCTGTAATTTCCGGCATGGAGGCATAACACCTTAGGCCTCAGGAGTGGTAACGCATCTGCATTTTGACCTTGGTCTTTGTGTGGGTGTCGATAGGCTGCAGCCATCACTTAACATCAATGTGAACTGCATGCTCGTTTGCCACTTCCAGTACATAAAAAATCGTGGTGCAACCCAGGCCAAGTGAGAGATCGTCGAGGATACATTTTACTTTAATATCGAATTTAACATAGAATAGAATATGTTTACCCAGTTGGATAGATATATGCCGAAAGAGTTTGAAAAAGCTTATTTGAATAAATAATATTTAGCTTTAATTCGAGTAAAAGGTCAGAAGTTACGGAAATTCGTACAGGGAAGGGTACTGAAGAATAAAACTTCATTTTCATAATTTTATTATTTTAGGACTTGCCCAACTTCATGTTCAACGTGTGTGGAAATAATAATTATTTTTTAAATAAGAGTAGATGCACAGACTTAATAAATACTGATGAAAGTAGGCACAATTATTGATAGGAAATGAAACTTAATTTATAAAATCTTAATTTGACGAAGAATAAAGAGATCTTTTTGCCACACATTAGTGTGCCAAAAACTCAAATGTCACTCAATTTTAAGCAACGCTCAAATGTGCGCTATCTCTATCGTTTGAACGTCTTTTATAGAGTAAGAAGACTTTTAAGTCCCACTTAGATTTAAGTGACGTTTGAGTATTTGGCCGTTATTAATTAACACAGGGAAGAGTTTGTTGGATCTATATTCCTTACCATTATCTATACCTTCCTTGGTGAGTATTATTTCTCATATACCATATTTCCTAAGTATGACACGATAAGCAGAAGGAAGGTACCCCTCCTATTCACGCTATACACTAGCGATATCCCTGTCCGCCGCGGCGTTCAGTTGGCAATGTACGCTGACGACACCGCTATTTACGTCTCTGGTAGAAAACCAGAGATCATAAGGAAAGCCCTGCAAGCGGCGGCCAAAGACCTTGAGTCTTGGTTCCGCCGCTGGCGTATAGAGGTAAATCCGAGCAAGAGCGCTGCCATACTCTTTGTACGGGACCGCGCTCCCAGACCCAACGTAGCCCCAGTCCTTATGTTTGACGAGCCCATCCCCTGGATGGACAAAATCAAATACTTAGGAGTGACGCTTGATCGGCATCTGTCCTTCGCTGCACACGTAAGAGCAGCGCGCGCAAAGGCTGCATTCGTGCTATCCCAGTTACATTGTTTATTAAACAAAAAGAGCAAGCTATCGGCCCGGAACAAACTCCGTGCCTATACGTCCTGCATAAGGCCCATTTTATGTTACGCGTCCCCAGTATTCGCCCACGCGAAAAAGACAATATTACAAAAACTTCAAACCTTGCAGAACCGATTCTTACGTAGAGCCGTAGGCGCGCCTTGGTACGTACGTAATAAAAACTTGCACATTGATGCAAATCTGCCTACCATCCGGCAGTTTATGAAGCGAGCTTCAGCTCGCTATTTCGATCGGGCGAGTCACCACCCGAATCCGCTGGTCAGAGCGGCCGCGATATACACTCCTTTTGATCGCGCCAAAAGGAGACGTCCAAGGCACGTCTTAAAAGATCCGGACGATGAGACCACGTTGGCCATCGCCGCAATGAACAATCGATTACAGAATCACACTGCACAAACCGCTAATAATACAACGCGCCGACGCGTTTCGCGCCGCGCCCGCCCCTGATCCCGACCCTATCTCCGGCCCCGCGAGGCCGATGACATTCCGGTTATCGCCAACCGAATGGAGTAGAGCGAAAGTTGCACCGCCCATAATCGCATATGTCTCATATGTCTCTCCGCAACGTCCTAAGCCGAGGCACGGACCCGCATGGGTCACCCTTAGGCAGTTGCGCTAAATTTTAGGCTGGAGCGCCCTCTGCGCTCGCCGATTGCCCGGTGAAGTAGACTAGTGCCGTCTCGAGACAGGCCGCCTACACAAAGCCCGACCTAAAAAAAAAAAAAAAAAAAAGAAGGAAGGTATCATATTTGGGAAGGTAAAATATAAAATGACAGGAAAGACGTATCTTTTTATTTTGATTGAAATTGATCTTTCTATGGAGAATGCTTGAATAAATTCCAATATAATAATAATGGCAACCCTTCATACGTCCTACTGCTGGGCGCGAGTCTCTCCCCTTCTTGGGAGAAGGCCTGGAGCTTACTCCACCACGCTGCTCAAATGGGGGTTGGTGGAGGTAAGGTTAGTGGCCAACCCGCTATCGGATGTTTTCAAACAGCACATAAGGCCTCGGACAAGGCTTAACGACTGTGAAATTCCAATGTGATCCTAACCAATTCTATTGCGTTTCAATTAATCTGATCTTATTCAATACTAGTTCAGCGTAACTTTGTTCAAATTCCTCAATTAAATAACCGTCAGGGGTGAACATCTAAAATTATACATTCATCATTTTAGAGTTTCCAAATTTTGTTGTAAGTTTGTGGGTATTACAGTTAAATTTGAAATTTGACACTGATAACCCCAAACTTTGTTTTAACCGATCGAGGTTTATTTTTGTGTCCGATTCCTTGTTGTGAACGTTAATGTTTTATAAGTCTGGCGGTGTTATTGTTGTTGCTAATAGTGTAGTTGCCAATATAGAAGGATTCTTGCGTGTTCAGGTTGTGGAGGATGGAAATGATAGGTCCATGTTAGTGATCACCATATAATGCGGAATTTACACTGCTACATAATTGCGGTTACTTTAGGCGGGTTGAGGTGCGTATGCGCGGCTCTAAGGTTATGGGACAACTGGCGACGCAACGCTAAGCTAAGCTTGCGGCGCCGTCCGGATGTTTGTATTATAACGCTTAATAATGTGACGCTACATAAGTATTCGAGTTCTTGGGGTACCTATACACAAATAAAGATAGTAGATACACATATTCTTACTTCTTATAACTTCATTGATAGTTAGTTACCTACTATGTTGTCATCAATGCCGCTTGGTCTGCAGTAGGAACAATAACTTTAATGTTCCGAGGGTCTGCATGCATTATTGTTTATGTAATGGATGTGGCAATCAAGCTTGCAGTTCACATTGATGTTAATTGATGACTGTAGCCTATAAACAATTACACGAAGACAAGATCAAAATCCAGATGCGTAACCACTCCTGAGGCCTAAGGTGTTATGCCTCTACCGGAAGTTCCAGGGCCGCCATTACCACCTGACCGGAACACGATAGTGCTGACATCACACTACCATTTAGCGGCAAGTATATTACGTAATGAGGTGGTGCCCACGCCCGCGAGCCCCGCCACTGGAGCTCTACCACCAGTTAAACGATTGCGACTGCTAAGTGAGGGATTTGTCTCTCATGTGTTTAGTATTCCTTCTGTGGAGATGATGACTAATAAAACACTAATAAATACACCAATAGATAATATATTGAAGATATCCAGTGATAAACAACAATCGACATCAAGACATAGATATTTTAAATTGATAGACTTACCTAACTGTTTACTTAATTATGTGTTATGTGAAACCAATTTATTTGAAGCTGAAGTTAATATATAGGTACTTTTGGCATCATGAATTCTACGATTGAATGCTGCAGATAAAAAAGCAAAAAATTCTCTAGTTGCTACTTAATTTCCATAAAAATTCCTGTTGATCTTCTTACTACTACTTCTACACTCTTACTCCTATTAATAAAACACCAATAAGATCTATGAACTCCATACCTACAAGAGGAATAGTCAGAAGAATTAATGACATCGTCTAAACATTATTGTATACAATTTTAGAACACACCCTGTATAAATTTAAGTTATGATTGACCCTGTGATTTCTCTGCATTTTTCAAAGTATTACAATAAATTACATACATAACAATGACATACTAGGGAATCACACAACCCTGTGCGACCAAATGAACACAAATATTTTCATCAATGTCGAACAGCAACCTATTCATTGCCTACGACTGATATAAACTGTCTAAATTATTCCATCCAAAAAAAAAGATGTAACAGGCCTTGTGCAGTACTTAAACTATCAAATAAAGATTTTTTCAAAATATTTAATCTTATATTTGAGCCAGGCTTCCATTGGGCTCGTTCAGTCGATTCGAAAAATATCACCTTCCTATCGAGGCGCACCGATTTGAATCACTAGCGAAAGGAAATAAATGAGACACGTGTGTACGTGCTTCAATCCGGTTGAATTGACGGTAGTTTATGGATTTTCTTTCAATGTAAATTAAACGTCTAAGGCTGATGATAGGTGCTTACGTATGAGACCGATGCAGACCGATATAAGAATCGATCACGTTGTGAAATCTAAATCAAATGATAAAATAAATTAAATATTATTAACATTATTAATAGTTGGTTTCAAATAAGAATATAATTTAGATGATTTGCGTAATAAAGCTGTCATACCATAATGATAGACGAGGTCCAAAGTTATTGTTTTATGACGCGATAGGATACCCAAGCTATTCAAAATCCAGAACGTTCAATGAAATAGAAACATCAACAATTTCCTATTCAATCAACTACAACATCGAAAGATCATAACGATCTGTTTATGTTAAAGTTATTAATATGTTCAATTTGGAGTTTTGAACTTGTGAAGCAAGTAATAGCTGACCAGTTTGTCATATTTCAACACATCACATGGCAAAATTCCATTTTCAATATCATCAAAAAAATTTATTGCGTATTTTACGAACATATCGGTGTATTGAGGGCAAATCAGATCGCAAGCAATGTAGCGTGGTACAATTTTTTGAAGATAGTAATTTAGAAAACGGTTACGGCTTTCCTTGTATTTCGCCAGCTTTGCGTCTGATTCTGCTTTATAATTCTTTTCATTCGAAATTTCTTTTCTTGTAAGGCCATTTAAGCTATCGTGTGGGTCAGAAATAGCATGGGAACACTGACGTTTCTTCTTCCAAATATATCCTCCAGTGATTTTCTTTGCTTCATTAATATTATTTTTATCGTTCTTGTTAGCATTCTTCTCAACATTGACATCTATTTTCTCATCATTAGATGAAAGTGATTTTTCATTTTTGATATCATCTTTATTGTCATCACCCTCATATTTATCGTTGTTTTCATCATTTACGTTATTTATAACTTCTTTCGATTTCATTTGTGTGATCTTTTCAACCATGTTTTCAATTTTCATTTTAGCTGCTTTCACGATAACGTCACGATTCAGAATTCCGCTTCCAATTTTGTTTTGTTCGTGAAGCTTTTTCACCAATATTTCACATCTATTGGATATACCAAATTGATAAAATGGTGAGATTCTGAGCGTTACCTTCGGTTTTAAGAACGGTAGAAAGTAATTACCAAATATTGGCATATAGAATGGTTGTTTCATCTTTTCCCTTATTTGAGTTGGTATCTGGAGGAAGGTCTTTATACGATCCCATTCTTGTTTACACACCTTCACTGTAACAAAATAGTTTGTATGTTAGATTTAAATAAGTAATGAACCTGAACTCACGGCTATCTACTTTACGACTTTAACGAATATTTAAAAAATGTGTCTTTAATTACTACTAGTCTATGATATAGACTAAATCAATGAACTATAATTTTTAAAAAATCAAGGAATATTTTTCCAAAATTAATTTTAAATACCGCGGAGCAAGTTATAAACTGTAGTGCATATGTATAATATTATTATGTCCACTTAAAATGATATTATAAAAGTAGTAGATAAATATATGTCACCAAAGGGAATATAACGCGAAACAAAATTCGGAAAAAGCGTTTATTTTAATTGGAGACTAGACTACTTGGAAGTAATACTTATAGTACAATAATCAATTCACATAATACGGACTGTAGATAAACGCATTTAGGACATAAATCAATATCGACACAAAACAGCCATTTTGTCTAGTCAACATCGCAATGTGATGACGACCTTACTTCAACTACATAAAGTACAACTTCGCTAACGTCTAACCCTGCGACACTCAATAGTTATGACATGTATGTAGTCAATAAATAATAGGTATACAGTACTCAACAATTAATATTGCACATCGAGCCTACAAAAAAAAGAGATAATCGGTAAGTTTCGACTTCGTAGAGCGTTATCTCTGCTGCACGCTGCCTACGTAAGCTCTGATAGTCCGGTATTGGTCCAAACTTGATCAAAATGGTCGACAAACGTCACATACGAGTAGGTAAGGTGCGAAAGAGATAACGATCTACAGATCCGGAATTAGCCGAAAGTCTCCTTCCTAAGGTCGATGTGCAATATTACTTGTTGGATCAGTATCCAAACATGTGTGATAATATTTTATATTGTAAACGGGACTACATCGCGTACTATTTTAGTCGAAGTATTACGCGATTAAGTTCCGTTTACAATATAAAAATATGAATACAAATCGTGAAGTTTAAAACAATTAATGTGTGATAATATTCAAATCTAGGTTCGTTTCTGTTTTAAAATGTCTGACCTAGGAGTCCTGCGATACAAATCAATACGAGACCATAACAGACATGTAATCACTTCGTACAGTACGCGCCGATGCAACAGATGAATATTCAAAATACTTTAACTAATGAACTTTCAACCTTATGGCCTTGATATAAGCTTGAAATTAGCATGCCGTCAGAAATGAAACCTTTGGAAGTTGAAAATATGATTATGATACATTTCTAGAATGTTTAACTTACAATGTTTATTTATTATTTTAATACAAAATACAAAAAATTACAAAAAATACAGAGAGACACATAAAGAGTAACTTGGATTAACACATAGGAGTTTTTATCCCGAAAAAATGTTCCTGTGGGACGTCATGGGATGATCTGATGAGTTTCCACAGGTTACACGAAAAGCGACTTACACGCGGGTGGAGCCGCGGGCAAGAGCTAGTAGGGTATATATCACATAAATTGCACCCGTGCGAAGCCGGAGCGAGCCGCTAGAAATAGATAAATTAGATCCCAAAAACTTACCAGGTAAAACAGTCCTACTAGCGATGATTGCCCAAGCTGCATCAACGACATCTTGCTTCCCATAATCCGGACATTTCGGGTTATAAATACATTCCTGTTTCTTTATCTCGTTGAGAAGAATTATCTCCATCTGCATAGCTGGATGCAACATGATCTAAACTTTTCGAGATCTAGACTAGACTGGCTTTAAACCTAGCGGCTAGGGCACTGCCGGACCGACGCCCCGGGATGCGCCGCGCCGCCGCGTTGCATTCATCCCCGTGCGGTTGCCATGGAAACTGCGCTCACTCCTATTTAATGTGTATATGTGTATCATCTATGTGTTTATGCAAACATACATGCTTATATTTATGACTAGCTGTGGCCGCGACTCCGTCCGCGTGAGAATGTATGATTGTTCAGTATCTACCCGGACAAAGTCGTGGGCACAGCTAGTATAAAAATAGCCTAAATTACTCCTTATTACATAAGCTATCTGCCAGTGAAAGTCCCGTTAAAATCGCGGCTGGACCGATTTTAACGGTTTTTCCCAAGATTAGCCCCGCCAAAAAAAAAATGTTGTTTTGGTATATGCACCCTGTATCTGTATACACACATATGCATTAAGTAAAAAACGGTTATTTTTAATATATTTTATTTAAAGAAAAAATGGAAAGAAAAATTTGACTTCAGGCGAGACTCGAACTCGCGGCCTACTGGGAATCTAGTCCAGCCGCTCTTCCAATTGAACTACTGAAGTCCTGCCCGATTTTTCAAATCTTTCCTTCACATTTTTATTGCATTGTTTATGGTAGCAGCAGCGCCATCTATTGCCAACTATGCTAGTTAGGCAACCGATATAATAGACTTTGCAGTTTATTGAATATCGTAAAGAAGTCGCTTTTACCCTTAGTCATTGTTTTATATTATTTCGCATTAACACATGCTTGTGAAATATATTTTATTTAAAGAAAAAATGGAAAGAAAAATTTGACTTCAGGCGAGACTCGAACTCGCGGCCTACTGGAAATCTAGTCCAGCCGCTCTTCCAATTGAACTACTGAAGTCCTGCCCGATTTGTCAAATCTTTCCTTCACATTTTTATTGCATTGCTTTATGGTAGCAGCAGCGCCATCTATTGCCAACTATGCTTTTAATATAACAAACAAACACTCCAATTTTATTTATTTGTATAGATATGGAGACATATGAATACCTACTAGTAGACTACGCCTGTAGCCAATGTTATTATTTTGCCACATCGACCCTAGCACTTAGGAGACTTCAGCTTATTTCGGCTCTATATATTATAGCGACCCGCCCCGGCTTCGCGCGGGTCGCTATAATATATAGACCTCGCTTACCCTCTCCTATCCATCTTAGCGTGATGTTATATACGAGTACTATGTAACGGCAATAGTAGCTACATATAACGAAATTAAACGGAAAATTATCACACTTAAGTTGGCTTTACAAATTTGCGAGTAATAGTGGAAATTTTTCAACAACTCCATAGTTTTAATGCACTGAAAAAAATAAAATACCTATATATATTTATTTCATTGCATTAATCAAACCTAAGAACAACGGAACCCTACATTGCGCGTGGCCCGCCACGCACTTGACCGGTTTTTTTTGTCAACGTTCATGGGTTAGCCCAGTTTACTACATCAGCTATACGCTTTTATACCTACAGAAAAGAAATTAGGGACATAAAACGTACTCTCGATATATTTTATTATTCCTTCGCACCTGTCTCTAATTGAAGGGGCAAAGTAAACTTGCTTTACGTCTACTTGCCTTTATTGGAACTGTAAAAGTTCGATCACACTACCTGTTGTTTTTTTTTAAATGAAACGTTGATGGCAAACTAGCGTAGTTCTCATGGATGTTAAGTGATGACTGCAGCCTATAAACATCTATAAAAAACCCATAGGTCTAAATGGAGATGTGTTGCCACGCCTGAGACTTTAGTTGTTATGTCTCTGTGATAGTTATTACGGGCCCATACCCCATCTAACCGGAACACGATATTGCTGAACACTATTTGGTGGCAGATAGATTTGGTAATACGGTGTTGCCTACGCCGTGGAGTACCTACACTGGAACCTAACCACCAGTAATGTTTACTACTGTATCTAAACGTGTATGGTATGTAGTATTTTTTGTGATCAAAATATAAACCTAAAGTATTAAGTATTTAAGAACATTATATACATAATTGCTATTTTAGAATGAATATCTTGAATATCTTCCATCTGGTTAATTTTGAAGAGCTCTGAATATAGTTCATACTCTCAAACACCCCGATTAGAAAACCGAGTTATAATCGTAATACATGAACTAAAATTACATGTTCACGTATTTAACATTTTTTTATTTTAGAAATAAATTGTCCTCAATTTGTACGAACAGTATACACACCCTACGCATACTTACCCTACCTCTACCTATGGCCGCAGATACCCACAGACAACACAAACCTACGTACGCACACTATCGCAATGTGATGTAGCGTAACCTGCGCATCCCTATTTAACACTCGCTAGTAATAAGATTCATTTTCACAATTTTATTGATTAAATTAAATTATTATTTTTAATAAAATGCACGCCTCAACGATGCCCAATGAGCAGCCCTAATGAACTAATTGAGACACAAGCATTTTATTTTGGATAATCGTTAGTCTCATTTTCGTTTGTGTTGACCAAATGGGTGACCATAATTTACTAAATTCTAATTCATTTTTGGATAAAATATTACATATATTAAAAATGCCTAAAATCAATTCAATTATCGATTCTGAACAAACTAGTTTCGGGTTGTAAATTAATCCAGTTACACGCTGTGTACATAATTGATAATAGAATGAAATTCTTCCACCCGGTTATTTTTGAAGAGTCTAGAATATACATTAAATCTAATTTTAATATGAACGTATCTAGCTACGTTGGTAGTTGTTGTTAGAAGTTACACGTGTAAATGCCAGTCTCAGTTGTAACTGAGACGAGTTCTGACTCGTGTACCTACATCTAAACTTAAAACTAATGTGTTCCACGCATCGACTACACAATAAAGCTGTTCTATCGTCGATGGTTCCACGTAAGTCACTGATTTTGCAGACATTTTAATTTTGAAAGCCAATCAAAGCACTTTAAGGAAACACAGGTAGATAGAATCTTTAGACCTAACAATAAAATAAATGTGTACGCTTGGTAATGTTACTTATTAATATTTACCTACTGGACACACAATCCCACTAAAAACATTTTTTTTTCGACCAAATCAGGATCTTATTTGTTCAAAGTATTACAATTTTAATTTAACTGAAACACAATCGTGTCTGTAGAACACAGAATTAATATTTATTGAACCATTACTGTATATAAATTTAAAACCACTCGGATAAAATTACATGAAGTCAGAATTTATTTTCAACTTTCCAGTTCGTATGTCAATGACATACGCATACGACGATACATTCTGTGTAGATCCATTTTGAGCATATTTTTTATGTTGATTTTAAGAACATACACATTTTGATGTTACACCAGTAGCCACCCTCAGATAGTGTTCTAATTACGAGTTTTATTTCATCTCGGATGTGGGAAAATAAAGGTACGTATATCATATAAGGTGTATCAAAACAGGTAAATGTACCGCGAATTTTATACAGAATAAATAAATAGACCATTACTTTAAAGAGCACCACGGAGTGGATTAAATTAAGCTATATTTTATATCCATTTTCACCATATAAATTGTCTGTTTCAATAAAAATGTAAATAAATGTATAATACCTACTCTATTGTAAATACAAGTTGCGCAGCGACACAGCTCGTATTGAAACGAACTCGGTCAAGTGTGCGCCCAGAGCTTGTCGCGTTTTCACGGGCCGCTGGCCTCAAATAATGATGACTATATTAATTAGGTATGCAAATCTGGATAGGCTTAAGCATCTGGTTTTATAACTTTTTAATTTTACCGTCATATTTTGAGTTATAACCCTCTGAATAATGTTGTTATACCTCATAGATCTTTCTAAGAAAGGTTTGTTTAAAGGTGTATTGAGTCTAGTAAGATCATTTTAATAATCTTTCACATCAATTAAAAAGGTATAATATACGAATTGAAGTAGGTAGCATACAAACCTAAATGGATAAAGGTCTAATCACAATGCGGCGAACACTCGACAACTCCACGTGTATCCAAACAATGTTAGAGATTGCATCTAACAGCAAAATGGATATTGCCCGACCTTTCCAAGGTATAGAAAAGCTGGAAGTGAACGATGGAAAAGGTTCTTAAATTTTTTATTACAATAATTTTAAAGTTCTGTGTGAATGTAACTTCGTCCGTCTGATTGTGATGAAATTTAAATTTTAAAATACGATAAATAGAACCCGGAGAAAGGACGTAGGTTGCCTTTTATGGCAATGCTAAAAATCACGCACGTTGACTACTTGAAGATCGAGCGTATGCCGTCGTCCACATAACAATAGAAAATCAATTGTCATATTTTTCTCGTGACCTTGACGGGTTTAATAGGATTAATATTCAAGTTTTCACTTCTGCCGGCACTCCCGGAGTGGCAGCAGAACGGTTTTTTTTTTCATTAGGTGCTTGTCCCTCACTATTTATCATTGGATATTGTTCGTAACTTAGCTTTACAAGAAGAGGTTTATTATTTCTAACATTTTTTTATATGTTTTATTTTTGTGTATTTTTTTTTATTATATAATATTACACAATATAATCTTGCACGTCGATGCGTTGTCGCATTGATAAATTTTTGATGTAAGTTTATCTATTTATTCATCTAATGATCCTCGACTTACTATAGTTATTTATCCGTCGCTACCAGTGATTTTATTAATGCAGAAATTACAAGTCTTACACGTTCAATTTCTGTTTAGTATTCCGTCTAAACGTCATTAATTTTGTGTGAAGTGAAGCCATTTCTTCTTTCTTTAGCGCAATGTATCCATTTCACTTACATCTTTGATAACAGCAACGATGACGTAAATTAACGATATTATACGGCACGAGCAGTTGATAGTTCAACTTTAAATGATTGAGGAGGGCACGGACTGGTTTGTTCTAGTTTGTAAGTGCTTCAGTTCATTTTAGTGGATAGTAGTTGATTTGTGTTTATGCAAATGTAATGATATGGACGTTCACATTATCTGATTTTGATGAGTTTAAATCTAATACAGATGCCATTAGATTTATGCTCTCATTTTAAAGAACTCCTGCTGAGTTTCTTTGGCAGCGGCGTTCTTCTCAATAGTCTAGAGTGACTGCACTTGGAACTTTGCTAAGTGAATAACTTTGGTTTTGACGAATAAGCCTGGGTTGCACCACGACTTTTGTCAAAGTTATTGTAACATTTCACATCCTGCTCTAACTTTAACAGTTTTCATTAAGTTAGAAAAGGATGCTTTAACTTTAACAAAATATGTGGTACTATCAGACTTTCATGTAAATTAGGAATTGTCTCTTTCGTTGGCTCGATTATGATCGTGCAATATTTCCTTATTTTTTATGTAATGGACGTAGCACAGAAGCATGCAGTTCACATTGATGTTAAGTGATGACTACAGCCTATAGACAGTAGACACCCACACAAAGACCAAGGTCGAAATGCAGGTGCATTACCACACCTGAGGCCTAAGGTTTTATGCCTCTGTGCCGGAAATTACAGGGCGGTACATTACCACCTGACCGGAACACGATAGTGCTGAACACATTTAACGGCGAGTAGGTATATAAGGTAATGTTGTGGTGCCTACGTCCGCGAGCTCTGTCATTGGAGCTCTACCACCAGTACATCTTCTGTAATCTTATTATATTACTTAAATTTAAATGTTTCACACTAATATTATAAATGTGAAAGTTTCTTTCGATGTTTGTCCGTCAATCTAATGCGCCGAAACTACTGAACGGATTTTGATGACATTTGTTATACAGATAGGGTATTAGCTGACTTAGATTATAGGATTTTTATCCCGAAAAAATGTTCCTGTGGGATGGCCATGGGATGATTTGATGAGTTTCCACAGGTTACGCGAAAAGCAACATACACGCGGGCGGAGCCGCGAGCAACAGATAGTCATACATATTTCAAAGTCGGATAAAATTGAACGCCCTGTACACCAATGGTGATGTAATTTTGCTTTGTAGAACTTTAGGGTAAATGTAAACGAGGGTATGACAGGTTGCTGTTGCTAGCTAGTAACGGACAGATGGACGAACACATAGTAAGGGTTTTTTCATTTCGCGGAGTAAGACATTTTTCTTCATTTACCTACTTCAAATACCAACGGTCCGGTCAAAAAATCTTGTTTTTGTTTTGCTAGTTATCAAAGTGACAATCAGGCATACAGTTCACTGATGGTCATAGGTTAGGATCCTACTATCTTACTGGTGATAGAGCTCCAGTGACGGAGCTCGCGGGCGTATGCACCACCGCATTACCTAATATACTTGCCGCTAAATGGTAATGTTCAGCACTATCGTGTTCCGGTCAGGTGGTAATGTACGGCCCTGTAATTTCCGGCACAGAGGCATAGCACGTTAGTGGACCAGGAGTAGTAACGCATCTGCATTTTGACCTTGGTCTTTGTGTAAGTGTCTATAGGCTGCAGTCATCACTTAACATCAATGTGAACTGCATGCTTGTTTGCCATTTCCATTACATAAAAAAAAACTGCAGAATCATTTCGTTCATCCAGATATGCTGCAAACCTTATTTTTACGCATATTTATAATCTAGAGAATATATTTCCAAAATTTGGCCGCAAGTATTTTTGGCCGTTTTTTGATAAGCAACCTTGTGGATATATATTCTTGCGTAAAAGTTAGGTTTACAGCATATCTAGATGAGCAAAATGATTCTGCAGTGAGATCCTAACTTATGACCAGCAGTGAACTGTATGATGTATGTTCACCCCGAGTTCCTCGAAGGTAGGCAGAGAGCGTTTAATATTATGCGTACTACGTGACAATTTTATAGAATAGAGATGTCGAGTAATTATGTCGTCTGACTTCATATTCATTATTGTAACAATCTGAGAATGCCCAGCCATAAAAATTGTATGAAAAGTAAAAAAGCAGACATTTGCGACTCAGATTGGGCTATGAAGTAGTCCGTAGTAGCGGTTAGTGATATATAGAAAGTTTTCTTTGCAGTTTTTGAAAGTATATGTCTAGGAAACTGTTAAGAATACCTCGTTCAAAGTATATTCAGTATTTTTTTTTATTTTTCACTCTCATATTTTGAGGGTTAGAGGAGAAGGATACTCTTTGAAAGTAACTTTCTTTCAAGGTTCACTTTTAGAAAAACTAGTTTAAGAAATCTCAATGTCACTTTCATGGATTTTTCTAAAGACACCAAACTTTTAGTCTGAGTTATAGATTTTAAGAAATATATTATTAAGTATCAATTCCAAGTATAGAGAGCCCCCATATATATATATATATTTCTTATTCGATACTTAAAACTATATTTCTTAAAATCTATAATATGTATATATATATATATATATATTTATATTTTTTTGTATGCAAATGAACCTAAAAAACTCCTCTCTAAGCAAGAACAGAACCTGCAACATATGGGTTATATAACTTCTGATAAATACACTGTATACGCCTTACGCAGTTTACCTAAGCTTTACCAACACCACCACATCGCCGAGCTTCGCCGCCATTGGCTGTCGATGACGATATCAATACTGCGGACCAATGAGCGGCCGATGCACCTACAGACGGAGATCGCATGGAGGGACGATTACGCAACAAAAATCATACAACCAGCTCATACGCATTATAAACTATAACATATATCTGTTCTTTTTTATAATTTACGCAAATAAATTATTGTGAAGAAAAACAGTCTACGCATCATTTACATACACTTTTCCGATTAAGTTACCGAAGTCATCGGAATTTTTCAAAGAAATTCATAAAAATAATCAATTTCACTAAATAATATATAGGTACTTCAGTGCACGAATATATTTCTACCTCCACAGAATTCGCAAAAAAATCTTGAAATCTGTCAAATATCTAAAAACTGAAGTATTTTGTTCCTAAACTATTAAAACTTGAAGAATTATTTTGTAATAAAAGGTCATATAAACGATAAACGTATTCATTCGCCTCTAGAAGTTAAATTGAAATAAAATTTCATTTGAAATGAGCTCGTTACTTCATTAAGTTCATAAGCAACTGAATAAAATGAACAGAGAGGTGAATGAAATATTTATACAGTGAGTTGAACCGTTTATTCTGCCAAGTAATAGAACATTACGAAGTTTCTAGAACTAATATTAGTTTTAGAATGTTACTGATTTTACTTTATTGTATTATTCTTACTTTTTAGAGTCATATTTTTGCTGCGTTTATTTTATTTAACACGTAGATATCGAATTGTTATATTTTTATGTACCTGATGTTGGTAGCAAACCAGCTCCCCATTAACATCGATGGTAAGTGAATACTGAAGCACACCGCGGACACTCCGCCATAATTCCATACAAACGCTTAATTTGGTCTCTATTACACCGACATCAATCAGTGACGTGTATTTACACGTGCACCTGTGTGCGTAGCACGTAGAAAATACCAACCGTCGCCCATAAGACGGGAGGCGGTTGGATGAGGCATGGCAATCTGGCGGGACGTCGAAGTGTCCATTCTATACGTAGTACATATTATTACATATTCTCTGACTGAAACCTACAGACATCTACTAAAAAAATAAAAAAGCCAAAACTAGCATAAAAAAACCAAAATATTTTTCCAATCTATTTTTCAAATTATGAGCTCAAGTTTTATTATCCTATTTGATGTTAACAGTTATGTACGAGTACGTCTATTAAGGCGAGTGTAGTTCCGAGTGAAAACCTGAGACGCTCATTCAAGATAAGTGGTCCTTACCACTTACTCCTTACCGCTGGATGATGGCCAACACTTGGCTGGATCATTTTATGTTGTCATTGTTATGCTTTATATTATATTTAAGTACGTCTATTACACATCACTATATTTCCCTAACCAAACTCACTTGTAAAATGAAACACAAAAGTATAGTTAGCATAATGGTGCCGAGTCACAAGAGTCTAATTAATGTATGTATGTATCTTCACGCCAGGTCCCTAACGGGGTAGGCAGAGAGTGTAAAGCGCCAGATATCCCGGTCCTGACACACCTCCCGTGCCTCACCTCCCCTGCCTAAATAATGGAACAGTAAAAGTGGTCGATGGTGCTAAAAACTACCTCTATCTTACATACTACATTTTAATGTATCGACCTGTAATTTCCGGCACAGAGGCATAACACCTTAGGACTCAGGAGTGTAACGTGGTGGTAACGCATCTGCATTTCGACCTTGGTCTTTGTGTGGGTGTCTATAGGCTGAAGTCATCTCTTAACATCAATGTGAACTGCACGCTTGTTTGCCACTTCCATTACATAAAAAAAAATCCTAACCTAATACGAGTAAGTACATTTAAGGTGAGTGTAGTTCCGAGTCAACTGCTGAGACGCTCGTTCAAGTTAAGTGGCCCTCGGCGTTGGACGGCGTCCAAGTTGGCCGACACGTGGAGTCATTAAAGATTTTTTTTTTTTTTTAATGTAATAAAAGTGGCAAACAAGCATGCAGTTCACATTGATGTTAAGTGATGACTGTAGCCTATAGACACCCTCACAATGACCAGAGGTCAAAATGCAGATGCGCTGCCACTCCTGAGGCATTAGGTGATATGCCTCTGTGCCTGAAATTACAGGGCCGTACATTACCACCTGACCGGAACACGATAGTGCTGAACACTACCATTTAGCGGCAAGTATATTAGGTAATGCGATGGTGCCTACGCCCGCGAGCTCCGTCACTGGAACTCTACCACCAGTAAAATTTGAACATTATTTTTCAAATTTATTTATTTAACCTGGGTTGCACCACGATATTTTTAAAGTTAAAGTAATTGTAACATTTCACATCCTTCTCTAACTTAAGGAAATCTGTAAACATTAGAGCAGGATGTTAAATGTTATAATAACTTTAACATATATCGTGGTGCAACCCGAGCTTAGTGTATAGACACTTTCTTACTATGAAAACCAGAATGCATGATATCATTTCTATATTTTGGAAAATTTTAAAATCGTTGAAACCAGTTTACGAAAAGAGATTTATAAAAGAAGAAGTAAGTAAGAAGATACGCAAAAGATACAAACGTATAGAAAAAAGGAATGATACTACATGACTTTATTATGTAAAAAACCCGTTTGTTAGAAATTAATGAATAAAGAAATAATTAAATAAGGAGATTCGCAAAAAAAAAAACCTATTTTGACAACTATTATTAAGAGTTTTGGCGGGAACCTTGAAAGAGGCGTGTGGTGCTCTTATTTTTTTTTTTTGGTGTATTTTTGTGTTATATTAAATAAAGTTGGTGGCATTTTGTTTGATATATCAAAATTATTACAGTGCCCATGTATTGTGAAATAGAATAACAGTGCGAAAACACGACCTTTCGGGTTGCCTGCAAAACTTCATTGTAAATGTTCTGGTAAAGTAGCCATCGCTTTACTCGAATTACTCTGTTTGACTGACGGACTGATAACTGATAAATTGATTGTCTGAGTCTGACTTTTACGCTGCTTATTGCGAATGCGAAATATCGTTTTACTTGATACGTACAATATAGCGATGCCATAACATTAAGAAAAATAAACTGTTATTAACAATCGCCTCAGTCATTATCAGATGTGTATCTTATTATGGAAACAAACGTATATCTATTGTAGAAAACATGTTTAATAGTCCAATTAACGTACTATTTATATAAAATGATGAATGTACATTCATCATTTTATATACGCGTCAACTGCTGAGACGCTCCTTCAAGTCTGTCTGTCTGTTACTATTTCACGGCCGACTGAACCGATTTTAATGAAATTTGGTACAGAGATAGAGCTGACTTTGAGAAAGAACATAGACTACTTAGTTATTTATAAAACGACATCCACGCGGGCATGGCCACGGGCAATAGCTAGTTAAATATAAAGGAACATGGCGGCTTGTAAAATATAAATAAAAAAGTGGCTAATTATTAACAAACGCATATTATAAAAAATATATTAAACGTTAGTTCACGCCTGTAATCCCCGAAGGGAAAGGTAGAGGTAGAATGAATTAACGCCTTATTTACTACGTACATAAAATATGTTCGAATGTACGAGCAAGTACATTTGAGTGGAGTCCTACCCAATACGCTCGCTCGAGACGCTCGACCAAGTTAAGTGGCCCTCAGTGTTTGACGCTTATTGTGCCCAACAACGTACGTACGTTTTATTTTTACGTACGTTACGTTTTCTCATATTAAAATCCAGAATGGGTGAAGTTTCACCAATATTTTTTTAAATGTATTGAAAGTGGCAAACAAGCATGCAGTTCACATTGATGGTAAGTGATGACAGCAACCTACAGACAACCACACAAAGATCAGAGGTCAAAATGCAGATGCATTACCACTCCTGAGGCCTAAGGTGATATTCTCCTGTGCCGGCAATTACAGGGCCGTACATTACCACCTGACTGGAACACGATAGTTCTGAACATTACCATTTAGCAGCAAGTATATTAGGTAATGTGGTGGTGCATACGCCCGCGAGCTCTGTCACTGGAGCTCTAACACCAGTAAATTGTTTCACCTTATAATAACATAGCATTACATACCAAAAGCTTGTTTCCAAAGGAAAGGACAATTTCATGCGATAAAATCCTAAGTAAACTAATTAAGAGAGAGCTACAATGTTGTATATACTTATTCAAATTACCAACATTTTAACAAATGAGGGTCTGAGTGTTATCTTATACTTTATTTTTCTTGTTTTTACATTATTTCGCATTAACACATGCTTGTGAAATATATTTTATTTAAAGGAAAATGGAAAGAAAAATTTGACTTCAGACGAGACTCGAACTCGCGGCCTACTGGGAATCTAGTCCAGCCGCTCTTCCAATTGAGCTACTGAAGTCCTGCCCGATTTGTCAAATCTTTCCTTCACATTATTTATTTTTCTTGCATCAATATGTTGTATACTCGTAATATTTTTATTTTTCGCAATAATACATGCGAGTGAATTCAGATAAAGAAAAGGGCATGGAATATTATTATTATAAAAAATATCGAAAATCTTTCAAGTGTGCTATGAAATTTGAAGAGTTCCCTCGATTACTCCAGGATCCCATCATCACATATTGACATGCTTACAATGGGACCAACTGTGAGGCACACCCTTTCAAACAAAAAAAAAATATCCAATCAAATTATCGTATATGTATACAAAAAAAAAAAGATCCGGACGAATTGAGAACCGCATTTTTTTGGAATCATTTAAAAAGGAAAGAAACATTTGACTTCAAACAGGAATCGAAGCTACGACCTTAGGAATACCAGTCAAGCCGCTTTACCACTAAGCTACCGAAGTCCTTAACCTGAACGTCCAATTCCTCTTTCCCATTCCGATTCATACTCTCGTTCTGTTGTATACTTTCTCATAATAGTATCTCATGACTTTTTCATAGCGTTCTAATTCCATGGTTCTTCTTGCTCGTGGTAGAGCTCCAGTGACGGAGCTCGCGGGCGTAGGCACCACCGCATTACCTAATATACTTGCCGCTAAATGGTGGTGTTTAGCACTATCGTGTTCCGGTCAGGTGGTAATGTACGGCCCTGTAATTTCCGGCACAGAGACATAAAATCTTAGGCCTCAGGAGTGGCAACGCATCTGCATTTTGACTTCTGGTCATTGTGTCGGTGTTTATAGGCTGTAGTCATCACTTAACATCAATGTGAACTGCATGCTTGTTTGCCACTTGCATTACATAAAAAATGGTGTTGATTAATCAATATACTGCTAATTAACAATCTACGTAACTTGACTTATCATTGATTTGATCTTCAATGGCTTAGCTATAAATATTATTAGTTATAGACGGTATAAGTCGGGTATATGATTAACATCTGATTACACCATTTGAGTGGTCAATCTGGATTTAGATATGAGTTTAGATATAGGATAGTGTTACGTATTATTTTGTGTGTATGTATATGTTGTGTGTGTACAACGGCACCCACGACACAGATCTATACCTAGTGTGAGTGTAAGCGTATTTATTTATTATGGCATCCCACAGGAACATTTTTTGGGATAAAAAGTATCCTATAATCTAAGTTAGATAATACCCTGTATAACGAATTTCATCAAAATCCGTTCAGTAGTTTCGGCGTGATTGACGGACAAACATCCAAACAAAGAAACTTTCACATTTATAATATTAGTTTTATTGAGGCATATTAGATAAATCGTAGCATTCGTAGCGGCGTAGCTTCGTAGACAATGCAATGCTACATGCGTAGTAAATAATAGCGCGAACTTTATTGTGAAACTAAACAACGAACTAAACAAGTCAGAACAACTCATTTAGTTTACTTTTAGCTTATTTTAACTCTATATATATATATATATATATATATATATATATAGAGATATACCTACATAGCTGGACAGCTTTATATTAAGACTGCCCACTTATCTTTATCATTAATCAAAAAATCAAAAAATTCTACTGGTGGTAGAGCTCCAGTGATGGAGTTCGCGGGCGTAGGCACCACCGCATTACCTAATATACTTGCCGTTAAATGGTAGTGTTCAGCACTATCATGTTTCGGTCAGGTGGTAATGTACGGCTCTGTAATTTCCGGCACAGAGGCATAACACCTAATGCCTCAGGAGTGGCAGCGCATTTGCATTTTGACCTCTGGTCATTGTGTGGGTGTCTATAGGCTGCAGTCATCACTTAACACCAATGTGAACTGCACGCTTGTTTGCCACTTTTATTACATTATAAAAAAAAAAAGAAAAAAAAAAATCTGTCTTCAAATCTAAGTTGATGGTCTACAATCGTGGATCCATGATTGGCGCTAAAAATAAAATAATTATTATTTTTAGCTACGTTTCAAATAAAGTTATGACTCTTATCTGATGTCGGTCAATGTTACTGTGGGCATTTGCCAGTCTCCTTTAAAGTAATCTCACCTCTTCGATCTCAAAATTACTAATTATACAGGACGAACAGAGAACATTTAATTGGATAAACGAAATGTCCTGACTGATTCATCCACGAATTGAACGAGAAAAGTACCTAGCCACTGAAGCTTGATGAATAAAATTAACATACTAAGTTTGCATAGATCACGAAGTAACTAGAAAAGGCAAGTATCAGTTCTTCAATGCAAGCAACCGTTTGGTATTCTGCCGAATCATTTGATGCAGTGGTATAATCTGAGGGTTAGGTCCCGAAGTGGCACAATGATTGGTATGGCCTAGAGATATTTGTTCTGATCTGGTGTTTGTGTCCGATGGTCGGGCGATCTTAAGTTGCGGTCACCATATAACAGGGTCGAGACTCTCGTAATCAAATTAATGGACGCTGGCTTACAGCATGAAATAATGATAATTGAGAACATTATGGTCGTATTAAGTTCCCAATACTAGGTACTGTTGGGAGACTCTCTTAAAGCGTTTTTTTATAAAATGGTTTTTCCCTGCGTACTTTTGACAATCGTGAATCAAACTCTGATATTGAAGGCTACCAGATTTCTTACTTTATTTCAGTGGTAACTAACTAGTTCGAAAGGGAACAATAAAAATTGTTATGAGATTTATTTTGAATTTATAGAGTCGTGTTTTCTTTGTGTTTACTATCACGGGCCAATCTTTGCTAAAATCTAAAATAATTTGTTATAAATAAAGTGTTTACTCTTGTAGTAGTGTAGTAGACGTTAGACATTAATTGAAAAACATTAAAAATAGCCCCAATCCAAGAAGCGGGGAAAGATATAAAAACGGTTACGCTTCCCCGTAATTATCCGACAGTCGGGCGACCTAAAGTTGCCGCCATCCGCATAAAACGAGGTCGAGTGCTCTCGCGGCTGAATTAATGGACGCCGGCTCATAGCGTAATATACTGATATTTGAGAACGCTATGATTGTATTCAATAACCAATACTTTTGATTATCTAATTGTGTATTATATTGTTATTAGACTACTTAGAATATTTAAATTTTATTATGAGTTAATAGAATTTTGTTCCCTTTCCCGGCAGCGTTTCCTATCTCAGGTCAAATTTTAGTCCTTGGCTTTGATAAAATCTGAGACAATTAGTTTACTCTAGCAGTAGACTGTTCTAGTAAGACATTTTAGTGACAAACACAAAAAATATTAGCCCCAACCTAAAAATCGGGAAAATATTAAAACGGTTGCGCGTCTCCGTAATTATCCGACAGTCGGGCGATCTACAGTTGCCGCCATCCGCATAAAATGGGGTCGAGAGCTCTCGCGGCTGAATTAATGGACGCCGGCTCACTAAAATACTGATATTTGAGAACGCTACCATCGTATTCAATAACCAATACACGATATCTTTGATTATAAAATTGTAGAAGGTTTTCTGCGGTTTTGTGGATCTGGAGAAAGCGTTTGATAGGGTATTACGAAAGGAGCTGTGGGACATTTTGCCAGAGTATGGTATTGATGGCAGTCTGCTCCGTGCAATACAGTCCACGTATGTGGGCTGTCAAGCATGTGTGCGGGTAGATGGTTACATGTCACCCTGGTTTGATGTTAACATCGGTGTCAGACAGGGTTGCGTGCTTTCGTCTAGGCTGTTTATCATATATCTGGACAAATGCCTCCAGAGGGTGAAGTTGATGGATGTGGGAGTGCGTATGGGTGACTTAGTGGTAAACTGTCTGCTTTACGCAGATGATGCGGTAATTGTTAGCTCTACACCATCTGGGCTACAAGCACTAGTCACAGTCATGAAATAGGATTGTATGGAGAAAGGCTTACAATTGAATGTGGATAAAACTAAAGTATTAGTATTTGAAAGAGATGAGCAGAGAACAAATGCAAGGGTAGTAGTAGATGATGCAGTGTTAGAACAGGTGGATGAAATTGTATATCTTGGATGTGCTTTTAGCAAGGATGGTAGGTACACCACTGACATAGAAAGAAGAGTGCTTGCTGGGAAATGCGTGAATGGAGCGTTGGGTAAGCTGCTAGAATCTAAACAGCTCAGCCAGCGGGCTCGACTAGCCGAACACAATGCTGTACTTACTCCAACGCTTTTATATGGAAGCGAGAGCTGGGTATGCAGGAAAGAGCATGAAAGTAAGTTGAACGCGGTCGAGATGAGATCATTGCGCAAGATCTGCGGTGTATCACTCACCGATCGCGTTCGTAATGAAGGTTCGTAAGAAAGAGGCTTTGTGTGAATGATAGTATCGGTGTAAAAATGAAAAAAGGCATGCTCCGATGGTTCGGGCATATAGAAAGAATGTCGAATGAGCGAATGACTAAACAGATATACAATGCGAATGTGGATGGTTGCAGAGGCCCAGGAAGACCAAGACTGACCTACCATGACCAAATAGGTCGAGTTCTGTCAGATGGTGGGATCAAAAGTCGTAGAAATCGGCGTGCATGTATGAAGAGAATGATGAAAGTAGACGAGGCACGAGAGGTTTGTCAGAACCGGGATATCTGGCGCTCTACACTCTCTGCCTACCCCGTTAGGTTTGACCTGGCGTGAAGATACATACATAAAATTGTAAATCATATTGTTATTAGACAGACTTCTTAGAATAATTACATTTTATTAAGAGTTTATAGAATTGTGTTCCCTGTTTTTTTTTTAATATTTTTTTTTCCTTTCCCAGTAGCATTTCCTATCTGAAGCCAAATTATAGTCCTTAGCTTTGATTAAATCTGAAACAAGTTTACTCTAGTAGAAGACTGTTCTAATAAGACATTTTCATTGACAAACACAAAAAATATTAGCCCCAATTTAAGAATCGGGAAGATATTAAAACGTTTCCGCGTCTCCGTAATTATCCGACGGTCGGGCGATTCAAAGTTACCACTATCCATATAACGGGGTCGAGAGATCTTGTGGTTGAATTAATGGACGCCGGCTCATAGCGTAAAATATTGATATTTGAGAACACTAGGATCGTATTGAGTGACCAATGTACGATCTTTTTAAGCAATATCAAATCGTTTATCTATTGTTTTGAAACTACTCAATAAATTTTTAGTCCTCGGCTTTGATAAAATCTGAAACAATTAATTTACTCTAATAGTCATCATCATCATTTCAGCCAAAAGACGTCCACTGCTGAACAAAGGCCTTCCCCAAAGAATGCCACAATGAATGGTCCTGGGCCGCCCTCATCCAGCGATTGCCGACCTTCGCCAGGTCATCGGTCCATCTTGTGGGAGGCCTGCCTACGCTTCATTTTCTGGTACGCGGTCGCCACTCGAAAACTGATTTGCCCCAACGGCCGTCAGTTCTTCGAGCTATACGCCTCGCCCACTGTCACTTGAGTCTCGCAATTCGGTGAGCTATGTCGATTACTTTGGTTCTCATGCGGATCTCCTCATTTCTGATTCGATCTCGGAGAAAAACTCCAAGCATAGCTCTCTCCATTGCTCTCTTAGTGACCTTGAGCTTTCTTATAAGGCCCATAGTGAGCGACCACGTTTCTGTCCCATAAGTCATCAATGGCAACACACGCTGGTCAAAGACCTTTTTCTTGAGACACTGCGGTAAGTCGGACGAGAAGATGTATCGTAGATTCCCGAACGCTGCCCAACCGAGTTAGATTCGGCGATTGACCTCTTTCTCGTAGTTGGACCGACCTAACTGGACCTACTCTAATAGTAGACTATTATATTAAGACATTTTCATTGACAAACACAAAAAATATTAGCCCCAATTTAAGAATCGGGAAGATATTAAAACGATTCCGCGTCTCCGTAATTATCCGACGGTTGGGCCATCTAAAGTTACCGCTATCCATATAACGGGGTCAAAAGCTCTCGTCGCTGAATTAATGGACGACTCACACCCCAAAATGCTGGCATTTCTGAATACTATAACCGTATTTGTTCCTGATATCCGATACTGTTGGGAAATATTGAATAACTTTTCCCGATGTTGGTGTCTTATATTGAGTTTCAAGTCATTAATTTTAGTGTTTCAAAACTTTCGTCTATCTTGAAATTAATCTGCTTCCTGAAGTTAAAACAATGTGCTTTGTATACACCAAACCATGTTTATAAAAATTTAATTTTACTTAATTTCCCGATGGAGTACTACATTGCTCGAGGACGTAGACATCACCGCATTACATAATATACCATAATTTCGAGAGCAGAGGCATAATAAATTACATAACCTGGGTTGCACTACGACTTTAGTTAAAGTTATTTAACATTTCCAATCCTGGTCTAACTTTAACAAATTTCTTTAAGTTAGAAAAGGATGTGAAATGTTACATTACTTTAACAAAAGTCGTGGTGCAACCCCGGCTTAGATCTTAAGAGTAGCAACGTATACGCATATAAACCTCATTTTTTATGTAATGGAAGTGGCAATGGCATGTTTTTTATGTGTTGGAAGCATGCAGTTCACATTGATGTTAAGTGATGTCTGCAGCCTATAGACACCTACACAAAGACCAAGGTCAAAATGCGGATGCGTTACCACTCGGAACGTATGCGTCGGAACTCTTGAGCGGTCAACAGTCTCTAGAACGTGGAACCAAACTAAACTCTGACCGCTGTCTATCTGCGTGGGCTCTTAATGTGGCTACGTAGGATGAAACTCCTACACCCTATATCATTGGCACTGGATTTCAGTGGCAGATTTGGTTAAATTCCTATCCGTTTAGCAACTGTCATCCATTAATCCGTGAATTAATAATCATGTCAAACAATTAATGCAATAAATTTTAACTCGGCAACTAAATGAACGATATATTTTAATGACGGTACAATTGGTACAACAATTTCCACACCCGTGAGTGATTTAGCGAACTACGTACGGTTTTCCGTCAACTTTGTTAGTGTGATTGCATTAACATAATATTATATGTTCCGAAATGAAATATTTGAGCGAGCATGAGCCTCCTTGATTAACGAGGAGTGCTAGAGTTTGTGGTTTCAGTTGTTTATGTTTCTTGTTAGTTCTCGTGTGCTATTTAATATTTATGTTATAATTAACACTGGTCTTAACTTCGTTGCACGGAAAAGTTTACGATAATCAATATGCTGAAGATCCTTTACATTTTATTGATTGTTTGTTGTGAGGAAACATTTTAAAAAGTGTCCATATTAATAAGATTAGTTGGCGACCCATCGTTGGTGTGCTGACGATAAATAAGGACCAAGTCCTTAATATATCCTTTCCTTTTTAAGTTAAGGTAAGCTGCAAATAGGTGAAATTATACTATTGCATTTAACCAGTGGTTCTAATATTCTAAAGATATTAGTATGACGTCTAGTAATAACCACAAGCACTTATACCTATTATTGCTAATTACTAAAATTAATTTTATATCCTGCTAGCTGACCCGGCAAACTTCGTATTGCCTCAGAATAAAATAATGTGTCTAAAGGTTTGTTAAGACTATTTGTATGGAAAAATGAAATGTGGTTTTGTACTGTTTCTCTTCAATTTCTTCATATTTTCTTACCTTTTAAACCTTCCCTGGACTTCCAAAAATCATTCAAAACCAAAATTGTCCAAATCCGTCCAACCGTTCTCGAGTTCTAGCAAGACTAACGAACAGCAATTGATTTTTATATTTATAGATTAAGGCGTAGAAAAAAAAGATAATCTCGTAAGTATAAACCAGTGCCGGATAAAGCCGATGAGGGGCCCGTAACAAATGTGACCATGGGGCCCTAGGGTTACATTGCCTACTGAAATTTAGGATGAAAATAAAACAGAACATTTACGAAAAGGAATCGAAAACAATATAAGGGGATTCCCCCTGTATGTATTGTGGTATTGCCAACTTGCATCATAATCTATACATCTATACAAATAAATAAAATTTGAGTGTCTGTTTGTAATATAAAAATAACCGCTTTTTACTAAATGCATATGTATGTATACACGGTACATATACCAAAACAACATTTTTTACAATTTTTGTCTGTCTGTCTGTCTCTTTGGCGGGGCTAATCTTGGGAACGGCTTTACCGATTTTGACGGGACTTTCACTGGCAGATAGCTGGTGTGATAAGAAGTAACTTAGGCTACTTTTATCTCCATACATCCATACATACATACAAATAAGTCGAATTGGAGTGTATCCGACTTTAACGGGACTTCCACGGGTAGGTGGCTGATGTAATAAGGAGTAACTTAGGCTACTTTTATCTCCATACATCCATACATACAAATAAGTAGAATTGGAGTGTATCCGACTTTGACGGGACTTCCACGGGTAGGTAGCTGATGTAATAAGGAGTAACTTAGGCTAATTTTATCTCCATACATCCATACATACCTACATTCAAATAAGTAGAATTGGAGTGTATCCGACTTTGACGGGACTTCCACGGGTAGGTAGCTGATGTGATAAGGAGTAACTTAGGTAACTTTTGACTTCTGGTTTTTTGTTGATGTTTCTAGGCCGCAGTCATCATGTGAACTGCATGATTGTTTGCCGCCCTCGTTATGTATAAAACTAAAATCAAAATTATAAATGTATTGTTTTAACTGCCTCGGTAGCCTAGTGGTACCAGGCCACTACTAATACGCTGAGGTCCTGGGTTCGATTTCCGTGTAGGGGGTTATCAGAGATAATGTTGTTAAGTCCTTTATCTCTGGTTCTACTGGAATTTTTCCATTTTCTGGAAATTTCCCAGTACCTCGAAAATTGGTATTATGCCCGGAGATGTGAACAGGCTCGTCACCTGTTACATGGGCCAAAACGTAACCGGCGAATCGTGGGTGTTTGCATGTATGCTTGAATGCATGCATTTACCTCTGCCTACCCCTTCGTGGATTACAGGCGTGAAGTTACGTTACGAATTTTTCGCTAGAACACATGCGAGTGAACTTTAGTGAAATTTTTCTTTCCGTTTTTTCTTTAATTACTAAATGTATGTTTAGTTGATCCGAACAAAAAATAAAATTGGAAACCGTCACATTTACTGAACTAATCTGATTGAAATGAAAAAAGTTAGTCAAAGAACAACACAAGTATACACAAACACGAAATAAGCTTCCGTTCGATTTCCACGAATTGAATTTCGCAGTTTGATGTTTGTTTATTGAAAGATAAATAAGATAAAACAATTTGTGAGCCTAAACAAATAATTGAAGCTTGATGTAAGCTGAAAACAATAGTTCCTTTCTCACTTGATATAACAGTACAGTCGACGATAAACCAACTTGTAAAAAAAACCAGCTAAGTGTGAGTCGGACTCGTATTCACAGGATTCTGTGCAATTAACAAATTACATCTTATATTTCCTATGATCTTCTTCAGCTATTTAATCGTAAAAACCCCACATACTTAAAAGATATCTTTGTAGTTGGTAATAGATGGCGCTGCTGCTACCATAAAGCAATGCAATAGATGTGAAGGAAAGATTTCACAAATCGGGCAGGACTTCAGTAGCTCAATTGGAAGAGCGGCTGGACTAGATTCCCAGTAGGCCGCGAGTTCGAGTCTCGCCTGAAGTCAAATTTTTCTTTCCATTTTTCTTTAAAAATAAAATATATTTCACAAGCATGTGTTAATGCGAAATAATATAAAACAATTATTAAGGGTAAAAGCGACTTCTTTACGATATTCAATAAACTGAAAAGTCTATTATATCGGTTGCCTAACTAGCATAGTTGGTAATAGATGGCGCTGCTGCTACCGTAAAGCAATGCAATAGATGTGAAGGAAAGATTTGACAAATCGGGCAGGACTTCAGTAGCTCAATTGGAAGAGCGGCTGGACTAGATTCCCAGTAGGCCGCGAGTTCGAGTCTCGCCTGAAGTCAAATTTTTCTTTCCATTTTTCTTTAAAAATAAAATATATTTCACAAGCATGTGTTAATGCGAAATAATATAAAACAAAGATATCTTTGAATTTTCACACCTTTCCCAATCCCGGTCCCTCCGTTCCTCTTTAGCTTTGCGTTTAAGTATCCCTTTACATCGTAGTAGTTTTTTCTCCAAATCCTTTTCTGTCGAAGCTGTACGTTTGGGGAACTCCTTACCCCACACTATAAGACAAATTCAGACTATTGAAACTTTCAAACGTCAAGTTAAGGCCCATTATCTTTCTTCTCTTTAAATGTTATGTGTATATATTTCTTTCTTTATTATGTATTTTTAGTTGCTGTTGTTCACTGTCGTTTCCAATTTATATTTTATTTTTTTATCATACTGTCAGTACTTAATGCAGCACACCCTGCCAGTTTTATTTCAAGTATTTCTTTCGATTTTTGGGTTGCCTGGAAGAAATCGCTCTTTTAGCGATAAGGCCGCCCTTTGTATCACATATTTTTTACTGGTGGTAGAGCTCCAGTGACGGAGCTCGCGGGCGTAGGCACCACCGCATTACCTAATATATTTGCCGTTAAATGGTAGTGTTCAGCACTATCGTGTTCCGGTCAGGTGGTAATATACGGCTCTGTAATTTCCGACACAGAGGCATAACACCTAATGCCCCAGGAGTGGCAGCCCATTTACATTTTGACCTCTGGTCATTGTGTGGGTGCCTATAGGCTGCAGTCATCACTTAACATCAATGTGAACTGCACGCTTGTTTGCCACTTTTATAACATAAAAAAAGTGTTTTTTTTTGTATACATGTTCTTTTGGGGTGCAATAAAGAGTATTTGTTGTTGTTGTTCTTGATGTGATCTTCAGGCAAAAATATATTTTGGACTATTTTCAAAATTTGGGCCAAACAGTGTCAGAGATAAAGGCGAGATCAATCTTCGTCAATTTTCTAATACTATAGGTATATTCAAAACATTTTTTTTACGTAATGGAAGTGGTGAACAAGCATGCAGTTCACATTGATGTTAAGTGATGACTACACAGCCTATACAGAAAGACCACGGTCAAAATGCAGATGCGTTACCACTCCTGAGGCCTAAGGTGTTATGCCTCTGTGCCGGAAATTATAGGGCCATACATTACCACCTGACCGGAACACGATAGTGCTGAACACTACCTTTTAGCAGCAAGTATATTAAGTAACGCGGTGGTGCCTACGCCCGCGAGTTCCGTCACTGGAGCTCTACCAGCAGAAAACTGTTGAAATACTTTTAATGTTAAAATGTACTTTTTTTTTAATCCTTAGTATAAGGTATAATGTTTTTCACAATTGGTTTTGTAAGCTTTTTTATTCCGTAATTGATCTCCCAAAAGTAACGCCTATGTTTCAAATTAAGAAGTGTATCCTATTTTGTTAAGACCAATAATAGTAAAAAATAAACTTTATTTTTCTTTACAAACATAAGGCTTACATAAGGGGTAATCTATGTTTGAAGCTAGTTAAAATGTACTTACGTTATATTTTAAAGCTGTAGCAAATAAAGAAGAAAGTTTCAAATTCACTTATTTATATTGTTTATATTTGGATGTCTGATTTATAAATATAAATTTCAACGCCCCGTTTTTAGGTACAGAACCCTAAAAATTCCAAACAGATTCTATTCTCCGTGTCTGGTTGATCGTCATCGACTGTATTACTTACTTCTGCGAAATACTTATGACACTTCTTTATTTATCTTGCCCGGTGTGAAAAGAATACCTGTTATTATATTTTTTTCATATTGTCAAGAACTTAGTATATTCGAAGTACTTAAGGTTTTTTAAACTGTTGAAATTTTCGTGTGCATTCCTTGAAATTTTCGTGTGTATTCCCTGAAATTTTCGTGTGCATTCCTGGTAAAATCATTTTTTTTGTGGTTGGCACTGGTTAATAATTGTTTGTACGTATTATTGATAGCTGGCTGCATTATGTCATCAGTATCACTTATTTTCATTAATAGTTTGAATTGGTGATACATCTCCAGTGGTAGAGCTCGATAACGAAGGTACAGTGCTAAAGCGTACGTTTAATACTACCGTGATCCCGTTAAGTGCCTGTCCTTTAATTTCTGGCATAGAGGAGTAAGAGCTTAGACCTCAGTGAAATGGTAACACACCTATATTTAGACTGTTTTGTGAATTAAAGGGGGGGAATCTATTGACGTCTTTAAAATTTAATTGTGGTTAAAACAAAATGATTACGTGCCTTGTGTGCCTTGATGAGTAAGCATAAGTATACACTGGATTCGTAAACTCCTAGCAACAGCTTGGACGCATTAGTTACTACCCTATAGGTATGCTTGATAAATTGATATTACACGAATTAGTATGGCGGGCACAAATTAATAAGAACAGATCCGTGAGGATTCCAATTACTGAAAGCGCGTAAAGTGCCGCTACCATGAGTCTACGTGTTACTAGGTTTAAAATAATCCTTTACTAGTGGAAAATATCCAGTGTCGGGGCTCCAGGGCGTAGGCACCACTGCATTACCTTAACTATATGCCGCTGTAGAGAGCAGTATCCACCAGAACTAAAGAACATATTGATAATGTAAAAAACCGTAGAGCATCCCTGCTCGCCCGGTCTGCAGTCTATGATCACATCGCGGCCAAACCAAATTGATATACCTACTCTGTTTGATAAAACTCAAATACTCGCTACAGAACACAGACCAATTCCAAGAATAGTTCGTGAGGTTATTGCGATTAAAAAACTATCCGAATAGAGAGGACGGATGGCGATTGTCACCATGGGATCGAAGACTAAGAAGAATTAAATCCCAACCATAACAGTCTGTAAGACCATACAATAAGCATTTTTTGTGTTAATCCTGAACGCTACGCAAGACGTTTGTGATGTAGATGGAGTCAGACAAGGTCCCCTCAATCTGCCCGAGACCACGGATGTTGAAAAAACGATCGAAACCAGAGAATATGTAATAATACTACGTATAGTATAGACACTTCGTCGCGACGACGAAGTGTCCATGCCCGATTTCTCCGTCTCACCCAACCTCCTTCCCTCTTATGGGCGACGACTGTCTACGTGCTACGCACACAGGTGCATGTGTAAATACACGTCACTGATTGATGTCTGTGTAATAGAGACCCAATTAAGAGTTTGTATGGAATTGTGGCGGAGTGTCCACGGTGTGCCTTATACTGTAATGACAGTTCTAAGCATACTTTGTCGATTTTTTTAAATCGTAGTGCGGTCTATGAATCTCACATTAAGTCATTAGTCAGTAAAATAATGGTAGGGGTATTGAAGGATCGATAGATGTATGCACGCCTAAATAAACCTAATGCTTATTAAGTACTGTGCCTAAAATTGAGTAGGCTGTTTACTTAGAAAGTAGTTTAAGGGGCCGTAACTCGTACTACCCTAAGGTAAACACGGAGCTTTTATAAGATCAGTAATGTGTCTGTCTTTCTGTCTGACCATCACTGGCAAATTGTTCCAAAAAAAAATGACTGGTTGAGTTGATAAAATCATGACAAGTTTCAGAACACCACAACAAAAGGTCATGAACAAATGTTCAAAGGAATTTTGCGGACGCGTCTATATAACAACTTCTACTGTCAGTTTTTGTCGATTGGCTAACGAATTTTATAGCTTGCGGAGTGTTTTATTTTTGATTTTATGAGAAAAGAGCGTCGTTTAATGTAGTGAGGAACTTAGTTTTATCGTCAGTAAACTTTGATAACTCCCTTATCCTTGGGCCTCGAGTGTAATATAAAATATTATAAAGCATCTTGTCACAATTCATGCGTCTTATATTTAACCAGTTAAAAGAATAGGGTTGTTTACTTTTTATCGTGGTGTAAATCTTGCAGTTCACTTTTATTTTATTTCTACGTGATGAAAGTAGCCGACATGCTTACAATTCATTATTATTGTATATAAGTGAATACTACAGTATTCACTATAAACACCTACATAAAACAACCAAATGTGGCGATTATGGCATATCCCTCATATGATCATCTACTCAATTCTAGTATATCAATACATACCTACAATCCAATAAAACGCGAGTGTCGGTTTGTAAATTTTGTAATACAAAAATAACTGTTTTTTAATAAATGCATGCACATTTAAATGCAATAACACATGGTACATATACTAAAATAATATTTATTGCAATTTTGTCTGTCTGTCTGTCTGTTTGTTCCGGTTAAACAGATTTTGACGAGACTTTCACTGCCAGATAACTTATGTAACTGATGTAGTAAAGAGTAACTTAGACTACTTTTATTTCAAAATTAACGCGGACGAAGTCGCGGGCATAGCTAGTACATAATTTCAGGGAGGGTTTTGTCCAGCAGTGGATGTCTTTTATTTATTTATATTGCTTGTTACATGGTTACATAGAGGTCTTTTTTTTTTTTTATGTAATGTAAGTGGCAAACAAGCATGCAGTTCACATTGATGTTAAGTGATGACTGCAGCCTATAGACACCCACATGAAGACCAAGGCCAAAATGCAGATGCGTTACCACTCCTGAGGCCTAAGGTGTTATGCCTCTGTGCCGGAAATTACAGGGCCGTACATTACCACCTGACCGGAACACGATACTGCTGAACACTACCATTTAGCGGCAAGTAAATTAGGTAATGCGGTGGTGCCTACGCCCGCGAGCTCCGTCACTAGAGCTCTACCACCAGTAAAATTCTCTTTAATATAGATCTTAGGAGCTATTACATGTAACACCCCGTCTTTTCGCTCAATTGATGATGAATCGCACTTGAATGCTAAACATTGCTATTAGCGGCAAGGTTTGGTAATGCGGTGATGCCTGCGCCATCTAGTTCCAGTAATTATACATGCTTTTAAAGTTTCAAAGTCATGGCCCTGTAATTTCCGGCACAGAGGCATAACACCTTTGGCCTCAGGAGTGGTAACGCATCTGCATTTTGATCGTGGTCTTTGTGTGGGTGTCTATAGGCTGCAGTCATCACTTAACATCAATGTGAACTGCATGCTTGTTTGCCACTGCGAATACATAAAAAAAAAAAAAAATTGAACACCTTTTCAAAGTAAATATTTAAATAAATAAATACGCTTACACTCACAGCCCCACACTAGGTATAAACCCGTGTCGTGGTTTCCGTTGTACATATACAACACATCAAAACACCTAGACTCGAAACAAATAACTGTGAGCCATACAAATATTTATCCCAGTGCGGGGATCGAACCCGCGATTCGAATCAACTGGTCGCACAACTGGACTAACCGATTCATCGAAACATTCCTTTCGCATTCCTTTCATAAATAAAGTATTTTAAGTTCCGCGTAATGTTTATTTCTCTTCTTAGGCAAACGTGTAACGTAATTTATTACACTAGAACTACATATATCTTGTCGTGGCCTAGAACTTTACATATATATGGACGTAGGGTAGCCGCCTTGAGGGCCTGAAGTAGCTATCATGTTCTCATTGACATGCGATATCCGAAAAACTAAGGGTTGGTTTTAATAAAAAACTCTAACGATGGTTTCTGAAAAATTGTAGCTAGTATTTCATTCGCTTCCTCGAAATACCTTCATCGAATTTTCGTGTTATTACTTTAGTTTGTGTAATAAAGGTGGCAAACGAACAAGCAGTTCACATTGATGTTAAGTTATGACTGCAGCCTATAGACATCTACACATTTCCTCGATATACCTTCATCGAATTTTCGTGTTCATTCCTTTGAAGATGGGCAAACAAGCATGCAGTTCACATTCATGTTAAGTAATCACTGCAACCAAAACATCTACACAAAAACTAAAAGGTCAGAATGCAGATGCGTTTCCACGACTGAGACGTACGTCGTTATGTCTCTGTGATAAATTATTACTAGGCCATACATAAAGATTATATTTGTCTCATTTTTTTATCTTTACGTCGTTTTCTTGAAATTACATTAAAATATTTTTTCCGAAGTAGCTTTTATTATACAGTGTTACTCATAACACTCATACATTTTACTGGTGGTAGAGCTCCAGTGACGAAGCTCGCGGGCGTAGGCACCACCGCATTACTTAATTTACTTGCCGCTAAACGATAGTGTTCAGCAGTATCGTATTCATAACCACTGCATTCATTCGTAAACATAACCTCTGTACAAGAAATCATTAACATCACATCTTACTTCTCGTGACCTACAATTTTTATGACCGTATTGAACGCGAATGAGTATTCTTGAGCGTCTGATGTAGCTATCGTGTTCTCATCGATATACGATATCTGAAAAAGCTACCAATCGGCTTTAATAAAAAAAAAATATCGGAAGCGTTGGTTATTGAGTAAACACAGTTTTTTGTTCATTTCTCCCGAAAGACGTGGTTTTTTATTGTTCATGTTTACTTTACTGCTTGGCTGTTTAATGTTCGCGTAGAATTGATGATACTCGTAGTATTATTGGAGGAATTTGTAAATAATTGATTCTTTTCATATTATACATAATATTTTCGCTTCTTCACTTCTTTTTTGTTATTCACTCTAGGTAGTTAAAAAATGACGATTTAAAAGTGCTCTCCAGGAGCTTAATTATCCCTACTAATATTATAAATGCGAGAGTAACTCTGTCTGTCTGTTACCTTTTCACGTCCAAACGACTGAACCGATTTTAATGAAATTTGGTACAGAGATAGAGCTAACTTAGTTATTTATAAAACCGCGCGGGCGAAACCGCGGTTAATGGCTATATGAAATAAATGAATAAACAAAATTAAAACGTAATTTCACGCTTTATTTTCCCTGTGCACCTTTTTGTCCCATAGGTGGCGAGCCTATTGGTAACTTCGGGCACATCACCAAACTTCCAAAAAAAGGGAAAATCCCAATAGCACTTACCTTCCGACTCGAAAAATCTAAATTAAGAGTGCTGGTGGCCTGTAACCGCTTATCTAATGAGGCAGTTTCGATAACATAATTCATTACATTCAGAAAGCGACCAACTTATAAAGTAACATATATTTTTCAAGCGTTACCATTCGATAGAGGTTCGTGAGGGACTTCGTCCCCGTGAGAATTGATGATTGTTCAGTACCTATCCGGACAAAATCGTGGGCGCAGCTAGTATAAAAGTAGCCCAAGTTACGCCTTATTACATAAGCTATCTGCCAGTGAAAGTCCCGTCAAAATCGGTCGAGCCGTTCCCGAGATTAGCGGGAACAAACAGACAGACAGACACAAAAATTGAAAAAAATAAATATAATAATAAAATACGCTTACACTCACAGCCCCACAGTAGGTATAAACCTGTGTCGTGGGTACCGTTGTACACATACAACACAAACACAAACACCCAGACCCGAAACAAATATCTGTAGGCCATACAAATATTTGTCCCGGTGCGGGGATCGAACCCGCGACCCTTCGAATCAAACGGTCATCTCACACCGCTGGACTAACCGGGTCGTCAAAAATGTTGACTTTGAATTTTTTTTTTAATTTATTTGAATTACAAACAGACACTCCATTTTTATTTATTTGTATAGATGTATAGATGTGAATGTAAGCGTATTTAATTTATTTAGTAGTTATTTTGCTTACATTGGTTAAGCTACTACGATATTTTTGAAGGATATCGAAAAAAATTGTGCCTTATTAACATGCCCTTCAATTAATTTGCTTCAATTACACCAATCGGTTACAAAATTTACTCTTTTATAAAATTTCTTACGTTTCCATATATTCTGATTGCTAATATCTTTCATGTTTTTCCTTTTAATCGCGAAACTAAGGCAGGAAAAGGAAGCAGTGGCGTGTAAGCATGCATAAGCTGCTAATATTTCTTGCGCTATTTTTTTTTATTTTTTTTTAATGTTATGGAAGTGGCAAACAAGCATGCAGTTCACATTGATGTTAAGTGATGACTGCAGCCTATACACTCACACAAAGACCAAGGTCAAAAGGCAGATGCGTTGCCACTACTGACGCCTAAGGTGTTATGCCTCTGTGCCGGAAATTACAGGGCCGTACATTACCACCTGACCGGAACACGATAGTGCTGAACACTACCATTTAGCGGCAAGTATATTAGGTAATGCGGTGGTGCCTACGCCCGCGAGCTCCGTCACTGGAGCTCTACCACCAGTATGAGCAGCTATTTTAAAGCATTTATAAAGCTGCAGTTTAAACAAACACTACTAAATTATAGGCGAACGCTAAAGTTCTAAGTGGAGTAATTAGGTAACGGTTCCATCGAAGAGAAGAACAGGAACACAGATGAGCCGCTTATATTATTGTAGGTATGTATTACTATTAACATACTTATACATGTAGGGACACTACAACTGTCTTCTGCGTATATTTTTTTAGCTCTGAATAATTTTGTATTTTATCTGATAGAACACCTTAGAGGAAAGTTCCATTAGCAACACGTTCTAGGCCGAAACGAATGCGCAAACCATTGATTTCCACGTCTGTGCAAATGGCACTTCTCTCTTCAGCATTAACTCAAACAGTGCACCGCATCATTCGTCTTTGTAGAGGCGGCAAATGACAAATGCCTAATCATCTTTGCGCATGCTTCTGTCCTGTCCAGACCTTATTCCTAGTCAACAATTCAAAAGGCTCGTCTTGGTGAATTCCATGTACATCCGCGTGTTATTAAGAGCCCCCTCCCCCTGTAGAAAAGAGAAACCAAATGGAACCTCACTTGGTAGATCTGTAGTCATTGCTATGAAGGGAAATACTGCCACGCTTTGTTAAGTACTCCAAGCGTCTATAGCTATGTGTATCTCATCATACCCTCTTTCATTATGTTATCGATTAACTATCGCCTATTAATAACTATCAACTGCGTTATGTAGGTATCTCTAATTAATCTGCTTTGCGTGGGGGTAATTCAAATTCCATAGTACTCAACTACAAAGCCAGTGATTTGATATCGTGTATATAGGCGCATAACACTCGCGTAACGTTAAATTAATTAACGTAGAGTGGAATTTTCGGATATTGTATCAGTTAAGTATATAACAATTTAAAAAAAGTTTATTTTCAATTGGAATTGACGTGTTGACGTTGTAGTAGTCGCATCACATCACCAATACCTGATCTATAGGGTTGTTCTGTACAAAAAACTTAAAATAAAATACCGATTATACGATATATTTCGTGCATTGCTCTTTGGGATTAAGCAAATGTGACATTTTTTACTTTTTAGTGATGGGTTTTTTTGACTGTAGATTTTAGTGTTGATTGTAGTGCAGTTATGTACACATCTTTCCAAACACTGCTATCCCGATATCCTTAACCTGACGCGCAACAGTAAAACTAATAAAAACATCGGCTCTTCCCTTAGGGACTGTCCATAAAAAACATTCCCAAACAAGGGGTCTCGCTGAGCGTCAAAAAACGAGGGGTCCACGGCAACGTGATGTTCGCAGTTCATTAAAATATTATATTTTAAATTAATGTTTCTTTAGACTATTCATGTTTAAAAAACTTGTCATATTCAGGGGGTCTGAGTTTTTGTGAGGTAATAATATTTTTAGGGGAGATTACAGATAATTAATTTATTTAATGAACCTCACAAAGCAGATAACAATCACATTAGAAGTCATTTAGAGTAATTTAGAAAAGTTTTGATCTGAATCGTAATCCTAATACACGTGAACATGTCATGCTTATGCTGACAATACAACGTTATAATAACGTAACAATAACTTTAACAAATTGTTTAAGTTATCGTAACATAACGTTACAATAACTAACAAATATCGTGGTGCAACCCAAGCTTAGTGTTGTAAAGTTGTAAGGTTACAATTAAATTTGCCCTAGAACATTACATTGACGTATAAATTTATTTTAACTAGTTTATAAGTCATTATATGTTTATATAGTGTGACCATACTCCCCCCCCCCCCCCTTAAGGTCACAATGTATTAAAAGAGGGTCAAAAAGTCTTATTTTAACTTACTTTAGACGTATTTTTTACTGGTGGTAGAGCTCCAGTGACGGAGCTCGCGGGCGTAGGCACCACCGCATTACCTAATATACTTGCCGCTAAATGGTAGTGTTCAACACTATCGTGTTCCGGTCAGGTGGTAATGTACGGCCCTGTAATTTCCGGCACAGAGGCATAAGACCTTAGGCCTCAGGAGTGGTCTTTGTGTGGGTGTCTATAGGCTGCAGTCATCACTTAACATCAAATCAATGTGAACTGCATGCTTGTTTACCACTTCCATTACATAAAAAAAAAAAAAACATTAATGGGAGGCCCCTTTCTCTTCGCTTCAAAAGCTGCACACAGACATACCTTATCAGAAAATAATAGTTTAGCCTAAGAAGAATATATATTATCTCCAACCATATCATTGTTTACAGTAGAACCGGTCCCTTGTAAAGGCTTTCACTGAATAGTGGCCGGTGTCGCCATTCATAGGAAGTTGGAGATTTCAACACCAGATACCGGCGCTTTGCTGAATGTAGCCAGTCGCATTGTTACTAGCTGATTGCTAGTGAAGATTGTTTGCGGTCGAAAATATGGACAAAACTGCATCTGGTTTCAATCTGTTGGTTTCTTTATAACTTGATTGCTTCTTTTATTTTAAAAGCGGAGAATCATACGTTCACATTGATGGTACAGTACTCAACAATTAATATTGCACATCGAGCCTACGAAAGAGACAATTGGGTATTTTCGATTTCGTAGAGCGTACTACTACGCTGAGATCCTGGGTTCGATTCCCGGGTAGGGGGTTATCAGAGATAATGGTGTAAAGTCCTTTATCCCTGGTTCTATTGGGATTTTTTCATTTTCTGGAAATTTCCCAGTAGGTACCTCGAAGTTTGGTAATGTGCCCGGAGATGTTAACAGGCTCGCCACCTGTTAAATGGGCCAAAACGTAACCGGCGAATCGTGGGTGTTTGCATGTATGCTTGAATGCATGCATTTACCTCTGCCTTCGGGGATTACAGGCGTGAAGTTACGTAGAGCGTTATCTCTGCTGCACACTGATAGTCCGGTATTGGTCAAAACTTGATCAAAATGGTCGACAAACATCACTTACGTGAGACATATTAAAGGACATAATAATTCAGGATCATTATATAAAATATAAAAAAAGGTAATTGACAAGTCACGTGTTTCTTTTAATGTTATGGAAGTTGTTAACAAGCATGCTGTTCACATTAATGTTAAGTGATGAATGCAGCCTATAGACACCTACACAAAGACCAAGGTCAAAATGTAGATGCGTTACCACTCCTGAGGCCTAAGGTGTTATGCCTCTGTGCCGGAAATTACAAGGCCGTACAACCTGACTGGACCACGATAGTACTGAACGCTACCATTACTACTATATTAGCGGCAAGTATATCAGGTAATGCGGTGCTGCCTACGCCCGCGAGTTTCGTCACTGGAGCTCTAACACCGGTAAAAAAAAAATTTGTGACTATTTTAACGTGTCGACTGTAGCGGAGTAAACTATTCAAGCTAATCGCCACATACCGATATGTTTTAATTTTCAGGCATAAATCGGTCAAAAAATTAGTAACTATTTTTATTAGGTACATATTTTGGACGAGAATCGAGAACTGAGCACTCTGAGTATTAATCAGACCATCCATGGGCAATCATCGTTCTTATTATTATTATTATTCTTTTATTTGCGAACAACAAGGTCCAGATGTGTTAGTAAACATACAAAATAACTTAATACTAATGTTAGTAACACAACAAAACAACGAAAACTAGGTAAATATTGGGGGCAATCAATAAAGAATATGTGTTCTTAATTGATCGCCCTCCACACAAGTGCCTTCATGATGGGAGAGCACCAATTCTCTGCCACCATGCGCACTATGCTATTATTGCTATCCCGTATTCTGCGTAGTAATGACGCTGTTTTCTTACTTAAGATGGCTGTGAAGCCATCTGTACGGGCCTGAGCAAACTCTTATGAGCAAGCTCTTATGACAGAATTTATTTTTTTAAATAAACAAGTTCCCAGACTAATTTTGGTTTAAATACTATGTTTATTCACGTCAAGTCCCTTACAGGCAGAAGAATAACATAAGAAGAAGAACATAGAGAGCCAAACATCTCGGTGCTAACCAACCTCTCGTATCTCTTCTACATTCATCATAGATTTCGATCTCGAAGCCTCTCGACTATATATTAGTACTCTAATAATATTTCATTCAAATAAAATGATTTAAATAGGCGTGGCAGCGCATCTGCATTTTGAACTCTGGTCATTGTGTGGGTGTCTATAGGCTGCAGTCATAACTTAACATCAATGTGAACTGCATGCTTGTTTGCCACTTTTATTACATAAAAAAAAAAAAAAAAAAAAGTGTGAGTTGGACTCGTATTCACAGGATTCTGTGCAATTAACAAATTATACGGCATCATTAATACCATAGACATCTTATATTTCCTATGATCTTCTTCAGCTATTTAATCGTAAAAACCCCACATACTTAAAAGATATCTTTGTAGTTGGTAATAGATGGCGCTGCTGCTACCATAAAGCAATGCAATAGATGTGAAGGAAAGATTTCACAAATCGGGCAGGACTTCAGTAGCTCAATTGGAAGAGCGGCTGGACTAGATTCCCAGTAGGCCGCGAGTTCGAGTCTCGCCTGAAGTCAAATTTTTCTTTCCATTTTTCTTTAAAAATAAAATATATTTCACAAGCATGTGTCAATGCGAAATAATATAAAACAAAGATATCTTTGAATTTTCACACCTTTCCCAATCCCGGTCCCTCCGTTCCTCTTTAGCTTTGCGTTTAAATATCCCTTTACATCGTAGTAGTTTTTTCTCCAAATCCTTTTCTGTCGAAGCTGTACGTTTGTGGAACTCCTTACCCCACACTATTAGACAAATTCAGACTATTGAAACTTTCAAACGTCAAGTTAAGGCCCATTATCTTTCTTCTCTTTAAATGTTATGTGTATATATTTCTTTCTTTATTATGTATTTTTAGTTGCTATTGTTCACTGTCGTTCCCAATTTCTATTTTATTTTTTTATCATACTGTCAGTACTTAGTGCAGCACACCCTGCCAGTTTTATTTTAAGTATTTCTTTCGATTTTTGGGTTGCCTGGAAGAAATCGCTCTTTTAGCGATAAGGCCGCCCTTTGTATCACACATTTTTACTGGTGGTAGAGCTCCAGTGACGGAGCTCGCGGGCGTAGGCACCACCGCATTACCTAATATACATGCCGTTAAATGGTAGTGTTCAGCACTATCGTGTTCCGGTCAGGTGGTAATGTACGGCTCTGTAATTTCCGGCACAGAGGCATAACACCTAATGCCTCAGGAGTGGCAGCGCATTTACATTTTGACCTCTGGTCATTGTGTGGGTGCCTATAGGCTGCAGTCATCACTTAACATCAATGTGAACTGCACGCTTGTTTGCCACTTTTATAACATAAAAAAAGTGTTTTTTTTTTGTATACATGTTCTTTTGGGGTGCAATAAAGAGTATTTGTTGTTGATGTGATCTTCAGGCAAAAAAATATTTTGGACTATTTTCAAAATTTGGGCCCAACAGTGTCAGAGATAAAGGCGAGATCAATCTTCGTCAATTTCCTAATACTATAGGTAAATTCAAATCATTTTTTTTACGTAATGGAAGTTGCGAACAAGCATGCAGTTCACATTGATGTTAAGTGATGACTACAGCCTATACAGAAAGACCAAGGTCAAAATGCAGATGCGTTACCACTCCTGAGGCCTAAGGTGTTATGCCTCTGTGCCGGAAATTATAGGGCCATACATTACCACCTGACCGGAACACGATAGTGCTGAACACTACCTTTTAGCAGCAAGTATATTAAGTAATGCGGTGGTGCCTACGCCCGCGAGTTCCGTCACTGGAGCTCTACGACTAGAAAACTGTTGAAATACTATTAATGTTAAAATGTACTTTTTTTTAAATCCTTAGTATAAGGTATAATATTTTTCACAAATGGTTTTGTAAGCTTTTTTATTCCGTAATTGATCTCCCAAAAGTAACGCCTATGTTTCAAATTAAGAAGTGTGTCCTATTTTGTTAAGACCTATAATAGTAAAAAAGAAAACAAACTTTATTTTTCTTTACAAACATAAGGCTTACATAAGGGGTAACCTATGTTTGAAGATAGTTAAAATGTACTTACGTTATGTTTTAAAGCTGTAGCAAATAAAGAAGAAAGTTTCAAATTAACTTATTCTACTTGTTTATATTTGGATGTCTGATTTATAAATATAAATTTCAACGCCCCGTTTTTAGGTACAGAACCCTAAAAATTCCAAAGAGATTCTATTCTCCGTGTCTGGTTGATCGTCATCGACTGTATTACTTACTTCTGCGAAATACTTATGACACTTCTTTATTTATCTTGCCCGGTGCGAAAAGAATACCTGTTATTATATATTTTTTTCATATTGTCAAGAACTTAGTATATTCGAAGTACTTAAGGTTTTTTAAACTGTTGAAATTTTCGTGTGCATTCATTGAAATTTTCCTGTGTATTCCTTGAAATTTTCGTGTGCATTCCTGGTAAAATCATTTTTGTTGTGGTTGGCACTGGTTAATAATTGTTTGTACGTATTATTGATAGCTGGCTGCATTATGTCATCAGTATCACTTATTTTCATTAATAGTTTGAATTGGTGATACATCTCCAGTGGTAGAGCTCGATAACGAAGGTACAGTGCTAAAGCGTACGTTTAATACTACCGTGATCCCGTTAAGTGCCTGTACTGAAATTTCTGGCATAGAGGAGTAGGAGCTTAGACCTCAGTGAAATGGTAACACACCTATATTTAGACTGTTTTGTGAATTAAGGGGGCGAATCTATTGACGTCTTTAAAATTTAATTGTGGTTAAAGCAAAATGATTACGTGCCTTCTGTGCCTTGATGAGTAAACATAAGTATACACTGGATTCGTGAACTCCTAGCAACAGCTTGGACGCATTAGTTACTACCCTATAGGTATGCTTGATAAATTGATATTACACGAATTAGTATGGCGGGCACAAATTAATAAGAACAGATCCGTGAGGATTCCTATTACTGAAAGCGCGTAAAGTGCCGCTACCATGAGTCTACGTGTTACTAGGTTTAAAATAATCCTTTACTAGTGGAAAATATCCAGTGTCGGGGCTCCAGGGCGTAGGCGCCACTGCATTACCTTAACTATATGCCTCTGAAGAGAGCAGTATCCACCAGAACTAAAGAACATATTGCTAATGTAAAAACCGTAGAGCATCCCTGCTCGCCCGGTCCGCAGTCTGTGATCACATCGCGGCCAAACCAAATTAATATACCTACTCTGTTTGATAAAACTCAAATACTCGCTACAGAACACAGACTAGTGTGAGCAATTTTAGTGTTAATCCTGAACGCTACGCAAGACGTTTGTGATGTAGATGGAGTCAGACAAGGTTCCCTCAATCTGCCCGAGACCACGGATGTTGAAAAAACGACCGAAACCAGAGAATATGTAATAATACTACGTATAGTATGGACACTTCGTCGGGACGACGAAGTGTCCATGCCCGATTTCTCCGTCTCACCCAACCTCCTTCCCTCTTATGGGCGACGACTGTCTACGTGCTACGCACACAGGTGCATGTGTAAATACACGTCACTGATTGATGTCTGTGTAATAGAGACCCAATTAAGAGTTTGTATGGAATTGTGGCGGAGTGTCCACGGTGTGCCGTATACTGTAATGACAGTTCTAAGCATACTTTGTCGATTTTTTTTAAATCGTAGTGCGGTCTATGAATCTCACATTAAGTCATTAGTCAGTAAAATAATGGTAGGGGTATTGAAGGATCGATAGGTACATGTATGCACGCCTAAATAAACCTAATGCTTATTAAGTACTGTGCCTAAAATTGAGTAGGCTGTTTACTTAGAAAGTAGTTTAAGGGGCCGTAACTCGTACTACCGTAAGGTAAACACGGAGCTCTTATAAGATCAGTAATGTGTCTGTCTTTCTGTCTGTCCATCACTGGCAAATTGTTCCAAAAAAAATGACTGGTTGAGTTGATAAAATCATGACAAGTTTCAGAACACCACAACAAAAGGTCATGAACAAATGTTCAAAGGAATTTTGCGGACGCGTCTATATAACAACTTCTACTGTCAGTTTTTGTCGATTGGCTAACGAATTTTATAGCTTGCGGAGTGCTTTATTTTTGGTTTTATGAGAAAAGAGCGTCGTTTAATGTAGTGAGGAACTTAGTTTTATCGTCAGTAAACTTTGATAACTCCCTTATCCTTGGGCCTCGAGTGTAATATAAAATATTATAAAGCATCTTGTCACAATTCATGCGTCTTATATTTAACCAGTTAAAAGAATAGGGTTGTTTACTTTTTATCGTGGTGTAAATCTTGCAGTTCACTTTTTTTTTATTTCTACGTGATGAAAGTAGCCGACATGCTTACAATTAATTATTATTGTAAATAAGTGAATACTACAGTATTCACTATAAACACCTACATAAAACAACCAAATGTGGCGATTATGGCATATCCCTCATATGATCATCTACTCAATTCTATTATATCAATACATACCTACAATCCAATAAAACGCGAGTGTCGGTTTGTAAATTTTGTAATACAAAAATAACTGTTTTTTAATAAATGCATGCACATTTAAATGCAATAACACATGGTACATATACTAAAATAATATTTATTGCAATTTTGTCTGTCTGTCTGTCTGTTTGTTCCGGTTAAACAGATTTTGACGAGACTTTCACTGACAGATAACTTATGTAACTGATGTAGTAAAGAGTAACTTAGACTACTTTTATTTCAAAATTAACGCAGACGTAGTCGCGGGCATAGCTAGTACATAATTTCAGGGAGGGTTTTGTCCAGCAGTGGATGTCTTTTATTTATTTATATTGCTTGTAACATGGTTACATAGAGGTCTTTAATATAGATCTTAGGAGCTATTACATGTAACACCCCGTCTTTTCGCTCAATTGATGATGAATCGTACTTGAACGCTAAACATTGCTATTAGCGGCAAGGTTTGGTAATGCGGTGATGCCTACGCCATCTAGTTCCAGTAATTATACATGCATTCAAAGTTTCAAAGTCATGACCCTGTAATTTCCGGCACAGAGGCATAACACCTTTGGCCTCAGGAGTGGTAACGCATCTGCATTTTGATCGTGGTCTTTGTGAGGGTGTCTATAGGCTGCAGTCATCACTTAACATCAATGTGAACTGCATGCTTGTTTGCCACTGCGATTACATAAAAAAAAAAATGAACACCTTTTCAAAGTAAATAATTAAATAAATAAATACGCTTACACTCACAGCCCCACACTAGGTATAAACCCGTGTCGTGGTTTCCGTTGTACATATACAACACATCAAAACACCTAGACTCGAAACAAATAACTGTAAGCCATACAAATATTTATCCCAGTGCGGGGATCGAACCCGCGATTCGAATCAACTGGTCGCACAACTGCACTAACCGATTCATCGAAACATTCCTTTAGCATTCCTTTCATAAGTAAAGTATTTTAAGTTCCGCGTAATGTTTATTTCTCTTCTTAGGCAAACGTGTAACGTAATTTATTACACTAGAACTACATATATCTTGTCGTGGCCTAGAACTTTACATATATATGGACGTAGGGTAACCGCCTTGAGGGCCTGAAGTAGCTATCATGTTCTCATTGAAATGCAATATCCGAAAAACTAAGGGTTGGTTTTAATAAAAAACTCTAACGATGGTTTCTGAAAAATTGTAGCTAGTATTTCATTCGCTTCCTCGAAATACCTTCATCGAATTTTCGTGTTATTACTTTAGTTTGTGTAATAAAGGTGGCAAACGAACAAGCAGTTCACATTGATGTTAAGTTATGACTGCAGCCTATAGACATCTACACATTTCCTCGATATACATTCATCGAATTTTCGTGTTCATTCCTTTGAAGATGGGCAAACAAGCATGCAGTTCACATTCATGTTAAGTAATCACTGCAACCAAAACATCTACACAAAAACTAAAAGGTCAGAATGCAGATGCATTTCCACGACTGAGACGTACGTCGTTATGTCTCTGTGATAAATTATTACTAGGCCATACATAAAGATTATATTTGTCTCATTTTTTTATCTTTACGTCGTTTCTTGAAATTACATTAAAATAATTTTTCCGAAGTAGCTTTTATTCTACAGTGTTACTCATAACACTCATACATTTTACTGGTGGTAGAGCTCCAGTGACGAAGCTCGCGGGCGTAGGCACCACCGCATTACTTAATTTACTTGCCGCTAAATGATAGTGTTGAGCAGTATCGTATTCATAACCACTGCATTAATTCGTAAACATAACCTCTGTACAAGAAATCATTAACATCACATCTTACTTCTCGTGACCTACAATTTTTATGACCGTATTGAACGCGAATGAGTATTCTTGAGCGTCTGATGTAGCTATCGTGTTCTCATCGATATACGATATCTGAAAAAGCTACCAATCGGCTTTAATAAAAAAAAAATATCGGAAGCGTTGGTTATTGAGTAAACACAGTTTTTTGTTCATTTCTCCCGAAAAACGTGTTTTTTTATTGTTCGTGTTTACTTTACTGCTTGGCTGTTTAATGTTCGCGTAGAATTGATGATAGTGTTATTGGAGGAATTTTCGCTTCTTCGCTTCTTTTTTGTTATTCACTCTAGGTAGTTAAAAAATGACGATTTAAAAGTGCTCTCCAGGAGCTTAATTATCCCTACTAATATTATAAATGCGAGAGTAACTCTGTCTGTCTGTTACCTTTTCACTTTTTGGTACAGAGATAGAGCTAACTTTGAGAAAGAACATAGGCTACTTAGTTATTTATAAAACGACATCCGCGCGGGCGAAGCCGCGGTTAATAGCTATATGAAATAAATGAATAAACAAAATTAAAACGTAATTTCACGCTTTATTTCCCCTGTGTACCTTTTTGTCCCATAGGTGGCGAGCCTATTGGTAACTTCGGGCACATCACCAAACTTCCAAAAAAAGGGAAAATCCCAATAGCACTTACCTTCCGACTCGAAAAATCTAAATTAGGAGTGCTGGTGGCCTGTAACCGCTTATCTAATGAGGCAGATTCAATAACATAATTCATTACATTCAGAAAGCGACCAACTTATAAAGTAACATATATTTTTCAAGCGTTACCATTCGATAGTGGTTCGTGAGGGACTTTTGGATGTAAAATTTATTTTAGTTGGTGCAGCGGTGTGAGACGACCGATACAGGTAACACCTCGGACACAGTTTTATACCTAACCAGCTGTGCCCGCGACTTCGTCCCCGTGAGAATTGATGATTGTTCAGTACCTATCCGGACAAAATCGTGGGCGCAGCTAGTATAAAAGTAGCCCAAGTTACGCCTTATTACATAAGCTATCTGCCAGTGAAAGTCCCGTCAAAATCGGTCGAGCCGTTCCCGAGATTAGCGGGAACAAACAGACAGACAGACACAAAAATTGTAAAAAAAATAATATAATAATAAAATACGCTTACACTCACTGCCCCACAGTAGGTATAAACCTGTGTCGTGGGTACCGTTGTACACATACAACACATACACAAACACCCAGACCCGAAACAAATATCTGTAGGCCATACAAATATTTGTCCCGGTGCGGGGATCGAACCCGCGACCCTTCGAATCAAACGGTCATCTCACACCGCTGGACTAACCGGGTCGTCAAAAATGTTGACTTTGAATTTTTTTTTTTTATTTATTTGAATTACAAACAGACACTCCAATTTTATTTATTTGTATAGATGTATAGATGTGGAGCTGTGAATGTAAGCGTATTTAATTTATTTAATAGTTATTTTGCTTACATTGGTTGAGGTATTACGATATTTTTGAAGGATATCGAAAAAAATTGTGCCTTATTAACATGCCCTTCAATTAATTTGCTTCAATTACACCAATCGGTTACAAAATTTACTCTTTTATAAAATTTCTTACGTTTCCATATATTCTGATTGCTAATATCTTTCATGTTTTTCCTTTTAACCGCGAAACTAAGGCAGGAAGAGGAAGCAGTGGCGTGTAAGCATGCTTAAGCTGCTAATATTTCTTGCGCTATTTTAAAGCATTTATAAAGCTGCAGTTTAAACAAACACTACTAAATTATAGGCGAAGCTAAAGTTCTAAGTGGAGTAATTAGGTAACGGTTCCATCGAAGAGAAGAACAGGAACACAGATGAGCCGCTTATATTATTGTAGGTATGTATTACTATTAACATACTTATACATGTAGGGACACTACAACTGTCTTCTGCGTATATTTTTTTAGCTCTGAATAATTTGGTGTTTTATCTGATAGAACAAATCAGAGGAAAGTTCCATTAGCAACACGTTCTAGGCCGAAACGAATGCGCAAACCGCACCATTGATTTCTACGTCTGTGCAAATGGCACTTCTCTCTTCAGCATTAACTCAAACGGTGCACCGCATCATTCATCTTTGTAGTGGCGGCAAATGACAAATGCCTATTCATCTTTGCGCATGCTTCTGTCCTGTCCAGTCCTAATTCCTAGTCAACAATTCAAAAGGCTCGTCTTGGTGATTCCATGTACATCCGCGTGTTATTAAGAGCCCCCTCCCCCTGTATAAAAGAGAAACCAAATGGAACCTCACTTGGTAGATCTGTAGTCATTGCTATGAAGGGAAATACTGCCACGCTTTGTTAAGTACTCCAAGCGTCTATAGCTATGTGTATCTCATCATACCCTCTTTCATTATGTTATCGATTAACTATCGCCTATCAATAACTATCAACTGCGTTATGTAGGTATCTCTAATTAATCTGTTTTGCGTGGGGGTAATTCAAATTCCATAGTACTCAACTACAAAGCCAGTGATTTGATATCGTGTATATAGGCGCATAACACTCGCGTAACGTTAAATTAATTAACGTAGAGTGGAATTTTCGGATATTGTATCAGTTAAGTATATAACAATTTAAAAAAAGTTTATTTTCAATTGGAATTGACGTGTTGACGTTGTAGTAGTCGCATCACATCACCAATACCTGATCTATAGGGTTGTTCTGTACAAAAAACTTAAAATAAAATACCGATTATACGATATATTTCGTGCATTGCTCTTTGGGATTAAGCAAATGTGACATTTTTTACTTTTTAGTGATGGGTTTTTTTGACTGTAGATTTTAGTGTTGATTGTAGTGCAGTTATGTACACATCTTTCCAAACACTGCTATCCCCATATCCTTAACCTGACGCGCTCCAGTAAAACTAATAAAAACATCGGCTCTTCCCTTAAGGACTGTCCATAAAAAACATTCCCAAACAAGGGGTCTCGCTGAGCGTCAAAAAACGAGGGGACCACGGCAACGTGATGTTCGCAGTTCATTAAAATATTATATTTTAAATTAATCTTTCCTTAGACTATTCATGTTAAAAAAACTTGTCATATTCAGGGGGTCTGAATTTTTGTGAGGTAATAATATTTTTAGGGGAGATTACAGATAATTAATTTATTTATTTATTTAATGAACCTCACAAAGCAGATAACAATCACATTAGAAGTCATTTAGAGTAATAGAGTATAGTGTGACCATACCCCTCCCCCCCCCTTAAGGTCACAATGTATAAAAAGAGGGTCAAAAAGTCTTATTTTAGCTTACTTTAGACGTATTTAATGGAAGGCCCCTTTCTCTTCGCTTCAAAAGCTGCACACAGACGTACCTTATCAGAAAAGAATAGTTTAGCCTAAGAAGAATATATATTATCTCCAACCATATCATTGTTTACAGTAGAACCGGTCCCTTGTAAAGGCTTTCACTGTATAGTGGCCGGTGTCGCCATTCATAGGAAGTTGGAGATTTCAACACCAGATACTGGCGCTTTGCTGAATGTAGCCAGTCGCATTGTTACTAGCTGATTGCTAGTGAAGATTGTTTGCGGTCGAAAATATGGACAAAACTGCATCTGGTTTCAATCTGTTGGTTTCTTTATAACTTGATTGCTTCTTTTATTTTAAAAGCGGAGAATCATACGTTCACATTGATGGTACAGTACTCAACAATTAATATTGCACATCGAGCCTACGAAAGAGACAATTGGGTATTTTCGATTTCGTAGAGCGTACTCCTACGCTGAGGTCCTGGGTTCGATTCCCGGGTAGGGGGTTATCAGAGATAATGGTGTAAAGTCCTTTATCCCTGGTTCTATTGGGATTTTTTCATTTTCTGGAAATTTCCCAGTAGGTACCTCGAAGTTTGGTATAGTGCCCGGAGATGTTAACAGGCTCGCCACCTGTTAAATGGGCCAAAACGTAACCGGCGAATCGTGGGTGTTTGCATGTATTCTTGAATGCATGCATTTACCTCTGCCTACCCCTTCGGGGATTGCAGGCGTGAAGTTACGTAGAGCGTTATCTCTGCTGCACACTGATAGTCCGGTATTGGTCAAAACTTGATCAAAATGGTCGACAAACATCACTTACGTGAGACATATTAAAGGACATAATAATTCAGGATCATTATATAAAATATAAAAAAGGTAATTGACAAGTCACGTGTTTCTTTTAATGTTATGGAAGTTGTTAACAAGCATGCTGTTCACATTAATGTTAAGTGATGAATGCAGCCTATAGACACCTACACAAAGACCAAGGTCAAAATGTAGATGCGTTACCACTCCTGAGGCCTAAGGTGTTATGCCTCTGTGCCGGAAATTACAAGGCCGTACAACCTGACTGGAACACGATAGTACTGAACGCTACCATTACTACTATATTAGCGGCAAGTATATTAGGTAATGCGGTGCTGCCTACGCCCGCGAGTTTCGTCACTGGAGCTCTACCACCGATAAAAAAAAAATTGTGACTTTTTTAACGTGTCGACTGTAGCGGAGTAAACTATTCAAGCTAATCGCCACATACCGATATGTTTTAATTTTGAGGAATAAATCGGTCAAAAAATTAGTAACTATTTTTATTAGGTACATATGTTGGACGAGAATCGAGTACTGAGCACTCTGAGTATTCATCAGACCATCCATGGGCAATCATCGTTCTTATTATTATTATTATTCTTTTATTTGCGAACAACAAGGTCCAGATGTGTTAGTAAACATACAAAATAACTTAATACTAATGTTAGTAACACAACAAAACAACAAAAAGTAGGTAAATATTGGGGGCAATCAATAAAGAATATGTGTTCTTAATTGATCGCCCTCCACACAAGTGCCTTCATGATGGGAGAGCACCAATTCTCTGCCACCATGCGCACTATGCTATTATTGCTATCCCGTATTCTGCGTAGTAATGACGCTGTTTTCTTACTTAAGATGGCTGTGAAGCCATCTGTACGGGCCTGAGAAAACTCTTATGAGCAAGCTCTTATGACAGAATTTTTTTTTTAAATAAACAAGTTCCCAGACTAATTTTGGTTTAAATACTATGTTTGACGGAAGCGACTCACCCGGAGATTCTTAGCACCCCTGGCTCCAGAGCTCAACCAGCGCCCGTCTACGCCGGTTTTGCTCCTGGAGCCGCCGGGCACTTGGGGCCTTTTCCTCGTCTGCATTTCCATCTTGGGGGGGTTTAGACCATAACCCGCCACGCTGGTCCAGTGCGTGTTGGCAGGTCACCAGAGCCTCGTTTGTTGTGTAGCAGGGTGCACCACGTGCAGGTGAGGTTGGCTTGGGTCTCGATGGTGTTGGTTGAGACCCCTTACTTTATTCACGTCAAGTCCCTTACAGGCAGAACATAGAGAGCCAAACATCTCGGTGCTAACCAAACTCTCGTATCTCTTCTACATTCATCATAGATTTCGATCTCGAAGCCTCTCGACTATATATTAGTACTCTAATAATATTTCATTCAAATAAAATGATTTAAATAGGCACTTCGAAATAGAAATAGAAGCACTATCGTGAAACTTATGTTGGCAATAAATCTTGAGAAGTTACTCCGTTAAAAATAAGTATATTTCAATGTCTATAACAATAAACTTCCAATATTTCATGGGAAAATAGTTAAAGCAGAATTTATTCACGTCAAAACATATACCATGTATATATACAAATAAACGAAATTGTAGTGTCAGTTTTTAATACAAAAATAACCACTTTTTACTAAATGCGTATGAATGTAAACGGTACCTACATATACCAAAACCAATTTTTGTCTGTCTGTTTGTTCCGGCTAATCTCAGGAACGGCTATACCGATTTTGACAGGACTTTCACTGGCAGTTAGTTCATGTAATAAGGAGTAACTTAGACTTTTATATTTAAATTATATTATCCATGTAGACACTGAACAATAATTTTGTTACATTCTACGCGGACGAAGTCGCGAGCACTTTTCAGTATTCAGTACTTACTGAATATGCGCGGTAAATAACATTGTAATGTTAGCTGCGAAATGGAGCAAGCTTTTGTTCTCAACCGGCACCTGTGACAGACACTAGATTTTCTTCAAACTTTACAAATGTTGCGGGCTTTTATGCGATGTCTGTGACTTCTCCTGACAAAAGCTGTACATCGTTTTATCTTTTGTAATACACCGGCTTCACATCGGAAGGTACAACTTTTGTTTCATAACTTTTTTTCGCATACGAAATTATAAATACTAGCATGGGCTATATTTAGTCTGAATACAACGTATGAATACAACTATTCATTAGTAGTACCTTCTATGCCGGCACTTCACGTCCACCGACGTGTAGAGGAGGTGATTTGAGCGTCTGTGGTAGGTATTTAACGTCGGCGGACGCATACGCAGATGACGTCTGCAGATGCATCTATCGAGAAAAATCTACAACATAAAAAACAGTCAAAAGGTCCCCGTTGTTTTGTATGTAATAAACATGGTCATATGAGCAAAGATTGCTACTTTAGAGACAAAAAGAAGGGTTCGGCAGACAATAATCCATCCTCGAGTCATTTTAAAAATAATGCTTATTATGCTGCTTTTTCAGCTGGTGTCGAGTTGGATTGCGATCGCTGGTATGTTTATTCTGGAGCATCGCTGCATATGTGCAATAACAAGAAGTGGATGTATGATGTCACACCTTCTACAATAAATAAAATCAAAGTGGCAGATGACAAGACGGTGGCAGTACAAGGTAGTGGTAATGTGGATTTTCAAATAAGAGACTCTGATGGCATTATACAAACCATACAGGTTAGAAATGTTTTATATGTGCCCTCGCTGACAGCTAATTTACTTTCTGTGAGTCAAATGGTAAACAATGGATGTGAAGTAAAATTTGAAAAGAAGTATTGTAAAATTTATCAAAACAATAAATTAATTTTGACAGCTTTACATTGCAATAACATGTATTATTGATGATTAAATTTGCAGGCATTGATTCATACTGTGCTCGCAGCAAACACATTGACATACGATACCATTTTCTACGAGAGAGAGTTGCCGATGAAAAAATACAACTGCAATATATTGGGACACAAAGTATGATTGCGGATGTCCTCACTAAGCCAATTTCACAGAAGAAAACAAATGATTGTGCTGCGGCTATGGGTTTGCAATTAAGAAGAGGATGTTGAATTTAGTTACAGTAGAGCGTCGATTTTCCGAACGTCGCTTAACCGAACGACCGGTTATCCGAACGTAGAGTAATGCGCGGGTCGATGCCGCCCGCGCTTCAGTTTTCGCCCATTTGTCGCGACTCGTTCACTTGTTATTGTACTCGTATGTTCAGATAATGAAGTTGAAAACATAGTTAGTGCTTCTTCGTTTACTTGCTTAGATATTGCCTTGCGCTGGTTTGAAACATAGGCCGAGAGCGACCAGTATCAAATATCTGTTCTCAAAAAAGTACGCGATCTAGCCGCTCGTAAGCGGGTAGGCTTGCTTCGGCAGACGATGATTCAAGATTTTTTTAAGCGTTAATTGTAATTCGTAAACACTAGTTTTACTACAAGATTGTATGCACTTTTTTTGTTTATTTCCTATTTGTACTATTCATTTTTTGCAATAACACATGCGAGTAAACTTTAGAAATTAAAGAAAAAACAGAAATAAAAATTTGACTTCGGGCAGGAATCGAACCTGCGACCTCAGGATAACCAGTCCAGCTGGACTGGTTATCCTGAAAAAAGTACGCGATCTAGCCGCTCGTAAGCGGGTAGGCTTGCTTCGGCAGACGAAGATTCAAGATTTTTTTAAGCGTTAATTGTAATTCGTAAACACTAGTTTTACTACAAGATTGTCTGCACTTTTTTTGTTTATTTCCTATTTGTACTATTCATTTTTTGCAATAACACATGCGAGTAAACTTTAGAAATTAAAGAAAAAACAGGAAGAAAAATTTGACTTCGGGCAGGAATCGAACCTGCGACCTCAGGATAACCAGTCCAGCTGGACTGGTTATCCCTTTTTCTTCTTTTATTTCCTATTTGTCATTAAAAATATTCATAAATGTAAATAATATGGTTTTCATTTACCTGTAAATGTGTGTAAATTTGTATGGCTGAATCAATATATGTATATTAGTTCGATTATCCGAAAATACCGGTTTTCCGAACACCCACGTCCCCCAATTAGTTTGGATAATCGACGCTCTACTGTAATTGCAAATTATATATTGTTAAGTACTTGCACTTGTATTTAAAGTCTATGGATAGAACTTGAAAACTATATTATCGTCTATTGTCACTAGAGTATGTAATGTCTGTCAATGTCACAAATATATATAAGTGAATATGTAATAATACTACGTATGGAATGGACACTTCGACGTCTCCGATTTCCCCGCATCACCCAACCTTCTCCCCTCTTATGGGCGACGGTTGGTATTTTCTACGTGCTACGCACACAGGTGCACGTGTAAATACACGTCACTGATTGATGTCGATGTAATAAAGACCAAATTAAGCGTTTGTATGGAATTTTGGCGGAGTGTCCGCGGTGTGCTATGGGTTTCATAAGAACGCTCGAGGTTACGCAGAGAGCAACGAAGAGAGCTGTGCTCGGCGTTTACCTGCGAGATCGAATCAGAAATGTATGAGGAGATCTGCATGAGGACCAAAGTAGGCGACATATTATTATGACATGGCCCATCGAATAGCTAAATTCAAATGGCAGTGAGCAGGTGTTTGGTGCAGAGTTCCCGAGTTGTGACCGCGTACTGGAAGACGATGCGTAGAGGCAGTTCTCCCACGATGTGGACTGACAACCTGATGAAAGGTGAAATGGCTGGACGATCTTCCGCTAAACGAGAGCCACTCGAAAACTCTACTGCTCCAACGACCTTCGATTCTTCGAGCTATCACATGGGTTTCGCAATTCGTTGGACTTTGTCGGCTATTAGTAATGGTTTTTATGTGGATCTCCTCATTTCTGATTCGATCTCGCAAGAAAATGCCAAGCATAATTTCCAAATCTCTCCTCTTCAATATATTATTAACAGAAGATCTGCGTTAGTCAAAGCAATCAAAGTCAATATAGCCTCGACTATAACACGCTTGATATATTTGTAGCCATTAATTTAGATTTAAAAGTATAAATTTCCGTTCAAAAGTAGTCTTCTATTACATTTTACAGATTTATTGATCGTTAGTACACTGTTATCGGAAACTGTATTATAAAATGAAACCTTAATAAGAGGTTGGTGGAGTCTTGTCGCAAATTCAAAGCACATAATTACTAAGGAAAATTGTCAGAGTAATAGATTTTAGCTCTTGTGTTTCTTACGTTAAAGTTGCAGATTTATTTTATGAATTATGTAGTGATCATTTTGTAAATAGGTAAGGTAGATAAAAAAAAGAAGTGATCACAAGTAGACTACGAAATAGATATTGATATGAGACAAAATATATGGCCACTTACGTCGCTGGTATGGTACTTATTTGAAACAGAAAAATGTTGAATTAATAATAATAATATTATTGCAAAGGCAACCCTTGATATGTCTCACTACTGGGCACGAGTCTCTCCCCTTCTTGGGAGGAGGCCTGGAGCTTACTCCACCACGCTGCTCCAATGCGAGTTGGTGGAGATAAGGATTAGTGGCCAACCCGCTGTCGGATGTTTTCTAACCATAAGGCCTCCAAGAAGGTTAACGACTGTTAACGACTGCTATCTATCGATAGCAATCGCGACCGACGGCTTAACATGCCCTCCGAAGCACGGCAACGCGCATTTTAATTTGCCACTAGCCACACACCCGATCGCGTCCGTATCGCTTAACCGAGTAGATCGCTTCCGATCTACACAAGCAGTGGGCGCTGCGCGCTTCTTTCGCAAAAGTTAAGTTAAAAAAGTTGAATAAATAAAAAAGAGAGAAAACACAAAAATGAGTCAAAGTAATGTACCTGTGTGTGACTAAAACAATCAAATCGGTGTCAACAATCAAATATCACATGATAATTGATGATACAAATCATATTTAAAAAACTAGATTAGAGGAGATTAGATGGCGCTACTGCTACCATAAAGCAATGCAATAGATGTGAAGGAAAGATTTGACAAATCGGGCAGGGCTTCAGTAGCTCAATTGGAAGAGCGGCTGGACTAGATTCCCAGTAGGTCGCGAGTTCGAGCCTCGCCTGAAGTCAAATTTTTCTTTCCATTTTTCTTTAAAATAAAATATATTTCACAAGCATGTGTTAATGCGAAATAATTTAAACAATTAGATTAGAGGAAAAGAAAAATTCATTTGTCACAATCAAAGTAACCTCTTAGCAGAGTTCAAACACCGACGATTCGCCGGTTACGTTTTGCCCCATGTTGACATATCCGGCCAAAGTTCGAAATACCGGGAAACTTCCAAGAAATTTAAAAATCCCTATAAAACCAGAGATATAAATATTTATACTGACAGCCCCCGGCCCGGGAATCGAACCCGGACCCCAGTGTAGTAGTACCACCACTAGACAACTGAGGCTGTAAACATTTAAATGGACAAGATGTATACCTTAGTCCAGAACATACGTTTAGAACTATCATCAACTATGAAATAGTAGATATAGTATCTGGCGAGCCACATTCATCATGAAGATAGCAGAGCGTCGCACTCAAATCTTCCTCTGGTGCTAATCCCTTGTTAGCTAACTAGACCGAGTCTGGGAAACTTAGTACTTGTTCTGGATATCCTAAAGTTGAACACTTCACAGTTAATTCAGATTTCATAAGTTCTGAAATGTAATTAAACTTTTTAATGCGGAGCAAATGTTAGTTTAGTTAACTTCTTGAAATGTTCCTGTTTTTATTTCTTTCGACTCTATGCTTGTTTTCTATAATAGTGGCAAAAAAAAATACAGTACACATTGATGGTAGTATACGTATTTAACAGCCTGTTCTGAACACTACCATTTAGTGGCAAGTAGATTAGGCAAAATGGTGGTGCCTATGCCATCCAAATCCGTTACTGGAGCTCTACCACCAGAATACAAATATACTGATACCTAGCGCACATACTACTACTTCAAAATAAACACTAACACCACTCTCAAATTCCATAACATTTCAAACTGTGGGTAAGACATTATAATAAGCCATGCCTCGTATTTCGTGCGGGCAGTTTGGAAGACATGCTTCGTTAAACTACTTCAAATAGAACCCAATGGGCCGGCGGCGGCTTTCACTTGAATCTCATAAATATTGCAATGTGGGAATATCCAGATAAACGGTCTGTACTGCCGTACAGATTTATTTTTTAATTTTATACTACTAATATTATTCATGAAAAACCTTGTTACATTTTCACGGATTACCATTCTTAGTACCAATTAAGAAGCGAGATAAATTTATTAGTCCTTAAAATAACTAAACAACAATATGTCTTGTTTTTGTTCATTTTCATAGTTTCTATACAAACACTAACACAACCCCTAAACTCCATAACATTCCTAACTGTGGCCGAGATATTATAATAAAGCTAACCTCGTATTTTGTGCGACAAGTTTGGAAGATATGCTTCGTTAAACTACTTCAAATAAAAGCTAATGGGCCGGCGGCGGCTTCAACTTGAATCTCATAAATATCGCTTTGTGGGAATATCCAGATAAACGGTCTGTACTGGGAGATTTATTTTTAAATTTTATACGTACAATTATTATTCATAAAAACCATATTACATTTTCACGGATAACCTTGCTAAGTAACAATTAAGAAGCGAGATAGATTTATTCGTGTTTTTAATGTATGTAATGAAGATGGCAAACAAGCATGCAGTTCACATCGATGTTAAGTGGTGACTGCAGCCTATCGACACCCACACAAAGACCAGAGGTCAAAATGGAGATGCGTTGCCACCCCTGAGACCTTAGTTATTGTATCTCTGTGATAGTTATGACGGGGCCAATATATAAGGTTGGGGAAAAAGTTTCTTCGCATTTTTTAAGATAATTCAAAACTTTTTTTAATATAGTTTATTTAAATTTAACTAAAGTATGTATGTACCATTTTGTTCGATAACCTTTTGCCATCTTGTAGGTAGGGACATGATCCCATTGCTATAAAAATTTTGGGACTTGTCATCAAAATACCGCGACAAGTGAATTTGGCAGTCCTCTCATGATGTTAACCACACATTGCATAAAGAATTCTGAAGAGACCGAAACAGGTGGAAATCTGAAGGTGCAAGGTCAGGACTATACGGCGGATGCATTAACACCTCCCAGCCAAACTCTCTTAATTTTTGCTGAGTGGCTATAGATGTGTGAGGTTTAGCGTTATCATGATGAAACACCACACCCCTTCTGTTGATCAATTCCGGCCGCTTTCTCTCAACTTCTTGCTTTAATCTCATCAGTTGTTCGCAGTAGAGTTCAGAATCGATAGTCCTGCCTGGTGGTAATAGCTCATAGTGAATAATGCCCTTCCAATCCCACCACACACACAACACCACCTTATTGCGAGTTAACCCGGGTTTCGCCACAGTCTGTAAAGCCTGACCATTGACCCGGCCTTTGACCGTGGTCAAAGGCCGGTCAGGCTTTTTCACACGTTCTTGTCGTATGTGATCCACTATTCATCACCTGTTATCAGCTTCTTCAAAAATGATTCGGTTTCATTACGTCGTAATAAAGAATCACAAATGAGTACACGGTTCATTAGGTTTCTTTCAGTGAGCTCGTGAGGTACCCAAATATCGAGCTTTTTTTTGTACCCAGCTTTTTTCAAATGCTTGGCGCATTTGAAAAACGCAACTGTTTTGTGATCAATTCTCAGTTCTTCAGCTACGTCGTAACTACTGATATGTCGATCTTGCTCCACTTTTTCAAAAATGGCATCCATTTTATCCGTAATAGGGCGGACCAGAGCCAGGTGCATCTTTGACATCAAAATTTCCGGATTGAAAACGCTTAAACCAAATTTGTGCTACTCTCACAGACACTGCACTAGGTCCATAAACATCGCAATTTTTTTTCGCGGCTTGCGTTGCATTTTTACCTTTTTTGTAGTAAAATTTTAAAATGTATCGAATTTCTTCATTAGATTCACTCATCTTGACAGTACGAAAAACAAATGAAAATCACACATTTGCCTAATTTGAATTTGGAACTATGGTCTTTAAAATTTTAACGTTCAATGATACCAAAACCAGCCAGATACAAATACTACAGCCAAAGAGATTTTATTACAAGTTCATACATACTGTAATGCGAAAAGACTTTTTCCCCAACCTATTATTATGCTTGCGAATTTACCGAATAGCAGAACGTACCTATTGTGCTACTTTACGTGCGTGTTACTTGATAAGCTGTTATTAAGATTATTACACGGTATTTTACGATAAGTGAGCAGACTCCTTTAACAAGGTTTACATTGATAGTAAATTTATGTAATGGGCGTAGGAAGGAAGGGAGCCGAGTGGACCGTGCCCATGCCAGAATAGTCTAGCACGCTGTCCAGAATTTTTACTAAAAACGTGCAATTATTTACATCTCTCCTAAGAAATAACTCTAGATACGCCCATGGTCGATGTGAACTGATGATTAAGGCGGCCAACCGTCCCGGATTCTGCGGGACCGTCCCGTAATGCTGGATGTAATCCCGCTTTGTAAGAATCAATAAAATAGCCCGCAAAACGTTTGATGCGTCCCGTATGTCCCGCATTCAATGCATTGACGTACCATGCCCATTTTTTTTTCAAGCTACTACATTACCACACAGTCACACACGTACATAAAACATACACAACGCTACACTTACACACGCATGCAAACAACAGCGGAGCGGAGCGGATCTACCTATATCAACAAGCATTGTGTGAATTCAAATGAAATTTGTTTGCGTGTGTGTATGTGATCGCTTTGTTCCATTAGGAATTCTTTAAAAAAGTGTCACTCTAGTGATATATTCTATTTTTAAAATAAATTACTTTGATATGTTAGTTTTGTTTTTATGTAATTTTGGTACGTATGCTGACAAAATTTCATACTTCGCATTCACCATACCCTATCTATCCACAAAAAGTCCCGCATGCAATTTCAGAAAGTTGGCCGCCTTACTGTTGATCACATTGGTGGTGAATTATCGAATAAAATAATACACAATTTGGTAACAAGAAAATTTGTCTTTCAAATTAGAAAATCCAAGCGTACGAAAGCAGAGCAAAAACAAATACACAAATAATCTATTCCCAAAGGTAAATTAATCCAGGTGTGAGATGAAATTACGACTGTGAAAGGCAATAAGTAAATATGCTTCGAGCAACTTTGTTAACAAACTGGTAATGGAGTTTATGTAGCTATAATCAAGACTGAACTGTTCTTCGAATAAATATTTTGTCGGTTATAGAAATCCAATGTAAAGCATACAATTTCACTGATTTACTTTTGGACACGCTTCGAATTTTAGAGATGATCTTTTTGTCTAATTTACCGCAGTGTCTCACGAAGAAGGTCTTTGACCAGTGTGTATTGCCAGTGATGACATACGGAACTAAAACAAAGCTCACTATGGGCCTCATAAGAATGCAAGGTCACGCAGTGAGCAATGTAGAGAACTATTCTCGGAGTTTCTCTGCGAGATCAAATGAGAACATCCGCATGAGAACCGAAGTAGCCGACATAGCCCACCAAATAGAAAAACTCATGTGGCAGTAAGCAGGACACATAGATTGAAGAACCGACGACCGTTGGGGCACAAGAATTCTCGAATGGCGACCGCGTATTGGTGACAAAGCCTTTACTGTGACAAAGCGTAGTCAGGCCCTCCACGAGGTGGACCGATGACCTGGTGAAAGTCGTAAGCAATTGCTAGATGAGGGTAGCCCAGGGCATTACCACCACGAACGATGTTTTTTGTAATGCATAAATGAGGCATCTATATTTATTAAGCCTGGGTGGATAACCACGCCTCACCGTTCGGCCGACCCGACCTAACCTGGCTAAGTCGGGGGCGCACACGGTCCCAGTCTTGCCTGCCCAAGAGATATTGATTCATAAATCTACTCCCTAATAGAAAAGATGTTAGCTACTTGGTTAGAAACAAATAAGATCACAAAATGGTCCGAAGGAATAAAATTTATACAGTTTATGAAAAATAAAGCCCATCACTCAGGAATAAGTCGTAGCCCCTATGAGGCTATATGTCACCATTTACCACGGTCGCGCGGGAGTTTTATACAGTGTGACCCGCGTTAAAGTGCAACCCCGAAAATTGGTGAAATTAGACCGAAAATTATCGACGAAACTGAGTCTAAAAAAATTCTAAAAATTTTTCTAATTATTTTATACGTTACTGAACATTTCTTCCCCGAATGTTGACCTCAATATACAAAAATAAAAATATTCCTCTCAAACTAACTGGCCGATTTTGATAAAATAAACGTCAAATGAATGCTAAATATCTAGCAATGAAGGTAAAATAAAAAACCTCAGCAAAAAACTCAGTATTGGCATTACTGAGTAGTGAACTTTCAAAATTCGTAATTCCTGTATTTTTAGTGAAACGATGTTGAAGTGTGATATTTTTTTTTGAAAGCTAATACAGTCAAGAATAATAATAAATAATAAAATAAATCAAGATATTGGACTTTATTTCATAAAAAACTGAGTTGATTGAAAAAAAACAGTGAAAAAAGTGTTATTTTCACAATTACTTAAAAAAAATGAAGTAATAGGTTGGGGAAAAAGTCTTTTCGCATTATAGTATGTATGAACTTGTAATAAAATCTCTTTGGCTGTAGTATTTGTATCTGGCTGGTTTTGGTATCGTTGAAAGTTAAAATTTTAAAGAACGTAATTCCAAATTCAAATTAGGCAAATGTGTGATTTTCATTTGTTTTTCGTACTGTCAAGATGAGTGAATCTAATGAAGAAATTCGATACATTTTAAAATTTTACTACAAAAAAGGTAAAAATGCAACGCAAGCCGCGAAAAACATTTGCGATGTTTATGGACCTAGTGCAGTGCCTGTGAGAGTAGCACAAATTTGGTTTAAGCGTTTTCAATCCGGAAATTTTGATGTCAAAGATGCACCTCGCTCTGGTCGCCCTATTACGGATAAAATGGATGCCATTTTTGAAAAAGTGGAGCAAGATCGACATATCAGTAGTTACGACGTAGCTGAAGAACTGAGAATTGATCACAAAACAGTTGCGTTTTTCAAATGCGCCAAGCATTTGAAAAAAGCTGGGTACAAAAAAAAGCTCGATATTTGGGTACCTCACGAGCTCACTGAAAGAAACCTAATGAACGGTGTACTCATTTGTGATTCTTTATTACGACGTAATGAAACCGAATCATTATTGAAGAAGCTGATAACTAACTGGTGATGAAAAGTGGATCACGTACGACAAGAACGTGCGAAAAAGGTCGTGGTCAAAGGCCGGTCAGGCTTCACAGACTGTGGCGAAACCCGGGTTAACTCGCAATAAGGTGATGTTGTGTGTGTGGTGGGATTGGAAGGGCATTATTCATTATGAGCTATTACCACCAGTCAGGACTATCGATTCTGAACTCTACTGCGAACAACTGATGAGATTAAAGCAAGAAGTTGAGAGAAAGCGGCCGGAATTGATCAACGAAGGGGTGTGGTGTTTCATCATGATAACGCTAGACCTCACACATCTATAGCCACTCAGCAAAAATTAAGAGAGTTTGGCTGGGAGGTGTTAATGCATCCGCCGTATAGTCCTGACCTTGCACCTTCAGATTTCCACCTGTTTCGGTCTCTTCAGAATTCTTTATGCAATGTTAGGTTAACATCACGAGAGGACTACCAAATCCACTTGTCGCGGTATTTTGATGAGAAGTCCCAAATGTTTTATAGCAATGGGATCATGTCCCTACCTACAAGATGGCAAAAGGTTATATAACATAACTAGCGGCCCGCCCCGGCTTCGCCCGCGCTGCTCTGCTCCTATTAGTCATAGCGTAATGTAAGCTATCCTATCTCTCAAGTTGGATCGAACTGCACATGGTGTGCGAATTTTATTATAATCGGTTAAGTGGTTTAGGAGTCCATTGAGGACAAACATTGTGACACGAGATTTATATATATTAAGATGGTACATACATACTTTAGTTAAATTTAAATAAACTATATTAAAAAATGTTTTGAATTATCTTAAAAAATGAACCTTTGAAATGAAATGAAACTTTTTCCCAAACCTATTATTTCAAGCCTGAGGTTTTTTAGTTTACCTTCATTGCTAGATATTTAGCATTCATATGACGTTTATTTTATCAAAATCGGCCAGATAGTTTGGGAGGAATATTTTTATTTTTGTATATTGAGGTCAACATTCGGGGAAGAAATGTTCAGTAACGTATAAAATAATTAGAAAAATTTTTAGAATTTTTTTAGGCTCATTTTCGGTCTAATTTCACCGATTTTCGGAGTTGCACTTTAACGTGGGTCAAACTGTATAATTACCGGTAAATTTGAATAATTCACTACATTTACCATCATCATCAAACGATATAAGGTAAAACCGGTAAAAGTGGTAAAACTAGTAAATAGTAGTAATTTACTTTACTAGATTACTTTTTACTAGTTTAACGACTTGTACTTAATACTAACACTAGAAGTACTAGAACTAATTTTATAGTATTACAATCGTTACACTCTTCACAGAGGTAACGATAATCAAAAACTATTTGACCTCGAATTACTATCACGTAATTCGACATAACAACTAAGAACGAACGAAAGCGGACTAAAACTTGTCATGCCGCAAATGATAACAACAATAGCGCGATGTTAAATACTACTAGCGCCATCTATGTTCAATAACATAGGTTTTCTTAGACTAAAAACGCAGGTGTGTTATTTTTAATTCAGTAGTAGTTATTTATAAAACAACAAGTTGACCCGGTAGATGTCGTTCTGCCATACTATAAGAGTGTGGACCCATGTCTACGGTGTGTACGGCGCTGCCACCGGGAGAAGGCGTGGCGTTGGCGTGGTGCCGCGTCACGCGCCTTGCACCTTAGTGTGTAAGTGTAAGTAAACACACTATGCCGAAGCTACGCGACGGAAATTCGGCGGCTGATTTTACGTTCCGACGTGTTCGGCTGATATGGCACACTATAAGTGCCGAACTTACGCGGCAGAAGTTCAGTTCTGTGCGCTGTTTGTCGGCATAGTGTGTGAATTCAGCAATCGAACCGAACTTCGAGCGTACGCTAAGGCGGCCAACCGTCCCGGATTCTGCGGGACCGTCCCGTAATGCTGGATGTAATCCCGCTTTCTGAGCATTAATAAAATAGTCCCGCAAAACGTTGGATATGTCCCGCATTCGATGCATTGACGTACCATGCCTGTTTTTCAAGCTACTGCATAACCACACAGTGTGACATTACACATAAAACATACACTACAATACACCTACACACGTGTTCCATTGTTAATACTTTAAAAAAGTGCCATTGTAGTGATATTTAAAAAATAAATGACTTCAGTAGATAAGTTTTGTGTTTAAATGTAATTTTGGTACGTATACTGACAAAACTTCATACTTCGCATTCACCATACCCTATCTCTCCATAAAAAGTCCCGCATGCTATTTTCTGTAGTTCACATACAGAAAATAGCATAAGTAGTTCGACATAAGTAGTTCGACATAAGTAGTAAGAGTAAGTAACTCTTTATTGTACACCAAATAAACATAAATAACTGACACATAAGGACACAGTACAATTAGGCGGTCTTATTGCTTAAAGCAATTTCTTCCAGACAACCTAGCCTTTTAAGAGACAGTCGAAGAAAATAGCGATTGGTAGGGTACTTTAAAAACTAAAAACTATATATATACACAACATAATATACAAGGACAGTTATCAAGGAAAAGGCAATGAACAGTAGATGACAAGCTTTGAAAGAAATTAGGAAGGAGATAGGGAAGATAAATAGTGCGCGTAGAGCCGCTTTTTGAACGACTCCAGCGTTTGAGCTCTACGGATATCAAATAGGCAAGGAATTCCAAAGCCGAACGGCAACTACAGTGAAAGAATTATCAACAAAGGTAGAAGAATGGGAAGGAGTATGCAGAAGGAGATTTTCGGAAGATCTTAGGGTAAGACTGTTTAAGGAATGACGGCACTGGAAACGGTCCTTGAGATAGGTAGGAGTGTAAGGAATAAATAGTAAGCAGTAAAGAAGAGAAAGAATATGCATATTCCTGCGGAGTCGTATAGGAACTCGTCGAATAGGTGACACATGTAAATGATTTGATAGTTATTGCGTGGTATTAATTTAATGTTAGTGGTGGTTCTTTTTGTGAACTGGTTTCTACGTATTTTTTCGATCAGTGCTTAGAGAATATGAACTATGTATATTAAATGAAATATGATGATAATGAAAATACAAACAAGATAATCGTGAACAAGATATTTAAGACACGTGGGAAAAAGTAGGTAGGTACATGAAAAATAAGATAAAGATCTCGATTTTATGATTTACCTAATTAAGTCAGCTTAATTTATATCGTGTTTCTTTCATTTTATCTATATTGTATGATTAAAGGTTAGCATTCAATAGAATATTCAAAAAACTACTCATAAAAAAATATACCATTTGTACCATTGCTGCACCTACTTCGTCGATATCCTCACTACCCGAAGGATGACTGGTAGAAAACGCCTAGTGGCGTTAAGTCCGCCTTATGTATAATTTCTGTGCATACATAAAAGAATAAATAAATAAATAAAATAAATAATACGTCACACGTCTGGTTAGTGGAATCTGGTTCACAACATAATTTATTGCATCTACCACTCGCAAATCATGTGTCCATCTCTATCTAAATTATTAAACAAACTCTGAGATCAATAAAAAAAACCTTTTGTTTTGTCTCAGCTACAAGTTACGCGACGTGAACACGTGTCCCGCAGATGTCAAAAAAATCGAAATAGTCTATTATGCCATGCCTATACCAGTCGTTAAACCATGTGGCGCCGAGGTATAACTTTTACACTGAAAGTAGACGAGAATATTCTTAAATCCTGCTTGGTCTGTGTTTATTAATAGTGATTTTTAGAAATGTTAGCTTAAACCTTGGCATGAAGTTAAAATCGCTCTAGTCTACGTTCATTAATAAGGCTGCTAGTGACGGAGCTAGCGGGCGTAGGCACCAGCACATTACCTGGTATACTTGCTCCTAAATGGTAGTGTTCAGCACTATTGTGTTCCGGTCAGTAAACCATTTCTAGTCGATCGACTTATAAAATCAACCCATCCCATGATGTTACCAAGAAGTTTGAAAAAAGCACACTTCGCTGTATTATTAGTAAATTATTTTCTAGTTTCCTGACCTACAAAGTTCTACCCACTAGGGTGATTTTGGAAGAATATTTTAAAATTTTACACAATAAGTTATTATTCAAGTTAGTCATAATGGCTCAGACTTCGCAAGTTTAGCTATAAAAATAAATTTCAAAGTCCACTTTCGCCGCAAGCTATCTGGTGTTTCATTAATCATACCCTCACAGTTAATATAGACTTGCAGTTTATTGATGTTTAACAAATATATCTAGAGATTTTTGTACATTTACTTGTAGACAAGTAGTTCACAGTAGAGTAAGAGTTCACCACTAGTGCTTGAACTAAATTCACGGTACCAGATAATATGTAATAATACTACGTATAGAATGGACAATTTGACGTCCCGCCCGATTTCCCCGCCCCACCCAATCTCCTCCTCTCTTATGGGAGACGTTTGGTGTTCTCTACATGCTAAGCGTTGTATGGAATTTTGGCGGAGTGTCCGCGGTGTGACGGTACTTAAATGAGTAGGTTCACCTGCCGATAAACTACTCTAATATACGAGTATGTAACTAGCTGTGCCCAAGACTTCGTCCGCGTAGATACTGAACAATTATTTTGATAAATTCTACGCGGATAAAGTCGCGGCCACACCTAGTCTAATAAACGTTTACGTAACCCGCATTCGAATCTGTTTAAAAGTTTTGAAGCAGTGCTTGAAGTAAATTTTTAATTGAACATATCTTCTTTGATTTAACCGATTTTGACGTAATGAAGTTTTGACAACGCTCTTAATTATATATAATCCAACTAATCCACATGTGAAACGCGTTCAAATCCGTTGAGTAGTTTCAAAGTTATTACATATTCATCATCATCATCATCATCATATCAGCCATAGGACGTCCACTGCTGAACATAGGCCTCCCCCAATGACCTCCATGCCGACCGATCGGAAGCGACGTGCATCCAGCGGGTACCTGCAGCCTTGACTAGATCGTCGGTCCATCTTGCAGGTGGAAGTCCTACGCTGCGTTTGCCGATACGTGGTCTCCACTCGAGAACCTTTCTGCCCCAGGGGCTATCGGTTCTCCGAGCTACGTGCCCTGCCCATTGCCACTTCTGCATGGAAATCTGCTTGGGTATGTCAGCGACTTTCGTTCGCCTATGGATTCCTCATTTCTGATTCGATCCAGTAGGGAAACGCCGAGCATAGCCCTTTCCATTGACCGCTGAGTGAGTTGGAGCTTACGTACGAGACCCATAGTGAGAGACCACGTTATAACATGTATGTATGTATGTATCTTCACGCCAGGTCCCTAACGGGGTAGGCAGAGAGTGTAGAGCGCCAGACATCCCGGTTCTGACAAACCTCTCGTGCCTCGTCTACCTTCATCATTCTCTTCATACATGCACGCCGATTCCTAAGACTTTTGACACCACCATCAGACAGAACTCGACCTATTTGGTCATGGTAGGTCAGCCTTGGTCTTCCTGGGCCTCTGCAACCATCCACATTAGCATTGTATATCTGTTTAGTCATTCGCTCATTCGACATTCTTTCTATATGCCCGAACCATCGGAGCATGCCTTTTTTCATTTTTACACCGATACTATCATTCACACAAAGTCTCTTTCTTACATCTTCATTACGAACGCGATCGGTGAGTGATACACCGCAGATCTTGCGCAAAGATCTCATCTCGACCGCGTTCAACTTACTTTCATGCTCTTTCCTGCATACCCAGCTCTCGCTTCCATATAAAAGCGTTGGAGTAAGTACAGCATTATGTACGGCTAGTCGAGCCCGCTGGCTGAGATGTTTGGATTCTAGCAGCTTACCCAACGCTCCATTCACGCAATTTCCAGCAAGCACTCTTCTTTCTATGTCAGTGGTGTACCTACCATCCTTGCTAAAAGCACATCCAAGATATACAATTTCATCAACCTGTTCTAACACTGCATCATCTACTACTACCCTTGCATTTGTTCTCTGTTCATCTCTTTCAAATACTAATACTACTACGTTATAACATATTATATTTTTATTATTACAAACAGACAGACAGACAAACATTCCAAAAATTGTGGGTTCTGTTATTCTTTTTTAATCGCTACCTATCAGTTTTTTGTAAAAATATTTAATGTACACACACTTGATTTTTTACTGTCATAATTTTGATAAAAACCAGGGATGTTGGTGTGAATGCAACGAGATCTCCCGAGACTTGGTCGAATATGGGGTCCCGCAGGGCTTTATTCTTGACCCGTTTCTCTATTTAGTGTATATTAATGACTTGCCCTACTTTGTCAACAGTCGCGATGGTCAAGAGCTTTGTTAGCTGACGACACTTCTTTATAAAATTAAAAGACGACAAGTACCTTCTGACGATGAAAGATTTTAGTGCCAATAAGCTCCTGCTGAATAGTAAAAATATTAAGAGTATTAAATTTACTACACCCAATGCTAACCAAGTTTGAACAAATGTTAAGTTAAGTGAGGTAGTGCTAGAGCTACCAGACTCCGCCGTATTTCGTGGCATTACTGTCTGTGGACGTATGTAGAGGTATTTTTTTATTTCTAACCAGCTGTGCCTGCGACTTCGTCCGCGTGAGAATTTATGATTGTTCAGTTTATACCCGGACGAAGTCGTGGGCGCAGCTAGTATAAAAGTAGCCTAAGTTACTCCTTATTACATAAGCTATCTGCCAGTGAAAGTCCCGTCGAAATCGGTCAAGCCGTTCCCGAGATTAGCGGGAACAAAAAGACTAACAGACAGACAAATATTGTAAAAAATTGGTATATGTATCGTGTATACATACGCATTGTATTAAATATTAAAAAACGGTTATTTTTATATTACAAACAGACACTCTTATTTTATTTATTTGTATTGATTGGCATTATTATCATTTGCACATTGCAAAAATAATGTGGTCTGTAATACTAGTTTAAATAGGACTACAAACAAAAATAAAAACAAAGGCATTATGTACACAAACGGTTTGCAATGTTTAATTTCCATTAGCGCTCACCAAGTCGGGTGCGCTGTAAAGAGATGAAAATAATGTCATGTATACTACGGGTTCCGTATACATATTTTTTCATTTTGTTACTAACAAGCAGATTTTTCGTGAGTAGCTTTATTTTGACTAGACGCCAAACTTTTTTCCTTACAACAATTTTGGTAAATGTTAGCCAACAGGGACTCGAGGGCGTAAGCATCACCGCATTACCAAATTTATCTGCCGACAAACGGTACAGTTCAGCAATATCATATACTAGCGGCCCGCCCCGGCTTCGACCGTGCTGCTTCGTTCTTATTAGCCATAGCGTGATGATATATAGCCTATAGCCTTCCTCGATGAATGGGCTATCTAACATGAAAAAACTTTTCAAATCGGAATAGTAGTTCCTGAGATTAGCGCGTTCAAACAAACAAACTCTTCAGCTTTATAATAGCAAAGTATAGAAATCTCACCACGTACCACCACCAAGGAGGAGGAGGGGGGGTCGAAGTGACGCTAAAAAACATCACCTGATTAATGGACGACCCCTTAGGGCCCTGTCGACCGGATGGTGTAATAAGCGGCAACCTGGTATGAGGCCACACCCACCCTTGCCACCGGACCCTGAATACCGTGTTGTGAAATAGGCGCTTAGGGCTGACCGGGTCGCGCCTGTCGGTCTAATTAGGGACCCTAACTCCCTAAATGTTATTTCACTACCCTGACCCTTGCCACCGGACCCAGAATACCGTGGTATTACCGTGTAGCGAAAAAGCCGTTTAACATATAAGTAAAATAAGGGTAACACTACATAGGTTAGGATCCCACTGCAGAATCATTTCGTTCATCCCCAGGTATGCTGCAAAACCTACCTTTTTCGCGGCGAAATTTTGATAGGCAACCCAGTGGATTAATATTCTCTAAATTATAAATATGCTTAAAAATTAACCCCCTTATTCATAAACGTATTTTAGCTAAAGTGTTGCTAATCTCTCCTTTGTCTTTTTCTATATTGCACATTTGACAATGCAACTGTACATTACAAAGCATTCTATAGCTAAAACGTATCTAAACTAATCCTAACTAATAGAAGCACGATGTGCACTTGCAGTAACATGTTTAGTGAAACTAGTATCAAGTGCAATTCAGCGCTTATTAATTTGCTATGGACAGCAATTAGTGTTGCCGGACAGTTTCCAGTTTACGAAACTATGGCGAAGTTTGAATTGATGTTTATTGACTGGTCGTGGTGAATATGTATGGTCCTATGACCATACATATTCACCACGACCAGTCAATAAACAGTGGACCGCGTTGCTATAGAGCAACGCGGCCCACTGGTCTCGGCTGACCGGAGGGGAGTAGCCATAGCGTATATAACCAATACATACAACATAGATCTTACCTATTTTCTGGTGGTAGAGCTTTAGTAGCGAGGCTAGCGGACATAGGCACCACAGCATTACCCTAACCTGCTTGCCGCTAAATGATAGTGTTTAGCTCTATCCTGACCCAGTCAAGTTGGCAATGTACGGCCCTGTTATTCCTATCTCAAGGGCCAGTAATCTAATCTTAGGACTAAGGAATTTCAGCACATTTGTGTAAATATATTTTGTTACTGTGTCAATGTCTATAAACACTCCAGAATCACAATGATATTTTTGAAAATATAAAATTGACAATTTCACTCGACAGTACCTGGAATTATTTTTATTTGATTAACAATTATAAAAGCCAATACGTTTTTATTTTAGACAATACACAAGGGTTCCAATACACAAGCACAAACAATATTGTACAGTAAACATATTTGCTTTTCATCTACCGTTCAATCATATAAACGTGATTCAGGAATTCAATTTAGATGCTTTTAACATGTAATAGAATTTGCGGTATATTGGTTTGAAAATCTGCTGAATTTCTCAGGGATAAGTGAATGTTGAGTATTGAGCTGGGGTTATTTGAACGTGTTATGTTGCTACGACACATCCAATAGTGGGAACACACCATGTTTAATGTTTGTGAAAGGGAAATTGAGAGATTCTGATTAAGTTACACAGTATAACAATAATATCATACGGTATGGAAACGAACGTACTTGCATAGAGAAACGAGTGCCTTGCGGATCAGCGGGCGGCGCGGCACGCTGGAGCCAATCGCGCTTTAGAAATAAGTTACTCGAAACATATTACCTATTTGTTTTTCATCCACCATTCAACTATCTAACCAAAAATCGAAAGCGCTGAATAGTTTTACTGGTGGTAGAGCTCCAGTGACGGAGCTTGCGGACGCAGGCACCACAGCATTACCTAATATACTTGCCGCTAAATGATAGTGTTCAGCACTATCGTGTTCTGGTCAAGTAGTAGGTAATTATGGCACTGTAATTTCCGGCACAGAGGCATAATACGTTAGGCCTCAGGAGTGGCAACGCATCTGAATTATGGCCTCTGGTCATTGTGTGGGTGTCTATAGGCTGCAATCATCACTTAACATCAATATGAACTGCATGCTTGTTTGCTACTTTTATTAAAAATAGAAAAAAAAATTACAATTTAGGTAGCTGGCCCCGTAAAAACTATTACCTACAGAGACATGACACCTTAGGTCTCTGGGGTGGCAATATATATACTAGGCAGATGTCTATGGGCTGCAGTCATCACTTAATATCAATGTGAGCTGCATGCTTGTCTGCCACCTTTCTAACATAAAAAAATATGTATAGTGAAATGTGGTCATAACCCTCATAAGCATAAGCTTCGTCTTTGATACGTTAATAGCCAAAAAAAGGTTTCACGTAAATGGACACACCAAGGGCGGGGCATAAAAAGGCGTCAGGCTATTGGACTTATTACACGGCACGGTATTCAGGGTACGATAGTACGGATCAGGGTAGTGTAATAACATTTAGGGAGATAGAGCCCTAATTAGGGCGACCGGAGCGGCGCGGTCAGTTTAACGCCCTAACTACACACAGTACAAATCTGAACAGTGTGGAAACTACGTATAAAACGTTAAACGGAAACTATAAGGTTACCTTGTTTACTACGGAACCCTAAAAACGATAACTGTCAAATTTTATAAGCAGTGTCATATGATTTCCAAGTGTCCACCCATCTGTACAACGGCTTAAATATCACATCGAGACCACGTAACTGCATTTAAATACGAATCAAATTTAAACAAGGTTTTTATTTCTTTTGTACAAGCTCATTTCAATAAAAAATCCTTTTTCATTTTCACAAAGCACAATTGCGATATGTGGATTTTAATAACGAGTTTTAAAATAATTATTGAAACCGTCACCCATTTTCTGGAAATGGGTTAATCATTTACATTTATCTATGTATTGACGATACGATTAATTTAAACGCCTATGTCATTATCTATACACTCTACCTACACAAATAAATGAAATTGGAATATCTGTTTACTAAACGCATATGTAACGTTTTGACGTGACAACGTCTTAAATTAGGTTGCGGCTCGGAGTCACTCATGAAAAAGTGTAACGCCCGGTAACGTAACGATGAGTCACCGAACGAGAGAGAGGCCTGCCGGACCGGCGAATGCCTTTCTACCGAGAAAAAGACGTTGTCACGTAAAATCTTCGCCCGTAAAACCGACTTTACAGGAAACCAGTTTTTTTTTACAATTTTTGTCTGTTTATCTGTCAGTTTGTTCCGGCTAATGTCGGGAACAATGTTGTGGGGATTGATAAACAGATGCGGCCTGCAAGAGGTGATGCACTTATTACAATTAACCCTGTATGTTATACTAGCTGTGCCTAAGACTTCGTCCGCGTAGATACCTACTAAACAATAATTTTGTTAAACGGAAAAAAGAATTTGTCAGGCAGGAATCGAACCTGAGACCTCAGGATAACCAGTCCAGCCGCTAAGCTACCAAAGTTTATTGCCCGAAGGTCGAATTTTTCTTTCCTTTTATAAGTTATCAATGGATGTCGTTCACCGACCCTAAATCGGTTAAAATCAACTGGAGCTTACTCCACCACGCTGCTCCAATGCGGGTAGGAGGAGATACGGGTTAGTGGTAAAAGCTTTTTTGGATGTTTTCAAACCCCCATAAGGCCTCCGACAAGTTTTACGTCTGTTATCTATCGATAGCAACAGGGACCGACGTGCCTTCGAAGCACGGAAACGCGCATTTTAATTTGCCACTAGCGATCACCAAAAACACACCGACCGCACCCGTATCACTCAACCGAGTTGATCGCTTGCGATCTACACCCGCCGCGGGGCCATGCACGCTTCAATTACGCAAATTCAATTTAATATCTCAAAAAAATTAGTGGGACAAAGTTTTACTCACACCAATCGTAAATAACGTACAAATACTAAGTATTACATACACAGAACAATATCTTCCTTCTACTGCACGTTTATTGGAAAACTTAGCCCTTTTCTACATTTTATGTATTTTGTTGGGATATTAATTCTCGACATATTGCGTAGTAGGAAAAGTTAATATAGAGGTGGATATTAACTCCTTCTTTCAATCTTATTTCATGTTCAACAGCTTTTATAACCACTAGCGGCCTGCCCCAGCTTCGCACGGGTGCAATGGTACCTCCATTGTAGGTACTAGGTACTATCATAAAAAAACCGGTCAAGTGCGTGTCGGGCCACGCGCAGTGTATGGTTCCGTAGTTAAGTGATTAAGGTGCATATTTGTGCCAAATTTCAAGTCTCAAGTACCAATCGTTTTTGCGCTAAACCGCGGACAGACAGACAGACAGACAGACAGACAGACAGGCGGACATGGCGAAACTATAAGGGTTCCTTGTTTACTACGGAACCCTAAAATTAAAGCCTAGATAATATAGCACTCACTCCTGAACAGTGTAGCTTTCTGACTGTGATAGAATTTTCATGATTGGTTCAGTGTATCCGAAGCATTAGCCCCTACAAACAAACAATCAAAGTCACAAAGTTTACCTCTTTTTAATATAAGTAGATAAGTATAGATGATTTATCTAATATTTAGTATTATAATATTTATCCGAAAAAAAATATATATATTAGAAGACGCATATATATTATATGTATATCAACATTTCATGCGCGTCTAGGTAGTAGGTCACTACTGAGATTCCTGGTGCGATCTCGGAGGTATACTCGTATTATCCTTTATCTCTGATGCTGTTGGGATTTTTCTGGAAGTTTCTGGCACAGAGGCATAGAGGCTGAGGCCTCGGAAGCGGCAATACATCTTCTTTCATCACTCTTTTGGGGCACTTAATTTTAACTATAACAATGATGACTACTCTCTAACTAACAACTACTCGGTATATCCTCTTGTTCAAAGTTGATTTATTTATTCCCGCATGATATATTCTTAGGTTTTCGCGAGCTACACTCATTGAAATAAAACTATTTTTACGGATTTATCTCGCGTATATTAAACTAAAATGATTTTTAAAATCAACCCGACGTTTCGGTCGCTTTTCAGCTTCCGTGGTCCCGGGCAGACTGAGGTGACATTTGTCTGACAGAAGTTTAAAAAAATTATGTATAGTTTACGAAATCGATGGAGGTAGCTACATATAATTTTTTCAAACGTCTGTCAGACAAATGTCACCTCAGTCTGCCCGGGACCACGGAAACTGAAAAGCGACCGAAACGTCGGGTTTATTTATTCCCATTATTTTCTTTATGTTGTGTTGTGGTAAACAAGAGTAGGTACAGTTTATATTGGTAAAATTGGTAACATTAATGGTAAGTAATACTGCCTTTATCCATATAATAATAATAAATGATAATGGCAACCCATTGTACGTCCCACTGCTGGGCACGAGTCTCTCCCCTTTTTTGGGGGGAGGCCTGGAGCTTACTCCACCACGCTGCTCCAATGCGGATTGGTAGAGGTGAGTGGGTTAGTGGCCAACCCACTGTCGGATGTTTTTAAAACCGCCCATAAGGCCTCCGACAAGGTTTAACGACTGCTATCCATCGATAGCAACCGGGACCGACGGCTTAACGTGCCCTCCGAAGCACGGAAACGCGCATTTAATTTGCCACTAGCGGTCACCCATCACGCTACCCGACCGCGCCCGTAGTGCTTAGCCGAGCAGATCGCTTACGATCTACACCAGCCGCTGGGCCATGCGCGCTTCATCCATATACTTACATGAAACTAGAGATTTTTATGTAGATGCGTTACCACTCCTGAGGCCTAAGGTATTATGCCTCTATGTCGGCAATTACCACCTGACCGAAACACGATAGTGCTGAACACTACCATTTCGCGCGGCAGTAATGCGGTGGTGCTCTGGTGCTTACTCCCGCGAGCTCCGACAGTAGACCGCCAGTAAATTTCATAAAAATAGATAAAGTATATTATACAATCCACTTTTGTTCACGCCATTACCAAGTGCTACGGACCCTTGCAATTATATGACATTCCACAAGGAAAATTGTTTAATACAGATTAAGAATTCCGAATAAAAAAACGCTCACAGAAGCATCAATTCCAGGAAGTCATTTGCCTGCAGTGGACTAAGATGATGATGAACATTACACTTGACATAAAAAAATAAAAAAGAAAAGAAACTACGTCCCAGTTTCCGCAATGACCCTTTATGCCGAGTAAATTCGCTGTCGGGAATTGAGGCACAGATGCAAAAGTAGGCGGTCCGACAAAAGGTCAGCGAGCACTCATTTGTTTTATCTTAGACTTGAGGCTCTTAGATAAGCGGACCGGTAGATGCAAAAAAAAAACAAGAGGGTTTTGGCGGCAACCTTGAAAGAAGCTTAATTTATTTCATTTTGTTGGAGTATTTTTGAGTTATATTAAATAAAGTTGGTGACATTTTGTTTGATATATGCTTATTACTAGAGATACGCCGAATATTCGGTTCGTATTCGGTATTCGGCATATTCGGCATCATTTCCACTATTCGTATTCGGCCGAATTATTCGGTTTCGATGCCGAATATATTCGGTTCGAATATTTCTATTTTATTAGCTACACAATACGGTATTTTATATGCCAAAGAAATCCTACGAAGAATGGGTTGAATAAAGCTAATAAAATAAAACCATTAAATTACACTTAGATACCTCGGTAACTGCCTCGGTAGCCTAGTGGTAGCAGGCCACTACTACTACGCTGAGGTCCTATTCGCGGGTAGGGGGATATCAGAGATAATGGTGTAAAGTTTACCATTATCTCTGGTTCTATTGGGTTTTTTCCATTTTCTGGAAATTTCCAAGTACCTCGAAGTTTGGTAATGTGCCCGGAGATGTCAACAACATGTACACCATGTTACATGGGCCAAAACGTAACAGGCGGATCGTGGGTGTTTTGCATTTATGCTTGAATGCATGCATTTACCTCTGCCTACCCCTTCGGGGATTACAGGCGTGAAGTTACGTTACATTAAATTACAAATCAACATTTATTTTGACACATCAAATCAACATATTCTTAACCTGTAGCCCTGTAGTTTGGTTACATGTAGTCAACAGTATTTTTACTATTATTTATGGTACTACCGTCCACACCGAACGCATCATGAACGGACACCACACACTGAGGTGCCTTAAAGCTCGCGCGCTTTACCACCGCCGCATGGCTCAGCTCCGAGGCATGCTCGGCCGCGACCGTGTGCCCGCACATCCCAGATGCACGTCCACACTGACTGTCAGAATCAGAATCAGAATCAGAAACTCATTTATTCATTTAGGGTGACAGGCACTTCTTATGACACGTCAAAAACAAACAAAATAAATTAAAGCTAATAACAATTGATATACATGTCAAACAAGATAAAAAATATATGTAAAGTCAAGAATATCACTAAGATAAAACTAAATGTAATAAACTAATGTAAAAGTATATCAGTAGAATGTCTCTTTTCCCCTTTACAAACTGATAACAAAGAGTAAAAAGAAAAGAAAAAGAGTCATTCTTTGTCATTCACCGGCAAATTTCCAAAGGCCAATATGATCTGAGAAAGTCATCAAGAATGTCACTGACCAAGTATTTCGCTTACTAGGCTGCCTCGCCCGAGCATGCGTCCGGTGTAGACGCGGCTATTTAGCAAGCAGCGACATGTTAGAACCGCGTTTACACGGCAAAACAATGGAAATGGTAAATCGAATCATTCGGCCGAATATTCGGTTCGGTACAGGTTAAACCGAATAATATTCGGTATTCGGTTATTCGGTGATACCACTATTCGGCGCATCACTACTTATTACAGTGCTCGTGTATAGTGAAATAGAATAACAGTGCGAAAACACGTTCTTTCGTGTTGCCTCCAAAACTTCATTGTAAATGTTCTGGTAAAGTAGCCATCGCTTTACTCGAATTACTGTGACTCTGACGGACTGATAAATTGATTGACTAACTCTGACTTTTACGTTGCTTATTACGAATACGAAATTTCGTTTTACTTGACACTGGCAATATGCATAAAAAGCGATGCCATAAAATTATACAAAAAAAAAGAAAAACAAAAACAACCAACATGTGTGCAATTCATAAGTAGCAGAAGTAGAATAGAAGTTAAAGAAGAAACCTTCAAAGAATTTTTGTAAGAGTAGGCACGTATAATGCTTCCTTCTCCCACGTTAAGTCTTATGAATTTTAAGTGTCAGTCTCATTTAACTGTATGTTTCCTACGCTGTTCCACAGATATGAGCTATCATAATTATCATCCTAGTTTGGACAAAACAATCAATAATACTACTAATATGGTACTATATGATTTTACTGGTGGTAGAGCTCCAGTGACGAAGCTAGCGAGCGTAGGCACCACCGTATCACCTAATATACTTGCCGCTAAATGGCAGTGTTCAGCACTATCGTGTTCCGGTCAGGTGGTAATGTATGGCTGTAATTTCCGGCACAGAGGCATAACACCTTAGGCCTCAGGAGTAGTAACGCATCTGCATTTTGACCTTGGTCTTTCTGTGGGTGTCTATAGGCTACAGTCATCACTTAACATCAATGTGAACTGCTTCTTTGCCACTTCCATTACATAAAAAAAAGTTACTAATCTATACTTAAAGAGCAATACATAACTATTGAAACTACTAAATAATAACTAACTAATACATAACTATTGAACTACTTACATAGAGGTAAGGCAATCTAAATAAAATAAACATTTAAACAGTACCAGGTTAAGATATTACCTCAATCATGGCCGTATATTTTGACTTATAATTTAATAAAATATGAATAAAATAAAAATGTGAAGTGTCGACCTATATTCGATTGCCAAGCAAATAGCTTTTTACCCACGTTAACATGAAACCTCCATAAATAAAATTAAATATCGTATACCTTTATTTTGAAATTCATTTATTAGAAGCAGAGTTTGGCAAATAAAAACATGGGCGTTAACATTCGCTACGTTTGATCAGGCATTTTAACGGGAAACCATAGAGTATAAAAAGAGAGATGTGCCTCAAATGGTATGAACAAGCTCACATTTTTTACACACACGCCTACTGAAGCCGTCACTGAAGCTCTACCACCAGAAAAAAGTGTACATAATTAGAAGAATACCTCATTTCCTCCTATAAAGAATATTTTATAATGGGAAGACTGCTTTTATACATAATAACTGGTTTTAATTTGACTGTAACTGGTTTAATTACATAATAGGTTGGGGAAAAAGTCTTTTCATTATAGTATGTATGAACTTGTAATAAAATCTATGGCTGTAGTATTTGTATCTGGCTGGTTGTGGTATCATTGAAAGTTAAAATTTTAAAGAACATAATTCCAAATTCAAATTAGGCAAATGTGTGAAAAATTTTCATTTGTTTTTCGTACTGTCAAGATGAGTGAATCTAATGAAGAAATTCGATACATTTTAAAATTTTACTACATTAAAGGTAAAAATGCAACGCAAGCCGCGAAAAAAATTTGCGATGTTTATGGACCTAGTGCAGTGTCTGTGAGAGTAGCACAAATTTGGTTTAAGCGTTTTCAATCCGGAAATTTTGATGTCAAAAATGCGCCTCGCTGTGGTCTTTTTCTTTCTTCTTTCTTTCTTCTATTACGGATAAAATGGATGCCATTTTTGAAAAAGTGGAGCAAGATCGACATATCAGTAGTTACGACGTAGCTGAAGAACTGAGAATTGATCACAAAACAATTTTTGGCGCATTTGAAAAAAGCTGGGTACAAAAAAAGATCGATATTTGGGTACCTCACGAGCTCACTGAAAGAAACCTAATGAACCGTGTATTCATTTGTGATTCTTTATTACGACGTAATGAAACCGAATCATTTTTGAAGAAGCTGATAACTGATGATGAAAAGAGTATCACGTATGACAAGAACGTGCGAAAAAGGTCGTGGTCAAAGGCCGGTCAGGCTTCACAAACTGTGGCGAAACCCGGGTTAACTCGCAATTAGGTGATGTTGTGTGTGTGGTGGGATTGGAAGGGCATTATACATTATGAGCTATTATCACCAGGCAGGACTATCGATTCTGAACTCTACTGCGAACAACTGATGAGATTAAAGCAAGAAGTTGAGAGAAAGCGGCCGGAATTGATCAACAGAAGGGGTGTGGTGTTTCATCATGATAACGCTAGACCTCACACATCTATAGCCACTCAGCAAAAATTAAGAGAGTTTGGCTGGGAGGTGTTAATGCATCCGCCGTATAGTCCTGACCTTGCACCTTCAGGTTTCCACCTGTTTCGGTCTCTTCAGAATTCTTTATGCAATGTTAGGTTAACATCACGAGAGGACTGCCAAATCCACTTGTCGCGGTATTTTGATAAGAAGTCCCAAATTTTTTATAGCAATGGGATCATGTCCCTACCTACAAGATGGCAAAAGGTTATCAAAAAAATGGTATATACATACTTTAGTTAAATTTAAATAAACTATATTAAAAAATGTTTTGAATTATCTTAAAAAATGCGAAGAAACTTTTTCCCCAACCTAATATATTAATTAATTTGTTTAATTTTTTTTTGTATTCACCTGTTTTACTACATTTTTTACCACTGTTCTTTTTTGTTATGCTTAAGTGTGGAATGTTGTCCATTTTTCTTTCTTCTTTCTTTCTTTCTCTTTCCAACGTTAATCGTTGGGCCGTTTGTTTAAAGTTATTAAAGTGCCAGCTATCATCTCGTCTGGTTGGGGAATCCTCCCTTTCCCTCCGAGGAACATTGCCACACGTTCCTCCACATAGTCGGATGTATTACTTTGGGTATACACAAATTACACAAAATAAATTGTTGCCCTACTTCCCTACTAATATAAATATATAAATGCGAAAGTAATTCTGCCTGTCTGTCTGTCTGTTACCTTTTCAAAAACCGTTACCGTCCAAACGACTGAACTGATTTTAATGAAATTTGGTACAGAGATAGAGCTGACTTTGAGAAAGAACATAGGCTACTTAGTTATTTATAAAACGACATCCACGCGGGCGGAGCCGCGGGCAACATCTAGTATTATATATTGTAATTGTACTTAAGTTATAACACCATAACCTGCAATTTTACAAGATTTGATTTCAGATGTGTTTTAATCTCAATCGCACCTCTCCCTTTCCTTCATACCTCAATGTAGCACTCTGACCAAACATTTTAAATACCTAACGTTTAACGGCGAAGGAGCAAACTTTGTTCCATCGCCCTTCACCAATTGTTTGATATTGAATTATTATCTATTTAACTAAGTAACAATTTGAAACTGGAAAATTAAGCCGCTTTACTAACTATCCCAATTTTGGTGGATATAATTTCACTTATCTTTCGTGAATTTCGTAATATAGGGACAAGGTTTAATTTTAAAAATAATTCTTACACATATTGAAATATAAATACTTACCCCCTTATTCATAAACGTACATTAGATACGTTTTAGCTATGGAATGCTTTGTCTTTGTCAATTGCATTGTCAAATGTGCAGGATAGAAAAGGACAAAGGAGACATTAGCAACACTTTAGCTAAAATACGTTTATGAATAAGGGGACTAGTATAATAAAAAAAATAAAAAAATTAAAAAAGAAATTAAAAAAAAATCGTACGTAAGGCACCTGCCTCATAACAAGTAAGTTAATTTATGTAACGAACTTGGCAAGCGAGTATGCAGCTCAGATGGATGTTAAGTGATCACTGAAGCCTATAGTGTCTACATAAAGCCCACAGGTCAAAATGCAGATGCGTTGCGATGTCTTTGTAATAGTTACTACGGGGCCATAGACTTCTATCTAACCAGAACACAGTAGTGCTGAACACTACCATTAGGCGGCAGATATATTACGTCACGCAGTACTGAATACGCGCTAGAGTTATGACAATGAATCACCTACTACCACCGCTATATACCACCGCTATATACCGCTTGTTTTGATTTAATCAAAACTATAACTGAAGCAATTAATGAAAAATCAGCGATTGCTGCAGTCTTTTTAGACATGAGCAAAGCGTTTGATTTTGTGGATCATAAACTACTATTGTATAAATTAGATAAATATGGCATTAGAGGTTTAGCTAATAAATGGGTTCAAAGTTATTTATCTGATCGCGTCCAGTGTGTAGAAGTGACTAAAATGGTAAAAGGAGATAAAATTTGCAACCAATCTGACTTTAAACCGAATAACTATGGTGTACCACAAGGCAGCGTCCTTGGTCCGCTTCTATTTTTAATGTACATAAACGACCTTCCCAATGTTACGCACCATAAAACGCTACTGTTTGCTGATGACACTACTCTCATAGTCAAACGTGATGACGTAAAGACATACCAAAGTAACATCAATGATGCACTTGGTAATATAATTGCCTGGTTGAATAATAATAACTTAAAAATTAACATTTGATAAAACAAATTTAATACAATTTGAGACATATTATAAAAAAGACATTGACCTCAATATAATTTATGACAATATTAAAATTAATGAAGTTGACAAAATAAAATTCTCAGGACTAGTGATAGATAAAAACTGCGACTGGAAAACACACATTGACTATATTTGCGACAAATTAGATAGGTTCGTCTTTGCTTTAAAAAGACTGCGTCAAACTGTGTCAACAGAAGCGGCCCTTAGTGCATACCATGGATACGTATCCTCTGTGCTTACTTATGGACTACTATTATGGGGAAATTCGGTTGCAATTGGCAAGGCTTTCCGTGTGCAGAAAAAATGCATTAGAGCTATCTGCGGAGCTTGGTGCGTTGATAGTTGTAGGCCTTTATTCGAGAAACTTCGTATACTACCTTTAGCCTGTATGTACATCCGAGAACTTTGTGTCTTTGTAATGCAGCATCCACAAAATTTTATACTACAATCGGATGCTTCTAGCAGAAATTGTAGCGTTAGAAATCGTTTCAAACTACACGTTCCGAGATGCAGAATTGAATTGTTTAAAAGAAACGCATCTGTTAACGCCATTCGAGTATATAATAAGTTACCGGACAGTTTTAAACAATTGCGATTACCAGTGTTCAAAAAAAGGCTGACACAATGGTTGCAACAGCACTGTTTTTATGACATTAATGAATATATGACAAATAAAATAAAACTGTAATTACCTAATTGTTTCCTAGTTAATCGAATATTAATTTGAGACATAATAATCTGAATTTCTGACTTTCTTTTTTTGACATATTTAATCACACAACTTGACATAATTACTTTAATATAATTTGACTTTAATAATTGAAATCCAAACTTAAATGCAAAATCATGACATTTTACAGGTATTTACAATTTTATATTAACACCAATAAATTTAATTGTTATGTTTAAAATATTAGTAATAATATTGTAAATTTTATGACTTTCTCTGTTGTTTCCTAAATGTACTGTAATGAACTATAAAAATAATTAAGAAACTAATATCTACTATTTGAAATTCAACAGAAAAAATGTCTTTATTTCTAATTTGTTTTTACACACCATTGTCATGGTAGAATATTATTATCTGATTAAGCTGTACTCTCACCATCTGTACAAAACTATGTAATATTCTCGTAAATAAATGATTATGATTATGATTATGATTATGATTATAGGTCGCGCCAGGTAAAAATAACGCTGGCGGTCAAGCTGCGCGTCATGTGTTTTTATTTCATTTTATGTTATTCTATGTAATATAGTTTTCAATCTGCCTACCAATACATGAAACCGCAAGCGAAAGCTTCTACTTTCTTCCAGCGTTCTTTTTACGTGGCGCGACCTATACCTATATACACATAGAGCAACACGGGCCACCGGCCGCGGACTGGAAGGGAGTAGCTATAGCGTTTATTACCGATGCAAAACAGTCTGTCATTTTTTGCTTAGAGAAATACGTGTAACATACACACACACTACAAACATCGTCTATTACTACGAAACTCAAGACTTTAACAAAATTCATAAACAATTTTACGCACACATTCAAATCTAGGCGACAGGCATAGGCCCATTTGGGCTTGTAATTTGACAGAGGGGAAAGCCTGCATACGGCTACTTCTCTCCGGTGTTGCTTTATGTTTATACATACAAAGTCCGCCATTAGAGCTAAAACGAGTATTCTAAAAGATAATAAAACATTATTGTTCAAATATTTACAACACTCGCAGTCTTCGTAGCCTGAAGTCTGTTTAGACTGTCACTTCGAGTTCTCGCTGAGTTCGCTTTTGATTACACTTCTTTATCTCAGTCTGCGCCTTCAGTTTCAAATACAAAAGGGTTTTGTGAAATTGTAGCGCACTGCACCGTATAACGTGCATCGTACCCGTTATTGCAAGTTTTCAAGCTAAAACTCCAGGTATCTCACAGACACGTTTTACACACCAATTACTTTTGTGGGTATCGTGTTACGTTATAAAGAGATTTTGTTTAGTTTTATGTTGCGCATGTATACATTTCCAATATTCCCTCAGGCAGCACGAAAAGTATGACAATTGATTTCTTATAGACACAGAGGCTGACATTTATTTATGTTAATATGCACTTTTGCCGAGTGTTAGAACTATTATATTTGCTTCTTTGTCATATATTCCATGTATTGCATATTTAGTTTTTTTTTTGGCCAATATTTATTTCATTTTTATTTTATTTATTAAGATTTGTTACATAACAACATATGAATAAAAGTATATGGATACCAAAAAACCCTTATTGGGTTTGTCATGTAATTGTTCTTGAATCTTATAAGGTCCATCTGCTGTTTCAGGAAATTAACACGGTGAAATTTTAGTGGTTACCCGTAGCAAAGTGATTTGGTCTTTGTAGTTCAATACACCTTCTGAAACTAGACTTAATTTTGGATTTTGAAAAAAAAATTGTCGTGATGACCTTTTTTTAAATCGATGAACTCCGGCTGCACGCACGACAAAGTGTCACGTTCCGCCTGAGCCGAGCGTGCGAGCGAGATCGCGGAACAAGTGACAGAGAGGCACGATCGGCCTAAGGGTTAGGTTCGGAGACCGAACGAAGCATTCTTTACTTTGAGCAAAGTGTGCTTAGAACTGTCACTACAGTATATTTACTATGGTATGAGTGTTGACAGTTTTAAGCGTACTTTGATCAAAGTTTCGACCTAAGTGTTCACCTTGTGACGCATGTTTTCCTATGACGTTATCACGGAAAATTGTAGTCCGTTAACACACACAGACAACCAATCTTTATTTTTTTTATTTTATTTATCAAAAAGAAAGAACATAGATACACTTGGCAAATAATAACAGTGCATCTAAAAAACCACAGAGGTTTGTAATTTGTAACGGTACTAGGTAGGTACTTTAGTTCTTCTTGGTTGTAATAAATTAAAGGAGACGTTCCAAAATGTATGGAGCTTGGGCCCGCACCATGTACACTATATTGAGAGATGAAGCATACAATACTAAATTATTTTCATCTATTCAAATCGTTTATTAAATCTTCAATTAATTGTCGTAAGTATATTTCGAAAACAAGAATGACATAGTAGCGATATGGAAACATATTCCTGTCATACAAAAATTACGTAAAATAAATATTGCCGACAAAAAAACAACGATTCAAATTATTTTTTGAGTATTTTTCCATGATTCTGCGTATTTTTCTCTAACTTTTGATATAGTGTACAAGGTGCGGGCCCAACGTGGAACTCGTCCTTTATAAAATATAAACAAAAAAGGTTAACAATGGTCAATTCCATTTTAATTAAAAATGTAATTAAGCTTGGATTTAATTTTTTTTTTCTACGAAAACAGTTTTTTTTAACCGTTCTGTTTTGTTATTACTACTGAAGGCAAAACAAGCACTACTTATAATTGTCACTTTATAAAAAAATCTCGTGTCAAAGTGTTTATAAAAAAGAACTCGGAGAACGATATTATTCTTTTTCGTGTAGGTATAATAGGTAGTTAGCAATGTTATGTTGTAAACTATTTTTATACCGCTAAGGTGATCGGAGTTTGCTGAGAAAATGTTGTGTGTGTGAGGTTTCATTCAGCTTAAGTTGAAAAAAAAAAAAGTATTCATAACCAAAAACGTATGTACGGTTCGTAGATCAATCGCCAAGGGTGTCTATTTTAATATACAACGAAGTAACTCTAGAATCGTAATTTTGCTTTATCCATAAGTCTTCCACTTCAAACGTATCCAGTATTTAGTAGGTATGTATAAAAAGATTCTACATTAATAAAGCGGTACCTACCTACGGGATATTGAAAAACCTTTTTAAGCAGACTAATTACCTACTACTAATAATACATAGTTTGATAACTAATTCACTAAATGACATTGATAATAAATAAATCAATTAATTAACTCTACAACCGTTATATCTTTGTTCAAAATGTTCTCTTATCTCTCGTTAGTTTTCCAGTCTTCAGTGACTAGCGACTATAAATTGTTTCTTCATTTATAAAAGGGTTCCATCGGGACATTCACAAAGTTTTATATCAAAGCAACACCTACACGCATAGGGAACAACACAAGCCGCGGCGGACCGGAGGTGAATAGCCATAGCGTTTATTACCGATGCAAAACAGTCTGTCATTTTTTGCTGGAAGTACTTGTGAGACACGCACTAAAAATGTCGTCTATTACTACGAAACTCACACCTTGACTTTAACAAAATACATTAACAATTTCACGCACATATTCAAACATCTAGGCGAAAGGCATAGGAACACTTGTGCTTGTACTTTGACAGAGGGGGATAGCCTGCATATGGCTACTCCCCTCCGACAGAGAATATGTAATAATACTACGTAGCTCGGGTCCGCCGCGGCCGGTGGCCCGTGTTGCTCTATGCCTACACGTTGCCGCCCACATGCATGTTGCAAATGTAACGTGGTTTGTGACGTCTACAACAAAAAAAACTCTAGCTCTATGAAACATTCTGACATGGGTAACAAATAATTTCATCAACCCACTTCTATTTTGACGACCCAGATAGTCCAGCGTTTGATTCGAAGGGTCGCGGGTTCGATCCCCCCACCGCGACAAATATTTGTGTGGCCTACAGATATTTGTTTCGGGTGTGGGTGTTTGTGTATTTGTTGTATGTGTACAACGGCATCCACGACACAGGTTTATACCTAGCAGTGTGGGGCTGTGAGTGTAAGCGTATTTTTTTTTTTTCACAAAATCAATCAATTGATTCCTTTACAAAATCGATTAATTAAAAAAGAATTATGTACTTAATACGGACCACAACTTAAAAAATAGACGTGGTCATTAAAAATATATTATACTGATTCAACTTGAATTGATAACCCTCCTACTTTGTTTTTAAAAAAACTTGTTTTTCCGTTTTCCCATTGAACAATTTCCTGAGCAAAAAATCCTTTTACAACTCGAACATTTTTGAATAAAGAAACTCAAAGAGGAAATACAAAAGTTCTAACAGCATGTGATAACACTAACACATATCAGGTAAACGTGTCCAATTAAGCCATTCTAGGAAAATTTTTCGTTTTATCTCCACATAAGTTTGTTCCGGCAATAAAGTTTTGCAATAAATTTTCACGGATCACGCCGCTGGCCGCTTGCCAACGCATTGGTTGCATCAATCTCGTGAATTTGGATGTAACGGTCTTGGTAACAGAAGGACGCAAATTTCAGCTACTTTTATTTCAAATGTAAAGTTTTTCTAAAGCTTTGAAGCACCTGTTGTAGAACGAAAATGAAAATGAACGAATATGAGCTTGTTCGATTCAGAAGAGAAACATGACTTTAGTTCTGTTTACACTTCTAATATACCTAAGCCGCGGCGCGTATTCTAAGGGGCCATTCTCGTATTCTCGTCACATAAAGTCGTTGAATCGCAACTGAATCGATTCGCTGTCTTTCATTAATCAATGCACGCGGCCTGTGTTGGAATAAGACAGCAAACTGATTCAATTTCGATACAACGACTTTATATGAATGAGGCCCCTGGTCGAGATTGACATAGCTCACTACGACTTTACTTTGAATTGGAGTAAAATTTTTCACAGACGACATATTCACTTAGTAAAGGTGTCTTTTGTCTTTCCCTACGTAATAAAGTAAGAGTTCTGACTAATTTGTGAAACAAAATAAGTGTTGAGACTTCGACTCCAGGCGCACATACAACTGGCTATATGTTGATCTCCAATCTCGCTTCAAAGAACAAAGCTTCTGTAAAATATATTTTTTGCGTAATAAGTAGACATAAAGTTATTCATAACCATTGCTGTAAAAAGTGAACAAAAACATCCCCGTACAATTGTAGTGAGATGACGAATGGTAAACTGAGTTAGGTGGTTATGAATAAATTTGCCACGCGAATGTCTTCCTGGGGAGCATCTCAGGAGTATTGAAGGCTTCGATGTGTTGCGGACACCATTCTTACACTTTAATTTCTTCAATTCATACAAGTAAGAAATGTAACGAGGATTATAAGGCCTCTGATCGTTGAAATTCCCTAAACGATGCTATCCTTCAGGTAGGATAATACCTACATAAATCGACGCATAAAGATCAGAATTCCGTAATTCCAGGTTGAAATCGTGAACATATCAATTACAAGGGGATGAGTGGGACGACGTATCGGACAGGAATCGAACTCTCTGTACCCGATTACTTATTACTGTGCTAGTCCGTATAAGTCGAGTTCGACATCAGTTCGAAATCAGATCGAAACGCCAAGTGAAAGAAATATTCACGAACGTATTAGGTGCCTAACCTTTATGTTACCTTTATGTAACGAAGGTGGGAATCATACATGCAATTTACATAGATATTAAGACAAGTGATGACTGCAGCCTATAGACATCTATATAAAAACCAGAGTCCTTAATTGTTGTCTCTGTGATACTTATTACGGGGGCAAACGTTATTCTCTAGGCATCCACCCAACAAGGGGAGAGACTCGTGTCCAGCAGTGGTACGTATCAAGGGATACCATTGTTTATCTTCCTGAAGACTTGAAACATTACGTGGTTTTTTTTTCTTTGTTGGTCACACAAAAAATAAAAAAATGGTAAAATCACAAAATTATCCCAATTTTTTCATTACCGTCCAACAGTACACATTATTATCGAATTAACGGAGGAGCATTGATACAAACACTGTGATACGAGAATTGTATATATTAGATATTCAATCACAAAACCAACAATACGGTCAATATTATTATTTAAATGCACGTAAGCTGAACTAAATCACTATTTACTAAAATAAATTTCTAATTTATGAGTGCTATTGCTGAAACTTTACTGTACAGAGAAATACATCGAGTGCGCAACTATTAAGCTAGTTTATGCATGATTAACATGCATTATGAAACTATGCATAATAATTATTGCAATATTCATGCGAACACACAGATTATATGGATTACTAAAGTCCAAACATTAGCATAATCGGTTAGATATTTAGAACAGTTTTGCATAATTAAGTAACACGAACGTCATAATTTTTGCTGGTGGTGGAGCTCCAGTGATGAAGCTCGCGGGCACCACTGCATAACTTAATCTTCTTGCTGCTAATGGTAAGTAATTAAATTTTTATCTATTTTTTTTATTTTATTTCCAATTTTTATCTTATTTTTTTATCATATTATCAGAACTTAGTGTAGCACTCCCTGCCAGTTTAATTTTAAGTATTTCTTTCGATTTTTGGGTTGCCTGGAAGAAATCACTCTTTTAGCGATAAGGCCGCCCTTTGTATCACATATTTCTTTTTACTGGTGGTAGAGTTCCAGTGACGGAGCTCGCGGGCGTAGGCACCACCGCATTACCTAATATACTTGCCGCTAAATGGTAGTGTTCAGCACTATCGTGTTCCGGTCAGGTGGTAATGTACGGCCCTGTAATTTCAGGCACAGAGGCATATCACCTAATGCCTCAGGAGTGGCAGCGCATCTGCATTTTGACCTCTGGTCATTGTGTGGGTGTCTATAGGCTGCAGTCATCACTTAACATCAATGTGAACCGCATGCTTGTTTGCCACTTTTATTACATAAAAAAAATAAAAAAAAAGTGATTTTTTGTATACATGTTCTTTTGGTGTGTAATAAAGAGTATTTGTTGTTGTTGTCGTTGGTAAGTAGTGTTGTGTGATGGCCCATTAATTTCTGCCATAGATGTATAGCAACTTGTACATCAGGAGTGGCAACGCATCTCTACATTGAAATCTCTAATTTAATGTAGATGTTTAAAAGCTATACCATCAATGTGAACTGTATGCTTGTTTGCCCACTTCACGTCACTTTGTTCTCGCAAAGAAGCGTAAGAAAACCTAATTTTTATTTAATTTGAGAATCAACTTCTTCAACTAAAAGCTTAACAACGTCATTAAATCTAATTAATGATCCTTATTACACGGGATTAAAATAGAACATAATGACCAAGCCTGTTACCATCTGACTAGGTAAATCGACTTAGGTGACAACTCATCCGCAAATGTATCTTATCCGCGGATGAAATGTCACTCTTTACAAATAGTAGGCGTCGACTCATTCGAAGAGGTGTTGTTATTCGGAGGAGTCTAGTCCGGGAGGTAGCGTTACATTTTTGGCAGGGATTTTACGCCGATTGCTTGCCTTGTCCTACCATAGATCTCGAATGACTCATAACTGAACCAAGAGTCAGCTGGCGCACCCGCGGTGGGTGTGAAATCGGGAGGTTGCGGAAGTGGTAAAAAAATAAAAATTTAAGTAATAGTACGCCGGCTGAAACTTTTTACATTATACTGAGCTGAAAAAAAATCGTCAGCTGCATCGTGGAAGGGGGATTATGCGTCAGGTGCTCGGATGAAGTTGTAAAAAAAACCTAAAATAAAGTTATATTACGCCGGATGAAATTTAACTACGTGATTGTTTAAATATTGCAAAGTACGAAAACAACAATCAGCTGCGTCTATAGTGGTGGAAAGACCGTCAGCTAACGCAGTAAAGGGACAGATTATTCGAACAATACACATTATCTTTCACAGTTTATTTTTGTCTTATTTTTTTTTTTTAAATGCATAATGTGGAATGAATTTGATTCCAAAATGAAATAAAAATAAAATAAAATGAAGGAATAGATAATAATCGCTCTATGACGAATCACTATCCGAACTTTCCTTCAGGAAATCTCTGTTTTCGTCTTGATCGAGTTCGATTCTCTTCTTCACCATCTATAAATGAGGATGTTAATCATCAAAATTAGGCTACCAGAAATATACAAGCTCAAAGAAAGTGTCAGCGCAAAAAATTCCATACCGCCAATAGTCTCGTTGCTATCCGCCGTTATACTGGGGTGCTTGATCTCCCTCGAACCATTTGAAGACATATTTTTCGTCTTTTTCTTGCCATCCCCAGTCAGTGGGAGATAGTTGAGTAGGATCTTGAAGGTGAGCATGGCTCCAAAAGTGCGCTTTATATGACGTGCGCAGTAAATGCTGGCGTAGCTCGGATTGACACGGTGGGAAGATCGCCACGTCGATACGGTTTTTCCACTTGAGTACATCGAGTGGAAAAAGTGAGTGAGTGAGTGTATAGTGAGTATTTCAATAATGGCGTCATTTTTTAAAACTTGTAATTCATTTATTGAATACAATTTATATTTGCAAGTATTATAGAGAGATATAGTAGATTTGAGGCATAAGTTGGTAGAGTTGGCAGCAACGATCCACACGGACAGGCAGAAGTTGCTTTGAAATTTTGGGGGGAGAGACTTAGGTAGCCCGAAGGTCGTGGTTATAGGTTCAACCAAGGCCGGAATCAATCTCGAAATACGTTTAAAAGGAAACGGCCTAATAGCAATGCTCCAAAATTTTTAATCTCGACTGAGTCAGCTGACGGTTTTTCCACCGCTACACAAGCAGCTGATTGTTGTTTTCATAGGCTAAATTATTTGAAGAATCACGTAGTTAAATTTCATCCGGCGTAATATATGTAACTTTATTTTACTTTTTTTTACAAGTATATGCGAGCAGCTGACGCATAATCCCTCCTCCACGATGCAGCTGACGATTTTTTTTCAGCTCATTATGATGTCAACTATCTATGAAAAAAGTTTTAGCCAGCGTACTATTACTTAATTTTATTTTTTTTATTACCTCTTTCGCAGCCTCCCACACTCACACCCACCGCTACTTGGACAGCTGACGGTCGATTTAGTTATTAGTGATCTATGATCAACTATCTATGTTAATATCAGCCGGCTTACTATGACTTTTTCATTTGCAACGCTACCTCCCGGACCATAGGTAAAATTACTACTAGTGAAATCCAGTCTAGATCGGACTTCTAGTGTCATTCATATCACAAGCATGCTTAAAAGGAAGTTCCAACCACAATTTACTGTTATGTTAAACGTAAATTATGAAACAAAACTTTATTTTTTATTTTTCCGGTGAGAGTCTGGCTCTAATCCAGAAAAGTATAAAAATAAATATTTAAAGGAAAAGAACCGGAATTTTATTAGTATGTATGTATCTTCACGCCAAATCTTCTCCTGGGTAGGCAGAGAACGTGGAGGGCTAAGTATCCCGAAGCTTTAAACACATACAAATGTCTGAAAACTATTTTAAAAAATATTTTCCTTAAATTGTTAAATTGCAGTAATTGTAAAACAATTTAAACTTTATTTCTCTTTCAGTAAGCTAAAAACTTCTACCATTGAATTGCAGTCATGCATAACACGCGCTGCAAATGTTAAGCCCGTAACACATCACAGTAAGTCCCGGCTCATTGAAGTCTACCCTAACGAGCTCCTCTCACACAACTTGACAATGAGCCTTGTTCACATTAGTAGGATGTGGGACGTGTTCAACTGTTATGCTTCAATTTTTGTTGCAATGGTAAATAATGACATACTATAATATATTTATTGTTATAAGTCATTTAAATATCCAAGTGGTAAAAACAAAAAAGGACACGTTCATGGTAAGTAAATATTGTAGGTTTTAAACTTGTGCTGTAAAGGCACATTATGTCAAAGATCCCATACTTAATCTATTATCAAAAAATGACTCGTTTGTTCTATATATATTGTATTTCTATTATTTCATGTGTTGCGTTTCATACAGTGTACCATTACCATGAAAAATGCTATCGTTGTAAATGGTCGTATCGCGTAATTTCAAAGCAGTTTTTTTTTCATATTATCTCCCGATAAAAGTGCGTTGAACAGACATAAAAACTATTACTAGAGGTACCACATAACACAGGTAACCGGAACACTATATCACTAACCAATACCATTTAACGATGGACTGACTGACTAATCATCATCCCTCCCTCCGCTGATGCGCAACAGAGGGGGAGGATGGTTCGGGGATCGAGGCTTCCTCATTCCCCGAGCCTATCTGCCCCCGAAACGTCGGGGGCGTGATCATTATAGGGATGCTGGTACACGGGAAACTGGTTGTGGGATTTTTTTCTTTTTTTACTCCATCATCTATTCCCCCGCGTACGTATATTTCTCGTCGCCCGGTCGGTCGGCCTCGATACCGCTGGGTTGACATGGTTGAGGCAGACCTGCGCGAACTTCGGATCCACGACTGGCCTGAAATCGCTCAAGATAGAAGAAGGTGGAATTCTCTCGTTTCGGAGGCCAAAACTCACTTTTGGGTCGCTGAGCCAGCGAAGTAGAAGAAGAAAGAAGAAAAGAAGAAAAAACATTTATTGGTGCAGCCCCCATACCAATATCAGGTACTGCATTGAAAAAAAAACAATAGAACAAAAATAAATTACAATACAGATACGTTACACAAAAAAACATTTAAAAAAGGGGTTGACTAAAAGAAAATTACTTAGAACTATTTAAAAAGTACCTAGTTAGAGTAGAATATAAGAAACAAGATCCCACCCACGGCTGCACCAAATAGTTCCCAGTTCAGCATTATGTCAAGCCGAAGCCCGATGCTGGTTTTCAACTGGAAACTACTCGGTGGGACCCACAAGTAAGTAAGTATATATCTGCGATATTCATTCAACCAATCAAGGCAGTAAATGTTTACCACACATACAGCACAACGTACGTGGTTGAGATTCTGAATCTATGATTGTTCAACCCATCCAATCTGCTATCAACCTCACCAATGTGAACAACGGCAGACAGACATATTACCCCAATAAACGTTCAAGTGCTGTTTGAAGTAGGCACTCAGTTTCTATAATTGCATAGTCTTAAATGCCTTCGTTTGAATGCAATTGGCTACGTTAAAACTTTAGTAGTTGATGGTTTTCGTGTCTTGAAACTTTAATAGTTAGAAAGTTAATGTATGTTAATCCTAGTATCAAGTAATATTTTCCGTTTGCTTACTATTATATCTGTAGAATTTGCGGTATGTAATATTAAATTAGTTCTCAAACTGCCTTTATAATCTAGTGGTAGTAGGCTGTTACTGCTGCGCTGGGGTCGTGGATTCGATCCACGGGCCTAGGGGTAAGTGCTATTGGGATATTTTCATTTATCTTCCTGTGCTTCCCTTGGAGTTTGATAATGTGCCCAGAGATGTCAATAGGCTCGCCATCATAATCACATCATGACTGGCAAATTGGGCAAACTCTGCTTTATCTCTGCTCACCAATTCGAGGAATGGAGGTGTGAAGTTAGTTGCGTTTAGTTCTCGCATTTGAGAGAGAGGAAATCTTTAAGCCGAAAATAAGTGAATCATTCATTCTGAAATATAATTTCAATGCCGCATTTCATAAGATTAGCTTTTTAATTTCATCTTTTTCATTACACTTACTTTCTACTTTCACTATACACGGGCACTGTAAAAAACGTATATCAAATAAAATGCCATCAACTTTATTTAAAATAACTCAAAAATACACCAAGAAAATGAAATAAAATAAGAGCACCACACGCTTCTTTCAAGGTTCCCGCCAAAACTCCATAAAAGAGTTAATATTATCTATAATATAAAAATAAGTCGGGTTTTCCTTCCTGACGCTACAACTCCAGAACGCACGAACCGATTTCCACGGTTTTGCATTCGTTGGAAAGGTCTCGGGCTCCGTGAGGTTTATAGCAAAGAAAATTCAGGACTATAAAACGAAATCCACGCGGGCGAAGCCGCGGGAAACAGCTAGTAGTTTATAAAAAAGATTCGGATTTTCATATGTAGTTGAAATTGTTTTAATTTTTATTGTCTCTGCTACAACTGGTAAAATACTACACTCAAGCTCCATAAAAAATAAAACCGTCTCCTATCCAGCTCAATAAAAAGGCAGCCATCATTTGACTTTTATTTATTGAGGTATCAATAAAAGTCGTTTTCGTCAAACAAAATCAAATCAAAACAAACATCAAAATCCAGCGAGTTCGCAGTCCGCCAATAAGTAAAAAGTTAAACATCAATTTGCTTCACCAATATTTGAAAAGGACGTACGAAAATCTTTTTATACCTTGAAGTAATTTCCAATAAAATGGCCTATTAAAGTGACTGAAAACATTTAAAAAAAAAACGTCACACATTCATCTCCGAAGGGATAGGCAGAGATAAATGTATGCATTCAAGCAAACATGCAATCATCACAATTAGCCGGTTACGTTTTAGGCCATGTAACACGTGGCGAACCTGTTGATATCTCCGGGCATATTACCAAACTCTGAGGCTTTGGAGAAACTTCCAGCTAATTGAAAAATGCCAATAGAGATAAAAGATTTTACACTATGGTCTCTGACAGACCCCGACCCGGAAATCGAACCCAGGGCCCTAGCGTAGCAGTAGTGGCTTGCAACCTCTAGACATATGAGTGTAAGCATTTAACTGATACAAACTTTTTACTGTAGGAAGAGCTCGAGTGACGTATCTCAAATGGATAGGTGCCACCACATTACCTAATCTACTTGCCGCTAAATGTGTGTATGTATCTTCACGCCAGGTCCCTAACGGGGTAGGCAGAGAGTGTTAAGCACCAGATATCCCGGTCCTGACACATCATCCATGCCTCATCTACCTTCATTATTCTCTTCATACATGCACGCCGATTCCTAAGACTTTTGACCCCACCATCAGACAACACTCGACCTATTTGGTCATGGTAGGTCAGTCTTGGTCTTCCTGAGCCTCTGCAACCATCCACATTCGCATTGTATATCTGTTTAGTCATTCGCTCATTCGGCATTCTTTCTATATGCCCGAACCATCGGAGCATGCCTTTTTTCATTTTTACACCGATACTATCATTCCGCTAAATGGTTCAGTGCTATCGTATTCCGGACATGTGGCAATGGTCCCGTTCTGTCCGACTGAGAGGCAAAAGAGCTTAAGTTTTTTTTTATGTAATGAAAGTGGCAAACAAGCATGCAGTTCACATTGATGTTAAGTGATGACTGCAGACTATAGACACCCACACAAAGACCAGAGGTCAAAATGCAGATGCGCTGCCACTCCTGAGGCATTAGGTGTTTGTTAGGTACGCCTGTCTGCCGGAAATTACAGGGCCGTACATAACCACCTGACCGGAACACGATAGTGCTGAACACTACCATTTAGCGGCAAGTATATTAGGTAATGTGGTGGTGCATTCGCCCGCGAGCTCTAACACTGGAGCTCTACCACCAGTAACAAGGTTCAGGTAAAGTAATAAGGTTAAGTTCAGGATGGCAACGCATTTTCATTAAAATCTCTATTAAGATATTCATAAATTATTATTCGTAACTCAAAACTAACTATGTTTGCTCTTAAAACACGATAACACAAGTACCTGTGCAAACAAATGCGAGACGTTTTACTAATTACAAGTTGATACTTCAAATTGTTTTACCAAAAACCAAGCGCGTCGTGTCGCCAGAAATTTCTTGAACATCCAGTTTTATGAATAGAGGAAAAGTTTTATTGGGCGGGATAATTAATAAATTCTATACGAATCTCGGGCCATTCAACCCTCAGGGTTAACCGTACAATGCGGGAGTTAGTCAGTCGATTGCCGCTGTTTTGTAAAGTTCTATTGAATTTCACCAAAATTTTGTCCATAAATTATGAGGTTAGGTTACTTTGTAATAATTGAAACGATTAAAAAAATATATACCTGCTATTTCTTCATACATTCCTAGTTTTTTAACTGCCTCGGTAGCCTAGTGGTAGCAGGCTACTACTATTACGCTGAGGTCTTGGGTTCGATTCCCGGGTAGAGGGTCGTCCATTAATCACGTGAGGCTCGAAAGGTGGAGGGGGAGATCCGGACAAAATCACGAAACATCACAAGGGGAAGGGGGGATATATGGAGATATCACGTGTGTTAATTTCTTCTTCGAGTGCCCGATTTCAGCCGAAAAGTGCCAATTTTGTCTCGACCTAACAGTCGCCAGTTTAAGCAATTTTAACGCCAAATACAAGCTTAGCAATCCCTACTAATATTATAAATGCGAAAGTAACTCTGTCTATCTGTCTGTCTGTTACCTTTTCACGTCCAAACGACTGAACCGATTTTAATGAAATTTGGTACAGAGATAGAGCTGACTTTGAGAAAGAACATAGGCTACTTATTTATTTATAAAACGACATCCACGCGGGCAAGGGCAACAACAGCTAGTGGTATATAAAACATATGCGCGATTTTTTTCCCCGTCGTCCGATTCTTTTCCGGTAAATTAAAAAAAGTAAGAACCTCCTTTTTTATTCCAAAAAATACACGTGATCTTGGGTGGGGGTCTGGTGTTTATCTGAAACCTCACCACATATCACCAAAGGGGAGGGAGGGGGGTCAAAACGACGCTAAATACATCACGTGATTAATGGACGGCCCCTAGGGGGTTATCAGAAATAATGACGTTAAATCTGTAATAAGTTTGTCTTCCCTGTATTCTAGGAATTTGCCAACAACGCACCATCTTAACACAACAAAGAGATATCTAATACAATGTTACGTGAGCTACTTTGTTTGTTGTATTACAAAATATAGTTGATAGCTGAGGAGAGTGCCTAGCGAAGTGTCACAAAAGCGTTCAAACTATGAGACGAAGTGTGCAGCGGATGCTGAGGTGGAGACGGGAAGCAGATGGCCGACCTATACACTTATACGGGCGAGCGAAGTTTCTTGTTTCAGAATTAGGGTTCACCTATTAAAGAACAAGTCCACAGAAGGCTCTTATTTTCCTAAAACATTATACACACGAGCATTCATACACACAAAACTATCACATTTATAGTATTATTTTTGTCTTCTGTTAACCACGTTAACACGAGATCCTAGTGAACTCGGGATTTTATTAGAATCCACGGAACGCATACGTATAATAAAGAACAACACAGATTAAGGAACAATACACCTAGAAACTTATATTATTTTTTTTGGCGGGAACCTTGAAAGATTCGTGTGGTGCACTTATTTTATTTAATTTTCTTGGTGTATTTTTGAGTTATATTAAATACAGTTGGTGACATTTTGTTTGATATAGGTTTATTACAGTGCCCGTGTATAGTGAAATAGAATAACAGTGCGAAAACAAGGCCTTTCATGTTGCCTCCAAAACTTCATTGTAAATGTTCTGGTAAAGTAGCCATCGCTTTACTCGAATTACTGACTGTGACTCGCTTGACTGACATAATAAATAAATAACTGACTAACTGATTCTAACTTTAACGCCGCTTTTATACGAATACGAAATATCGTTTAACTTGACACTGGCAAAATGCGTAATAGCGATGCCATTTTACATAAAAAAAAACTTGAATTATGAACTTGCTGTTTATAAAGGTTTAGTAGGTTTTATATTCATGAACCCATTTCCTTCTATCATACTTTTAGGCAAATCGCATCTCCATTTTGTAGTGATTTAATTTTCGCTCCGGTGTAATAGTCGGCCAGCTGATGTAGACCCGTTTAATTTCCCGGATGCGTTGCCTCACGACAGATGCGGAGTCCCGACGATGGGCTAAACTATGTCAGATGTGCCCACTACGGAGCAGATGTTACAGATTCTTAGTAAGTAGGCCGAGATTGGAGCAAAAAGCGATTTAAGGTTAACTAGAACATGAAAACGTTCCGTGTTTTGTAAGGGCAGGCACATTTTGTTGTGATTTCATCTTTAATTACTAGGTTCAGCTAGCATTTTAAAATAACAAATAGAAAGGGTACTGCTACAACCAGGCTTATGTTATTTTGTTAGAAAGAAGAACAAAAGAAAAAAAATGGACAGATTATTAAATCAGGCCTCGAATGGGAATCAGAGGTATTTTTGTAGTACCTTATAAGATTATTCAAAAATAAAAAATGCATCATTCTAGGTGGTCTAGTGGGGCACACCTCCACTACTTCGCTGAGGTTTGACTCTTGGATCGTGGTCTATTGATTTTTTAATTACCGAATATTTTCAGTACAACATTTTCAGTGTTTGTTGATGGGTTCAGTGAATATTATTAGGTTTAACAGGTATTTATTAGGTTTACCTATTGTTTACGATTGTATCACAAGTTTGCATTAACTATACTGCTTTGTATCTTTACTTACCCCTTCGTGGTTTCCAAACCTAACATCACAATTTTTTCGTTTATTCACCACATTCATGTCACCAAAGCTGACGCTACCTCGTAGCGCAATGCTACGCAGCGTAACCAAGCGTAGCGTCGTACCTATTATCATCGTATGTGTGTAATTAATTAATTTTTTAAATCAGGTGTAAAAAAAGGAGAATTCTTGAAAATCTTTGTAACGAATGTTATGTAAAATTCTGGTATATCTATGCTTCAATAAGTAAAAGGTAAATCTTACTTTGGAGAAATAAAAAGCTGACGACGAATGAAGCGCTCTGTCTGAAGAGATTTAAATTCAGCACTGTTAAGAACGGTAACTGGTGGTATAGAAAATATAGGTTATACATTGGCATAACATAAAGGCTACAATTTGTAATTATTTAAAGTAACACTGACGAAGTCGCGGGCAAAACTAGTATAAAATTATATTTCGGAAGATCACGCATGATGCACTTCCAATTGAATGTTACCTTAGCTGAAATTAGAGCTACTTTCTTCGGACAATGTTTACGTACCTAAATGGGCGACGAGTGAAGTGCTCTACAGTGGAGAGATCTGCCAACCTTGTTCACTCTGCCGAGGTCGATGGAAATTAAGACAGGGCCTTATCTTGAATCACACATTGTGTAGGATCTGCAAATGCCACACTATTAATAGTGTGACATTCCCATCGGATTACAGCGTATTTAAATAAGTAAAAGTTTACTGGTGGTAGAGCTCCAGTGACGGAGCTCGCGGGCGTAGGCACCACCGCATTACCTAATATACTTGCCGCTAAATGGTAGTGTTCAACACTATCGTGTTCCGGTCAGGTGGTAATGTACGGCCCTGTAATTTCCGGCACAGAGGCATAAGACCTTAGGCCTCAGGAGTGGTAACGCATCTGCATTTTGACCTTGGTCTTTTTGTGGGTGTCTATAGGCTGCAGTCATCACTTAACATCAATGTGAACTGCATGCTTGTTTACCACATCCATTACATAAAAAAAAAAAAAAAAAAAAAAACATTCATTTATTTATGAAGGGAAGAGCAGAGCCACCCACCACAAGCTATTATTCATGCTTACTGGGTTGGTTCTGGCCACTGTATTAGTCATGCTGTATTCATGTTAAAGAAATAAACTATTTTTTTTTTATTTATTCTTACAAAAAGTATTGAAGTCGGATTTTTTTGTGTTAAAATTTTTCGATTTTTTGTATTAATATCGTTTGCTAACATTGCTAAGTAGGTATGTTCTGTCAGATCAATATGTTGCAGCATTGTCTTCCAACTCTTGAAGGTTAAGGAATGGTGTAGCTTCCGACGTGAACTCAGTAACGTGAAAAAATTATATTCAGATGCAAATACGTACATAGGTAAATTAAGAAAACGCGACTAAAATCCTACACGTCCATATAACTTTTCTTCGATTTCTTTATAGATGCTATCATCCCAACTTGGTGGCAATGGGACTACACAGGAAGCACCAGCTTTCAAATAAAAACCGGTCAAGTGCGTCTCGGGCCACGCGTAGTGTAGGGTTCCGTAGTTACAGAGTAAGAAATGTAATGAAAAAAAAATATATTTTCTATGGAGTTGTTCGAAATTTTCTAGTAAAATACATTTGGTCGACTATTACTCGCAAACTTGCAGGGCCAACTTAGGTGTGATAGTTTTCCTTTTAATTTCGTTATATGTAGCTACTATCGCCGTAACGTTTGAATTTCTAACAACAACCGTTTAGTCTGTAGGGGGGGGGACACTTGAGTCTAACGAAAATTTTCACTTTAAAGCTAAATAAGTCACGAAAAGTTAACTAAATCGAAAAATGATTAAAAGACCAATCCAACGATACCTCACACTATATGAAAATCAAAAATAAAAAAAAAATATCCGCGCGTTACTAGTACCCTAAAAAAAATTTTTTTCATGTTTTTATTCTACCACTTTGTTGGCGTAATTAAGGTGTATACTTGTGCCAAATTTCAAGTCTTTAGTACTAATAGTTTTTGCCTAAACCGCGGACGGACAGACAGATAGACAGACAGACGGACATGGCGAAACTATAAGGGTTCCTTGTTTACTACGGAACCCTAAAAAGGAATCATCAAAATCGATTCACCCAATCGAAAGTTCTGAGGTAACGAGGTGCGATATGGTTTGAAAAATAAGTAGGTACCTATATTAGTAGGTATATTTAGCCACTGAGGCGAGGCAGTTAATTAGTTAAAAGGTATTAAAGATAAAAATATATAATACCCAATTTTCTAATCACTATTCAATTTCCGAAAAATAATTACCTATGAAGAATGCGATTCTTTACTCTTTATTATTATATTTTTTTACGCTAGGTAGAACAAAGTACGATATATTTAATAAGTGAACGATAAGATCCATTAATATAATTGCAAATGTATCTCCTGAGAGTTCAACGGCACCACGCAGCCGTAATTACCGCCCGTCGAGCCGTGTTTTATGGCGTGGCCGTCACTATGCCATGAATTTATGATAATAGTAGATATATACACACATGTGACATATATAAAAATTTTCTCTAACCTACTTTGGGACACATTACGAAAAATACTTTCTTATCTACAACGTAATAATCCCTGTTAAATATTTCAACCAAAGATTCTTATCATATCTTTCATTTCAACCTTCTTGGTCTTAGGCCGGTCGTTGATATTGCAGTCAGTGACCAGAACTGTTTTGTTCCGTACCTCAAAACAAAAATCAAAACCCATAAATTACTCCTTGCGTTTTTCTGTTTGCCTATATGTCCGTAAAAGATTTGCCTTGAAACTACCTACTGGCAGAGAATATGTAATAATACTACGTATAGAATGGACACTTCGATGTCCCGCCCGATTTCCCCGCATCACTCAACCCTTCCCCTCATAAGGGCGACGGTTGGTATTTTGTACGTGTTACCCACACGCGGTGCGCGTGTAAATACACGTCACTGATTGATGTCTGTGTAATAGAAACCAAATTAAGCGTCTGTATGGAATTTTGGCGGAGTGTCCGCGGTGTCCTACTGGTCCGATTGAGTTCGGTTTTTGCTAAAACACCCTTCTAACCACTATTAATACAAATATAAATATAGCTTCATACTAAGTTCATTTTACTTAACGGAACACATCTTAATAACCTTTTGTACTCATGCAGACTAAGTTCATTTTACTCTTTCTTAACGGAACACATCTTAATAACCTTTTGTACTTATGATCTTTGACCACAAAGGTAACTTGCATTTGGGATTACCCTCAGTTAACTATGCCTTAAATATGAACCGTGCGATCCCACCTTCATGCTAAATTCAGTATAATCACTAAAGCTTCCGTCACAAACAACGCGATGCGATAGAAGATGAAATAAGTTATGAAATAAGTTATGTAGTTATGTGTTGTAAGTAATATCACGCAACTTCACGCCTGTTTTCCTGGAGGGTTATAAAGAGTACCTCGAGATATGGGCACGCATTCATGCATATCTGCAAATTACGAATGGAATATAGCGAGAACTAGTAACTGGTCAAATAACGGCTTCCGTTCCACGGCAGGGTCCCATTTATGGCAGAGGTAAGTTTCTATGCACACCATATGTTTAATTACTCAACACAAACACACACACAGAAACAAACATTCACATACAATTTTATAATATATTTTTTGAAATATTTTTCATAAATCTAGTATAGGTAACATGTTTTTTTTTTTAAGCTTACAACCAACCCAATGTTTCGAGGTGGGTGTGGGTGGTATCTTCGACAGTTTTCAACTTTAGCAGATATTCATCGTTTTTATAAAAATTGTACACAACTGTTGTAATGGTCCTAAACAAACATTTTTTTTTATTCTGCTTCAAGCTTTTTGTGTGCCAAGCCTTCCGCGGGTTGTTGACCTAGGAGACGCAACGACGAATTTCGGCATGTAGCTAACGAGTTCATATTCATACACTGAATGAGTACTCGTTGGCGTTCATTCAAAATACCAAGTTTTGTGATTATTTCGTTGCTTCGTACCAAACGAGTGCTTAATTAAACCTTTAATTAACACTGCGACACAGAAAACATTCGGTAGGATAGTGTGCGTAGCATTAATAAAGATAAACGTCAGCCAGAATATACATTTTTAACTTTTTAGTTAGTAAAAAAAAAATAATTACTACGTGAAAATTCGGTCTCAGCAAATACTGCATTTGGTCACGAGAGAGGGGGAGGTAAGAAATTGTAAAAACGGGTCACATAGTACGGGTACATTCCCTTATGGCATATTCTCCCCTCATGCTGCACAGAACTGTTGTATCTTTGCAAAGGCGTTTGGCCAGGTGTGAATATTTCAGCTGGGATAATGATAGGAGCAAACAGGATGTCTTTGAAAGGAAGCTAAGTAGGTACTAACAATCTAAAAACATTAAAAAACGATCATCATACCCAAATATTTATTTTAAAAAAAACTATACAAATTCAATAACTTTTATGGTTGACCCTTTAAGGTACGTATACATATCAAATATAACTATTAATTAACATCATTCTTAATTTACTTACACTAAGTATATTTAAGAAAAGGCATTTTGGCCATATTCTTGTAAGAAACCGGGATATCCAAGGTAGTTTTTTCTTATAATAGATGTATAAAACAAAATGGAAGCAGAATACCTTACTGTAGCTGTTACCTGTTACGTTTTATGTCTGTTTTATGTGTCTCGCTGTGTGTCAAATAAATGTTTCTTATCCTTATTAATAAAATTATTGCTAAAAACGCTGCAGTAGATACACTTTTCTGTCCGCTATCTTCAGTTAACCTGTTTTGGATAGAGAATTGTCCACAACATGACAGCGCTGAGCACTATCAAATAGGTACGGTGCGAAAGAAATAACACTCTACTACAGACCCGAAATAAGCCGAAATCTCCTTTCTAGGCTCGATGTGCAATATTTATTGATGAGCACTGTATTTACCCTTTGACGAGAGATAAATGATATAACACTGACTACGCCCTTAAGTTTCACCATCGAATCTTTATCGTAAACGTGTTACAAATAACCGGGTACTTACGCGGAGATTTTATTAAACAGGCACTACATCAAAAAGTATATTCATATCTTTTTAACAACGGATTTGGCATTAAGTTTTCCTCTTCTTGACATACTGACGGCTTTATTCCAGGACTCGCGAGACATCTGCATAGAACAGCCAATTATAAAAACTAACTCAAAAATAAACGCCTTAAAAGTCAGAAATTAACCAACTACACAGGTCTCAACTCTGCATTGAGACTCAAATATCAATATTTAAATCTATAAGCTGTATATTTGCCAACAACTTGAAATTGTTGGTAACCATACAAACTACAATTCGGTGTAAAAATACTGTAACCTTTATCCATTTTCATGGTTCTCAATCTAGTGTCTAGTAACAACTCCTAATAAAGCATCAAATTGTATGCTCAAGGTAGATGTATACATTTTCACTGCTGAAGATACAGCAAGACACAGTGTAATTTAAAATATACAACATAATCTCTCGTATGTCTGCTGTTTCACTTTAAATAACATCAAAATAACTACACATTTCCCTTATTTTAATGCTATGAAAGAAGTAAACCAGTTGGTATGATAAGTGGACATTGCAGCATAATCTATAAATAATAATGTACAGAAATATAACTCGTATTTTACAATCATTGCTTCGATTTTGGTTCCATTTATGCAAAAAAACTGACAAAACAAACACTGGCATTGAAAAGGGCATTTCGCCGAGCGGCAAGGAAACGTGCCATAGCAAGACGCGCTGCTATGTGTCCTTTTTATGCCCCGCCCACGGTGTGTCTATTTACGCGGAACTATTTTTTTTGTCTTAGTTACATATTTTCACATTCTTATTCGTAGTTAAGAGGCTATAGGAATCTACACTAAAATCAAAGATTCCAATGCAGCGTTACCATTTGAGACCTAAGCTGTTTTGTTATATTTTGTTTCGTTTTATTTATATAACGAATAATTTGTATAATTTATACAATAAATTGGCATAACCTAAAATTTGGTGTGTTCCAAAAACATCACAGTAAAGATAAAATATGGCAAATAAATTCGAACATCTTGTTAATATCGACACATGTTATATGATAACAAATATAATTCAATGCATATAATTTTATAAAATCTAATCTTTTTTCTTTAAATCCTCAGAAATGTGTTTCCCTTTTAAAGAAACTAGCAACAAACAATAAACTTCAGACTTAGACGCAGTTCAAAGGAGTGAAAGCAGATCTCTCTTTCCTTGTGGATTAGGGTGACAATATAATGTTATTGAGACGGACTTTTTGCAATTTGTGAATAGACTCATACTACTGTCGATTCGCATAATGAAATCCGTCGCTGGGTCCTTATTCTTGTAACATAAATAGCGGTTGCCATTATATTAAAAAAAAACTAAAATTGCAATAAACCCATAGACATATAGCCCGTAAACCAGACTCGTAGTGCAAACACGACACGTGAAGAGACTTAGCCCATTAACATCTCACGAATAACCCGTGAATAAGAACGAGGTCCTTCAAACTAATATGAAATTCTTTATTTTCTAATATGAAATGATTAACACTCACTGTACAGGTATCGGCAAGGATCTTAAAGTGCTGACTTCCGCAAAGGTGAATTACTGGGTCTGTTTGGTTATATTATTATTAAAGGCGAATTATCGATACCTACAATTCATCCATCGCGCAACGTTTCTCAAACAATAATAGTGATTCGTTCTTTATACTCGCTATTTGAATCTCTCCGGCTCTTGATAAATCGGTGAGCATTTCATTTTGACGTAAATGCGCAAAGTGATACTCACTCTCTCAGCGTCAAGATGTATGCCGGTACCAAAACGTAGTTTATAATCTACCTCTATAGTTTTGGTATTGCTACTGCCCATCTCAATTTATTTGAAATGACGTTATTTTTCGTCAATTATTGCATTAGTTGTTGGCAAAACAAGCCAAGCAGCTATTTTACATAGTTGTCAAAACATTTGAAGTCACGTACGGTACGCCGATACGCGCACTTTAGTACTAAAAATAGTATCTGTAGATTCAATTATGATGAATGAACATAAAATGAACATAATTATTCATGTTCAGAAGCATAGAAAAACATCTCTTATACAAAGACTATAAAGGAGACGGTCCGAATTTGTATGGAGCATTGGCGTGGTTATGTGCTATGTGCGAAATAAAGATATTAAAAAAAATATTTTTATTTTCTTTGTTATCAAATTAAACTCTTTAAAATAAGGCATATACAAAATGGTGGAAGGACAATTTTTTGACATTTTCTCCGTACTACGTATCTGTACACTCCATGTTTCTCTATGGTCGGAGGACCGCTATCTTGTAAATGTTAAAAATGCTATTCTTCTATTTATTGCATATGGGAGGGATATTGGGATTAACGTTTTAACAATTTTTTTATTAAATCTCGGTATTTTTTATTAATTACCAAGCACATGGTACAAAACAACACGAGAAATGGTCCGCCTCCTTTTACTTCATCCAAAAGTAATTAATAAACACAAATAAGACAAAAGCACTAAAATTATTGAAAAATCAAGATTTTCTATGCTTCTTTACTATACTTCGTTAACCGACATTATTATGTAGTCTTACTTAGGTATATTTTACGAATATGATTTTGTATAACATTTATTTTTACTGTATCTTACAGGATAAAGGAAGGTAAATGGAACTCTATTTTCAGGCACTGTAATTCTTATACTAAATTAACGAAACAATATTGTTGAACGTTTTAATACAGTCTAATTATCATAATTGTGATGTGTGATGACATTTTGACGTGATAATGTCATATTAATCGATGAATACTGGCTGCACGCTCGAAAAGGTGTCACGTTACGGCTGAGCTGAGTGTGCAAGCGAGAGCGCGGAACAAGTGATAGACAGGCACGATCGGCTTAAACGGCCTACACACCACCCTAAAATCATAGGCGAAATCGGGACAGTTGTGGTGGGGATGAACGTCCCTAAATCGTGATCTCGCTGGAAGCGATACAATTCTGGTCAATAATAATAATAATGGCAACCCATTATACGTCCCACTGCTGGGCACGAGTCTCTCCCCTTTTTGGGGGAGGGCCTGGAGCTTACTCCACCATGCTACTCCAATGCGGGTTGGTGGAGATACGGGTTAGTGGCCAACCCGCTGTCGGATGTTTTCAAACCACCCATAAGGCCTCCGACAACGACTGCTATCTATCGATAGCAACCGGGACCGACGGCTTAACGTGCCCTCCGAAGCACGGAAACTTGCAATTTAATTTGCCACTAGCGGTCACCCATCACACACCCTACCGCGCCCGTATCGCTTAACCGACTAGATAGCTTACTATCTACACCAGCCGCGGGGCCATGCGCGCTTCTGGTAACACGAGGCGATTTAGGGTACGATCTAGGGTCATCCACACCACTGCCCCGATATCGCCTTTTTTATTTCATAAAGGTGGCAAACAAGCATGCAGTTCACATTGGTGTTAAGTGATGACTGCAGCCTATAGACACCCACAAAAAGACCAGAGGTCAAAATGCAGATGTGTAGCCTGAGACCTTAGTTATTATGTCTCTGTGGTAGTTATAACTAATTTATGGTCGTGTGTAGCCGTTCTTAAGCGTTCGGAGTTGAAACGCATATTTTCATAATGACGTATCACGTAAAATTATCATCGTCCGTAAACCGACTTCACAGACAACCAACTTTTTTTTAATGTTACATTAGTGCCTGTTTCACAAGTGTCAATAAATTTAGATATTAAAAACTTATGGCCAAATACTGAAACGTCACATAAAATCTTAGTGGGACTTTTGCCTCTATAAAACACGAGCAAAGGACAGAGATAGCTCATATTTGAAGGTTACTTGAAATTAGGTGACGTTTGACAGTCGGGCAATAGATGAAGCCACCACGATATTTGTTAAAGTTAAAGTTAAAGTTATTGTACCCTTTCACATCCTTCTCTAACTTGAAGAAATCTGTTTATTTAAGTTAGAGCAGGATGAGAAATGATATTATGTTCTTAGGTTTTCGCGAGCTACACTCATTGAAATAAAACTATTTTTACGGATTTATCTCGCGTATATTAAACTAAAATGATTTTTTAAATCAACCCGACGTTTCGGTCGCTTTTCAGCTTCCGTGGTCCCGGGCAGACTGAGGTGACATTTGTCTGACAAAAGTTTGAAAAAATTATATGTAGCTACCTCCATCGATTTCGTAAACGCCTTGCGTAGCGTTCAGGATTAACACAAACGAAATGTCGGGTTGATTTTAAAAATCATTTTAGTTTAATATACGCGAGATAAATCCGTAAAAATAGTTTTATTTCAAGGATGAGAAATGTTACAATAACTTTAAGCCTGGGTTGCACCACGATATTTGTTAAAGTTATTCTAACATTTCACATCCTTCTCTAACTTAGGATAATCTGTTAAAGTTAGAAAAGGAAAAGAAATGTAACAATAACTTTAACAAAGCTCGTGGTGCCACTCAGGCTTACTTTTACAAATATTTATTGACACTGGTGAAATCCGCAGCTTATATTTTAGGAATGTTATCAAGATGGTGTGTGTGTACGCTTATTAAACGAACTTGCTATAAAAAAAGCTTTTTGAGTTGTAACCATTCCAAATTAATTCAATGAAATTTATGGAAAGGAGATGTTGCGAGCTCGGCTCTGGTTTGTACACTACCTCAAAAAATGGGTAATTTAAAGAAGAATCCGAAAAAAATTCAATTTATTTATTCAAGAATATATTTTACAGTTACAACCACATTTAATTCAAACGATTTTATCATTTTTAACTATGTTCAACATGGTGGCGATACAACCGACGCTTGGGATAGTACCTATTTAGATAAAACGAAACTAATGCTATCTGTATCTAACTAATGCGATCAATTTAAAGAAGTTCCGATGAATTTCTCTACATTGGAAATCGATTAATATTAAGTTCTTAGTATTAACACATGAAATAGATAGTATTTAGAAAACATTACTACTTTTCTCCAAGTACATACTATCTAATCAAAAAACAATTAAATAATGAAATTATGTCAAAATGACATCGCCCGCCATATTCGCCATGTTGGTTTTGTGTTGCAATTCTAACTGCAAATAATGTTTTGTAACTGCAAACAAAGCTAAATAAGTGAAAATATGCAGTAAAAAACGTTTTTACATTGATTTTGCCTGTTTAATGATATTGTGTACAATACATGGCCGGAGGTCCATACATTTTTGCAACATCTCCTTTATGGTTACACCTACATTTATATTAAATAAAACTCTAGTTACACTAAACATTCTATGAATGTATTTTTTTCAAGGACAACTACGCATTAAAATAAAAGTGAAAAAAAAAATCGCCATTTTCATTGTCTAATCACTTATCATGGATATCTTCTCGACGAGTATCTATCATACATGTCGAGAAGATAACATCTATTTATATATATTGGCATCATGAAAATTTGAAACTACAGTGCTTAAATGCATTTAGTTACATACATGACCAAAAACAAAGTATTCCAATGTAAACTTCAGTTTCATTTTATGTCTAAAATTAATCGAGACCTATGAAACAGGCACTTGTAACATTGACACTGTATATCAGCAGGCGTATTCTGTAAATCGGTGGCCATCAATTTTATAACCACTTTGCAGTACATTGACGGTTTCCCAAAATTATCGTAACTATCCCGTTACGCCAAAACAGCAATATGCTGCAAAGTGGCTTTCGAAATGATATCAACCGAGATACATAATACACCTTCGGGACGATCAATCACGCTTCGTCAATTCAATCCTGTCCTATCCAAACATGGCGCCGCAGTTCGAGCACCGTCGGTTCTTCAGAGCGAGACAGCACAGAATTCCAATTGGGAAGAACAGGATGGCGCATAAAATACCGAGACAGGTGAAGTCGTCTTCGAGTATGCCGACGCGGCAGGCTGGGCATGCGCCGATCGCTATGATTGTCGGTGGTATGATGATGCTGGTGGCGCCGTAGTTTGGTTGGTACGCGGGGTTGGGTGGTACGGTGCCTTGTGGTGTGTAGCCGGGTGGCGGGGGTGGGTACATCGTCGGACCAGGTGGCGGGGGTGGGTACATAGTCGACCCAGGCGGCGGTGGCGGGTACGGATTGCTCTGAGGACCTGGAATTTGATAATATTAGAATTAATTCAAATGATTTTTTTTTTGTGTAATGAAGGTGGCAAACAAGCATGCAGTTCACATTGATGTTAAGTCATGACTGCAGCCTATAGACACTAACACAATGACCAGAGGTCAACATGCAGATGCGTGACCACCCCTGAGAACTTAGTTATTATTTCTCTGTGATAGTTATTACGGGGCCATACATTACCATCTAACCAGAACACGATAGTGCTGAACACTGCCATTAAGCGGCAGATAAATTAAATAATGCGTTGGTGCCTATGCCCTCGAGCTCTTACACTGGAACTCTACCACCAGTCAAATGAATTAAAATTATTATTGCTGAAAATATTCTCTTCATCTATGATGTATGTATCGTGTTTTATCCCAAGCCTAATAAATAATTAGATACGCACTCACAGCACCACACTATCTATAAACATGTACCGTAGGTGCCGTTGCTCACACACAACAAAAACACAAACATCCTGACTCGAAACAAACTACCTTCCTATTGAAATAGTTAACCCCGATTGTTCGGTTCAACTTCTGGACATTCAAGAAAAACTAATATTCTTTGCTTAAAAGTCAAGCTTGGTAATTCAACCAGTAGCATATCACTGAGTTTTTTTTTTTTAAATAAAATATCCCATGATCACGTTACAGCCCGAGCAGTAAAATCTCGTAACCACTAAGCCATAGAGGCAAGATACTTATACCTACTTAATAAAGGTAATTGCAAATCATAATTTCAGTGGAAAATCGCTTCTGAACAAATCAGGCTTAGTGATGACGGCATCGCGGGACGGTCCTGCCCATCCAGAGTTATTGTAATTACTACCGCCCTAAGGCAGTGGCATCATTGTTCCCCATTCTTTGGTTCTCAGACTGTACTCAATTGAGCAGTGAGGTCGTCAAATACCTACGTCGCGTAATATAAGATAGTTACAGACAAGTATAAAACATACTTGAAATGACATTAAATAATGTTAACGTTGTTGGAGATGAAATATTGTCATATATCAGTAACGGTAATTCAATAGTCTGAACTAATTACACAGACAATACATTACTGGAAAAGCAAGGTGATAAGATTACTGTAGGTAATGAGTCAACAGGCAAATTAATATATCTTCTTATGTTATCAGAATTCACATGTATTCTGATCACCATTATACTACATGCCTTTTCATCCCCGCAAGAATAGGCACGGTAAACGCATGCATTTACCAGTGGTAGAGTTCCAGTGAAGGAGCTCAAGGGCATAGGCACCTCCATATTACGTAACCTATCTACCTCCTAATGTGTATTCAGCACTATTGTGTTCAAGTTAGATGGTAATGTATGGCCCCATAATAACATTCACAGAAACTTAACAACTTCTGTCTTGTGGGGGGCAACCTATCTGCATTTTCTGAACTCTGGTTTTTGTGTAGATGGCTTAAGGCTGCAGTCATCACTTAACATCAATGTGTGCTGCATGCTTGATTGCCACCTTTCTTACATCAATATATATATATATATATTTTTTTTTTGACACCTTTTTTATCTGACACTGATTCAGGAAGTATTTTGAGGCTGAGAGGAGAGTATTTGCTGAAATACCCTCTCTAAGTAACACACATATAGCCAAAAAATCTCATTATGGCTGAATAGCTGATTACATCTATATATATATATATAAATATCGATTGCCGTTTGTAAGTCACCCCAAAACTCGAGAACGGCTGGAATGGTTTGGCTAATTTTTGTTTTGAATGATAAGAAAATATGAAGAAATTGAACAGCAATAATAAAAACCACAAGTTCATTTTCCCAAACAAATAGTCTGTATCTATCAAACCTTTGACACATTACATCATTCAGAGGCAAGCTAGTTAAAAATAAAAAAAAGCATACATCTAGACTTTATTTCAACATTTAATAAATCTTTTACCTGTGTGCAAGTCATAAAATGAATATTTAAAATAAGATCTTGAAAGGTATGCCTGATCATCACAGTTTTACAAAAAGAACAAAGAAATGTCATAAAATTTGCATACAGAATTAAGTTGCAGTGGTTTTTAGACTATGTTTTAGATAACACATTGGTGCAGTCATTGTTAAAAACCCGCTTGATTTGGAAAGTTTCCTGTGTCAATCCATATACCTACCAGGACAAACATATGCATACAAATGATTGTTTTGGAACTGACTTTTTGTGTACACTGTGTGTATGTGTGTGTGTACTGAGTGAAACATAGCATGTGGCTGTGAGTGTAAGCTCTTATTTATTATTTTTTACACGTACTTTTACTTAAATTAGATAAAAAGGTTATTCATGTAAAAAATGTGATTAACTTGATAACATTATCTTAATGATAGCACATCTGTGTGCCTGAGCAATACAATGTTGATTAGGTGTATTGTTTATTTAAAAATAAAAGTATACACATTAACCAGTTGTTTGTGCAATGAGACATTATATCCCATGTTATTTTTATAATTGTTTCATATTCACTCGCACATGACCTGATATGACAATTCTTGATAACAATTGAGATTCAAATTAGATTCTACTTTTGATACTAGAACAAACATTATGGAAGTTGTTTTAACACTCCTGGAAATGCCCAATATGCCGAAATTATGTTAATGATTAAGACATTAATTAATGTACCTACTTCAAAGCCGTTTCGCAAGCATATTGCACCACATTATACACTTACAATGCTCCATGTAGTTCATGGATTTAGATTTAGAAAAATGTGACATCTTGTAAGTTTTCAACGATTTGTATATTACCGGTAGACATTTGTATAACGTAGCAAAAACATATTTTACTGTGGCGTCACATAATTATGAGAATCTTATCAAGAACTATATATGATTCACCGTTTTTATGTATAGTTGAACCTTACTGTTTCACAACCTTACCTGGAGGTACAGTTGCAGAATATGGTGGCGGTTGTTCGGTAACCGAGGGTTTCTCCATGTTTAAGTTTATCACTCTTTTATGCACTGGAAACAAAATTAAATAATAAATAACAAAGGCAGAACACAATCGTCAACACACACTGCAGGAAAATCTGTTAATGACAGTCAATGTGTCAATACTGTCAATGTCATGTCACGTCAGTCACGTGTCATACTCGTTCCACTCGTTCTTCACCAATATGGAGTGTAAAATTAACGAGTACCGTCTGTTAAGGAAGGGAAACACTGAACTGGCCCGAAAGCAGTAGACGTTCTACGATAGAACAGGGTGGGTAATTGCCGTAGCATTGGCAACACTGCCCCATGCTAGAACTTTCTCAGAAAATATGTAATAATACCATATACTATCTAGGTATCGATGTCGGGTTAAGTAAGCTGGAACCCGGCTGACAAACTTAACCATTACCACACCGCGGACACTCCTCCAAAATTCCATACAAACGCTTAATTTGGTCCCTATTACACAGACATCAATCAGTGACGTGTATATACACGTGCACCTGTGTCCGTAGCACGTAGAGAATACCAAACGTCGCCCATAAGAGGGGAGGAGGTTGGGTGAGGCGGGGAAATCGGGCGGGACGTCGAAGTGTCCATTCTATACGTATTATTATTACATATTCTCTGCCATGACTATAGATGGCCCGAAATCCCAATATGGCGCATGGATGACATTGACATGGGGACGAAAGAGTGCAATTAGGTTTACCAGTGAGATGAAACTTCCTCACTTATAGGGAATACTTAAGTAAGGTTTCTAGATTCTATCAAGCGGTCGTATGCCCAATCTTTGCGACTATGTATGTATCACGCCAGGTCCCTAATGGAGCAGTGAGTGTAGAGCGCCAGATATCCCGGTCCTGACATACCTCTCGTGCCTCATCTTCATCTCTCTTTGCGACTATCTTCAAAATAATTACAATAGCTATCAGTATTGTTTTATTTGACTTTCCGGAGTCATGACGTCAAACTCAATACACATAAAGAAGGCAAATGTCAATATAAATGGGTCAAGCAATAAACATTTTTTGCGCGTGTGCATACGGTCGCATACGTCCGGCCGCTGCTCGACAGCACTATCACAGAGAAATTACGACTTAGGGCTCAGGAGTGATAACGCATCTGCAACTTGACCTCTGGTTTTTGTGTAGTAGATATGTCTATAGATTGCAGTTGTCATTTAACATCCGTATGAACTGCATGCTTATTTTTAATAAATTTTAGTAGGCAGAAGGGTTATAAAAAATAAAACATCAAGTAACTATTGAACTTTCAATATATTCATATTTCACAAAACAATAACTAATAAGTAATAACAGAATTACTTCAATAATAATACCATGTTACAGACACTGTAATTGAACATGTAATCTATAGAGTTACAGTGTTTTAATATACAAACGAAAAAGGAAAATCTTTATCAAGTTAATTAAATAAAAACAAAAAAAAAAATTTTTAAATATTTTATTATTCTTCACATTTAGCATCTGAACTGATAGTCATTCATAAACCACTTTAAATCATTATGGTATTATTTTATTAAAAAATACTAGTTTTATACTTTGGGTGAATCTTCTTGGTGAAGGACCTGTGAAGGTTTCTATTCTGATTGTATTAACTGCATTAAAACTAAACTTTACTTTGTCTGTAACATAAATATAACCCAATTTAATTGACATCTACAGACTAAAATCAAACTAAGTTGTATTGTCAGCTGCATTACACATACAGTACAACATTCTAATTTGTAATAAAATGTAATTCTTGTTAATTTTGTATTCAAACTCATTCTCATATTATCTCATTCATATTTAAATAGCGTCAGCGATGATTACAAACAATCGCCTAATCATGTACAGTTCTTGTAATACACCAATGCGGTCGGCGCTTGGTTGTTAGTTTTTTTTTTTTTTTTGTTATGGCATCGCTATTGCGCATATTGCCAGTGTCAAGTAAAACGATATTTCGTATTTATTTAAGCAGCGTAAAAGTTAGTTTATTATAGTCATAGTCATCAAGTATAATATGTAAGTATCAAGTATATAAGTTATCAAGTATAATATGTCAGTCAAGTTATTCAAGTAAAGCGATGGCTACTTTACCAGAACATTTACAATGAAATTTTGGAGACAACCTGAAAGGTCGTCTTTTCGCACTGTTATTCTATTTCACTATACACGGGCACTGTAATAAACCTATATCAAATATAAATATATATATCAAACAAAATGCCACCAACTTTATTCAATATAACTTAAAAATACACCAAGAAAATGAAATAAAATAAATGCACCATACGCCTCTTTCAAGGTTCCCGCCAAAACTCCTGGTTGTTAGTTATGATGATTAGTGTACATGTGCGGGGTATCAGTGTGCGTGCCTTACAGAGCGGCGAGTCACGCGCACTCTCTCGCATGCACACACGCATTTACGTGTACAAACACGTGTATATCACAACTAAGGGTCGACCGCGTTCGTGATTTGCATAGATTAGTTGTTGTACCTATCGGCATATCTTGACAGCTTAATTTCTAAACATCAAATCACAGACTATACATTTGTGAATGAAGTCTATAAAATATGTTTGTGTAAAAATATCATCAACAAATCTTAACTAGTACAAGGAATTTAGATAGTCAAAATATACATTTAACTTAACAAGATAACATAATTAAATTCATAATGTTTATATACAAATCAAAAGTATTCCTAATTAAATTCTACATAAGGAATCATGGCTGAAAGTGTTCAGGATACGTGGAATAATTTGCAAAAATAGAGAGACAATACAATTTGTTTTGTTAATCTTGCATAATCACAGACGTAATAACAATTCATAGCTAGGTTGTTTTACTGTGATAACAGATAATGAAGAAAAATTCGATGCACAGTCAAAATTAATTACTTTTTCACTTATTTATTGACTAAATTAATGCATACATTATTAAATCACATATTTATGTGATAATTATCAAAGTATAGGCTAACTATGTGCCGACTTTGATTGTTACAATGCAACTAAATCTGCTTTACTTTTAAAAAATAATAAGTAGATATCTCAATCAATGTCAATAAATTATTGTATTGTCATTGAAATACTTTGTATGAGCTTGTGTGTCACAAGTTAAGAAACTTAAACAGTAAAATATTTTCATTTTCTTGCAAATAAATAATCTGTAGAGTCGAAGTAGGAAATCACACTGGGCACGAGTTGAAAAAATAAATAGATGTAATGCCTATACCTAAGTATGCTCTGTATTTCACTATTCCTGTTTCAAAAATTAAAAAATTTTTTTCAAAATCTATAAATTACAGACGAAACCTCGTTATATTGATATGCACAGATAATAAATATATATTATGTTTAGTCACTAGCACAGGATAAAAGTAACGATTAATGTTTCATTGAAAAAAAAACGTTCAAACTTTTTCTTTTCTAGAACAACATTCCCCAAAAGATATCATTCCCATGACGTCCGACGTGTAAAAAAACCAATTCGAGCGATCCCAGATTGAATTGCACAAGGACGTATGTGTGTTAGGATAAAATTATTGGCTTTGAAACTTATCTCCGACAAATATTTTTCTGATAGAATGTTTCGTTTATGAGTTGAATCAACTCAAAAACTTAACATTTTGTCAGCAGCTCAATTGTCATAAAAAGTTTCGTCGAAGATAAGTTTCAGAATCATATTTGTTATTTATTTATTTTTCAGAAATATCAACTTCAATTATTATCTCGTTTATTACCAACTTTATTGAATCTATATAATTATATATAAAAATGCAACCCGTTTTCCTTGGTCACGGCATCACGCGTGAATGGCTGGACAGATTTGGCTAATATTGATTTTAAATGATATTTGGAAGTCCAGGGAATGTTTAAAAGGTAAGAAAATATGAAGAAATTGAAGGGAAATAGTAAAATATCTATCAAACCTTTGACACATGTCATATTTTCATTCTGAGGCAATACGAAGTTTGCCGGGTCAGCTAGTAGTATATAAAAATCAAACCCATCGAAATTAAAATGTCATAATAAGGGAATCATTTAAAATCAATTTATTGGATATATCATTCACTGTTCGGTTCACTTTTTAATTTATCCATTTTAAGAGATGTTTGAAAAATGTACGGACCTTCGGTTGATAGTGTACATTATATGTATTACAAATAAAAAAGGACATATATTATGATATTCCGTTTTATATAAGACATTTTCTTCAAGTTTTGATAACACAATTTTATTACGCATTCTAAAATTTTTCCCCATTTTTGGGGAAGTGTATTCGACCTGGCCGGTTTTGTAACATCTCCTTTCACCTTCAAGAAATGGTGTTTTCAAAATCTAGTGTAATTCGGCCAATAATGAATAATCGTTGCCACTAATGCATAATTATGTTTGCGGCAATTCACCCGGATGGGGTTATTTAGCATTAATTACTAGAAACGCACGGGCACCCAACAGCCGGATTGTTCATCGCGCCTGTAGTAGTGCGCGCGGCCGTCCGGGAAAACTGTGACCGCCGGAAACGGATGTTGTTGTATGAACTTCAGCGTCATTCGGATCTGTGGAAAGCATTTAGTTAATTCAGTGGTCCTGGTTTCAATTCCTGCTCGAAGTCGAATGTTTCTTTCTATTTTTTTCTATAAATCTTTAAAATATTTTACTCACATGCGAAAAATATAATGAAATGTACAATCATAAAGGCTTTACGAAATTTAATAAATTGAAACGTTTATTGTAATGTACGGCCCTGTAATTTCCGGCTCAGAGGCATAACACCTTAGACCTCAGGAGTGGTAACGCATCTGCATTTTAACTTCTGGTCTTTGTGTAGGTGTCTATAGGCTGCAGTCATCACTTAACATCAAATGTGAACTGCAACGCTTGTTTGCCACTTTTATTACATAAAAAGGCATACTCACATTATGCACAAAATGCGGCGGCTCGACAGCCGGCGTGGTGCTGAGGTGGCGCAGTATGAAGTCGTCGGACTGCTCCAGCCACAAGTCAACGCCGCGTAGAGGGTCGTAATTGAACGGCCCGATGCGGAGCATGCCCACTGCGTTGTCATATATGTCCATCACCTGAAATTATTTGTGCGTATTTGGTTATATTTAAGGCGTAGGGACGTGACGACCCCACCGCCCACTAGCGGAAGAATTCTCTTCTACTGGAAGACTAAGTTTATTAGAAATCTTTGAGACGTGCATTTTATTATAAACTAGCTGACCCGGCAAACTTCGTATTGCCTCACAATGAAATAATGTGTCAAAGGTTTGATATTGTATAGGAAAATGAAATTAAATGTAGAGATTCCCGTGGGAATTAGTGTGTTGTAAATGTTGGCCAGGCTTAGTATCTATACACCACAAAAAGTTTCATTCGAATCCGTCCAGTATCTTCGGAGATTAACCTGGACAAAGGGACAAACAGACAAAAAGACAGACAATAAAATTAAAAATAATTGAAAAGTGTTCTAATACTATTTTAACATCGCCCCCAAACAGTTTTTCGTAAATATATACAATGTACAGACACGCGGGTTTTACTGTTTTATTATATGTATAGATAATAATTTAAGAAATAAAATAGTGAAAATTAATCTTATTATTAGAGCGTGTTAAACAAAGGTACGCACGTTACGCTACATCACACTACAACAGTTGCATGTGTGAGTAGGTTCGTGTTTTATGTGCGGCCGTAAGTAGAGGTAGGCTAAGTATGCATAGGGTGTGCATACTCTTAGTACAAATTGAGGACAACTTATTTCATAAATAAAAAATATTAACTACATAATTATGTAATTTCAGTTGATATATTATGATTACAACTCGATTTTTTTTCTCGACTTTTTTCTCTTTTCCATGATTCGGGCAACGTGCTATGTTAGCTCGTGGCAAATGACGCTGGACTTCAAGTCCACCATTGCAGAATTCAGCTCGCAACAGTACAGTCCAGAACAGTCTTGTCTTTCCTATAAGACTGGTACAAACCTGAGAGGAATGCGATCCGCCGGTGATCATGCGGGCCCCGCGCAACGGCAGTTCGGGGCCTTTGTCAGGGAACGAGGCAGCGAACAGATCTCCCGCGCGGATGTCCACCCCGACCCCGGTGACCAGCGGCGTGGGCGGCCCTCCGCCGAGAGCCGAGTTCAGTTCACAGCAGCACGCCAAAGTAAGGTCTATCTCTTCTGTTAACCGGTGGAACGACACTGAAAAAGAGTTTGGTTTATTAAATCTCGTGAAAATTGCTTTTTGCCAAACGGTTTATACGATTTCTGTTTATGGATGTCGTGCATCGTGCATCAAGCGATAAACGGAATTAAATAAATTATAGTGAATAACAATTGCCTCAGTAGTGTTCTGCTTCCTGGGTTCGATTCCCCGGTCGGGGACTTGTCAGAGACAAAGGTGTTAAACCCTTTAACTCTGGTACTATTGGCATTTTTTTTTCATTTTCTGGAAGTTGCCCAGTACCTCGGAGTTTGGTAATGTCACTAGGCTGGCCATCTGTTACATGAGTCACAACGCGAATTGTTGGTGTTTGAATGTATGCTTGACTGCATGCCTCTTACCTCTGCCAACCACTTCGGGGATTACAGGCGTGGAGTTACGTTTTTTTACGTTGAATAATAATAGATGCCAATTTACAAACTAAATAAAAAATAATTGCTTAGTGGGCAGAGCATATACTAAACGAGCAACGACGAACAATACCCAATAACGAGAAAGTATTTTCCAATTTTACAGCTAAGTAAAGTACATAAGACGTTACCTTTTTTGTTTAAAAAAAGTAGTGATAAGTATATCGTACGCAAACAAAACATTATCAAATGATAATTATCTGTTTGCTTATGATAACACTTCAAATGAAAGTCTCAATATCTCGCACATGAACGATGAGTCACAATCGTACAAAAATTCTCAGCCAATACGATTAGACGCTTCGTCTTACGACAATGGGATGCGCCTACGCACATCTCGATTCCTCTGGCACTTCGTCAAGAGCAATCACACGACCTTTCAACGTCACTTAATTATTACTATTTATGATACAGTAGCCGGCGTGGCCGGACACCTTCGTTCATGATGAATGGAAATAATAATTTTCATGAAAACATGTATTGACCTTGAAATATTTTCTGATGATTAAAAACTTGGCTTTCCACAGAAATCTGAACACTCCAAATTATCGCTAAAAATTATTATTTGCCGATCCAGTTGGTGCAGCGGTGTGTGATGACCCTTCGAACTGAGGCTCTTGGATCGATCCCCGCAGCGGAACTAATATTGGTATGACCTACAGATATTTGTTTCGAGTCTGGATGTTTGTGTGTGTGTTGTGTGTGAACAACGGTACTAGTGGTTATTACCAAGTGTGTGACAGTGAGTATAAGTGTATTTTTCTTTGCGTGAAAATACTTACGCATTTTTAACTGTGTCACACCGCGGACACTCCGCCAAAATTCCGCATCAACGCTTAATTTGGTCTCTGTTACACAGACATCAATCAGTGACGTGTATAAACACGTGCACCTGTGTGCGTAGCACGTAGAGAATACCAAACGTCTCCCATAAGAGGGGAGGAGATTGAGTGAGGCGGGGAAATCGGGCGGGACGTCGAAGTGTCTATTCTATACGTAGTTTTATTACATATTCTCTGACTGTGACGCGAGTTCTATTGCCGAAGACACATGTGTTTACATTTACACGTAGGAGGTATGACGGTATGACAATAATAAGACATTCTTGGCGCCGGCTAGGTAGATTCATACGCATTTATCAACATGGAATATAAAGAAAACCACAAAATTAAAAGATTTATGAGGCATTAGATCAGCATGACTAACATCAAAATTGCTTGAGCTGAAATCTTTATGTTTCAGTACAATTCGTTAAAACAGGATAACATATCTACATTTTATAAATACTCAATATTCTTCAAAAACACCTTAAATAAAGAAAATTTGTTTTGCAAGTAAACATGGATTACGAATTCCTAATTGGTGTGTCATGATGAACAGTATAGACTAGACTAAATAATAGTGTCCAGATCGCATCTAACGCATTCTGGACTACTTTTGCCAAATAGCTAGAAGAAAAAGAAGATAAAACATAAGTAGAATATAAGTGAACACTTCAGAGTACCGCTGGGGGTCTATAAATCCCCCAATTATCTGTAACTAGAAGTGTCACTCGGGTGTTAAACAGTGCCGGATAAATCCGGTGCGGGGCCCGTAGCAAATGTGACCACGGGGCCCTAGAGTTACATTGCCTACTGAAATTTAGGATGTAAATAAAACAACATTTACGAAAAGGAATCGAACATTTAGGGGATTTCCCCTGTAAGTATTGTGGTATTGCCAACTTGCAACATAATAATATAGGTACCTATATAATTAGTGGTCAACACTCCCTTTGAGAATAGCTAAGGTGTATTACATATTTGTGTTTTTTTTTTGGGCACAGGCACGGGGCCCCCAATGGCGCGGGGCCCGTAGCATTTGCTACTCCTGCTATATGGCTAATCCGGCACTGGTGTTAAACAGTGATTCTGGACATGCACCACTATAGTAACCGCCGCCCTTCCAGAGCCCTTCAGAAACCTTTTAATTATTTAAAGCCGCAAACACGAGATCTCTAGCAGAGAATATGTAATAATACTATCTAGTACGCAGTAGACGCTCGCAGTCTTTAAAATTTGAACTTTGTCTTTAAATCGCCTTTTGTGATACGTTGCAAAAACAACGTATCTCAGTGCAAATCGGAAGAAAGAACGCTCAACACCTCCGGGCACTTTCGCCAATTATGGTTATAAATTAGCCGCCTACCTCGCACTGACAGTTGTAGCTTTTGATGGGTAAAAGATTTTTTTTTAATTGGCCAATAGTTTTTTAGTTGAGCCATTACAGTTTTTTTTTCCTTTTTAATATAATTATACTTATAATGTAAGGTACTCACGCATAATATTAGCGAACAGCTCATCGGAGTACCGCTGGGGGTCTATAAATCCCCCAATGAGCTGCATCTCGAGGCGTCCCTCGGGGTACCCCAGGGAAATATGCTGGACGCGCGCCACCATCGCAGCCGCCGCCTCTTCCGTGCCCGAACCGTCGAGATGCGCTAGCGCTACTGCTCCTGACCCTAGAATATAAACAAAGTAATATTAAGAATTATTGGCGGAGCTCGAGGGCGTAGGCGCCACCGCATTACCTAATCGATCAGCAGCCGAATGGTAACGGATCTATATTTCGATCTCCGGGTTTTTGGAGATATCCATAGGCTGCAGTCACTTAACACCCACGTGAACTACATAGTTATTTGCCATCAATAAATAAAACAATTCTTTTAGCTACTGCTCGGAAGTGGTTGACAACATGCTCTTTAATTTAAACTCCGAGTGCAGTTAACGGTCAGTGCTCGATTCTGAAAAAAAAGCCCGCCACGTACTTTTCCAGGGTCAATTTGGTTTACATAGAGTCTAACATAACCTACCCGTTTCCCCAGGACGGCGAATGTCTATGTCTATGAATAAATGATGATAATCATATCATGTTATCATGATGATATTAGCCGCACGACGTCCACTGTTGGACAGAAGTTCAGTTGAAGAAGAAAATATTATGCCTACTACGAGATTGCCTTGTCTTAAACAAACTCGAGTATTGTTTAGTTTGAGCAGTTAAGTACGTACGCAATACTTATAAATCGTTTTTCAAACTCTGTCTCCGACTAAATAATAGTTTAATGAAAAACAAACCTGAATGTCTGACGACAACTATGATACATGATGTGGCGTCATCCGACCCGATGATGTTGACATTTTCTGAAACATAACAAAAATATTCTTAAGTTATTTTCCTTCAAAATTTGTTAAGGAAAACCATACCTTTTTCAAAATGTACAACCAGTAAGTGCACTCAATAGCAATAACAATAGGATGCTATAGTAACCACCAAGAAATATTGCACATCGAGACTACGAAAGAGACAATCGGCTAGTTTCGACTTCGTAGAGCGTTATCTCTGCTGCACACTGCCTACGTAAGCATTGATAGTCCGGTATTGGTCAAAACTTGATCAAAATGGTCGACAAACGTCATAAAAATAAAACATAAGACAAGTAAAAGATAACGCTCTACAGACCCGAAATAAGCCGAAATCTCCTTCCTAAGGTTGATGTGCAAATACGTCCCACTGCTGGGCACGAGTCTCTCCCATTATTGGGGGGAGGCCTGGAGCTTACTCCACCACGCTGCTCCAATGCCGGTTGGTGGAGAATGTGGAGATAAGGGATAGTGGCCAACCCGCTGTCAGATGTTTTCAAACCTCCGACAAGATTTAACGACTGCTATCTCTTGATAGCAACCGGGACCGACGGCTGAACGTGCCCTCCGAAGCACGGAAACGCGCATTTTAATTTGCCACTAGCGGTCACCCATCTCACATCCGACCGCGCCCGTAGCTTAACCGAGTAGATCGCTTACGATCTACACCAGCCACGGAGCCATGCGCGCTTCAATGCATATGTATATGTCTAGATGTAGATTATATTCAATAATTTCGTGATACGCATAGTTTTATGAAAATTGCGTATGAAAATGGATACTTATTACTGCTGATGAACACCTACATGTAAACTTAGTTTCTCAATGAACATCTATTGCCATTCCCTAGACCAATATAGTAATGGTCTATTCTATTCCACTTGAATAGACCACTGATGGCCACTGATAACTGATCGTCTATAAGAATAATGAAAGTTACTCACTGTCGTGTGGCACAGCAGCGGCGAGTTCTCTTTGCGCTACGTACAGCAAACCTTGTGGTCCGACGACCCTGGCCGCCCCGGCCAGTAGTTGGGCAGCCGCATCCCTGTACCCGGGGTGGGCCTGGAGTAGCGCCTGCACCGACGTGGGGCACTCGTCAGCGAGCACGCCGTTCAGCACCACCACCATGCTGCCTCTGGAAGAAACAAAAGAATAGTCGTTACATTTCAGGTTCGCGGCGGAACCAGTGGCACACCGCGGACACACCGCCAAAATTCCATACAAACGCTTAATTTGGTCTCTATTACACAACAATCAATAAGTGACGTGTATTTACACGCGCACCTGTGTGCGTAGCACGTAAAAAGTACCAAAAGTCGCCCATAAGAGAGGAGGAGGTTGGGTGAGGCGAGGCAAACGAGCGGGACGTCGAAGTGTCCATTCTATACGTAGTATTATTACTTAATCTCTGCCAGGGGCCCGCGTTACTCTATGTTCAAAAGTTTAATTTAAATTATTTTTAATACAGTAAGTACCCTGTAAGAAATATTGCACATTGAGCCTACGAAAGCAACAATCGGCTAGTTTCGACTTCGTAGAGCGTTGTCTTTGCTGCACACTGCCTACGTAAGCACTGATAGTCCGGTATTGAGGGTATTGGGCAAAACTTGATGAAAATGTTCGACAAACGTCACATAGATACGGTGCGAAAGAGATAATGGCCTACAGACCCGAAATAAGCCGAAGTCTCCTTTCCAAAATCGATATGCAATTTTTCTTGTTGGATACTGGACGTATTGGACCCAAGGGACTTTATTAACTACGTCTGCCAACTCAATAATGGCGGTGAAACTATTCCGTTCGGGTTGCAGTAACTATAACAACGCGGGATGGGCAACAGAGTCCCGCGATTAAACTACCACCACTGGAGTATTGCATATTTTACCCTAATGACGCACAACACTGTTGTCAGCGTCTTTGGACAAGACTTTGTCCAGCTGTGAACATCTTCATGCTGGAGTAATAACATACCAAATGCATATGTATGTATACACGGTACATATACCAAAACAACATTATTCACAATTTTTGTCTGTCTGTCTGTTTGGTGGGGCTAATCTTGGGAACGGCTGGACCGATTTTGACGGCACTCACTGGCAGATAGCTGATGTAATAAGGAGGAACTTAGGCTACTTTTATACTAGCTGCGCCCACGACTTCGTCCGGGTAGATACTGAACAATCATAAATTCTCACGCGGGCGAAGTCGCGAGCACAGTAGGGTTGCTGAGGATTCCTCTTCCTCTTCCACATAATGAGGAAGTTCCGCAATATTTTGGGATCCTCAACCGTTTCCGCATCCTCAAAAATTAAAATAAAAAATTCCTCTTCCGCTACCGCTTCCTCAAAATTTAAGAGGAATTCATGAGGAATTTTGTTGCGCATGCGCGTCGCGTATCGATGGCAACGCACACGCCGCAGCACGGTGCCAGGCCGAACAGGCGAGCGAGACCTCCCCACCCGCCACCGGCGCTGTTCCTTGATTGTTTGTTTTAATTTTATTGACATACATTATTTTGTTTATACGCGTACTCAACTTGAAAAATCGAAATATTCGGGGCTTTACAGAACTGTATCTTTACAATACCTATCTTCTCTTCCATCAAATGTACCAGCAAACGAGTTTTTAGCAATGCTGTATTGGTATATGATGAGCTATAAAACCGGTTGTTGGAGAAACAGCGTCCAAATATTTATTTTATAAAAATTAACCTCCCTGTTTAAAATAAATTTCGATTAATAGTATTCAATTCTTTTATTTTGATTAATAATATTCGACTTAAATACCCAATTAACAAAGAAATAAAGACTGCATTCTTATTTTCATTTCAATTCCTAAATGAAATTGTGTCATTCACGTTTTGACTCATCTTTTTTTGGGTGTGCGTGTTTTTTTAATGTCTGTAGGTTGACAGACAAGCAGACGGGCCACTTGATGGAAAGTGATCACCGTCGCCTATGAACATTTGCAACACCAGGGGAGTTGCCAACGCGCTGCCAGCCCTGAAGGACTCCTTTGACGCCATTTTTGAAGAACCTCTTAATGTAGCATCTAGGGAACACCTCAGAGGGAAGTTCGTTCCACAATTTACACGTTCTGGGCAAGAACGAACGTGAAAACTGCACCGTTGAGCACTGCCAGGTGTCCAGTCGGTGTGGATGGAACTTTTCTCTTCGGCGGGTAGTACGGTGTAGGAAAATAGATGGTAGCACCATGTCAAACAGTTCAGCAGAGCACTCACCATTGTAGAGACGGTACAACACGCACATACTCCCAATGTCTCTGTGTAGGCTCAGATGTTCGAGCCTGTCAGTAAGTCCTGAATCGTTAACAATACGAACGGCGCGTTTTTGTAGGGAGTCAAGTGGAACAAGCTAGTATTTGGGGGCTCCCGCCCACAAATGAGTATGAGTAGTAGTAGCTGCCCCGAAGTGAAAGTGCCTGGCTTTGTTAAGCACCCCTAGCTTTTTAGATGCCAACTTGGTCTTACACTCAATGTGACTCCCGAATTGCACTTCGTTCGATATGTCAACGCCCAGGATACAGATACTCTTACCAACGGCGATCGGAATGCCCTGGAACTGTGGTGCTACAATGCATGGCGTTTTTTTAGCGGTGAACGTGCAGACTTGTGTCCTCGAGGGGTTGAACTGCATTAAATTAAGTCGATCCCAATCCGAGACCCGCTCCAGAGAGTGCTCGATTTCAGATACAAGTCTAGTCCTTCTTTCCTCGATAAGTGTCCGAGAGGCATTTGCACGGCTAGTGTAGTGTGCATATCTCGTACTATCATCGGTCTAGCAATGAAAATTGGAGTTTTGCTCCAACATTTCATTGATGTGCAGAAGAAAAAGCGTGGGAGATAGCACAGAGCCTTGCGGCACACCAGCGTTGATAGGTAGTCTGTCTGAGCGCTGACAGTCAACTAAGACTTGCATATAACACTCAGACAGAAAGCTGGCTGTCCAGTTGCATAGCCTCTCGGGAAGACCGTGGGATGGAAGTTTCGCGAGAAGTGCCCTGTGCCAGACCCGGTCAAAGGCCTTAGCAATGTCGTTGTGTAGATATGTCACTGGACTCGTCCTTAACTGCTGGACCAATTTTGATGATTCTTTATCGTATGTGTTTTGAGAATGGTTTAGATTTTAGATTCATAGTAAAAATATATACTTAGTTAAGTAGATAGAGACAGGACAACGGATTTTAGGTTGGGTCCGCTAGTATATATATATCTTCGTATCATACTCTTCTCATCTTTCTGTAGCGTGCAACGTCTCCCGGCTGGTGTAGAACGCAAGCGATCTACTCGATTAAACGATACGGGTGCGGTCGGGTGTGTGACGGGTGACCACTAGTGGCAAATTAAAATGCGCATTTTCGTGCTTCGGAGAGCAGGACGCCCACGGTCCCGGTTGCTATCGACAGATAGCAGTCGTTAAACCTTGTCGGAGGCTTTATGGGCGGTTTGAAAACATCCGACAGCGGGTTGGCCACTAACCCTTGCAAGTAACTCCACCAACCCGCATTGGAGAAGCGTGGTGGAGTAAGCTCCAGACCTCCCCTCAAGAAGGAGAGAGACTCGTGCCCAGTGCCCAGCAGTGGGACGTGTCAAGAGTTGCTATTATTATTATGTCATCTGCTTCCTCTTCCTCTTCCTCATCCTCTTCCTCATAAAAATATCCTCTTCCTCATCCGCATCCTCTAAATTGGCGCATCACAATTCCTCTTCCTCCTCCTCTTCCTCATAATCACTTCCTCAACAACCCTAGAGCACAGCTATCCAAAATATAATTACACTAATTATAAGTATCATTCGATAGCTAAATAGAGAAAATAATTCGTTGTATGTAGTAAAGGCGATTCCATTTCTCCGCTCTAGTACGTTCCCATACGTATACTACATGGGTTAAAAATAAAAATTATTACAACGACAGCCGGGTACAATACACGGGGACAAATTTTTCAACAATGACATCCACGTACACACACGTACACAAGTGACGAGTGGGACTCGATTGTCTCGCCCGTAATGTATTCGGAATGGCGTTGGGTCACGCGGGTGACACCGCTGCCTGTTCCACCGGCAATTTACATACGACCGTTTCTTTACAGGATGATTTTTAAAACGCATAACCTATCCTAAGGAGTCATTGGAATCATATATACGAACAATTTTTACCATGGAAGCAATCCTAAATCTGCTTCGCCATACAAAAAAATAAATGTCCAACACCGCGGGACAAAACGCATTAAGCAGTTGATTTTATTACGCGATTTCAGGGATGATTTTAAATCATCATCCTATATAAACTATACACTCAAACAATCTAGACACGAAGAATGCACACAAACAAAACAAGTAGACGGCGCCAAGAAAAAAAACGCACTTGAATATTTTTAAACAAAATTAACTCACGCGGGTATTAGCTGATAGAGACAAAACAGCCACAACATCCACTTAAACGTAAACATTTGTCGATTGTTAAAGAGCAAAACAATAATCACATCACTTGATACGTTTAATATCACACTAATTGACATGAACAATATAGACGCTTATATTTAAAATAATCGATAAGCGAAAATTAGTAATACCAAGATATAAAATGATCGCATAGTCTATATACTCGTAAAACACATTTCATCACGAAAAAAACGTACGATTAGGCTGAACACAATTATACGACAGAAGCAGCTGGCCAAGACAACTATGTATGAGAATGTGTTATACTATGCGGATGTACATCAGTTAATGCGTATAATACGAGGAAATTTGACGGCTATTAGCTTTGACAGACGTTATTTGCAGTAATAACATATGACGTGGTTAATACCACACCATGAATGAATCTAGGAATATATAAATTAGCAAACCCCATATTATACAAAGCAAGACAAACTCATCTTTCTCTAGCCCTACGTATTTTTAATACACCTACCTAAAAATACAATTTCAGCTATCATATAAATATGGCATTCCTAATTACTACGTTTTTAACTTACAAAAAAAATCAAACATTGTTTGAGCAACCTTAAGGCGGGTCTACGCTAGACGAACCAAGCACGAGCGAAGCACAAGCGGAGCCGTTCTCGGCTTCGTCGTTCGCAGCGTCAAGTGTGGACGTAAACTAAACACGTCCACGAGCGCACTGCGAGCGCGAAGCAAATCCCTTTGTGTTCGTCAAAAAACCGACAACAGGCGGAACGCAGCCGAGCACGAACGAAATGCTCGCAGCGCGCTCGTTCGAGGCTTGTAAGTTGGTCCACTCTAGACGAATTGTGTTCGGCTCGTGCTCGGCTCTCCTAGGGTAGACGCACTTTTATCGACTACGAAAATTGTGTGAGTTATATCTTAATGCATTTAAGCGAGTATTTGAGTTTAAGTAAAGATGTGCGTATGTCGTGTTCTTTCACGAATCTCCGTATAAAAGATATATTTATTAAACTCGCTGCTAATCCAAAATCAATATCAAATCAAATATTGCTTTTATTACTAAGCTCATAAGGTGCCCGCGTGGTCAAGAAGCCATTTTCCCAACAGAACATTATGTTTGGTGTTATTCGGAAATAGGTTGGATAGCAGTTATAATATCTAAGTTTAACACCAAACGTAATAAGTGGTTCATGACTATCTAAATGCGAATAGAGAAAGCTAAGAAACGTCTTGTGACTTAAGTAATAACAGATTTTAAAGAAATCGGTTTTTTTTTCTAGCTACTAAAGTAAAGCTTGATTTTTCGACTAAACACAAGATTAACAATATTATACAAGTACTAGCGGTCCGCCCCGGCTTCGCGCGGTGCAATGTTGCCTACCCTCTCCTATTCGTCTTAGCGTGATGATTATACATAGATATAGCCTAAAGTCTTCCTCGATACGTTTTATAGTTTAGGCAGCGTACGCAAAATAAGTAACTTTTCTGGTTGATTTTTTACACCTTGTGTCTGAAAAACCCAAGTATCTTACGGAACCCCTATTTTTCCACAATAAAATATAGCCTATGTTACCCGTGGATAATGTAACTTTCGAATAGTGAAAGAATTTTAAAATCGGTCCAGTAGTTATTGAGCCTATTCATTACAAACAAACAAACAAACAAAAAAATATTACCTCTTTATAATATTAGTTTATATTAGATTGAGAAAAAATATATATTGAAATACAATGGTGAATTTTCACAATGCAATCCTTAATTAAAATAATTACCGTTTCTATCATAAAAGAAATAAACGACCAGTCCACAATAATGATAAGTTAGAAGTGCAACCTATGACATTAATCGTATAGCAAAATTATGAAAACCACATGGTTTGGAATAAAAGACATTAACAAATCATAGCAACACGCGTAAGTAAATAGTGATTTGTGTGAGTAACTCTATATTTATCATTTAATGCTGACGCACGACGATTTTATACTTAAAATATACTCATAATTCATGTCTGATATGATGGTCCGATAGTAAAGTGCTCATGAAGATATCGATACCACGACCAATCACCGCTGCAATTAGATCGTAAACGCTGCGATAAATGAATTAGGACGATGCAACAAAATTGATATATTAACCAATAAATCAATACAAAAATATAGCTATATAGCTCCAATAATGCTGTCAAGTCCATAAATTAATGATAAACACATTAAACAAAAGACTGACATAACTAAACAATATCTTGTCACGGCGTCGTTTATTAATGTAACATGATTATTATAACATAAATTAGAAACAAAGTTTCCCATGTAATTTGCTTGTATCCTATGGATAAAAATTATGGATGTAACATGGATAACGGATAGATATCAATACATCACCCGAGGTGCCGTGACAGAATCGTTAAGAGGTCGTTGATTTCATTTCTTAGACATGACTAATCAGCAAGTCATGTATATTATGTACGAAGAAGAATATATTGGAATGTTTGATTCGAATGCAAATGCAGTTATATTAGGCCAACCAAATATATAAGGTATTATTATTATCACTTATAACGAAACATAAAATGGGCATGTAAGTAACAGTGCTGCCAAAGCAAAATGTATGATTCCTTATGTGAATAAGGATCAATTCTCCGAATTTTCCTGCTACATTTGACAGATTCCCCGATAAATTTTCGATACTTATGTTTGGAGGCTAGACAGTTAATAAACCAAAAAATTGCGAGGGTAGATGGTGCGAATCGGAATAACCTATCATTGATTTAGAAATTAAAGAAAAAACGAAAAGAAATTTGACTTGGGGCAGGAAAAATTTCAAAAATAAAATCTTCCGTTTTTTCTTTAATTTCTTAAGTTCACTCGCATGTAATAGTTATATATTATTTCGCATTAACACAATAATATAAAACAATTATTAAAGGTAAAAGCGACTTCTTTACGATATTCAATAAACTGCAAAGTTTATTATATCGGTTGCCTAACTAGCATAGTATGGCAATACCATCTATTGCCATACTACGCTGCTGCCACCATAAGGCAATGCAATAAGTGTGAAGATTTGACAAATCGGGCAGGACTTCGGTAGCTCAGTTGAAAGAGCGGCTGGACTAGATTCCCAGTGGCCGCGAGTTCGAGTTTCGCCTGAAATCAATTTTTTCTTTCCATTTTTCTTTAAATAAAATATAACACTCGCATGTGTTATTGCGAAAAATAAATAGTACTATCATTGATTTATTGGACATGGGAAAAAAAACTAATAGGTATCTCAAGCCAAAAGTCGTCAGCTCCAGTTCTAAATTGATGAATTTTGATTGGATGTGGATTTTTTAAACCAATAGATACCTATACCTACTTTAGCTTCTGTGCAGATTATTATTCATTGAAATGTGCATATTAAATATCTTCTTTGAAACTTTATATATTTACTCGTATTCGTCAAGTCAAACCCCGAAGAGCGCCACATATGCCCGGAATTTGTTGCTTTTGCAAGTCGCCCTACTTCGTTTATATGAATTAGGTTCTCTCTTGAAGTAAGCCGGTTCCAAAACAATCCTATCCGAAAGTTCATATTGACGAAATCAAGGCCTTGGTCTTCCGACTGGTGCACCCCAATTTTAACTATATATCACGCTAAATTTGTTATGAATTTATTTATTTATTTATTGACAAAACATTTTACAATTGTTTTATATTATTTCGCATTAACACATGCTTGTGAAATATATTTTATTTTTAAAGAAAAATGGAAAGAAAAATTTGACTTCAGGCGAGGCTCGAACTCGAAAATAAAATATATTTCACAAGCATGTGTTAATGCAAAATAATATAAAACAATTATTAAGGGTAAAAGCGACTTCTTTACGATATTAAATAAACTGAAAAGTCTATTATATCGGTTGCCTAACTAGCATAGTTGGTAATAGATGGCGCTGCTGCTACCATAAAGCAATGCAATAGATGTGAAGGAAAGATTTGACAAATCGGGCAGGGCTTCAGTAGCTCAATTAGAAGAGCGGCTGGACTAGATTCCCAGTAGGTCGCGAGTTCGAGCCTCGCCTGAAGTCAAATTTTTCTTCCCATTTTTCTTTAAAAATAAAATATATTTCACAAGCATGTGTTAATGCGAAATAATATAAAACAATCATTAAGGGTAAAAGCGACTTCTTTACGATATTTAATAAACTGAAAAGTCTATTATATCGGTTGCCTAACTAGCATAGTTGGTAATAGATGGCGCTGCTGCTACCATAAAGCAATGCAGTAGATGTGAAGGAAAGATTTGACAAATTGGGCAGGGCTTCAGTAGCTCAATTAGAAGAGCGGCTGGACTAGATTCCCAGTAGGTCACGAGTTTCGAGCCTCGCCTGAAGTCAAATTTTTCTTTCCACATTTCTTTAAAAATAAAATATATTTCACAAGCATGTGTTAATGCGAAATAATATAAAACAATTATTAAGGGTAAAAGCGACTTCTTTACGATATTTAATAAACTGAAAAGTCTATTATATCGGTTGCCTAACTAGCATAGTTGGTAATAGATGGCGCTGCTGCTACCATAAAGCAATGCAATAGATGTGAAGGAAAGATTTGACAAATCGGGCAGGGCTTCAGTAGCTCAATTAGAAGAGCGGCTGGACTAGATTCCCAGTAGGTCGCGAGTTCGAGCCTCGCCTGAAGTCAAATTTTTCTTCCCATTTTTCTTTAAAAATAAAATATATTTCACAAGCATGTGTTAATGCGAAATAATATAAAACAATCATTAAGGGTAAAAGCGACTTCTTTACGATATTTAATAAACTGAAAAGTCTATTATATCGGTTGCCTAACTAGCATAGTTGGTAATAGATGGCGCTGCTGCTACCATAAAGCAATGCAGTAGATGTGAAGGAAAGATTTGACAAATTGGGCAGGGCTTCAGTAGCTCAATTAGAAGAGCGGCTGGACTAGATTCCCAGTAGGTCGCGAGTTCGAGCCTCGCCTGAAGTCAAATTTTTCTTTCCATTTTTCTTTAAAAATAAAATATATTTCACAAGCATGTGTTAATGCGAAATAATATAAAACAATTATTAAGGGTAAAAGCGACTTCTTTACGATATTTAATAAACTGAAAAGTCTATTATATCGGTTGCCTAACTAGCATAGTTGGTAATAGATGGCGCTGCTGCTACCATAAAGCAATGCAATAGATGTGAAGGAAAGATTTGACAAATCGGGCAGGGCTTCAGTAGCTCAATTAGAAGAGCGGCTGGACTAGATTCCCAGTAGGTCGCGAGTTTCGAGCCTCGCCTGAAGTCAAATTTTTCTTTCCACATTTCTTTAAAAATAAAATATATTTCACATTGCGAAATAATATAAAACAATTATTAAGGGTAAAAGCGACTTCTTTACGATATTTAATAAACTGAAAAGTCTATTATATCGGTTGCCTAACTAGCATAGTTGGTAATAGATGGCGCTGCTGCTACCATAAAGCAATGCAATAGATGTGAAGGAAAGATTTGACAAATCGGGCAGGGCTTCAGTAGCTCAATTAGAAGAGCGGTTGGACTAGATTCCCAGTAGGTCGCGAGTTCGAGCCTCGCCTGTAGTCAAATTCTTCTTTCCATTTTTCTTTAAAAATAAAAAACATTTTACATTCAATTGACATATTGACTCCATACATTCCCGAACTAGTATTCACTGTATTTCGGGAATCAGTGGCTTCTCCTAATTGTAGCCTAAAATGCATGTCTTAATTTCATGTTAATTTCATTAATATACACTTCCTCAGTCTAATCGATGATGTATATAGGAATGTACAATCGATCTGAATGAGCATTTGTATAAAAACAATATACATACCTAGATCGGAAATTTTTACTTTTTGTGAGTTTAATGTCTAACAGATTTCAAGTTAACATGTTTGGCTCAAATTTATAATTTTCCGAATTTTGTTAGTTTTTTCCTTAAATAATGAAGCAAATTAACTCATAATAAAACATTTCGCTAATGTCTCACTATTCAACAAAATAGGTAATTCATCGAATTTAACCTTCAACTTAAATTAATTTATTTGTGGATTTTACACGAGTAAATTAAATACGATGTATAAATCAATAAATGACGCGTGGGTTGCGATTACGCAGAATAAATTTATTTATAGTTATAAAAGCAATAATAAACAGGTAGCTACCGTATCGTTTTTCTCTCAGAGAGAATCTTAGCTTGCCGAGTGGCTACTGTAATAGACCTCCAGGCATTGGGGCACGGGGCGTTTAGCAGTGAATAATAATAAATATAATGGGGGCAGAGCAGCTTGTGGCGAGCTGTTGGTGAGTAGCGACACCACCCCCTATCATCATCGCGAGTTCCTCCGAGAGAACTGGGCTCCGCCTCGTCCGCCACACAGAGGTACGGCCGGACAGAGCATCAGGTCTCTCACCTCTGGCTTGCCTTCATTGGCCGGTCAGAGTGGGGCGCTAGAAGCGGGGAAGCCCGCTCCGAGCTCGAGATTACTCGCTCGTGATGGTGAAACCGGGGCCACACCTCTCGACACCCCCAGCCTCTCTCAACAGTGTTGTCCCCCGTCGACCATCGGGTTGGCTGTTTGGGGGGCCCACCAAGGAGAGGCGAGTCACCACCTGCCTAAAGTAGGATTCGATAATGTGAGATGTTGAATATAGGCAGGTGCCGGATCTCACTCCATAGGCCCAGCCAGCTAGTCCCCCCAGTTCACCCACATAGCCCAAAGTTTGGCAAGTCAATTTTCATTACAATAGTCCCATGTATTCTGCGGGGTCTGTTTGTGTCTGTATTTACTATTGATGCAGTCAGAGAGAGGTCCCGCCGAATATAACCCATTACAAAGTAGATCAAAATTCTCGAAATCTTTCGGGCCTCTACGTGTTGGACCTCCCATGTCCCCGCGCAAGCCTGACAAAGGTCCGGAGTTCAAATTGGACCCCGTGCTGACGAGAGACATAATAATAATAAAATTACTACGAAACTCACACCTTGACTTTAACAAATTTCATGCACACATTTAAACATCTAGGCAATAGCCATAGGTCCATTTGGGCTTGTACTTTAACAGAGGGGAAAGCGTGCATATGGCTACTCCCCTACAGTCCGCCGCGGCCGGTGGCCCGTGTTGCTCTATGACTTATGTATACAAAGGCGGCACTAGTCTCCTTCACCGGGCAATTGGCGAACGCAAAGGGCTCTCAGCCAACCCCTGCGGGTCTGATCTTCAGCTTAGGGTGTTGCAGCCCTCTGCAACACCTTAAGCTGAAGATCGGACACTTAAAACGTATGCGATTAGGGGTAGTGCGCGATACTGAAAGTGGGACATTGAGGCATTTTATAGGCGAATCGGGGTTGCCGTCTTCTGTCTAGTATCCCTTCTAGGACTTTTTCATGGGAATCTCGCCCCCGTCGTAACGAGGGCAGAACAAGTCCGGGCAGAGAGGATTGCCTCGTAGGCCCGCACCGCGTCGCGCGCTACAAGACAGCACTACTACATGGCAATCTGTTCCTGCTTCCGGCTTGCTGTTTGTCAACGTTGCAGTGCGGCACTGTGTCTGTCCGCCGTCAAGAATGTGGAACACTGCGGGATACATTCAACGTTATGCAGGACATTGCAAAACACTTCTTCAATACGGTACACTACTCAAAAATCCGATACGGTTGGCCGCCTTAGCTTACTGAAGCTGTATATTCTAGGGTTTTGGGGTATCCAAAAGGAAAAGACAGAACACTTATAAAATCATTGTAAAATTAGTGGACTCAATAACTTTACGGGTAATAGTCGATCAACTTCTTAAGTATACTGAGAAAACGGTAGCCTACATTGTGCGTGGCCCGACATGCATAAAGGTGGCAAACAAGCATGCAGTTCGTGATGACTTCAGCCCATAGACATCAATACAAAAACCAGAGGTCAAAATACAGATACGTTGCCAACCCTGAGACCAAGTTCTGTTGTTATCATGTCTCTGTGATACGTAGTATGATATGTTTTATATACTTACTAATATTATAAAGAGGAAACATTTGTTTTTTTGTATGTATGTTTGTACCTAACGTTTACAACTAGACGAAATTCAAAAATTCTTTCCCCATTTAAAAGCTGCATCGTCACCGAGTAACGTAGGCTATATTAAATTAACAACACCCGTGCGAAGCCGGGGCGTGCCGCTAGTTCACAATAAATTTAATGATGTTATGTTACGTGATTTGAAAAAGTTTCTATACCGCGAAACGTTGCACGTAAGCCGAGATTCGAAACCGCAACAATTTTTTAAAATGTTATCTTACATGTTACAATGTCATAAAAATACACGATAGTCCGTAACAATGTCAAAGCACAGCCAAACATACCTTTATTCACTCCGCTGTATTTTCTCATGTCCTCTAGCAAACGAGAGGTGATTAATGATTCAATATTGTTAAATAAAAATTGAGATGCATCTCGAGCCTCGACCCATTCAGTCAAACGTGAAAAAAATCCCATTCAAGTACACTCGACCAATTCACCAAACGATAAAAACCACTATCGAAGACGCTATACTAACAATAGAGTAATTACACATCAATAATATATTATCTAAATCATCAATCATGTATCGGTATTCAGTCTACGATAACTATGATTGTTTAACCAATACTTCTTCTTCGTCGGGTCTCCTCACTATTCTGCGCCAGGATATTCTATCCTGGGTTGTCGGCTCTGGCCATTGGGCTAACTTGTTTAACCAATACTGATTCTATTAAAAGAAAAATGAAAATAAATATTTGTCTTCAGGTGGAAATTGAACCCGCGATTGGAACTCTAGTCCAGATGCTCTACCAACTGAGCTACCGAAGTCCACACCTTATTGTCGAATTCCTTGGAGTGTGTTGGACGAACCTCTACGCGCTCACGAGAGCGCTTACGCGTGAAGCCGCACCTATCTATCCGCTGCTCGATAGCAGCGGTAGACGGTGCTATAGGCCACAGGACCGCGCCGAAATTATGGCCAACCACCTGGAGGGGGTGTTTACCCCCAACCCCGCCAACGGCGCTGTCGCCGAGCACCTGGATGACTGCGAGCGCCGAGTGAGGGAATATCTGTCGGCCCCTGCCGCGCCGCTCCGGGGAGAGGACTTTATCTCCCCGTCCGAGCTTCGCAAAGCCGTCCTTCGACTACCCAGTCGGAGGGCCGCCGGGCCTGACGGAATCCCCATCGAGGCGCTCCGGCATCTACCGTGGAAGAGTTTAGTGTCTCTAGCCAAACTCTTCAACGGAGTGCTCCGGACTGGCCATTTTCCCACTGATTGGAAGCTGGGAAAGGTCATTGTCCTCCCGAAACCGGGCAAGGACCGTCGACTCCCGTCCAGCTATCGCCCTATAACGCTATTGTCGCATCTGGGCAAGCTGTTTGAGCGTCTCCTGCTGCGGAGGCTGAGACCGCTCCTCCCGATTAGGGAGGAGCAATTTGGCTTCCGCGCGGGACACTCTACCACGCTCCAGCTGACCCGGGTGCTACATCACCTTGCCGTGGAGGTCAACAGGGGCCACTACGCGGTCGGTGTTTTTCTAGACATAGAAAAAGCTTTCGACCGCGTGTGGCACGTTGGTCTTCTCGACAAAATAGCAGCCAACACACCATCCGGCATTTTTAGGGTGGTAGCTGACTTTCTCCAGGATCGGTGGTTCTACGTCACGGTGGAGGGTTGCAACTCGACCCAGCATCCAATCCGTGCCGGGGTACCACAAGGCAGCTGTCTGTCGCCGTGCCTTTATGCGGCGTACACAGACGACGTTCCCACCCTACGCGACCAACTGCGTGAAGGAGAGAGGGACGTCATGCTGTCCTTGTTTGCCGACGACAGCGCCTACATTGCGACATCGTCTCGGTTGCACTTAGCAATCACTAAAATGCAACACCTGCTGGACCTGCTGCCGGAGTGGCTGGACAAATGGCGGATGGCCGTCAACGTTGACAAGACGGCCGCATTCGTAACACGAGTCCGCCGCTGGCCGCAGCCGCTCCGTCTGCGAGGCCAGGACATAGCCTGGCAGCCTAAGGTTAAATACCTGGGGTGTAGCATCGACCGCGCGCTCCGCATGGTGCCCACTGTGAATCACGTGGTGCAGCAGGCGGCTGCGGCGCGATCGATGCTGCGCCCGGTATTGCAATCGAGGCTGCCTCTCCGGACCAAAATCCGGCTTACAAAACCTATGTCCGCTCGAGGCTGACGTACGCTGCGCCTGCATGGTATGCTTTATGCTCCGCCGCGCAGCGACGTCGGCTTCAGGCTCAGCAGAACGTGTCTCTCCGGCTGATCACAGGAGCGGGGAGGTACGTGCGCAACGACGTCATCGCCCGGGACCTAGGGGTTGAGTCCGTGGAGGAATTTGTGGTCCGTCTAGCGCGTCGAATGTTCGACCGCGCGGACAATGGACCCCACGAACACCTCCGTGGATTCGCCCCTCTCCACAGCCGCCCGCCCGAGGGTCGTCCGTTGCCGCGCGAGATCCTCCCCCCTACATCGCCGGGCGCACGTCGAGTCGATGTCGCCCATCCCATCCCCCCTGTGGCCCCAATCCCCCGGATCACGGTGAGAGCCGCACAAACGCATACATACATAGACACACACATCCACATAGATACCCAACCTGACAGGCCCCACCCACCAGAATCATACTGGGCGGGTTCGAGCCCCCCCTACCGACCGGGATCATGCCCCGGTCGAGGACCGGAGTCGTCGTCAGAGTTCGCGGATGCGGCGCCCGGCTTAGGCCAAAGCGATGGCGCGGACGTGTGGCCCCTTACGATAGCTAATCTAAGTCTATTCAACCAGTTGTAAGCGGTGCGCGGGGGAATCACTGAAGGAAACAAAAGAATATTAAAAAAAAAAAACAAAAAAGCGGAAAAAAAACAGGAAAAAAAAAAAAAAATAAATAAATAATAAAAAAAAAATAATAAAAAAAAAATGAAAAAAAAAATATATATAAATTAATAAAAAAAAAATTAAAAAAGTATATGGCCTCCCTTAGTGAGTTACCCTGCGTACCAGTATCTCCTTCTATAGAACACGCCCCCGACGCTTCGGGGGCAGATAGGCCCGGGGAACGAGGACTTCCTCGACCCCCGAACCATCCCCTTCCTCTGTTTCGCTTCACGTGCGGAGGGAGGGATGATGATTATTCGTTCGGAGTGTGTTGGTCGACCACCCCAAGGCAATGCAATAAATGTGAAGGACGGACGGTAGCTGAGCTGAGAGAGCGGCTTCAAATCCCGCCTGAAGTCAAGTTTTTCGTTCCATTTTTTTTTTTTAATATTTTTCACTCGCATGTGTATTTTTTTTACGTAATGAAGGTAGCAAACACACAGTTCACATTGATGTCAAGTGATGATGGTCCTCTGGACTTTGTGTCCAACCAGAGGACCATGTCAAAATGCAGACGTGACCCCTGAGACCTTAGTTGTTTTATGTCTCTGTGTTACATATTATGGGGCCATAGTTATTGCAAAAAATCCAATAAAAAAAACAAATACTTATCCTAGTTACACTAATAACACATGGTATTCACCTGCGTTTTTCCTCTCGATACTAATACATGCGATTTTCTTAGAATCAATCACTAGATAACTGGATAAACAACACTAACAGGCGAAATCGTTTCAATTGTTAACCAATTAGCGTTAAGCGAATATTAAATAAAAAACAGTGGAGCGTGGTATTCGCTACTGGACCCGAGTCATAACTGAGTACAGTCGGGTTATCAAATGTTGAACACCGAGCTACCAGCTTGTTATTGTAATGATAATTATGTTGGAAATAGTGCTCCGATAGTGTCTATATCGTGCAATAAGTAATTAAGAAATATCCAGCTTTTATCACGTCGCAGTATAACGAGTTGCGCGCGAGATAAATATTGTTGACGTTTCCTAGAATTGGTTTATTTGTGGCCGTTTGTATGCAAATCGGACGAATTGATTTTATATTTTACACAATTAACACTTTTTAAAATTAACGACTTAACTGTTAGGTTAAAAGCGCTGTAATAAATTAAGTAAATAATTCGATTAATATACCTACCTATTCACGCATTTGGCATTATGTTATTATTTAAAGGCAAACCATTATTTAATTAAATTTGATGGTATGTTAATGCAGCCTAAAGAAATACATAATCCTAAATTAACTTACGCCTTTTTAACCCTGAGACTCGAGATATTTTGTCTCTGTTTGAAAAATCGGCAAAATGCGATTTGAAATCGCATAGAAAGAAGGACGTGTTCTTTGGTTTTTGCGAGTTACGCTTCAGTGATATAAAACTATTTTTACGGATTTATCTCGCGTATAGTACGATTTTATTATCATCTAACCGGAACATGATAAAAACATTATGCAATGCATTTTTTACCAACGCTCTCAATTTCTATCGAAGCTCTACAGCTAATTAAATTATTAAATTGATAGTTTAACGTATTTGACTTAATCTTCGTAACACGGGAGGCAGATGCTACCGAGCAGTGCGGTGCATCAAACGGGAACGACCGACTAATTGATCGTAATTGACCACCGCGCGCTCACTGGATTTACAAGCTGTAGCGGGGATTCCTGCTATTTCTTTATTGCCTGTTGTAAACCTAATCACAACTGATTTGTAGATTTGAAAAACAACTTTAGGTAGGTACCTAATCGACGTTTGCAGCGATCCTATTTAACGTCTTTAGCTTCTTTGGGAGCATCTCCCATAAAACCAAACAATTAAGAGACCTTCAAAGCTACTAAAGAGACCTATTGTCTTTTGCCTCTATGCCAAATAACATTAACTCACGTTAGCACCAATCATTATCAGACAGCGGCAGATCGATTGGGTAATGTCACCTTGGCAACACACTTCATATCCAATGGAGGTTTACAGCTATTAAGTTTTAAACAGCTTGATGTATTTAACGTTAGAGTCGTAACACGGGAGGCAGATGCTACCACCGAGCAGTGCGGCGGATCAAACGATCACGACCGACTAATTGGCCGTAATTGACCACCGCGCGCTCACTGGATTTACAAGCTGTAGGACGATTCGTGCTATTTCCTAATTGCCAGCCGTAATCCTAATCTATCACATCTGATTTGTGGTCTTCATTGTTAAAGTTGACGTCGGATCATTTCATAACATAGAGCAACACGGGCCACCGGCCGACCGGAGTAGCCATAGCGTTTATTACAAACGATTCAAAACTACTCTTATTTTTTACGCCGGGAAATTTGTGTGACGCACACACACACAACAAAAATCGTCTATCACGACGAAACTCACACCTTGACTTTAATAAAATACATAAACAATTTCACACACACATTTGAATATCTCGGCGACAGCGGCTTCTCGGCAACAAACTCGGATCAGTCACTCGACCGATCCGCGTATGGCGTGGCAGATCTCTTTTTACAACAAATAATAGAGCAAATCCGGCATTCTTAGGACAGTTCGCACAATTCAATTTAGTCTAATGAGCAGTCCGGCTGCAACTAGTTTTTATTAAACACATAGGACCATTTGGACTTGCACTTTGACAGAGGGGAAAGCCTGCATATGGCTACTCCTCTAACCGGAAAACGATAGTTTAATAGTGCGTGTGAGACAAGAGCAAGAATTTTGTGAGATCCATAAATATTTTAACATTTTTCTGAGAAAATAAACTTAGTTTCTCTACTGTGAACAGTGTTAACATATTATAATAAGTAACTCGTAACTGCATACTTTTTATTTTGATCAAGTTTATCGACTAAATTAAAGACCATAAATCATATGATAATTTGATAAAGAGATACTTAAAAAGTCTATAAATTATTATTTATTAAAGATTTTTTTCATTCAGCTTATGTGCCATGTCATAAAACATATAAGTGACATTGTATTTGGGACGTCCTCTATAATCTTTCTAGTTAGGAAATTCCAAGTTATAAATCGCATTAAATAATCTACTTGTACCAAAATGGTAATTCACTATTCGGCACTGTAATTTCTGACACAGAGGCATTACAGTTTTAAAGCTATAATGACCTTAAGGTCTTCGCACATTACACCGACTCAGCGCCGCAACGCCGACTCAACTCCAATTCAACTTACAGTATGGCATTGAATTGCACCTATTGACTGTCACCAACACGTTTGCCTCGTTGTTGAAGAAATGGACACGAGTCGACAATATCCTTACGGCTAGCGGGGCGAAGCGTTGCCATTTCGTTGTCAAACAAGATGAAATTCGAGTAACGACTGATAGATCAGGTTGAGGTTGAACTAGTTGACGCACTGCGCTGCCCACTCGTTGACGACGCACTGCCCACTCATTGACGCTAAGTTGTCAACTGGTTACCGATTCGTTGATAGCTTAGTTGACGACTGGTTGCTACCGAATCGATTGTTCTAGTTGGCAGGGTATTGGATTGGCGTTGAGTCAGTGTAATGTGCGAAGACCTTTAGCTTCAGGAAAGGCAAGCATCGACATCGAAATCTCTGGTGTTTTATTTAACAGGCTTTGATTATATAATTACCCTACATGTTTATAGGCTACAGTATTCACTAACATCAATGAGTTACCTTCTTGGCATAATAAAAACCACCGAGGACGTAACCGAGAATCTTCAGCATTGGAGATGTCATGTACCCCGATCCGAATATGGAATCCCAGACCATAGGCATCCGTCAGAGAGAGTCCAGACAGAGTCAGTGCAAAATCCAGCTTCTACCGTAAGCTCAGTGGGTTGAAATTATGATTTTCATATGGAAATACGTACCTACACAAATTAAGACAACACAGCTATATAACCCTACAAGTCCAAAAAAATTTTCAGGGATTCCCTCAATTTTTCCGTGACGCCATGATCAAGTCCCAATTTGACCAAAAATTGGCAATGGGACCAACATGGAAGTATACCCTAATAAACGACACTAAAATTTTAAAATCGGACCACAATTAATGGAGTAATCAATCAATCGTTCGCTGGTGAAAGTTATTCTTAATATCAATTATCTGTCAGATTTGAGTATTTTTTTTTTCATTTGTAAACTTTAACTATCCCAAAAATACGCTGGTGTATCACATTTCTTAGTCACTGCTAAAGTCAATGTTATTGTTATTGGAAAAATTGTCAACAACCATAGCTTTAATCACTACCGTGCCGTGGTGGAACTGATCTTTAATGAAGGCGAATGTCATGAAATGTAATTACGGGAATCAAATTAAAATCTTCGGCATATCCCTTAATTATAATCTATAAAACAAGATTATGAGCATGCTAATTGACGTTATTAAGAGTGACGAGCGTACCTACTTGTGAATTAGACTTATTGTTAGTTGAGCGCAATTATGGACGCCTGTTGTCAGTCTTCCTTCTAAAGGCCGGCGCCCAGTGACGGCATGGCACGGGACGGCACGCTTCAGCATACCGAATCATGTGATTAATCAAATGATTGTCGACCTTATTTTAATGATTCAAGCAACACTTACATTTAAAAATTTAGAATGCCTTACGGCATGTAGAGGCGTATCGCGGCGGCTCGCGCTGGGCTACTACACTAAGTCTTACGGCTGGTATCCAGATCAGTTTCATGTCCAGAAGAAGATATCTACTCAATACTGATTTTCATCTGAGACCAAATACATAATAGTTACAATCTAGCATCGCGTTTTCCAGGCGCCTATAGGTATATCCAAGCTGCACAAAGCCTCAAAATTTGTGATTATATTCCTCCACCACGAACTCGTGACACGAGGCCATAGCACAGGCGAACCAATTATGGACCGGGGCCAATAGAACTGTCCCGGCAACTTATTAATAATGGCTGGACAATGATGCTAATGCCATTAGTGTCCGGTGCCTGCGTATAATGCACTTGCAAGATTATTAACGACCGTATCATTCCTACACATAGGGGAATGGATTTTCAAATTGCTTTTATTAGTAGCTGCCACGTGTTTAGAATGAAATATTAATTTAATAATCGATTCGAATTACGATAGATAAAATCGAACTTAAAATCTATTAGCGAATTCATTAGGTAGCGGGTTTGCTATTTTAAAAGCAAAGATTTCGATCGGTATTTTGGCAAATAACTCGTTCTGTAAACGAGACAATATGAATAATTAAAACGGACCAACCAATGACGTTCTAGAAATAGACGCGTGGTCCGCGCTTCTAATTATTATGGTGGTAAGAAACACTCCGGTTAAATCCCGGAGATTCTCAGTCGGGCACCTCTTCAAAAAGATTATATCCATTTCTTTTTAGCCACAGATTTGTTTCTAGACGAATTGTGTGACATAATACTCGTATATACATTTATTTATATATCGCAATTTTTTAAGGTTCACAGCAGAGTCAATTTGCTTCACTGGACAAATTAAGTTGAAATGTGCATTATGAAAATCAATTCACAGTTTCACAAACTACATTGTGTGACATATCAAATAAAACTCTTTTTTGTAAACAACTACCACATTTTTTAAGAGACACGACTTTGAAGTTGTTTATAGAAGTAAACAAAAACTGATAATTTACATTTTGTCAAGAAAATGTACGAGTATATGACACGTCTATTTGTAAAACGTCATTGGGAACAAACACGAATCTCCTTACAGCCGATCATTCTCGAATCGATAAGGTTATGCTCCCACGGCACATTAATGACTAGGCAAAACTAACCACCTTTCGCGATTACCCGGCTCATTTGCGGCGAGAGACAAACGGGGAATCGAAGGCGAGCACAAATTTCGCCGATACAATCGAGGTAAGACAATGGTTATCGTTGGCGAGCGATACGAGCGGAGATAGCGAGCGACCTGATGGATGCGGCACGCTCGCGAGATACCATCTGCCTCGTGACGGGCTATGCAGCTCGTGTGCACCAATTATTATTCAATATATCACAGTACACGCCGATATATCGATCTGTAGTTCGAGCTCTATTAGGTAAGAAAGCAAATCGGGTCAATCGGGTCTGTGATCTGAACGTAATTTAATAATCTGTAGTGGTATTTTGTTGGTCTTAAATAAGAAGTCGCCATAAAATGAATTACAATCGATGTAAAATAGATACACAATATTAATATGGATGGTTACAGAGGCCTAGGAATACTATAATTGACCTACCTTGACCAAATATATTGAGCATTTTCTGAAGGTTGGTCAAGAGTTTTTGGAATCAGCAAAGGTGTACGGGAACCAGGATATTTCGCGCACTCTCTGACTACGTTACTGGACGTGAAGTAACACATATACATAAAACATATTTTTTGGGACATCAGTCAGTCAGTCGATCATTCATAAATCGATAAGGCTAAGCTCCCACGGCACATTAATGACTAGGCAAAACTAACCACCTTTCGCGATTACCCGGCTCATTTTCGGAGAGAGACAAACGAGGAATCAGAGGCGAGCACAAATTTCGCCATTCGATATAATCGAGGTAAGACAATGGTTATCGTTGGCGAGCGATATGGACGGAGATAGCGAGCGATCTGATGGATGCGGCACGCTCGCGCGATACCATCTGCCTCGTGACGGGCTATGCAGCTCGTGTGCACCAATTATTATTCAATATATCACAATACACGCCGATATATCAGTTTGTAGTTCGAGCTCTGTTAGGTAAGAGAGCAAATCGGGTCTGCGATCTGAACCTAACTTAATAATGCATAGTGGTATTGTGTTGCGTTTGAATACATATTTAAATACATGGATGTAAAATACGCATATCTTTGGGGTTTTAAGAACATCACCATATGGTCTTTTAGGTAGCGTTAGTTTAGAAAAGCGTTCGTTTGTCAACTCTTCGATGGCACAAAACATAACATAAATAACACGGAAAAACTGCTAGTTCCTTAACCAGCAGTTTTACTAAAAGTTGTTTTAACTAACGTTATTAACGTTGAGATTTATTCGAATTTCGGTTAAGTTGTGAAGGGTAAGGGTTTAACTCCGTTTACATTGTTGATAAATGCGCTTGCAGAACTAATTATAAATATATTCACTTCAAGCACGGCTTAAACGGTCAAACAACATTAATTGTATTAGGCGATGCTTAATTGAATAATGGTGTCATTCGATATTTGCATCAATTATTTGCATATCTGGATTTGTTTTATAAAGTAGGTATCTCGCAACGGCAATGGCTAGTTTTGGACGCTGTGTGAATATGTTTATATCTTTGAGTTTGAGTAGGTATATTGAGTATTATGTTGCTTTGAACTCAGAAAGATCGTTGCTGTATGTACGAATGCACACTTGCGCACAAAATGAAAGTGTTTAATTGTCACTACTCCCAACTTCTTACCTCACCCAACGTTTCGATAGCTTTCCATCTACCGTGGTCACGGGCAGACTAGACTGTGAAAGTGTTTAAACTTGAAAGAGCTGAACATAATAAATGTTGTAGCAGATGAAGTTCTTAAATATAACTAATTACAAACGAGTTGGTAGTCAAATTACCAACGAGGTAATGCAGCTACACAGCTACACAGCATGAGTAGTCACTATCCAACTGATTAGTAACGCGTTAGCAACTAATGACGCCTGACCTATGAGCAAGCATGTGCTTTTAGCAGCAATGATAGAGACTCTAGAGCAGGCTTTATCAACCTATTGGTTTCACCGGCACACTTATTATTTTATCACAATTTTACGGCACACTATTAAAAAAGTGGCCAAATCAATTATCGCATTTTGGACCGGCAAAGTTTTCTAAGGAAACGGGTAATTTTAAACCTGCAAAATCGTTACTGGTTAACTCATTACACAGTACATTTTGTAATATAGTTAACAATTAGCATTCTAACCTAACTTGATCATATACACCTACTTCAATTACTGGCAATTCAAAAAATGCTTGAATTTCAAATGATTTATTTTATAGTCATTTGAAAATGACATAATTTGTACAGTGTGAATAACACTGGGCCCAGAAATGTATGGAATAGTATCATTCTCCTTTGAGAGCTGATCCTTTACGACAATACACTAAAATGCTACTAGATCATAATAATGATATTCAAACCATGACAGTATCTGATACATTCTTTAACAACATTAACCACTTGACAAAGAGGGCTCGCCCGGTCAAATCACAATTGTATTAGGTGCGAGGTGCCACCCAATTGAATAATGGTTTCATTCGACGATCGCATCGATGAATTTATCGCCGTGATAATTGTGCCGGTCGTACGTAGGGATGCGAGCGATGTATTGATAATGAAACATCGATGTTTTTAATTTTTTTTTTATTCTATTTTTTAAAGGGGTTTTGTCCCACGACATGTCAACCCCATCGTACCCAATACTAACTTAAACCATTACTGATAATAATATAAAGAAATAGAAAGGAAAATGTTACTGGCGAGGAATTAACTTAATAAATAACCAATAAAACATAATTCTATTGCGATATCTGCATTTCGATTAGCTGTTGGTTTTCGAAAAGCACGGTCGAGTTTAGATGCAATAACATGTATAGTTAGCTATATACAAATAGGACTTTCCAAAAATATACCTACATTGGGTTGCTTTTTAGACATTGAAAACGCTTAAATAATATACCAATAGATATTTGCACCCAAATTTTGGATAAGTTGGATATTGGTTTAAAATTATGCAGTTATCTGTGTTTTTAATTTAAAAATCGGTGTTTAATCTCTCTGTTAACTGATGTTAGATGAATCGATGTTATAGAAAACTAAACGATGTCTTTAACATCGGTGTTTTTGATATTACACTTTTCTGTAAAAATGGTTTTAGAAGACTCAATATCATTTTAAAATATACATGTATAGACATTCCCCACATTTATAAGTTTCTGTTCCAAGTATGGAAACCCGCCATCATATTTTGTTATTTATACATCTATACAAATAAATAAAATTGGAGTGTCTGTTTATATTATAAAAATAGCCGCTTTTTACTAAATGTTTATGTATGTATACACGGTACATATACCAAAACAACATTTTTTTTCAATTTTTGTCAGTCTGTTTGTTCCCGCTAATCTCGGGAACGGCTGGACCGATTTTGACGGGACTTTCACTGCCAGATAGCTTATGTTATAAGGAGTAACTTTTATACTAGCTGCGCCCACGACTTCATACGGGTACATACTGAACAATCATAAATTCTCACGCGGATGAAGTCGCGGGCACAGCTAATTGTAGTATAAAAATTATAAGGCGGTTTACACTAATACATCTACCTACCGAGTTTCACGCAGTCTTAATGTGGCTTTGACATACGAACGGACCGGCAGACCGACAGACATGACGAATCTATAAAGCCATTATTTTTGTCATTTGGCTACGGAACGGCCCGAAAACGTCGTGACGGAGTGATTGAATATTGTAATGTATTGAATATATCGATATTTTAAACAATATACGTATGCATCCCTAATCATACGACGATCTTGATTGATGATTTAAAGAGTTTATCGAACGAATAAGATATTGTCAATAGGGATTGCAATCCCGCAAAGTGGGATCCCGCAATCCCGCGGGATCCCGCACCTTTTACAGTCTGGTGGATCCCGCACCTTCAAGACGCGGATCCGCGGATCCCGCAAATTTAAATTAGCTGCTAAAACGTTCGTGAAGTTTCGCGAAAAAGCACAAATTCATTCTTATTCTCATTATTAATAAGATTGATTTGGTTACCTTACCTGTTTTTAGATGTAAGGTTAAATTTAAATAAAACTTGATGTCAAACATATTAAAAATTAAGGTCTAATAAAACTGATTTGATTACTAAATATTTATTACTTACTTAATTAATGTTTTGCCAGAAAACCAATACTTTTGTTGCAATAATAACGAGACATATTTTAATATAGTATATTTTTTTAGAATTAGACAGAAGGAAAACCGAGAAGCTGGTATCACAAAACTTTTTGTGCCTATATGATATTTATGACAGCAAAATTGTCATCGTGTATAATCCGACTTTATTAAAATACCATAATGGGCGTCGTGCGTGCGTGATAAAAGTATTCTTTTTAATTTGTTGTCATTATAATTTCGTATTCCATTCGTTTTGTGTTATTGACCACTACATCTTTAGGTCTTATAATAGGAGACGTTTTAGAAAACGTATAAGTTTAATTATTTATAAAACAAATATGTTGCCAATTACTGTGATGTAATTAAAAAAAAGTATTGTTTAAAACCTAATATTTGAAAATGATACAGTATTGTATAGGTATCATTAGTTTTCGGAATGAAGATAGACATTTTTGAACTTTTTGCTTAATACTCACCATAAAAAAAAAACAGCTAAATTCCTTCTAATGCTAAAAAAAATGTACAAAATTAAAAATTGATTTTTATAAAACCCGTCAAGTGCGTGTCGGGCCACACGCAGTGTAGGGTGCTGTAGTTTTTAGGTTTGAATAATGCAAAAAAAAATATTTTTTTTTTTTCTATGGAGTTCCTTCAAAATTTTCGAGTAAATACATTAGATCCACTATTACTCGCAAACTTGCTAAAGCCAACTGAAGTGTGATAGTTTTCCTTTTAATTTCATTATGTGTAACTACTTTTGTACGTTTGAATTTCTAACAACAACCGTTTAGTTGGGAGAGAGGGGGCAGCACTTGACTCTAACAAAAATTGGCACTTTTAAGCTTATTAAGTTAAGAACTGTTAACAAAATCGAAAAATTATATTACCTCATCCCTAAAATTTTTGAAAGCAAACTATACAGAAAACGAAAAATAAAACTATTATCCGCGCGTTACATGTAGGGGAGATACCCTAAATATTTCTCTTTCTTTTTCATGTTTTTATTCTACCTTTTTGACGGCGTGATCAAGGTACTTGTAATTGAGACATTGAACAGAGACTTGTAATTTGGCACAAATACTTGTGCCAAATTACAAGTCTCTGTTACCAATAGCTTTTGCGCTTAACCGCGGACGGACGGATAGACAGACAGACAGACAGACAGACAGACAGACATGGCGAAACTATGAGGGTTCCTTGTTTACTACGGAACCCTAAAAAACCTACATTTTCAATTGATTTAATAACAAAATTAGTATAATGCGGGATCCGCGCGGGATTGGTCAATCCCGCATATCAATCCCGCGGGATTGGAGAAGCTGCGGGATTGCAATCCCTAATTGTCAAACGAAAGACTGTTCATCGTCCCATTGAGGTCAACGTTCGTCACATTATCGATAATAGAAATAAAATTTGTTATGTTAATTAGCGCCCTGATAACATATTAATGTATGGTGACGGCTCTTCAGAAGCCGAGGCCAATGAATCAACGACCCCGGTATTTGAAACGGGCGTATTATTCTAACACAATTTTTTTTATGTTACGAATGTGGCAAACGACCATGCCACAGTACAAATATGAACAATGTGGGAACTACGTACAAAACGTTGAAACGGCACACTCACACAAACATGCGCATCGACGACGCCCTAAGCGGTTCTCGCGGGGCTGCATTAGTAAGATAGTAGTTTCCATACTGTTCATATTTGTACTGTGACCATGCGGTACACGTCGATGTTAAGTGATAACTGCAGCCTAAAAACATCTACACCAAAACCAGAGGTCAAACGCAGATGCGTAGCCACCCCTGATGGTTGTTGTGTCTCTGTGAGTTATTACGAGACTATACATTACCACCTAACCGGAACACGAAAGTGCTGAGCACTACAATTTGGATATAAGCATCTGCTTAATAGATATCTATCTATTTAATAATAATACGCCAACGCTGAACATAAGGCAATGCGGTAGTGCCATAGAGCAACACGGGCCACCGGCCGCGGCGAACCGGAGGGGAATAGCCATATGCAAGCTTTCCCCTCTGCCAAAGTACAAGCACAAGTGTTCCTATGCCTGTCGCCGAAATGTCTAAATGTGTGCGTGAAATCGATTATGATTTTTGTGAAAGTCAAGGTGTCAGTTTCGTAGTAATAGACGATTTTTGTAGTGTGTGTGTGTGTGTGTCACACGTATTTCCCTCCGAAAAAAAAAACAGACTGTTTTGTATCGGTAATAAATGGTATGGCTACTCCCTCTCCCCCCCCTTCGGTCCGCCGCGGCCGGTGGCCCGAGTTGCTCTATAGCTAGTGCCTACATTCCCCTAGCTCTACCACGCAACTTTTAACACATCAAAACTACCGATAGCTTCTCGGAATACAATTTAGAACAAGCCCAATAATTTGAAACCCCACTTACAAATCGAATGGATTTTGCAATAGCTTACGAGCGACGCTAGCGGATAAATCAAAGACAGAAGTGAATAATCAATTTAGACATTGCTAACTCACGTTTAATAGGCGGAGTTGTTGATGTGAAGCTCATTCAGGTCGTTGGGCCACCTGCAAAAAGGGTAAATTTCATTAATTAAATAATAATGAACAGAGAATATAGATTCACAGTTATAAATATCCGTGTAGGCAATCAGAGTTCTACTATTCCTACATTCAGTTGAGATTTACTTGTTTGTACCTATATAAAAATGGTAGCGCGAGTATATAACAGAAACTTAACAGAAGTTAATGTACAGCTCTGTAATTTCCGGCACAGAGGCATAACACCTTAGGCCTCAGGAGTGGTAACGCATCTGCGTTTTGACCTTGGTCTTTGTGTGAGTGTTCATAGGCTGCAGTCATCACTTAACATCAATGTGAACAGCATGCTTGTTTGCCACATCCTTTAAATAAAAAAAATAAAAAAGTAACCTGCCTACGAGGTTACTTTCTGTTACACAGTTTTATACTCTGTAAATTTTTTTACTAAGTATCTATTTTTTAGGGTTCCATAACGCAAAAGGAAAAAACAAAACCCTTTTAAAATCACCTGTGGGTCTGTAATAGTCTGTATTATATATCCAACTGTCACCGTCGATTTTTCCGAAGGTAATGGACCGATTGACTTGAGATTTGGTATTAGTGACCCAAACACGTTACCTACACATCTTACCTACTTACCCGTTGCATGTTTGAGTCACTAATATACATGTGTACTATACCTATCAAATTTCAGCGGAATTGGCCCACTACTTTCAGAGCAAATGGCTGTAACAGACGGACGGACAGACAGACGGATGCACGAGTAATCTTAATTAAATCTTATAAGGGTTTCGATTTTTTCCGCTGCGGTATGAACCCTAGAGACATAGCATAGCAAATGAAGAAATAACCTAAAAATTAGGTCCAACAATGAAATTAAAACTAACCAAAGCCACGGCCACGGCACATCCAAAACAATATGGAACAGCGGTAATGCTAATTCAATAGCGTAATACTCGATATCTGCATTCGCCGCGGGCAGATCCGGCCGATAGTCTACGATTGTGCCGATATGGTTCCGTTCGTGATTTATTTTCGCCTCTCCCTTATAAGTGCAGGGCAACAATGGGCAGGGCCGGGATTTACGACAGTCGATTTGGTAGCGATAAAAGATTTAGCCAAGTTCAGTTGAGCTTATACATGGCGCCAGGGCAACAGGTAACATGTGCAGGTAACTGGTTATAGTGTAACTTGTTTAACTACGACCGGATATGGTACTACTAATATTAAGGATGCGAGAATGTATGTTTTCTATGTTATGACTAGCTGTGCCCGCGACTTCGTCCGCGTGTGAATTTATGATTGTTCAGTGTCTACCTGGACGAAGTTGTGGACGCAGCTAGTATTAAAGTAGCCTAAGTTACTCCATAAGTTATTACATAAGCTACCTGCCAGTCAAAGTCCCGTCGAAATCCGTTAATCCCGTTTCCGAGATTAGCCCCGCCAAACGGTCGGACGCACTCACGGACGGACGGACGGACGGACGGACGGACGAACGGACGGACGGACAGACAGACAGACAGACAGACAAAAATTGTAAAAAATGTTGTTTTGGTATATGTACCATGGAAACATACATATGCATTTAGTAAAAAGCGGTTTTTTTAATATTACAAACAAACACTCCAATTTTATTAATTTGTATAGATAGATATAGATGTATAAATGGTGGCAAATAAGGTAAGTGAATACTGCAGCCTATCTTCTTCTACACAAAAACCGACAGTCAAAATGCAGATGCATTGCCACTCCTGAGGCCTAAGTTTTCTGTGGTAGTTGTAACAAGCATCTAACCGGAACACGATAGTGCTGAACACTACAACTGGCGGCAGATAGATTAAGTAATGCTGTGGAGCCTACACCCTCGATACTGAAGCTCACCATCAATAAATGTTACTCAAAGGTTATTTAATTGACCTAGTTGCCAAATACATCAAATGATATCTCCACGACATCGTTACAACCTTGCAAACTCATCCAAAACAGAAAATAGAAACGCAACATAACATAATGTAAATAACAATACCCAAAATAGGAATGTAAAAGCGATGGCGCACCATAATAATTTTTTTTTACTCAAACCGCAAAAGTAGTAGAAACCGTCTTCACAACAACTTATCTTATATCGCTGCATTAACACAAATTGCACTAATCGTGGAAACTCGAAGAAAGTCCGCTAATCGGTGTGTTGAACATCTCGCTCGTCGGAAATACCTAACTGTAAGACCGCGATGATACACAGTCCTTAAATCATATACCTAATAACTTTTTTACTGGTTGAGTTGCAGTGCAAAAGCTGGAGGGAGTAGGCACCACCGCATGTCTGCCGCTAAATGATAGTGTTCAACACTATCGTGTTCCATTTAGATGGTAATGCATAGCCCCATTATAACTATCACAGAGATATATCAACTAAGGTACAGAGGTGGGAACGCATCTGAATTTTGATTTCTAACTTTGTGTAGATATCTATAGACTGCAGTCATCACTTAACATAAATGTGTGATTTGCATGCTTGTTTGCCAAATTTGTCACCTTCAATATATAAAAAAGACTTTTTGTCCATATTGCATGCAATTGGGTCGTATGTCTCAAAGAGGAAATAGGTACTATGAAAGAAGCTTCCGGTCATCCAAAAAAAAAAGGTAAAATCGACTTTACCAACTCAAATAACGCACCGACAAGACCGACCGGTTATTTCTTCAATAGCAAATGCTTGTTATTATGAATGAATCCTAGACTCGTATTAATATGCAGACCTCAGTCCCGGAACATGTCATTAAGATCTCGTTTATGGAAAAACGTGATATTAAGATCGACCAACGACTGAGATCTGTCTATTAATACGAGCCCTAGACTCTTCAATCATGTATCTATTTCCAACAGGAAATAGGTAGTTGTAGAATTATAATTTTAGATGTACGCGGGAATAGAACTCTGTGCACTTCGAATATCAGCATCATTTTACTGGTGCTTGAGCGAAGTTTGGAGATGTGTTCGTATCGCCGTTCTAACCTTACCTAACCCATCTCTTTTCATTTCAATAATATTTAATTGTGTAATATCGTAAATTCACTAATATCAAAGAAAAACATTTGATGATTCCGTAAAGTTCCAAAAAGTTTTCATCAAATGTGTGTTTGACTTGAAGAATAATAGACATGTTTGTTACAAGCTCGTGTTTTTTATTTTAAAAAATGGACACCCTAGATTAGCGATATGGCCAATCGTGGTTGTCTACGTCATTAAACGTTCACGATTGAACGATTTCAAATTTAGTTGATCTATTGGTTGATAATACAATATAATGATATGAGCCATTTTACAATGGGTCACAACATACATATTACTTGAGACATATTATCAAATTCAACAGATCAACACCCAATTCCCAGAAGGCGTATTATGTATCATCGTGGCCATCAATTTGAAAACATCACTTAAAAGTACATTGCCGTTATTCTGAAATCATCGTAATTATCACGCTACGTCAAAACAGCAATGTACTGCAAAGTAGCTTTCAAAATGGCCACCGAGATACACTATACGCCTGTTGACGAGGAATACTGGCATCTAGTCCATTCACACCTGTAAAGGGACTGCAAAGATGTAAATCGAGCGAGTAATGATTCGGGCGGCGCCCCTCGCCAATTATGCGACTTGCACCGAGCCAAAAACAATCAGTAATGTGTTGTCAATTAAACGCACACATGTTATTGTCTAGGTCTAAGACATTATAAGAAATAGACCCACACTACAAATGTCTCAGCATCGTCACTTCAGCCGAAAGGCATCCCCTATTGCTTGGGCCTTCCCCAAATTTAGACATAACAGCGTTGTGTGTCATCACCAGAATATAACGTAATCACCACGTTTGGCAGACAGAATGGCGTTCGCAGTGGCGGTAGTTTTATCAAGAGGGTCGCTGATAAAACTGTCCATCTCGCGTTATTGAATTTACTACCTGGAATTGTTTGACTGTTATTGCTTAACTGACAGCACCAGCTGAAGAATTCGGCTCCACTTCTGGGCAGTGGAATCGTCACATCCCAACGCATCAGTAAAATGTCAATAATACGCACATGTAATTACGTAGACATTATAAGAAATAGACTCACATCATAACTGTCGACTTGCTACAAAATTTGTTCCAATTTCAACCGCTTTATGTGGTGCATTTGATTGGTCTTTGTTTTCACGCAGTAGCAATACTAGGCTGAATGTACTCGGAACGGGACATCGCCACGTGTACAGTAGGAGTCACTGGACCGCTGCGTTGTTAATGTAAACGCTTAGTCCTATATAATGTTTTGGTCTCGATATTATAAAGATCATTTGTATTGATTGATTATCACAATGGAGGTCATTTTCTTGATTTTAATTGTTTTAACGTGTAATAAATGGAATTCCAAATATTTTGCGATTTGATTTTTATCTGTCTCTCTACCTTTTTACCTTCGCTCATAATCTGTATAATTATATATAATATATATATACAACGCGAAGGGTCACTCACCCATCACGGAATCTCATAAAGTAGGTACCTAAATGTGCTAGGTGTTTCAAATTTTCCATTTTCCATTCTTTTTAAGACGTAGGCGCCTATTTGATAGGATTTTGCGAAATTCAACCCCAATGGGTTTGTTTTTGGGATTGATCATTTGTATGGAACTTAGTTACGACAGTTTTTTTATTTTTATTTACGACAAGTTTACACAACTTCGTTAAGAGCCTCAAATTTTACATAGGGATTATTTTAAGGACGTGCTACCCTACGACGGGATTTCGCAAAATTTGTGAAAAATGTAGAAAACATTGCACCCGTGGGTAGCGGAATCTGGCCGCAAGTTTATAATTATTCATAGGTTTAGGTGCCATTTAATAGATCATATAGTCTTCGTGTGATTGCGTATCTGGCATGTAGCACCTGTGTACTATTACGTATAAGCTATTAGCGCCTAAAACCGTAGATTACGCTTTTATCACTTCCCTGTCGTCCACAGTGGCTAATGACACATTACAACTTCACACTAATCCCACATTGGCCGGTTGACAAGTTTTTATATATTTATATTTTATATCTATCTATAACTGGTAGACTAACCCCCATATTCATAAACGTACATTAGATACGTTTTAGCTATAGAATGCTTTGTCTTTGTCAGTTGCATTGTCAAATGTGCAGGATAGAAAAGGACAAAGGAGACATTAGCAACACTTTAGCTAAAATACGTTTATGAATAAGGGGGTTAGTTTTTTTTATTTAATGGCAGTGGCAGCAACAAGCCAGCAGTTCACACTGATGTTAAGTGATGACTGCAGCCTAGACACCCACACAAAGACTAAGGTCAAAATGCAGACGCGTTACCACTCCCGAGGCCTAAGGTGTTATACCTCTGTGCCGGAAATTACAGAGCCTTACATTATCCTCCATCCTCATATTTATACTTAGGTATGTATTTGAAAAAAAAAGAATCTCAAAAGGAGGTGAAACTTAATGGAAAACTATCGACACAAACTTATTAATCCAAACACATACTTTATAGCGGCCAAGTGCGAGTCGGACTCGCACACTAAGGGTACCGTACCATTAAATACGTTAGTTTAGTTACTTAAGAAAATCACATTTGTTTGTATGGGAGGCCCCATTAAATCATTATCTTCTTATCTATTCTATATATAAAAATCAATTGCTGTTCGTTAGTCTCGCTAAAACTCGAGAACGGCTGGACCGATTTGGTTAATTTTGGTTTTAAATAATTTTTGGAAGTCCAGGGCAGGTTTAAAAGGTAAGAAATTTGATGAAATTGAAGGGAAATAGTAAAAACCAAAATTTCATTTTCCCATACAAATAGTTCGTGTCTAACAAATCTTTGTCACATTATTTAATTCTGAGGCAAAACGAAGTTTGCCGGGTCATCTAGTTTTATTCATATATTCATATTAAATGTGTCTAGCAAATACCTAGGCTGTTGACTGACAGACAGACGGACGGAAAGCGGAATCTTAGTAATAGGGTTCCGATTTCACCCTTTGGGTACGGAACCTTAAAATAATGGATAAATTGTGTTGCTTATACTAAAGCTCTCAAAATACCCTAAATATGGGGTATCTAAACCGCGTTACAATCGCATGAGTACTTTCTAAGTATAAGCGCATATAAACACAACACAGACAAACTCAGCGGGCTACTTTGATTCTTGCTTCAAATACCTATATGTGTGTATAGGTGTAACAACAAATAATACATTTTTAATATTAGGTTGGGGAAAAAGTTTCTTCGCATTTTTTAAGATAATTCAAAACATTTTTTTATAGTTTATTTAAATTTAACTAAAGTATGTATAAACCATTTTATTCGATAACCTTTTGCCATCTTGTAGGTAGGGACACGATCCCATTGCATGATCCAATTTTGGGACTTCTCATCAAAATACCGCGACAAGTGGATTTGGCAGTCCTCTCGTGATGTTAACCTATCATTGCATAAGGAATTCTGAAGAGACCGAAACAGGTGGAAATCTGAAGGTGCAAGGTCAGGACTATACTGCGGATGCATTAACACCTCCCAGCCAAATTCTCTTAATTTTTGCTGAGTGGCTATAGATGTGTGAGGTCTAGCGTTATCATGATGAAACACCACACCCCTTCTGTTGATCAATTCCGGCCGCTTTCTCTCAACTTCTTGCTTTAATCTCATCAGTTGTTCGCAGTAGAGTTCAGAATCGATAGTCCTGCCTGGTGGTAATAGCTCATAATGAATAATGCCCTTCCAATCCACCACACACACAACATCACCTTATTGCGAGTTAACCCGGGTTTCGCCACAGTCTGTGAAGCCTGACCGGCCTTTGACCACGACCTTTTTCGCACGTTCTTGTCGTACGTGATCCACTTTTCATCACCAGTTATCAGCTTCTTCAAAAATGATTCGGTTTCTTTCAGTGAGCTCGTGAGGTACCCAAATATCGAGCTTTTTTTTGTACCCAGCTTTTTTCAAATGCGCCAAAACTGTTTTGTGATCAATTCTCAGTTCTTCAGCTACGTCGTAACTACTGATATGTCGATCTTGCTCCACTTTTTCAAAAATGGCATCCATTTTATCCGTAATAGGGCGACCAGAGCGAGGTGCATCTTTGACATCAAAATTTCCGGATTGAAAACGCTTAAACCAAATTTGTGCTACTCTCACAGGCACTGCACTAGGTCCATAGGTCCATAAACATAGCAATTTTTTTTCGCGGCTTGCGTTGCATTTTTACCTTTTTTGTAGTAAAATTTTAAAATGTATCGAATTTCTTCATTAGATTCACTTATCTTGACAGTACGAAAAACAAATGAAAATTACACATTTGCCTAATTTGAATTTGGAATTATGTTCTTTAAAATTTTAACTTTCAATGATACCAAAGCCAGCCAGATACAAATACTACAGTCAAAGAGATTTTATTACAAGTTCGTACATACTATAATGCGAAAATACTTTTTCCCCAACCTATTATAATGACCCAGTAATAACTATCAAAGAGGAAAAACTATTAATGCCTCAAGAGTGGCAACGCATCTGCACTTAGATCTCCGATTTGAGTAGACATGCCTTCGCTGCAGTATTCACTTACCATCACTGTATACTGCATGATTTTTTTCCACCACCATAACCTTAAACGAATATACCTACTAACAATATGGAACGGATAGACAGTCGTCGAGTGATTAGATAACACCATAGAGCATCACGGGCCAGCTAGTCGGAGTAGCCATATGCAGGCTTTCCCCTCTGTCAAAGTACAAACCCAAATGGGCCTATAGGTACCTGTCGCCTAGAAGTTTAAATGTGTGCGTGAAATTGTTTATGTATTTTGTCAAAGTGAAGGTGTGAGTTTCGTAGTAATAGACGATTTTTGTAGTGTGTGTGTGTGTCACACGCATTTCCCACCGCAAAAAATTACAGACTGTTTTGCATCGGTAATAAACGCTATGGCTACTCCCCTCCTGTCCACCGCGCCAGCCGATGGCCCGCGTTGCTCTATGGGTAACACGTACCTATAGACATGGATCTCTATGGGCAAAAGTAAATTATTTTCTGATATGAAAGGTCCTTAGGCGACTAAACTTTTAGCTATTACACATAAATAATATAGTTAAAAGACAAACATATACTCACTTGTGCACAAAATCGTACTGACAACTAAAAAACATATCACTATTTCATTCAATGAATCACTTTCGCTGGATGCAGTCGACGAATCACGTTATCGAACTTGACAGTTTGGCACTGATAATACACAGGTATCTACGATATATTATCTTCCAGTATCTACTTTCCGCGTGAAATATAATCTGCAACTTGATAATCACAGGAGTATTGGAATAACGTTAATTTTTTTTTTCCGCGCCGCCTACATTAGTTTACTCCGAAGTAATTGACGACGCAAGTGCAAGATGATGTTCCAGAAAATTTTGTAGACCGTCGAGCTGTAGATCAATTGAATCGTTAAATCTAGAACTTTTATTATACAATATGTAACGGGAATAATGCACACTCTCCAATACCCTGATTAGTAAATCGAGTTATAATCATAATACATCAACTGAAATTACATGTTGTAGAAATTAAACTTGCGGATTTTCTCGCGTATACAACACTCCCAAACTTCTTACACCCGACGTTTCGGTCGCTTTCCAGCTACCGTGGTCACGGGCAGACTAATTCGAGATTTTAATTTCTACAATGTATGAAACTCGCGAAAAACTACGAAAACGTTATGAAATTACATGTTTATGTATTTAATATTTTTTATTTAAGAAATAAATCATCCTCAATTTGTTCGAACATTTTGCACCATAGAGCAACACCGGAGGGAAGTAGCCATATGCAGGCTTTCCCCTCTGTCAAAGTACAAGCCCAAAAGGGCCTATACCTGTCGCCTAGATGTTTAAATGTGTGCGTGCAATTGTTTCTGTATTTGGTTAAATTCAAGGTGTGAGTTTCGTAGTAATAGACGATTTTTGTAGTGTGCGTGTGTCGCACGTATTTTCCCCCGCAAAAAATGACAGACTGTTTTGCATCGGTAATAAACGCTATGGCTACTCCCCTCCGGTCCGCCGCGGCCGCTGGCCCGTGTTTCTCTATGATATGCACACATTGCACACCCTATGCAAAACACCCTACCTCTACCTATGGCCGCAAATAAAACACGTATTTACTCACACACGCACACTGATGTAATGTGATGTAGCGTAACCTGCCTACCCTTATTGAACACTCGCTAGTAATGAGATTAATTTCTACTATTTTATTTCTTAAATTATTAATTATAATTAAAAACCAAGTCTCATGGAGTTTTGATAAACTTGTTGAGACTAGCATTTTATTTTGGATAGACGTAGTCTCATTTTCGTTTGTGTTGACTGTTCACCAAATAGGTGACCATCATTTCCTTTTTTTTTTTTTTTTTTTTATACGCTTACACTCACAGCCCCACAGTAGGTATAAACCTGTGTCGTGGGTGCCGTTGTACACATACAACACATACACAGACACCCAGACCCGAAACATATATCTGTAGGCCATACAAATATTAGTGCCGGTGCGGGGATCGAACCCGCGACCCTTCGAATCAAACGGTGGTTTCGCACCGCTGGACTAACCGGGTCGTCAGTAATTGTAATTAATTTTTCGACAAAATATGACCTATATCAAAAATGCCTTACATCGGTTTGGTTATCGTTTCTGAACAAACAAGTTTCGGGATGTACATTTAATCCTGTTACACGTTGTATATTTTTTTAGAGCTTCCACATATTCTGGAGGATTATTTGGTGGAGGAGTTCTGTGGGAGTGTCTCAAGTGCCAAGAATGCCAAATGCTCGGATAAAACAGCTGGCACAGCCAAATATAAAAACAATCTTGCACATAACCATTTAATTTTTGAAAAAAAATGGTTTCCCAAATTGGTGCTACTGATTTAAAACAATCGCGTTACAGCACTCAATTAAACTAATCAAGAGTCGATTAAACAGGTTTAAAAACTCGAATGATCACCAAAAAAATCGATCCAATCGATTCACCGAGCTGTGGCGAGCGTGACAATCAAAACGATAATTTACATAAATTCTCTCACGCCTATATCTAACTGTAACGATAAAAACCAACATCTTTTTCCAATGGTAGTAGTCGGCTGTCGGCTTCCGATTCAAATTCCGTAGATTAATGTTGATTTGTCACGGTATCGTAATCGGTGGAGTGAAATTTTAGGGTTTTCGTAAAATAATGAAAACCACTTAAAATTTAATTCAGGGCCAACACTGGAATCGCAAAAAATAGAAACGGCTACTCCGTACAAAATTATTATTGCCCACCAAAATGTATGGAGCAGTTGATTGAATTTGAATTTTTGAATTGAACCCGCGATTTTAGAGTTCGGCTCTGAATAAAATGACCCCATAAAATTTTGATAGTGACTGACCTAAAATTTTGAACTGACTTAGATTTTCGCAAGCTTCACACAATGTAGAAATAATATTTGCGGTTTTTCTCGCGTATAAAATATTGTAGTAAGTATATTGTATACGTGAGAAAAGCCGCAAACATAATTTCTACAGAACTAACATGTAGGTATATACTGTACCTTTCTTTTCCATTACTGACTAAGCGACCTGTTCATACTGTAAAATAAAAGAATCCCTTAAAATTTTGATTGTGACTTAAAAATAACTACATCAGATTATTAGATAATACAACAAGTAAAACCAGCATTCGATTCACTCGTAAAATTAAGTGCAAAACTACCATTGTCTTCCACATCTATCTTACAAGGAAACCAAATAAAAAATGAGCATCAGATAAATAATAAGGAACTCGTATCTTTATGACTGTACTTGATGTCGCAGGCTGATTATGGTAAATGTAGAGTACGCGCTTTCTAAGTAAAACAAAAAAGGTTCCTCTTCACTTATCGCATTTAATAACAAGTGAACTTATTTTATCCCGGAGTTTCAGGGTTTCACTCAATGATTTCTTCAGGGCTAACTCTTTACATTTTGACAGAATTAAACTACACTTGTTATAAGCACAGTCTTTAGAATGTAATACATTCATAAATTAATATAAGAATGGAAAAAGAAGGAGTAATAAGTAAGGCGTTTATGTTTCAAGGTGTAGTAGATATGTAGTAGTACAGAGGCTAAACAATTTACATCTCAGGGACGGCAACGCATCTGCATTTTAATTTCCGGTCTTTATGTATGTACTTAAATTTCCATAGGCTGCAGTATTTATTACCATCAATGTAAACTGCATGCTTGTCAGCCACCATTGTAATATTAAAAAAATAAATTTGGAAGCGGAATGCAACCGCATTAATTTTCACTTGGCAAAGCTTTCACAGGCTATTAAAAAAACGATAAATGAAATAGCGTGACCATCTTCGCATATCAACATCGGCCTTTTAATTAAAACGTCGCGGCGTACTCAAATGTGACATCTATAAATATTTCCGAGCTAGTTCCACACAACAAAGCTCAGAGCGTTCGATTTACAATAAATATTCATAAACTCCATAACATTAAGTCAGCGGCGCGAACGGATTAGAAAGGCCAATGTCAGCGAGATGGTAATAGATGAGACATTTTTTTTTCTGAAGTTTATTAAAATTTGAGTGTTATGTTTGATGATCCTTTAAATTGAGGTTGAGATATCGAAGGTTGACACCTTGTTAGCGTATAATGAATAGCATGCTATCCGTTTTTTTATTTCATTATTTATATAATGGCTAATGTGTTTGGTGGCAGGAATTTAAATCAGCGCGCATTTACTATTATGGAGATCTTAAATGAAGCAAGGAAAATCTGCAGAGATTTTTGTGGAACCATGCTCCATATCTACCTTTTTTATTTATTTAATCTTTATTGCCACAATATACATAATATATGAGCAAATGGCGGACTTAACGCTAAAAGCGCTCTCTACCAGTCAACCATTGGTAGTGTAGAAAGATTGGTTGGCTGCCGCCAATCGCTTAAAATTGTCATTGACATCGGGGCATCATAAGCCTCAAATTTGCAACAAATACGATTTTTGGTTTTTGGGTTAATGTGGAGTAAGATGATAAAATTTAATCTTAAAAAGACCACCTAATCCTAAGTTTTTGGCCCTTGGGAAAAACTTTTAAATGGTAGCAAATACGATTTTTGGGTCTATGTGGAGGCTGCAGTATTCATTATCAGCTGGAAAAAATTAGAAAATGGCTTTAAATAATTTCAACTTTGCTTATTCTTATAGATAACGTAAGCACTTACAGTTAATAATTGAAAAATCATTCTCAAAACAACTCAGTATACGAGATATGTGAAAGGTCACACGATGTACATTCACAGAGAGAAGAGCAGTTTGCATATAGATTAATATCCGCATAATGCAATGTAACGGACACGACATATCGTGTCAGACGCTCAGAGCTTATAAAACTAGCCCGTTTCAAGCTTCGGAACTGTACTCAACGTAGCAAAATATTCTTTGCATAGTTTGTATCATAGAGCAACACGGGCCACCGGCCGCGGCGGACCGGAGGGAAGTAACCATATGCAGGCTTTCCCCTCTGTCAAAGTACAAGACCAAATGGTACTACGCCTGTCGCCCAGATGTTCAAATGTGTGCGTGAAATTATTTATGTATTTTGTTAAAGTCAAGGTGTGAGTTTCGTAGTAATAGACGATTTTTGTAGTGTGTCTGTGTATCACACATAGTTTCCCCCGCAAAAAATGTCAGACTGTTTTGCATCGGTAATAAGCTTTTTTTTTTTTTTATCGGGCTTTATGTAGGCGGCCTGTCTCGAGACGGCACTGGTCTACTTCACCGGGCAATCGGCGAGCGCAGAAGGCGATCCAGCCTAAGCAAAAAAGACGTGTGGCACTCGGGGACTGCCGCGGTAAAGCTATTGCATTTACATAATTATCTAAAATTATGCGAAACAAAATAAAATGCAAATAAAAGAAAAAAAAATAGAAAAATGAAACAATAATTTTCTATTAATATTTACCACTTTTTGAATATTGAATGGAAAACAAACAATAAAAAAAATGAACAAAAACAATCTTGGCAGCGGTGGGATTCGAACCCACGCCTCCGAAGAGACTGGTGCTTTAAACCAGCGCCTCGACCGCTCGGCCACGCTACCCACGAGGTCGGACGGCGAAATTATACATGACTTTATTTAAATTAGTTTAAAATTTGTAATCCGGAGCGTCCGGTTTTTTGCGTTACGGAATTTCTGGATTCGGTCCCCGCGCTCAAGGCCCGCGATAGAAGCTATGCAATAGCTTAAAAGTTAGCGCTGCCTAAGGGTGACCCATGCGGGTCCGTGCCTCGGCTTAGGGCGTTGCGGAGGGACATTATGGCTACTCCCCTCCGGTCCGCCGCGGCAGCCGGTGGCCCGTGTTGCTCTATGGTTTACATAGCTTTGTTTAAAATCGATTGATATTAAATCATGCTATTCAAATGCTTCTAGGATAGAGTTCACCAACTGGTGGTAGAGTTCCAGTATACAGAAATATTATGGTCTATTCTATGATCCCAGTTTCGGAACTAGGGGCATAAGTATGACCACATTACATCTACTTGCCGTTAAATATTAATGTTCAGAGCTATCGTCTTGCCGTCTGGTGGACCCTTAATTTTCAACACAGAGACACACTGGTGCTAGAGTGCCAGTGTAGGAACTCGAGAGCGTAGGCACACCGCGGACATTCCGCCTAAATTCCATACAAACGCTTAATTTGGTCTCTATTACGCAGATATCAATCAGTGACGTGTATTTACACGTGCACCTGTGTGCGTAGCACGTAGAGAATACCAAACGTTGCATAAGAGGGGAGGAGGTTGGGTGAGGCGGGGAAATCCGGCGGGACGTCGAAGTGTCCATTATATACGTAGTATTATTACATATTCTCTGGCGTAGGTACCACCGCATTATCTAATCTATCTGCCACCAAATGGTAGTGTTCAGTATTACCGTGTTCCGGTCAGGTGGTAATGTACGGCCCTGTAATTTCCGGCACAGAGGCATAAGACCTTAGGCCTCAGGAGTGGTAACGCATCTGCATTTTGACCTTGGTCTTTGTGTGGGTGTCTATAGGCTGCAGTCATCACTTAACATCAATGTGAACTGCATGCTTGTTTACCACTTCCATTAAATAAAAAAAAAAAAAAAAAAGATGATCATAAATGCTCCCGATATAATTATCAAGGAGACTTAACAATTAAGATGGAATGGAAATTAGAACGCATCTGCAATTTGACCTCTGAATTTTTGTGTAGATGTCTGTAGGCTGCAGTTATCACTTGCACATACTGCATGCATGTTTGGTAGTTGTGCTACCTTCGTAACATATAAAAAACTAAAAGCTACAGTATTCACTTACCATGCCCGGATATTGTACATATACATAGGTATTTAATTTCTACTTTCTTTACATCAATAAAACACCCATTCGTAGTTCAATATACGTAGATGAAAGTTACCGAACTAAAGTGATGTCATCAGAATTCAAATAGCAGTAGTTACTTTCTTACTACAAAATAAATGTATCAATAAACTAAACGTGTCTTAAGCAACTCCTGTACCAAATTGACAATTTGTGTGTTATGGGACGGCTACAAAACGTTCAGGGTGTTGAATATTTATGAAGATCTATAAAATATCAACATGGTCACAGTACAAATATGAACAGTATGGAAACTACGTACAAAACGCTCGAAATGGCATTATCACACAAACAATTCGTTTATGAATGTATATTGAATATTTATATTTTTAAAGGAGACGTTCTAAAATTTATGGATCTTGGGCCTGTACCTTATACGCTATAGTGAGAGAAGAAGCATACTAAATCATTTTCAGCTATTCAAATCGTTTACTAGACCTTCAATTATTTGTCGAAAGTATATTTGAAAAACAAGAACGATATTGGTGCTTTGGACCAATATGGTGATATAATAATATTCTTCTTCTTCTTTATACTATAGCTTCTACCTCGATTTGGGTAATTCTGCCAAATTCTGGTGATTTAGGAGGCACTAGACGTATGAGTTATGACCGGTGATCCGAGGGATGTCCGGTAAGATCGAAAATAAGTGCTACTTTAATTATTCAGCGTTTTTCTTAATAAAACAAGACAAAGACGATCACAGTTAATTAAAGGGTTCAAATTATTTTATGAATATTTTTCTACGTATTTTTCTCTATCTTTGATATAGTATATAAGGCGCGGGCCCAACATGGAACTTGTCCTTAAATATAAATAAAAGCTGAAATTCCCAGCCATACAAATAGGTAAACCTATACCATCGTATCCTTCTATTATTCTCATAATAAAACATTGTCGCCAACTCAAGTCCCGAACATAAACCAAGTACAAACTGCTTGTAGTTAGGGAAATCACCCGTGATAACTGGCTACCGGTACATGATGCGACAATATCCGCAAACTAACATCCAACCTTATGTAGTTCAAAGTACAGTTGAATATCGTTTGTGGGTTTTGCTTAACCAGCCATCGTCGCCTCGAGATCTACATGTCCTGGCACGCGTGGGAAACCATCCGTTAGTCGATTTTGTGATCCGATACGATGCGCTTGACTATTATATTGGTCTAGTGATTTAAGATTTCCTATATGGCTGGGGATTTCTCAATATTGATGCACGTTGATGGTAATGATTAGGCAGGGTATGTGCACCGAAGTCGCGACCAAATTGTAGATGGACCAGGTCTTACACTTCCAGAGAACTGGTTGAATGCGAAACTTCCTCCTCATTGTTGACTTCATTATACTTATCTTATTATCTTGACTGCGTCGTTGGCTCTGTAGTCGCAATCGTGATGGTGAAGCCTGAGGTCCCGGGTTCGATCCCCAGGTTGGGCACATTTGTTATTGGGTGTTTTTTCTGTAAGGCAATTCCTAGTAATCTCCGGTCGTGTCGGATTGCCGTCCCATCGGACTATGAGAGTGAGGGAGTAGAGTGCACCTGTGTTTGCGCATACACTTGTGCACTATAATATCTCCCGCGCATTATTATTTATTTATTATTACGATTTGTATCAGAAATCAGTTTAAAAATAACACGAATTAACCTATTCCGTGTCCAATTGCAAACACATTAGCTTAAACAATGCAAATGCTCACTCGTGTTTCATAGGACAGCGTACCTGATATGAACAATAATCTCGTTTAGAAAAAAAACATTTAACATCTGTCAAACACTAGAGTGAACTATGCAACATTAAACGGACCAATCACAGAGCACGATTCAACTCTGTGAGACTGCATAGTAAAGTAAAGCTCAAGTGTTGTTTACGAATTGAATGGCCTGACATGACGACCGCATAGCAAAAGATCCTTTCCTTGCATTTTTTTTTATGTAATGAAAGTGGCAAACAAGCATGCAGTTCACATTGATGTTAAGTGATGACTGCAATCTATAGACAAAAATGCAGATGCGCTGCCACTCCTGAGGCATTAGGTGTTATGCCTCTGTGCCGGAAATATAGGGCCGTACATTACCACCTGACCGGAACACGATAGTGCTGAACACTACCATTTAGCGGCAAGTATATTAGGTAATGCGGTGGTGCCTACGCCCGCGAGCTTGGTCACTTGAGCTCTACCACCAGTAAGCATTGCGTTTCTTGGTCACTTATGCAAGTGTGCATCTTGAATTCGGGTGTATTAACACCCGAATTCAAGATGCACACTTCTGAGTTCTGAGGCCCATAGCACCAAGTCCAACCATGTGTTCCGCATGTCATCAACACACATTGGTCAAAGATATCTCAAATACATCTTTACAGTCCTTCAAATTACGAAACATAAATAATTAGACGCCAAAGCTTAATTAAGATATCACTTTCACTTTTAATATTGCCTTAATCGTTCCGACAATCATAGATACGTCATTTTAATATACAAGAATAATTATAATCAAGTCGGTGTTGTTTTTTAGACAGCGGGGTTACGTCTCGCGCGGCCGAAGCGTGGCTAATTGCCCAGTGCGCACGCGCCGAGTGCGCGTAGAGAATCTGTTTTGACTTTGCACCATGACTTTTTGACAGCTTATGTACATGAGTTGGAAAATTATTTCAGTGCGAAATACATTTGCTGTTTCAATGCTTAGCAGTGGAACGCGACAGCTAAATCCGAAGTATTCGGTCCGATTCCCAGGTCAAGCAAAGTGTTCTGATTGTTTAAGGTTTGTAATATTTTTGCATCGGCCCGATTTGAAATGTACCTAATTGTAAATATAAGACTTACACGGGGATTGAGGTACGTAAATGTTTTTTTTTATGTAATGGAAGTGGTAAACAAGCATGCAGTTCACATTGATGTTAAGTGATGACTCCAGCCTATGCCCAGCCCACAAAGACCAAGGTCAAAATGCAGATGCGTTACCACTCCTGAAGCCCAAGGTGTTATGCCTCTGTGCCGGTAATTACAGGGCCGTACATTACTACCTGACAGGAACACGATAGTGCTGAACACTACCATTTAGCGGCAAGTAGCTATATTAGGTACTGCGGTGATGCCTACCACCAGTAATAAGCTTGCCATGGGCATGGGACAAAACGTATCCGGCGTACGTATCATATTTGTTTACAATGTTTACATGTACTCCTGAATGTATCCATCTGCCTATGCCTAACCCTTCGAAAATACGTTTTAGATAAGTAGGTATAGCGATAGACTTCTCTAAACAACGGTGAGAAACAATGCTAAAAAACGTTTGAACTTTCAAACTGGCAAAGATTGCGGTTATAGCATACCTACACCTACATCACTCAAAACTGGTTGACGTATTACAAGGTACACGTCATGTGAAATATACGACGGTACAGAATCGAAAAGTTCAGGCATGCATTTGTTACAACACAACGACTCGAGCGGCATTTATTCATTTTGAACACACATTAACATAGATACCTACCAAATTATAATGTACCTAAACGAAAATATCACACGAAAATATATATTAAATATATAATAGTGTGCTTTTTTCCCAACGCAGTCGTTATTTGCGTTATTTCATTAATTGGGAAGAACATGAGGAAATCTTCAATGACTAAAAAGTTACAAAATAAAGAAAAAATTAACTTCGAGCAGGAATCTGCAGTCTATCATTCGATTGTATAGCTCTATTAATTAGTTAACAATAAATGTCGTTCACCGATCCCGAATCGGTTAAATCAAAAAGGGAAAGAAAAATTCGTCGCTCGAATGTAACAAATTATGTATCAATAATAATAATAATGGTAACCCATAATACGTCCCACTGCTGGGCACGAGTCTCTCCCCTATTTGGGGGGGAGGCCAGGAGCTTACCCCATCACGCTGCTCCAATGCGGGTTGGTGGAGATACGGGTTAGTGGCCAACCCGCTGTCAGATGTTTTCAAACCCATAAGGCCTCCGACAAGGTTTAACGACTGCTATCTATCGATAGCAACCGGGACCGACGGCTTAACGTGCCCTCCGAAGCACGGAAACGCGCATTTTTATTTGCCACTAGCGGCCACCCATCACACACTCGACCGCGCCCGTATTAACCGAGTAGATCGCTTACGATCTACACCAGCCACGAGCCCATGCGCGCTTCAATTATGTATCAAACACTCTTAGATTTTGTTCAGATATGTAGGTATGTATTTATAATCTTGTTGCTGAAATTATTTTGAAGAATCATGTAAGTATTTGAATGTATCATTGAGAATAGGTCATTGCTACAGATATATTTACCACACATCATAGAAACACAGATATCTTTATCTCTTTCTAATTCTTTAACCCTGGCACTTCAGGCCAGGAATAAGGAAGTAGACAGAGAGAAAGATAATCCGATATCATCCAATTTGGAATATTCTCAGATGCATCTCTGTATTTAAAAGTTAATCTGCAGAAATTTCCTCAGTGAGTTTTCAATAGGCTCACCATCCATTACAAGAAAAAAAATCAATATAACTAGGGCCTAATGTAATCAACAACTCCGCTTTGGTGAAATACAGACATGTCTTATTGGTGATAGAGATCCAGTGTAGAAACTCGAGGCCGTAGGCACAACCGCATTACCTAATCTATCTGCCTCCAAATGGTAGTGTTCAGCACTATCGTGTCCCGGTTAGATGGTAATCTATGGCTCCAAATAACTATCACAGAGACATAACAATTAAGATCTTTTTTATTTATATTTATTTAGGGGTTTTTTATCCAAAGGATATGTGAACCCCATCGTACCCTTTTACAATAAATTACAACTCAACTTACTCACTAGTAATAAATAAATTAACTTAAAAGGTTAACATCAAGTTATAAGTAGGTACATATTATATACATTAGAGGAACGTACTAAAACCTTATGGGTGGCAACGCATCTGCAGTTTGACCTCATTGTGTGGGTGTCTATATGCTAAAGTCATCACTTAACATCAATGTAAACTGCACGCTTGCTTGCCACCTTCATAACATTTAAAGAAATACACAACCTCAAAAACAACGCTGCATCTTATATCTTGATATCTTATTTCCGAGTCGCTGTAACTCGGAATATATCGAAATGCGTGAATAATCGAATTGCGCGCGCGCCTATGCCAACATCGGCTGATGGTAATGATAAAAGCTCGGCAAAGAGAAAGGCACTGTGCCGGTCCAAATTATCTAAGACTAACTAATCTGATGACAGAACTCACCTTGGAGACTGAAAATTATTTTAGTTTGAGATAGGCTTAAATCTTAGATAAGATTTGTGACGAAGAAGCTTATTTATCTGACTAGTCTATTAGCTGTGCCAAATTCAACATATTTGGCTGCGTTTATAATAATAATAATTGAGTTACAGTATGTACGCAGCAAGATATATTGCACATCGACCTTAGGAGGGACTAGGACTAATTTCGGCTCTGTAGAGCGTTATCTCTATTGCACACAACCTTTCTGACGTTTATTAACCACTTTGATCAAGTTTTGACCAATACCTGAAAATTAGTGTGCACATAAGCAGTGTGCAGCAGAGATAACGCTCTACGAACTAGAAACTAGCCGATTGTCTCTTTCTTAAGCTCGATGTGCAATTAATATTTATTGATTTGCACTGTACTAACGTTTTTGCAGTTGACGTAGACTTTTTTCGTTTAATTTTGTACTTATTAAATAACAGATATGTTACTGTTATAGTAAAAAAAAAATTGGCATAGTTAAAGTTATCAGGGTTGATTCCCTCAACATCTGAAAGATAAATTAAAGTTAACATTTTCCAGCACAACTCAGACAGTTACAGTTAGCACTTAGTAATGAGGTCATTTAACAATTTTCAAACGGTGCAACTCATTTTTTTACTTAACTGGTAGTTTAACAAATATCTTAAAGTAAGATGATACAACGCATCCTAAATGGTAGTCTTCGGCCTTGCATCGAAGTTATAACTTTGATTTATCTCCGAAAAGATATGGCATTAAGCTGCATGTTTTATTATACATATAAGGACGAATCACATATTCTAATCCCATTTCATCATTCTCATCTCATTGTCTTCACTATTTACTCATTTCATTATTCAATTTTATTTCTTAATCTACATTGATATAGTTATGATTGTTTGGATTTCACTTAATAGCAAATAACATTGTTGCAGCACACCCTACTCCAATCGAAGCACTAATAATAGCATCGAAATTTAAAAAAAAACATGATAAGAGTCATAGAGCATTAAACCCCTTTATATCTGCAACTGACCAACACGTAACAAAATCCACTTAAATTATAATAACCATGCAAATTAACTAAAGTCATTCACACCACAAAGTCCACGCTTAATGCCTAACTACATTATAACCATGCAAATTCAAATAGCTTATTCTCATGTACCGAACACAGCGTCACCTCAACTGCGCTTATTAAAACTCATTTCACAACCAGCTCTAATCCTTCGCAAATTGCTCTCCCAACTCTAGCCACTCATTAACTCACAGTAATTACATTTCAAATGAACCAGGAACACACCTATCTCGCTCTTACATTAAAACCATCCGGCTGGTAGAACGTGACACAGAGATCAAGATAAACGGCGTATCAGATGAGATCGAGATCAGAATGCGGTTAAGATATTAGTAATACAAACGTCTCATTATTTATTGCGATATTTTCTGTTGTGAGTAACAAGCCAAGTTTATTAGTTCTGTAATGAACTGGAGCTAAGTTTGTCAAATATAGATGTATCTTTTTATTAATAATAATAACGTTTTATTGTTCTTTACAAAGTGTCTTTACGATACATTTTTCTTAAATAATAATGTTTCTACTATAGTTCGTTTAAATTCGACATCGCGGGCATCGAAACTAATGAAAAGTTTTTAAATCCTAGTGAAGTGGCAAACGGTATAACATCGATTAGTAAATTAAAACTTTAGTTCATACCTATGTATACCTATTGATGACATTTGTTTGGATATCACCCACTGAGATCATTCCTATTAGGATGATCTCTTTGGGTGATCCTAAAGAAATACAAAAGCAGATAGACAGTGACTTTTAGGTGAATTTGGCAGTATGAATGAATGATAACTTGTTATTGTAGTGAAAGGGAGCTCCTACGCCATAAAAATACAAACACTATATATGTAATATACATAAGCGTCGGTAATCGATGGACACTGATGCTATTCAAAGTGCGTTGAATCTTAACTATTCGTGGAACTGAGGCGTACATCAAAGCGATCGCGAAGAAAATAGCGGATATCAAAAGTATTGCGTGTGCAGTGCCTTCAAATTACGAAATTGCAAGTGTGTTACAGAGAAGATTTGTGTTTGGTCATTAAATAGAAACAATGTTGCTGGAACTTGTTACAGGTTGATAACAGTGATTTTAATGAAATCCTAGACTTGTTGTAGATAACGTGTAGTCATGAAAAGGAACTGGTTGAAAATAGATGTCGATATTGAAAAGTACTAAAAACAATGCAAAGTAAGTTTCCAAAACCGAAAAAGAAATGAATAATTAGGAGATATTTTTAGACTTTAAATTGATTAGCCAAATTAACGCGCTAGTGTAGAAATTGGATTATATATAACGTTTACCTAAAGGAAAGATCACTTTAATTTTGAAACTAGTTTCATTTCAATGAGTATAGCTCGCGAACCTAACAACATACTATGTAAAGGAAATATACTTTAATGATCGTTCATATAAAGGTGTTGTAACAAGTTTAACAACAGATAGACAATGATGACAAAGTAATTCAGCATAACTTAAAAGAAATGAGCATAATTTTTCTTATTGCCATGTAGTTTTGAAAGCTATTAATAATAAATCACAGAAACCATCTCCATATGATCCTGCATTACTTACTATAATTTCTGAGGAAGTTTAATTTATTGATGACGTCTTACGCGTTTCCAAACTAAGATGCAAAGTTTCCACATATCAATAAACCGATTGTCTATAAGATATAATATAGGCAGTAAAAATATTTCTCACAAACGTATACGCATTTATTACTCTAGCGCCTGTCAATTCAAGTCTTTCTCTTCGTCAAATCCGGATCTAGAAACCACATGGGCGCTAGAATTAAGTGCACCTATCAAAACTAGTTCTATAATTTACTAATTTAAACTCTCGTATTATGTAAATGTTGTTTAAATACATATATATCGTACATTATCGCACATTAGAAACGAATAAAATATGTGTCACAACATGCACTTATATTAACAATAAAAAATTTAAATTGATACCTAGTTATTATATATTGATATTTTGGGTCCAAACTATCTCAATTTTAACGATTCGCATTTTAAAGAAGATAACTAATATTTTACATTTTTTACAGCAAAACCTTTTTCCTCTACACAAGACTCAAGATAAAATGTAAATTAAACTGAATAGGCTTACACTCACCGCCGCAGGTATAAACCTGTGTCGTGGGTGCCGTTGTACACACACAACACACACCAACACCGAGACCCGGAAAAAATATTTGTCCGGATACGATCGAACACATGAGCCTCGGTTCAAACCTCGGACCAAGAATCACATCACATTGTGATTCTTGGTCCGAGGTTCAAACGGTCATCACAGACCAGTAGACCAACTAACTCGTCGTGAGATGAAAAATGGCTGTTCTTCAACCAATAAATTCTTTTGTGTCACAACGAATTAAAAGCGCCATTTGCCATTCAGTGGCTTCGAGATTTATGTTCTTTCACTGGAAATTTAAACTTCTAACATTCTTAGTGGGTAGTAAAATCTAATGACCAGTCGCTGGTATTAATAAATATTTGCGTTTATTGGCGGTAAACACTGCCTGCTCCGTATTTATCATTGTGCTTATTTACGATCACTCGTATCTATAATTTTATGTTTTACTGCATTCCTATATTTAGCTACTTACTATCGGTTTTCCAGGAAAGCAATATACGATACTGCAAATGAGTTGAAATGAAATGTGTATCTAGTTTTATTACGTTTTATTTGTGCGGTATTTACATAATTAGATAGGTTATATGGAAATGGCTGATGGATAAAATTATGTTTATTCAAAAATCTCATTTACCTAAGTCCAAATTCTACAACGAACCTGTATGATAATCTCTAAGTACTTTGTTTTGTGGAACAGTTTTACCACGGGCTGATGATACACAGCACATACCTATATAATAACAATGTCAACCCAAGAATAAGTAGGTAAATAAACTAGAGATGAGTAACACTCGTCGCTATGGTTTGACATATTGATTTGACAGTTGACTTGACAGACAGACGTCGTCGTGACAACACAAGAGAAAAAATAAGATTGGAACTGAAGATTTATAGTAGTAACACACGACCGACCAAATCCAGTGTCGCTATACACGACCTGATTCAGTCCGGCGGACCGACTCCGTTGACCAAAGCCGTGCGAGCGGACCATCCGCTGTCGCTACACACGGCCAGTGATTGAAGACGACAGAAGATTTGGAATCCGCTGTCCGCTCCGTACCAATCCGGACGTGTGTTACAACTATTAAATAGACAGACAAGTCACTGCTATCGCCAATCCACCTGCCAAGCGTGGCGATTATGACAAGTACTCGTCTTTGGGCAAGTCTTTGTCCAACAGTGAAAGTCTGGAGATTGATGAAATATAAAGATAACGTATCTCGTACGATGAGGTTATACGGAGCATATTAGGTCCACGCGATTAAAATAAAGAAAACAATTTAGCTTAATCGTTGCATGATTGCAAATATTCTTGTATAAAGCCTATCTCTGCGAGAACGTACAGGCGTGAAGTTAGCATGAATATAATTTTGGTACTTACATTTATATCTCGTAGTCCATGCGCATCGGTGACAGCATGAATGTGGTTTCTGAAATCAATCAGAAAATAAAATATTAGATACCTGGTATGCAAGTTTAGAATAAAAGAAATAAACGCTTACCTACAACTCAACTCAACAAAGTTTTGATTGACAACATTGAGAATATACCCGAACAGCCGAGAGATCAACAATCGCTTAAATAGTGTATCGTCTCGATAAAAAGTGATCGCTCGATTATTTATGCACGTACCATATCGGTGAACGGCCTACGCCGTAGAATCGAGAGTACGCCGATATGAATACAATTCGAAGAAATAGATTATGACAAAATTGTAGGAAATAAAAACCGCTTGGTAACTGCACGTTGTGATGAATGTTTTTTTATATCATGAAGGTGGCAAACCGGTCATAAAAGGCAGTTGTTGATCTTGATGGGAGTTTTCAGAGGACTTCAAATATTTCAGTGATTCTAGATCGCAACGTCCTAAGCCGAAGTTCTCCCTTAGGCAGTTCCGCTTACTTTTTATTGGGGCTGGAGCACTTTCTGCGCTTGCCCATTGCCCGGTGAAGTAGACTAGTGCCGTCTTGAGACGTGCCGCCTAGATAAGTCCGTCCTAAAAAAAAAGTGATTTAGACCTACCCCGGACGTTTGTTTGGTATTGATAGGGAAATCATTTTCAATATGATATGTTATTAGGTTTTCGCGAGCTACACTCATTGAAATTAAATTATTTATACGGATTTATCTCGCGTATATGCCGTGTATTAGTATCAGTTTCGTGAGTAAGCCGAAGAAGCTGAAAGGGGTCCGATAAGTAGGGTTGATTTTAATAATCTTTTAAATGTAATATACGCGAGATGAAGTTTTGTTACAGTAAACAATTTTCAATAAATCCGTAAGTAAATATAATTTTGTAGTTTTGACAAACGTCATATAGGTAGGTAAGGTGCGAAAAATATAATGCTCTACCGACCCGAAATAAGCCGAAGTCTCCTTTTTATTATCTATATATGCAATATTTTTTGTTGGATATTGACAGTTGCAGAAGTGACCCGAAGGGGTAGGCAGAGGTAAATGCATGCATTCAATCATACATGCAAACACCCACGATTCGCCGGTTACGTTATGGCCCATGTAATACGTGGCGGGCTTGTTGACATCTCCGAACACATTACCAAACTTCGGGGTACTGGAAAATTTCCAGAAAATGGAAAAATCCCAATAGAACCCTAGATAAAGAACTTTACACCATTATCTCTGATAACGTTCTACCCGGGAATCGAACCCAGGACATCAGCGTAGTAGTGGCCTGCTACCACTAGGCTACCTAAGCAGTTACAAGTATCATACTGAAATCAAACCTATTTCAGTCTCAAACACACAAAACGGTACTGCTTGATCAAATCGAACATTGAAATATAAATGGATATACTTATAAATATTATTGAGAGCCATTCCGAATACGTTCAACCCAACGACACCAATAAAGGAAACATAAAGATCATTAAATTCCATAAACTGTGACTCGTTAGTTTATAAATACAAAGAAGTTAATATTTCTCGTGGCAAATTGACAGCAGTATGGACTATGCTATTCTTCGTTAACGTAGGTGATATAGGAGGCGACCATATTTCCTGCCCCTATAAGCCGAGCGCTGAGGGTATGTATCACTCATCCATCGATTTATTGATTCAAGACATGTAGATATTTAATTGTCTCTGCATATGAAAATGGCAAGTAAAGCACATTTCAGTGCTATAGATAGAACTGATCACAATTGCATGTATGATATGTTTATTGTAAAATTATTATGGACTGGACTCTTATACTATTTGTTTCGATAACGTCACGTAAGTGGCAAAAGCTGAATTGGACACCATATTGGTTCAGTAAGTAAGGGACACTTATTATTATCATTCTTTAAACTACCCATGGGAGCTATTTTCCTCTTTATATAAATTAATTTTAATATCCTCCATGCAAGTTAAAAAATAGGTTAAATTTAGTTCTTGTGCTTATGTTTTTTTTCTTTGTTAAGTACCTACTATTTTTTTGTACGTATACTGTAAATGTCCATAATAGGTCTGTTTCTGGACCAAATAAAGTGATATGTATATTTTTTTAATGCAAGGAAGGTAGCAAAGAAGTATGTAGTTCACATTGATGTTAAGTGATGACTGCAGCCTATAGACATCTACACAAAAGCCAGAGGTCAAAATGCAAATGCGTTGCCATCCCTGAGATCTAAGTTGTTATGTCTCTGTGATAGTCATTACGGAGTATTGATTCTGTCTACTACATCTAAGAACATCCCATACAAGACTCGACTACAGTACTAAATGGTCTTTAACGGTTCTCTTCATCGTTAACCAATATTACTGCCCTTTGATAAAGATCATCCACGAGAGTTAAATGTCATCCGAAACCAGAGAGAATAATTATTGCAAGAGTTGTAATGCAATCACAACAGTCTTCAGCATTCGATGGGTGATGCGATCCAAGATCGCCGCCGGGTCTAACACACACGCTGTAAATCTAGCTCGCAATTATTCTGTATTTCATTATTGCAATAAAGAAGATGGGCCGATATCTTCATTACTGGCCGCATAGAACCGATGCAACGATAATTATAGAGCGCTCGCTCTGGCCGATACTGTGAAATTAATTCCATATTCAGCTTAGTGAAACATCGATTTATGTAGAATGTAGATGATAATCGATCCTAAAATAGAAGTTGATGTTATGAAGGCAGATAATGTCTAGATAATATTCTGTCATCGCGTTATCTGTGGGATAGCGATAAAGCTCAATTATCTCATTTTACGCTCGTCAATGACCTTTATCTGTCATCAATATTATCGCCACACAGCTAGTCGTAAATTTTCTTAGTCCTTTATAGATTTGAGAGCACATAAAAAACCATATCCAAGTCGAAACACGTTATCGCGTTCTGGGAACTGTATAAAAAATGTGTTGCGATGAAAAGTTGCGGCGGCTAAACATATTTTTAATGAGCGATGTTAAAAATATGCGATCGTTTAAGATTCGATTTCAATGTTAATGTACAGAGTTCAAATTCGGTTTATAAAAAAATAATAATGCGGTGACGATGTTTGAATTTATTAATATTCGTGTAATATCAAACACCTTTGAAAAAAAACTGATCTCGTTTTTTAAAATAGGCAAAACTTTTAATAATACGTTGTAGCGGTAAGCTAAAGAACAGCTAAATTCGTTAGAATCAACAGTGATTATTTGGTAATTTAAAATGATTGCAGCACATCGATTGAAGCCCAAATCACAGCAATTTCGTGGCATATTATTATGCCGTTTTTGTGAAATAACATGTTGAGCTGTATATGCAACGTGCGTTTACAATCTGGTGTCGATTTTGGAATGAACACGGCATTTCCATGTTAGCGCAACTACCTCTGCCTAAGGGAGACTCAATGATGTTATTTATAAGCTCATTGCGAAACTTAGCTGCGATGGTTCCGGCATTATACGAATACTAGTTTCAATCCATCCCCCTTTTTAGTGGACTAAAAGTTGAAAAATATATCTAATACTTTAAAAAATAATACTAATATTACAAGGAGTTATTTACTAGTACAAAATTAATAGTACATTATTTTTGCTCATCCGGCCCGGGTGCTACCCACCGTCTACGTCACTGACGCAAGATTAACCCCCTTATTCATAAACGTTCCTACATTAGAAACGTTTTTGCTAAAGAATGCTTTGTCTTTGTCAGTTGTATTGTCAGGATAGAAAAAGACAAAGGAGAGATTAGTAACACTTTAGCTTAAATACGTTTATGAATAAGGGGGGGTTAATGTACTTAAAAATCACATTCAAAATAATTTAAAGTGCATATGAAATTAAAACAAACACACTTTTTTCCTCTCCACTTAAATACGGATAACAACGATCATCGATACCCTTCATCTATCAACGGACACTCTTGATAAGCAATAAACAGCGAGACATTATTTGTATTAGAAAGCGCTTGCATAACACGTCTCAATAGATCATTAGCAATAAATGAGACAATATTGTCGGCCCGTCCATCTCCCGAACTGGCTATCTTCTGAGCCATTAATCATAGCGGTGGCGTTCGCGCATATAAAACACTCGTATTACAACCATAAACGTTACATCACACGTTACGTTCGGACACCGAAGCCACACTCATGGCAAGACACTTTTTCAAACGACAGCTTAAAATTAGTAAGTACAACTAATTATAAGAATAGAAAGAATGTTGAATGAGCGAATATGACTAAACAGATATACCTACAATGCGAATGTGGATGGTTGCAGAGGCCCAGGAAGACCAAGACTGACCTACCATGACCAAATAGGTCGAGTTCTGTCTGATGGTGGGGTCAAAAGTCTTAGGAATCGGCGTGCATGAAGTATGAAGATAATGATGAAGGTAGACGAGGCACGAGAGGTATGTCAGGACCGGGATATATGGCGCTCTACAGTCTCTGCCTACCCCGTTAGGGACCTAGCGTGAAGATACATACATACACACAACTAATTGTCTAACAAGAAATATTGCACATCGACCTCAGGAAGGAGACTTCGGCTTATTTCTGTAGAGCGTTATCTTTTTCGCACTTTGCCTATGTGACATTTGTCAACCATTTTGATCAAGTGCTCACGTAAGCAGTATGCAGCAGAGATAATGCTCTACCATCGACTATGGAACCAATAGACACCTTATGTAGGGCGAACGGTATCTGTCAACGCATACGCTAAATCAAGCTTATATTATCCGCCATCTTAAAATGTTCAGAGTTCAAATTCGGTTTATAAAAAAATCCCCCAACTTCGCCCTAAAACTTCTCTTTGAGCGTGAAGTCTTCAATGTATTTTCTTTATACAATTCACGAATGATACGCCTGATAACATCTTCATGCTCACGATTGCTGACTTTGTGGAAAGCATTCCACAGATTATTCGAAATCCGCAACCGAATGAAAATCGATTCAACTATCTATTTACAATATTAAATCTCACCCACCACTCGCGAATTCTCAATTTGGAGCGAGGTTTGCCCTTTTTTGTTACTTTTAGAATTATATCATATATTCCGAGAACCTACATTTAAGACTCCGCCCCTAAATGAAATCCGATATTTCCATTAACTTCGTTAGAATTTTTAGCTATCGTTGGATAAATTAAGCTAGACCTATTTTCCACTTTTATCTTACTCGACATGATGATCAATGTTCAAAAGGCAATAAGCATAGATTCTCTGCCAACTAATTCAATTCTTAATAACCACCGTACGTCGATCAGTGGTTTTCAACTGTCACCCATCCTGCCACCGGCGCGCGTGCTCGAATAAACAGACGTCAGTACGTGAGATCCGCGATAACGTAGTCGAAGCCATTGATTGCCCGATAGCGCAAACAGATGTAGCTAAAACATTCCAGCTTTAACACAACGAAATAAAACCGAAAACGCTTTGGCAAGGTAACCAAAGGTTACAGTTACCCGTTCGTCAACCAGGATCCGATTGATCCACTGTATTGAAACGTCACTTCTGCGATACCATCGAACCATCGTTAGGCCCGAAGGCACCGCGTCGGGTCCCACATTCAATTGCAGGAAAATCCCCAAACCATTGACACAACCAACAATCGACTCATACAAAACAGAGCAGTCTTATTATGATTAAAATGACGGAGATACAATCAAGAGATCTACATTATAAAGGTCTCCGGACAGACGTTGATCAAGATGTATATTTGAAGAAGACGATAAGCTAATACAAATTCGTGATCCATCAATAAGAGCGCGGGGTGTAAAAACCGTCGCAGGCGCATTTCTCTCAAATAAAGGCTCGTTACGCGCCTCCATGAATGATGGATGACCGTAGCTAACTTATGACATCAGGTAAACGTTTACGGTTATTATTATAGGCTTTATATCTTTAATTGAAGGTCGATAATTGTTTGGCTGGTAGGGTTGTGTTGAAAGTTTAGATTCGCCTGCTCGGTCGCTGTGTGATTGACAAGTCCGGTTCGATAGTATCAGCCGTCATAAATAACACCGCCACCGCTAGTTAGTATACATTCATTGCTTTATCGCATTGGTACGTGAATTATGATGGGACATTATTGGTTCGTCTTCGTTCTATTATTTTTGATGGAACTCATTTAAATCGTCCGCTGAACCATTGTCGTCCATTTTTCAGTTAATGTTTCAAAAATATGACTGCCTCCATTCATATAGAGTGAGTTCGTGAAACTATTGAACTTTTATGGAATGATAGAAGTTAGAAAAAAGATTCCGACGAATTGATAACCTCCTCCTTATTTCAAAGTCGGTTAAAAATGCGACATGAATTATGCGAAAATTGCATTCAAATGTCTCTTAGGCATATTATGATAATGTAGAAACGATGCAAATCGGTGGCCAAAAAATATTGTTGGCCACTATTAGATCTTGAAAATACAAAACTGAGCTAAAAATACTTATCACATAAACGAGCATTTAAATAAACCAAACACAGAGTCCTTCAGGGCTGGCAGCGCGTTGGCGACTCCCCTGGTGTTGCAAATGTTCATAGGCGACGGTGACTACTTTCCATCAGGTGGCCCGTCTGCTTGTCTGTCAATCATTTGACATAAAAAAAACATAGCTAACAACACAGTAGCAAATGTGTCACGAAAAGAATCCACGCAATATTTTTTGATTTTTTTTTAAATGTTTCACATTTGATATTGTATACAATATTCTCCTCTTTTCAGAAATATTCCACAGAACATAACAACAAATTTTATTATAAAGTTCAAGAATACAGATATGAAAGAGTACTGGTGGTAGAGCTCCAGTGACGGAGCTCGCGGGCGTAGGCACCACCGCATTACCTTATTTACTTGTCGCTAAATGGTAGTGCTCAGCACTATCGTGTTCCGGTCAGGTGGTAATGTACGGCCCTGAAATTTCCGGCACAGAGGCATAACACCTAATGCCTCAGGAGTGGCAGCGCATCTGCATTTTGATCTCTGGTCATTGTGTGGGTGTCTATAGGCTGCAGTCATCACTTAACATCAATGTGAACTGCACGCTTGTTTGCCACTTTTATTACATAAAGAAAAAAAAACTACATAAGAAACAACATACTTACCAGGAACGCAGAATGTCACCGGAGCAACTACAACCTAATATATCTCGGCAACATTCTAAGTATTCTAACACTAGCCGTAAATAAAATGAAACGCCTTCAATATTTCCCAAGCCAAATCATTTATCTTTTACATATGACCAATATGGAAATGTTAACATCACAGGAGCGTAAATAAGCAGTGACAGTGGAAAGTTCATAGCAAATGGATTCGTATATAAATTAAAACTGGATAACTAATAACTCTCATCGATTGAACGTAAATAAATTGGTTGGTATCGGACATTTAGGTTTTCTATTACGAGATATTGTGGCCTTTGAAAGGGAAAGGTCTTAGAGATATTAAACCGATGTATTTGCTTTAATATGCCAATAAAAGTGAAAATATATACTACCTTTATCGAAAAACGACGGCAATGAGGAATGAGGCTAGTCTAGTTCTCTCTCCTGTCAAGTGCTCTGCAAAGCGTCCACTCCATCATGCATATATTATACAAATTACTGATACACGATAAATCGAAGGGAATCGTTATTTGAATATTACGAGGATGAATCAAAAAGTTCCTCAAGTTCAGAATCGCTATACTCGTAGAACTATTACTTTTATATTGAGAACGTCGCCGCACCGTGCAATATTTTTGGTGTATTGTCGCGTCCAATAAATACACGGACAAACAAATCTCGGATACGATAAATTGAATAAAAACTCGCTCCAAGTAATTTTATAAAACATTGGATTTAAGATTCAAAATTCATTCAATCACTTGGAAATAATTGAATGTTCTTGTGATAGGTCAAAATACAAAGACAAATAAATAAATAACGATTGAAAATACGAAACGAAATAATGAGAATAATAAAATAAACAATGATATAAAAATTGCTAAGCATTCAAACAGGTATATAACAGAACGTTCAATTTTCTCTTTTACTTAGTTTTTTTTGTGAAAAGGAAGAAATTCAGCAGGTGGAACCAAGCCGGACCACCGCAGACCCGACGGCGTTACATCGTGTCCAATAAATTCACGGACAAACGACAGCAATGAGGAACGAGGCTAGTCCAGGCATTTATCTCCTGTCAAGTACTTTCCAAAGGGACCACTCCATCATACGTACCTATACAAATTACGGATACTCGATAGATCGAAGGGCTATGAAATCTCGAAGATCATTTTTCAAATATTGGAACTATATCAAATGTTTGTTTTTTTATAGGATTCCGTACCAAAAGGAACCCTTATGAGATCACTCGTGCGTCTGTCTATCTGTCCGTCTGTCACTGCTGATTTTCTATATTTTCCGTATGCACTGGAGAGACTGAGTTGAAACTTGGTAAGCACATGTAAATCGCAGGCATGATCGTGAAACTATAAAACTACGTGAATTTAAATATCTATCGAGCCACTTTTGGAGAGTCAATTGTAAAATTAAAAGGTTGGGTTGCGATAAGACCGCCTGTTGTTTTTGTGTTCCTTCTTTTATTGTTCTTTATATTGGTGTAGAATAAAGTTTTTTTTTTTCATACTACGAGTATATTGTGTGATATTATTATATCGTAATATAGGCCTGTTGTGAGGATATATATCAAACTTATTTTTTTATGATTTTAACATAAATAATTTTACTTCACTTGTACTCAAGAAAAAGGCGAAAATTGTCCATCCTCCTTTATTTCTGCAACTATCTAGGTCTATTTTTTAATCCAGCAAATCGTTTTCTAGCTATAGGTTACAGAAAAACCAACATACCTAGAAAAAATATTAATTGTACGGAACCCTATGAACGCGAGTCCGACCCGCATTTGGCCGCCTTTTTTTGGTAATGATAAACAAGCATGCAGTTCACAAGTATAGTAAATGGATACTAACAACATTTCAAACGAGGCAGCCTATAGACAACAAACAGCAATACAAAAACATTTTGCTGCAGGACACACAATATTCAGCATTTGTAGTCACTCTCTTAAAATTAAAAGACTAGGATTCAAATTTATTCAAATCAATTAATAACAAGATGAACACACCAATAAATAGGAATATTATCCTACTACTATTATAAAGGCGAAAGTTTGTAAGTATGGATGTATGGATGTTTGTTACTCTTTCACGTAAAAACTACTGAATGGATTTGAATGAAACTTTACCACAATATAGCTTATACATCAGAATAACACATAGGCTATAGCTTATACATCAGAATAACACATAGGCTACAATTTTTGAGGTTTTTAATGTGAGGTCGTAGAAAAAACACATTTTTTTGCGCTTACATTGCAAACGCTGACTGAATCCTACAAGATAGATCAAAACAATTTACTACAGTATTGTACAACTTAAAAAGGTCTACAAAAAAGTCCGTGATGGTATATGTTTATCTCTTAGGAATAACCCACAATAACCATTTTTTATCCTTTACTTTGTACGAGAAATAATGGCTTATTTACGAAGCGATTTTAAGTAATACAGTATTAATCCTTATCCAATTAAGTATCTTAAATACATTGTGCATTTAATAAAGATCAATATGGCTTTTTACAGCATGTAAATTAAATAAATATTTTCGAAGATATCACAGATTTAAAATGCAGAGTCATAGCAATTTCGGCGATAAATACCGTTTAGGTGATAAATACCGGCAGCGGCGCCAGGCGAACGGGGCGTGGGGGGAGCGGGGTAGGTGCGGTGGGGAAGAAGTGGCTCATCGCTGAGTGCGCGACCCGAACGCGGGCAGACACATGAGGGCAGACGTCGTTGACGGTTGTGTCCGTTTTGCGAATATTCAAGGCACTAGCGATTTGATAAAAACGTATGGTCGCCTACTTTAAGTAATATAGGCCTAAGGTTAGTTATTGCCAGGTTTCTTTTTGGTTAGGAGTTACACGTACAAATTAGGGCTCTGCAGTGCTTAGTTACCGTATTTCTTACTTATTACTAGACTAGACGGGACGAACCTGAAGTCCACGCGAACGAAGTCGCGGGCAAAAGCTAGTTCCTATAATAATGGGGAAAAAAACTTGAAAACCCGTTAAACCTAATTCACCTCTTAGGAAGCCGCGAAAGCTAAATCCCAATCAGATATTATATTAGCAAAATATTACAGCACACCGTAAAAGGATATAAGACTAATAAAAGGCAAGCTCGATATAAATCTTTCTCAACTCATGATATGAATATTTTCTACTAAGGTAAATCGGTATTCAACACAAATACCACTTAAATCATAGGCTTAATGTCATCCATTTAACGTTGTTATTACTCAAGTTACATTGCTGGCAACATAGAGCAACACGGGAGGGGGGGAGTAGCCATATGCAGGCCTGCCCCTCTGTCAAAGTACAAGACCAAATGATCCTAGGACTCGGCCGCGGCTGGTGGCCCGTGTTGCTCTATGGTACCAAGTTATAAAATTGAAAATAATTTTATCGCTAGCAATGCACCACGCGCTAGTGGAAGAAATTTGTTCCACTGGAAGGGAATTCTTCCACTAGTAGGTACAGTCAGTCAACCTAACAATGTCGGTCAAACCATACTCATGGGGCAGTAGTAAGTGGCAGTAAGTGCAGTAACGCAAGATGGGCAGCAGCGTCCTGCGATAAAACTACCGCCTCTGCGATCACCAATCCGAAAACTACCGCCTCTGCGATCGCCAATCCGCATGCCAAGCGTGGCGATTATGGCATAAATATATTATGGCATTATGGGCCTTGCTCTGGTCCAGCAGTGGACATCTTTCGGCTGATATGATCATGATGATGAAAGCAGCAAGCTATTAAATAAATATTAATTCTCTCATATAATAATTTATGAATACCTAAACAAAACAGCACACTACTCAATTTATTTACTTTTGTAATCATACGCTAAAACATTTTCGACAACGATATTCACATTGCGTTAATAGTAGCTTTTAGATACAATCACTAATTTTATGACCATTCATATAACTAATAAAAATATATTGATTTAATATGATGTAGAGATAAAATACAACAGATGTACCGGATGTTAGTCATATCTGCACCAAGACTCGCTCACATCATGAGCGCGAATTGAGAGATGTTTAATTGTAATTAAGACTTCCGTCCCAACTGGACTTGGTGCATTTTAAATCAATTTAATTCTATTGTTTCTTAGTACAATCGTATCATGGCATTCGGGAAAAGCAAATAGTTATTCATAAATCTTAAAAGAAATATTTGCCCCATTTGCAAAATATAATAGGTACCAACCTACATTAATTTTGTACAATTACTGATGATGATTATATATGATATGGAACGCATTGCCCTCTGCAATTAGACAAGCTCAGACTATTGTAGCATTTAAACATCAGGTTAAGTCTTTCTATTTATGTTCTCTACCTTAGTATTGTGTACTTGTATCCTTCTTGCTTTGTCGTTTTTCATGTCTGTCCTAGGACTAAAAGTTTTAAGTTAATAACGCACACCCTACCTGTTTTTATGTTAAATATGTCCTGTTATCTTTTGGGTTGCCTGGAAGAAATCGCTCTTCTAGCGATAAGGCCGCCCATTGTAACACATGTGTTTGATATGTATTTTTTTTTTGTGAATTTTGTTTTGGTGTGCAATAAAGTGTATTTATTTATTTATTATTTATTTATGATAATATATTTTATTAAGTAAATATTATATTCATTTTTATCGTTAATTTATTATTGTATGAAAAAATCATAAATTCATATTCTGTTAAATGATTTTTAACGAACATAACATACGAGTATGTAGGCGTTTCTGCTAAATAAATGTACACAGTTGCCTAAGAGAGACCCCTGCGGGTTAGGGCCCCCTCGGCATACGGCGTCATGGGTGGGGGAGAGGTGACATAAGACATCTATCGTGCTAGGGCCTCGAACTATAAAATGACTGACTTGAAATTTGCCACTATCATATCTGCCATAAAAAATAAAATCAAAGTAACATTTCAATCATAGGTTTGTATACATACCTAACTACTTTTAATCTCAAGCTGATCGAAAAGTGTCATTGATGATTTTTTCCAAATGTTTACTGGCACAATGAATTCCATAAAGGCCGAGAGCTCTTTGCGCTCGTCGATTGCCGGTGAAGTAGACTAGTGCCGTCTCGAGACTAGCCGAAAAAAAAAGTATTCCTTAAAAGCAATACATGAAACATATACGATATGTACATAGAAGTGGTAAACAAGCATGCAGTTCACATTGATGTTAAGTGATGACTGCAGCCTATAGACACCCACACAAAGACCAAGGTCAAAATGCAGATGCGTTACCACTCCTGAGACCTAAGGTGTTATGCCTCTGTGCCGGAAATTACAGGGCCGTTTTTACCATTATTTTTAATTACATTACCATTTAGCGGTAAGTAAATTAGGTAATGCGTGGTGCCTACGCCCGCGATCTCCTTCACTAGAGCTCCACCACCATCAAGATGTATCAAATCAGCAAAAAGTCGAAAAGAAACGTGATTCATTTTGCACAAATAAGTATGAACTTCAAGATGCAAAGCATATCAATTAATATACGAGTACTTACATATCGAAATGCAATTTAGAGTTTCATGCTGTATGAGTACCGTTCATCTTGCTCCGTATAACTTAATATCAATGAAGACTCAGAATCCGAATTAACAGTTTAACTGTATTACGAACCACAAAGAGTCGTGTTAAAAGTATACCAGATTAACAGTCGAGATCCTTAAATAAACAGTCACGTCCAGGCTATTAGTAAAAGAACTAAAGACTATGGGACACGCAAAAGTGTCTTTTTCTAAATACTTTTGTTTAAGACGACAAAGGACCAATTGTTTCCCGATTACGGTACAGAAATGTACAGTATTCAAATAAATTAACGAAAAATACATAAAAACTTCAGAACATTAACTAATGTATTCGTATGTATGTTTGTATGTATCTTCAGGCTAGGTCCCAAACGGGGTAGGCAGAGAGTGTAGAGCGCCAGATATCCCGGTCTTGACATACCTCTCGTGCCTCATCTACCTTCATCATTATGCACGCCGATTCCTAAGACTTGACCGCACCATCAGGCAGAACTCGACCTATTTGTTCATGATAGGTCAGTCTTGGTCTTCCCGGACTTCTGCAACTATCCACATTCGCATTGTATATCTGTTTTTCATTCTATATGCCCGAACCATCGGAGCATGTCTTTTTTTCATGTATTCGTCAATGTAGATAAGGCACGGGAGGTGGGTCAGGACTGGGATATCTGACGCTCCACTCTATCTACCTACCCTGTTAGGGACCTGGCGTGAAGATGCATACATACATATATACTTAATATTGGCTATTAGCATCGCATGCAACATCCTGATTCGTAAGATTATTTGTAAAAATAAATTACATTAAAAAGTAGTCTAGAGGCAGCAGTTAAAGTACCTACTAATTAGCCAAAATTTCTTACCTGGTTTAGTAGTCTAGCAGAGATCTGAGTTTTTACATATTCAGTAGTTCTTCAGAGTTACTCTCTCTCTCTCTTATTTTTCCTCTCCCATTCGCACGTAGGCTAGAATGCATGCATTTACCTCTGACTACTGGCTACAGGCTTAAGGGAATAAAGGCGAGAAGATACGACTTTTTTATTTTTATTTAAAGAAAAATGGAAAGAAAAATTTGACTTCAGGCGAGACTCGAACTCGCGGCCTACTGGGAATCTAATCCAGCCGCTCTTCCAATTGAGCTACTGAAGTCCTGCCCGATTTGTCAAATCTTTCCTTCACATTTATTGCATTGCTTTATGGTAGCAGTTTTTTCTTTCCATTTTTCTTTAAATAAAAATATATTTCACAAGCATGTGTTAATGCGAAATAATATAAAACAATTACGACTTTTTTTATTTCAAAATTGAAGAAATTTATCAAGCACCGGTAATCCAAGACTTATAGCGGTGGAGATACTTCTCAATACTTATCCTTATTTAAAAATACCACTACTACTGCTCTAACGTTACCTAGATATTTTAAGGAAATTACTATGACGAGCATAGCAATCTCCATCTATGTCCATACACATAAAATTGTATAGGTAACTTTACAATTCTGACATTAACATAATAAAGGCTTTACTTCATTCTGATGATAGAGTGAGAGGTGCAAAAGAGGTGCCAGCGATAAGTAGACTCGCTCCATTTTCATTATACGAAGTATTTTACAATGAAGACATTACCATTCGTCTTAATAAGATACAACTGTAAAATAGTACAAGAGTAGTTAAAAGATTACTTAGTGTACTTAGGTACTTTGTGTTTGGGATAAAATACTATGATTCCCTATACTATTTGTTGGCTTTATTCTTCGAATATGTCCGCTATACTAATGAAAAGGCGCTTATTTCTTATATTTAACGCACATCGAAGGATTTAAGACAGCATTAGAAGTTAATTTCACAAAAAAAAAGTACTAAAGAAAAAAAATTCTTCAAACAAAATCTGAACTTGCCATACTCTTCCAGAGTATCGTTTTGGAAGTATTGTGTATTGCGTGAGTTAACGAGTAAAAAGTAGTAAAAAGTAAGAATATATACAATGATTGTACATTTTTTATATAATGCCCTTTATTGATTCGGCGACATGCGACAGATTAGAAATTAATTAACCAATTTTAAATCAAAAAGGTTCTAGCTTCGAGAGATTTTTTTAAATAATCAAGAGATTTTTTAAATAATATGGTTCATCATACGCTGTAAATTTGTCATACATTCAATTGTACAAAACACTTTAATGCCTGGACTACATGATCCATTAACCAATAAAAGAACCACTGGAGACGCCCACGCTTACTTTAATGGGACTACCAACCTGGACAAACAAATTAGGTTACATGATGCTACACTTGAATAATTAAACGAAATTGATATCAACTATATTGGACGAGTTGATAACAGTCAGATTCAAGGTCGGGCAGATATATCTTGTATAGCAGATTCATATATCACAAATTACATCTTCAGTAGAAAAACGTGTCATCTGTAAATTATGTTTGTTTATCGTTTAATTTTTGCTCACTTCCCATGAACAAGAAGAGAACTTGTTTCTAACAAATTTTGGAGTGCGAACATTGATAAATAGCTAGCGTTAAAAGGTTTTGTGTAAATGTTTAAGGAAGATTTTCTTTAAACACGGCAGAACGAAAAATCGTTTTGTTTTTCTATACATACGGCAGAACGAAAACTTGTTTTGGTAAAATCGTTAAAACTTTCTTGAAAAACGCAGCTGAGTTGCAAAACAGATTAGCTATATTTAGTTAGTGATCATGAATAAATTACTTTGAGTAAACACTCTTAAAAATTACAAAATACGAAACTGACGTTACGTGTTGAATATGGTCATTGTTTATAATAAACAATGCGGTATTCGTGTGCCGTAGCATATCGTAAGAGTTTCCACAGCAAATATCTTTTAGGACATCATGACACTGGCGCATGCTTATAGATTTATTGTCTGTACCAAGGTTATAAAGCTTAGGCGTACCTTACTAATTCGAGACACGTTTCAAAGTACTGCGCTGTATTCTCTAGGGATAGAGTTTAGATTGCAAGCCAATGGACCACTTTTTAAACCTTAAGCAGGTGAACGATATATTTAGAAATGTTTTATTTAACACAAATCAATGTCGTACAAATGCCACGATTAAGGTACAACAGAAACAATTTTAACGCAATTTCACGCCTGTAATCCCGGAAGGGGTAGGCAGAGGTAATTGCATGCATTCAAGCATACATGCAACAAACACCCACGATTCGCCGGTTACGTTTTGGCCCATGTAACAGGTGGCGAGCCTGTTGACATCTCCGGGCACATTACCAAACGAGGTACTGGGAAATTTCCAGAAAATATAACCACAGATAAAGGACTTTACACCATTATCTCTGATAACCCCCTACCCGGGAATAGAACCCAGGACCTCAGCGTAGTAGTAGTGCCTTGCTACCACTACGCTACCTAGGCAGTTAATGATTTGGACAATTTTAATGACTTGAACAGGTAATATACGAAAACACTGTCAATGAAAATTTCAATGTTTTGCGAAAGAATGTTTGTGATTGCTAATTTAGGCAACGACATTTCCATAGAGTCCAATTATGTATGTAAAAATATGCACAATTACCAATTGGTATAAACGAAACAACACTATTGCTTCAAGGTGGCAAATCATCCGTGTGAAATTTAAGAATAACTTTTCCATCGATTACATCATGTTTAGACTCAGAAAGTTATAGCACGCAAAGTCTAGATTTCTTTATGTAACACTAAATTGCAGCGATTATGATCATGAACATTTTTCCAAACCGGTAGAGTTTTGCGCTTGCGTAGAGTAATCTCGAGTAAGCTCCGCCCACAATGAAGCAACAAGTTTGAAATTGATAAAAAAATATTTTAATTAATTGTATCATTAAACTTATCAAAGTTTTGGTGAATCTAATGACAACATTGATATAACAAACAATAAAAAATGATACGGTGAAGATTACCTTACATAAAAACTTTTACACAATATCAAATCCAAAACATTAAATAAAGATATAAACACTATTTTTATGTGCACTGATAACGTCTGACATTGATGTTTCGTATGTATTGTTAAATACTTAAAATTGAGTCGAAGCAAATGTAACTTAAAAATTAGGAGAAACTTACAATAATTCCAGAGAAGATACTCGTAAACACCGGCCCACAAGAATCAAAGAGGCACACGACAAAGTTAGTAAACACAGCACTCAGTTCGGAACCACTGAACGTAATAGGCACGGAATGAACCAGCGACACCCGTTCTGTTGGGTGATTCGACTTGAAATGGTCTCTTCGAGGATGGTGAGGCGAAAGACAGGGGTGGAGGGAGAAGTGCGGGTTTTGGAGTTCGGTGGGCGGGTCCAGCAGGTGTATCAAGTCGAATGGTGATATATGCGCATGTTAACACTTGAACACGCCTCACTGTCACGCATTTGGCGAAATTATGCCGAATGCAATGTTAATTATTTGCTCGACGATACCGATGTAACCGGATCATTAATAACAACGGCCAGCGACGGCATTGACCTCTCGAATGACGACTGTCGATAGCCAGATAAAAGTTTTCTATTAAATGACAGTGTAATTATGAGATGGCATGAGAAAGTTTCTCGCAATGTGAATTCCTTATCTGATTATTTGATGTGTACGTACGGTTTTTTTGCAATTGACGTTTAAAATATTTCGTGCATGGATTTTGCTGTTTTCTCAACTTATATTTGAAAGAGTCTCGAATCCGTTAATGTATTACTTATACGAGTATATCAGTACATTAAGGACATTTTTCGTTTAGATTTGTAGTAATTTTAAAAACAATTTGACTGTCTAATTTAAATCAACTATGGCATGCTTTTTAACCGGCGAGGAGTTTCTCAATTATTTTTATACCCAAAATTATCGTATCAAGCTCAGCACAAGCCGAAAGGATTTATCAGAAACAATTCGAACAATGTGTTTCTGAAATTAGCAAGTTCAACGAAACAAACGAATACTGTTCAGTTCAATAATATGAATAAAGAAGTAACTACGAATATCTTTCAAAAAATCTAATTTCTCTAAAGGTTATAAACTTACAACAATTTTAAATAAAATAAAGAAAATGGAACCGACAGGATCACTAAATATCTGTCTGCCTTTCTATTTCTAGAATCACGAATTTTTAAATTGTATTTTTCGCAATGCAATAAAGTGGTTTAAACTTCAAAGAATATTTTATTTTCATACAATACTCATTCACCATGATTATCTATATCTAACGATTTTCGCGTTGGCACGAAATCTTGAAATTTGGCACGAGATTGAGGAGCACAAGGAATTCCATTCATTTGAATAGATTTAATAGGCACTAGCAATGTAATATTCGAGCAGTAGTGTAGAAAAAAAACATAATTCAACCACCCATAATGTAAACTACGTTAATATATAAAATTGAACGATAATAAATAAATTGCATTACCTAATCTATCTGCCGCCAAATGGTAGTGTTCAGCACTATCGTGTTCCGGTATGATGGTAATGAATAGCCCTTTAACAACTATCACAGAGGCATAACAACTTATGCATCAGAAGCGGTAACGCAAGATATTTCACAAGAAGCTATATGGTCCCAAAATTGTAGACTATGTGCGCGAATGTGTGAATACTATTAAGCAGCAGTTTAAAATATTCAAGGTGCTAACAATAAGCGAGGGACAGCATTTTAAAACTTTAAACTCGATGTGAAGACTTCAATAGCACTGTAATGAGGACTTCTAGAGATCTACAATCAGAAAAACTCGCCGTTAACACTTCATTAGCGCGATCCAGGAATGTCTACATACAATTACCGACGTTACAGAATGACCAATAAATGACCGCTCGTTAAATCCACAGAGTTACTAATATTAAGACATCAACTAGAATCACACACCTACAACAAGGGATACCAATATAAAATTCTTACCATCACATTCGCTGTTAAAACTTCAATAGCGCGATCCAGGAATGTCTACATACAGTAACAGATGCAACAGAATATCGAATAAATTACCGCTTCTCCATTCCACAGAGTTACTAAAACGTCAACAAAAATGAAGCGACTACAACGAGGAACAACATTTTTAAAACTCTAAACTCGCCGTGCAAACTTCAATAGCGCGATCCAGGAATGTCTACATACAATTACCAATGTTACAGAATGTCCAGTAAATCACCGCTCATCCAATCCACAGAGTTATTAAGGCGTCAACAAGAATTACGCGTCTGCAACGCGGGATAGCAATTACCGCTTGCAATTAATTACAACTATTAAACACAATCGGTGATACAACTGAAAGGTTTTGTGGTTTGTTACGTGATTGTATTATCTAATCGTCTGTTAATCAAGTTTATAAACGTACGATTCCGAACTCGCACGAACCGAACTTGCACGCAGCAGTGAGGCCGCTGCACTACTGGTCTCCATATATCCTCTACCTAAAAATCTACCTCAACATTGACAGACAACGAACTTTAAATTATTTATTTATTTAAACTTTTAGCACATAAAATATGTACATAAGGCGGACTTAATAATTATAAACAACTTTTAACAAGTAACAACACCTAGGTATCCTTACTTGTCGTGGTGCCATTTTTTTGACTGACAGCGGCTGACTTCTATATAATTACTTATTCTTAGATTATTGAATTGAACCAGATTCATTCTTTTCTCAGTTTCTTTTGAAATGTATGTAATGAATCTGTAAATAATTGATTCTTTCCCTATAGGTACATAATTGTTACGTTTCTTTTTAATTTATTATGTGTTTTTGATAATTGTTAGTGGTTCTTCACTCTAGGTTATTTAAAAAAAGACGATGTAAAAGTGCTCTCCAGGAGCCTAATTAAATGAAATAAATGAATAAACTTAACTTCTGTGACACGAGTACCTTTAATGCTAATTGATAGTGTTCAGCACTATCGTGTACCGGTCAGGTAATGTACGCTTCTGTAATTTTCGGGACACAGATCTAAGATGAATACATACTAATGAATCATAAGTGATGATAAAAATACACATCTCGTAGTGATATTTAAGTTTTTTCGTTATGTTAAAGCGGAGATAGAGAACACATCACATGCTTAACTTACTACTAAATTCATTAGTAATGAAATTAGTAGTAAGTTAAGAATATAAGAGATTTGGAAATACCAAATAAAACTAAAATTCTTCACCTACTTGATCAACGACTCGCACAATTTTACATAGACAATTAACATTTTTGAGATACCTCACTGTGATCCGTCGGTTTTGGGTGGAAAGTTCAATTTCATGGGCTCAACAGTCACGACACAAAAATTACTAACAAAATTACACCTAACTTACATAAAGTTCCGATAGCGAACGGCAAAAGGGAAACCAAGTAAACGTTTAATTAACCCATAACTCAAACTCGCACATTCCACGTCGTCAGAGACGCTCTTTAAGCGATACGAGCGAAAAAACACATGACGCAGACCCGTATCGACGTATGGTAATGAACTACAATTGGTACAAGCACAAATAGGTACAGTCAGGAATCTTGCTACATATCCAAAATTAATCAAATATAGAGTTTATCACCACCGCATAAGATACTCAAGTGATGAAGAGGCCAGTAACCTGAAAGAAAAATATGAAAGTAGGTATATTGGATCGGAGTAAATCATCTCAAGATAATGGGCTGTGCTGTAGCATTGATCTTACTTTCATTCACATTGATCACGCGTTCGTTTGCAACGAAGCTACTGAAATATTATATGTCGAAACATGAGAACTGAATGATACCACGATGAAAATAAAATTTAAACAAAAAGTTCGATATTGTACGACAAAAGGGAAAACCAAGTAAACGTTTAATTAAACCATAACTCAAACTCGCACATTCCACCGTCAGAGACGCACTTTAAGCGATACGAGGGAAAAATCACATAAAACGCGAAGCAGACTCGTATCGACGTATGGTAATGAAATACAATTGGTACAAGCACAAACAGGTGCAGTCAGGAAACTTGCCACGTATCCAAAATTAATCAAATATAGGTTTTATTACTACCGCATAAGATGTCCATGTGATCAAGCGGACAGTTCTGTAGCAAATCATCTTATGACAAAAGGCTGTGCTGTAGCATTGACCTTAATTTCATTAACATTGATAACGCGTTCGTTTGCTACGAAGCTACTGAACTATGTCTAAGCGTGATATCGGAATGATACCACTATGAAAATAAAATTTAAACCAAAAATTCCGACAATTCATGGCAAAAGGGAATACCAAGTAAACGTTTAATTAACCTATAACTCAAACTCGCACATGCCACGTCGTCAGAGACGCGCTTTAACCTACTCGAAAAAAAAAACCACAAAAAACACGGAGCAAACTCGTATCGACGTATGGTAATGAGCTACAACTGGTACAAGCGCAATTTATTGTTGCAGACGCGAATAAAAACGGTTCACAAATATTTGCATAACAATTGTTTTACAATTGATCTCGAAACGTCGAAGTTATACTTTAACGTCCGGTCTAAAACCCTTGCTAGAAAAGCTAAAAACGTACTTTGTGTGTGCACTATTGATCACTGAAACCTAAGGTCAAAATATTTGGTGACTAGAATTTTGTTAACAAGTTATAAATTACTATCCATAAATATAACGGCGTTAAGAAAAACCGACTTCAAAACTGAAAAGTAAAAAATAATAAAGATTTAATTGTAATTATATACAACCTATTATTTATATGTGCTATTCACTAATAGGTTTGAAGTCGGTGCCAAGCCTTTAACAAATAGTTATATTTTAATCACTTAAATATGAATACGAACAAATTAATACACTGAACAAAACGTAACCGGCGAATCGTGGGTGTTTGCATGTATGCTTGAATTCATGCATTTACCTCTGCCTACCCCTTCGGGGATTACAGGCGTGAAGTTACGTTTTAATACAATGAAATGCCTACTTTAGTGATTTTGGCTTGGCACCGACTTCGAACCTATTAGTAAATAGCACATATAAATAAAAGGTAGTATATAATTACAATTAAATCTTTATAATTTTTTACTTTTCAGTTTTGAAGTCGGTTTTTCTTAACGCAGTTATATTTATTTAATACTTTTTAGTTTATTGCTGCATTGTCCATTAGATTAATGTTCACATCTGTTAAATTTGTAAAATCGGACTCTTTTAGCTTCGTGACAATTAGATACCTTATTTAAATTGTTTAGGTGTGTCGATACAAAATTATTACACGTCTATACGAAATCAATGAAAAAAAATTATTTACAAAGGAGTAAATAAGCTGTGTTGTGTCGTCGATGAGTAAATGTGTCATTGTCACTTGTTGTCATGCGCATTAGGACTATCTAGGACGTCAGTGGATTCAACGCACTGTATGACAACTCGCCGTCTATTCTTATTCCTTTAGTCTGAGGTGAAATTAAGTATAAAAATGCTCATAAAATAAAAACTGATGGGCCTATCTGAATCAATTTTTTATGGGACCAATTCGGAACTATTCCGCATCAAACAAAAAAAGAATTACGTAAATCGGTCCCGAAATCTCGGCGAAATTCGCGAAAATACATTAAAAAAAAAATTATACCGGCCGAATTGAGAACATTCTCGTTTTTTGAACTCCGTTAAAAAGAATGCACGTTTGTAAGAAAACACTTAAATGATAAATATCACAGTTTAGATAAACCTTAAACGGACTATGAAACTACGAGGAGACAAAATGTGTAAAAAAAACAACCATCCCGAAAGACACTTAAACTATCAAAATGAAACATGATTATCTCCTTATCTACGAAATGCTATTTATCTCCTAATTTATTTTGTTTGAAATGGACGTAAGTAGACCGTTTATATCGAAACAGGATTGATTACCTAACGTCTACTTCAGCGGGCAAGTGATGAGCGCAAATGACTCTCAGTGTGTATTTAAAAACTCTTACTCAACATTTAAGCAACTGCCTAAGAGAATCGGACACTTGTGTGCCCGAACCTCGTCTAAGGACATTCCCAGGGAGAGTAAGTCATATACGATTAGGAAGGTGCAACTGTCGCTTCAGTTTTTCTATTGGCAAAACGTACTTTAAAACTACCTAAGCTATACTAATAAAATGATAACACCAAATGCATTTATACGTTTTATGTAAAATTCGCCGACCAAAATTATATAATCACAATAAATCTAACAAATCTTCATGTAGACATTTACCTAAAGATTACAGAAAGAGATATTCATTTTAACAACCGTAAATCTTTGTGGAATATTAAGCCAAACAAAACGGTATGTAGGTGTATCGCATTAGAAATAATTCAACCAAGCGTGAGCTGTGTGAAGCTGGCTCTATGTAAACATCGTGAAAGGTTGGAGCCTGTAATCAACTGATCAGATGATTTAAATACCAGACAATACCTTTAAAACTCAAATTGCACAATACAATGAGACACAAGGAACAATGTATTCAAATTGACATTTGCAGTTAAGTGACGCAAGGCTCGCGCCCCAAGTGCTGGGCATACTACGCTAGTAGTTTTTCTGTATCAAAAACGTTGTCTGACAAGCAGATGGGATACCTACTGTCCACCACGTATAGACGTCCAGCTACCTAGGTCTACCCCCACCCAATGCTGGATTAGCTCATAAGCAAATTAAGCAGTTTACTTAGGGCATTACGTCTTGGGATCTACCAGAATCAGCACGTGTGGACATAGGCTATATTATCCATGACCGCCAAGATTTTTTAAAAGATTGATTCTGGGCATTTTTTTTTATATGGCACAGACGTAGATTGCTTAGGTTATCAAGAAGTAGTATAAATTAGGCACTGCCCACACTATCAATTACGTTTTGCGATCAATGGTCAGTAATTTAACGCGCCTAAAATTTTGATCTCTTTCAGTATGTAATGTAAACAAAAACTAATGTTTATCTTTAATTATTTTGAATAAATGTTTTTATTCATCTAACATTCGAACGACTACCACATTACATGTCTAAACCGTCGCTAACAAAAATAACGTATAAAAAATAAAAAGTTAAAATACGGCGCTTTATGGCTCAATCCACTTATTGCATTAGTTTCACCAATAAAAATGTTCGACATCGATATCCACCAATCGAATAATACGAAACGGGATCACAGCGGGATGCAGCCTATGGACCTCATGAATAAATAAACATAACAACTTTGTTACATCTAAATATTTCGAAATTATTTGGACCTGATTTTTAATCGTGAATATAATAATGCTTCTTTATTGCGAGATTTTCATGCCTTTCGGAGTCTACTGAGTAGTAATAATAGATACTGAAGAAGATAAGTGTAGTAACAACGTTAAGATACGTTAAAAAGTTAATGCTTCTGAAAAACATCATGCGTGTCGTCTTCGAAAAAGTAGGTGACGAGAGACTACTACTAAGAGATAATAATATGTGAATCCAAAAAAATCATTTTCAAGAAAATCTTTACGAGACGAGGGAATGTCGCTCGCATTGTCAAAATTAAGCGCTATTCAGATCTGCGCGGTAATCGCTGCCGACTACGGGAGCGGGATTAATAATTCTGCAGTGGGATCCTAACCAAAAAAGTACCTACCGCTAACCGGACAGCGAAACTTACCGCTTAGGTGTGAACAGTAGTAATTTTACCGCGTCCCCACGCGGTTTCGCTACCGCGATTTTTTTTTTGTGTAATGGAAATGGCGAACAAGCGTGCAGTTCACATTGATGTTAAGTGATGATTACAGCCTATAGACACCCACACAAAGACCAAGGTCAAAATGCAGATGCGTTACCACTCCTGAGGCCTAAGGTGTTATGCCCCTGTGCCGGAAATTACAGGGCCGTACATTACCAACTGACCCGCACACGATAGTGCTGAACACTACCATTTAGCGACAAGTATATAAGGTAATGCGGTGGTGCCTACGCTCCCGAGCTCCGTCACTGGAGCTCTACCACCAGTAAAAATTACCGCGCAAGTCTGAATAGCGCTTTAACAGATCCTTTCTTTCTTTACACGGCCTAACTTTACAAACTCTACACCGTGGCTTGGCCGTTTTGCTACCGTCACATAGGCACAAGATGTAAAATTCTTCCACTGATCTTTTTTGCTACACAAAATTTTTTTGGTAGTGTAGATTTCTGCCTATATCTATGGGGAATACTGTCGCGAAGGAACAAAATGTTTCGTATCATTCATACACTTCATAGTCATCCATTTATTATAACCAGTAAAATAAATTAAAAATATTTGAGTAGCAGTTCAATACACTGGCAAATTGAAAAAAAAAGCTAAGCGACTATAATTTCGAAGATGAATGATTGTAATTTACACGGCATTGCACAGCATAGCAATATGACATGAGGCAGACATTATTGTAATTTATAGTCCGGTAACTACTTCGATGGTTTGGTGGTAGTAGGACAATAATGATTGGTAGTCCTGATTTTCCCCAAGATTGTGCGAACTCTGTCCTTCCTGATTAAAGATATCTAAGAGCTCTCGCAAGTTTATATGAAAGTAAAAACCTAGTATAAAAAACTAGCACAATATATTTCCTTCTAGGTCCGAACAACGTTGTACCTTGAAACTGAAAAATATGTTTATGAAATAACTACGGAACCCTAAAAAACCAGACGAGTGCGTCTCGGGTCACGCGCATTATTAGTTTCCGTGTTGGTTTACTATAATTAGTAAACTTATAAACGCTAAGTACTCGAATAGTTTACCTTTTAATTTGGTTTTTCTACGAACGTGAACACATTTGAAGCACTCCTAAACATTCTACACTAAATCTATCCCTAGACTGATGAATATGTTTATGCAACTGCATAAATAATTCCAATACATCACAATGGAACCTGGAAAGCAACCACACGTGAGCAACTATTTCATTACCCATTGCGCTTTCCCATTCAGATAAAGCACGGGAGTGATAGCACGCAACGTCGTTTATAATTCAACAACAATAAACAGATAGTTAATTGCTATGCTGTCACGGGCGCAGTATATGGTAATGAGGCGTAGGGATCGCGGTTGCACGGACAATATCTCTCGACGGTGAAAGGTAAAATGAAGGTGGTACGAGATAGGAGCGAAGAGCGGATGCGATAGACGAAGCGGCGTTAAAAAAAGTGTATGTGAAGTACTATATCATAAGAATACCGTGGTAAAAACAATAACACATTTTCTATCTATAAATTTATTAGTATAGCGGTGTATCGCTCACCAATCGCGTTCAAATATTCAAAAGGCCGGCTTCGGTGGTTCTGGCATGTAGAAAGGTAGAAAGAATGTCGAATGAGCCAATGACAAAATAGAAATAATGATGTAGATGGCTGCAGAGGCACAGGAAGACTAAGCAGTCTTGGTCAGTGCCTGCCTTGACCAAATAAGTCGAGTATTGTCCAAAGTGCAAGACTCTAAAATCGGCGTGCATATATGAAGAGAGTGACGAATGTAGAAAAAACACGGGAGGTATCCAAGAACAGTGGAAAATCCGTTACGCATGCCTCTAAACATATGAAGATATCACATCACAAAAGACGCCGTTTTCAAACTTCGCTTTGTAATTTGAAATTGAGATATAATTTAAACCTACATTATTTACCAACTCGAGTTCATATAAATATGTTTCTGCATGGAATTATCATAAAACATCGTTAATCGCTCAAAGCGCATGGCTTAGGGTACGGCAGCTTAGTGTTTGCTTAGCCCGTGTCGACTAGATAGGTGCAGTACATGCGCTTTCAGGTACGGCCGGTACAATCTGAGCTGACACCAATAGGTTTTTATCGGTACAAATCTCGCTTGTGTGAAAGTCCAATGGGGGAGCTCGCACGCGATGCAACCAAGAAAACGTAAATAACGGAAACTTTGGATTAAATTATATGCATATTTGAAATGATTGAGCAGCGTGTGTAATGGAATCGTGAGGTTCTCTTGAATTTAGTAATACATTGGAGTTTGCTAAGTAATTGTCTGATGTAGGAAGAATGGTTCTAAGCCAGAGAAGAGACGAACTGCATGTTTTGTGGCTTTAATATTAGTGCGGAGCAATTCTTTTTTTTTGTGATAAATACATACAACATTCAATTTTTAGACTGAGAAATCCACCAAAAACACGATTTCCACATATAACGCGAACGTGCAAATTGTGGAACAAGCTTCCTTCCGATGAGTTTCTTCAGCGCAGCTATATAGGTTGCTCCAAAACTACAGTCAAAAACTATCTACGTGACGTAAGCGTAGGCCGTGAGCTTTCTACCAACGTAGACATAAATATAAAAAGCTTTATTTTATAGCGTACTAGTTTTTGTTCGCGACTTAGTCCGCGTGTTTTTTTTTATGTTATGGAAGTGGCAAACAATCATGCAGTTCACATTGATGTTAAGTGATAACTGCAGCCTATAGACACACAAAGACCGAAGTCAAAATGCAGATGCGTTACCTCTCCTGAGGCCTAAGGTGTTATGCCTCTGTGCCGGAAATTACAGGGCCGTACATTACCACCTGACCGGAACACGATAGTGCTGAACACTACCATTTAGCGGCAAGTATATTAGGTAATGCGGTGGTGCCTACGCCCGCGAGCTCCGTCACTGGAGCTCTACAGCTCTACAGCTCTGGAGCACTACCAGTAAAAATTGTGTAACAACTGTAAAAAAAATTGTGTAAAAGTGTACTTTTAATCATTACAAAATGTTATTCGAATGTTAATATTACTACAAAGTTTCACCCAAATCCTTCCAGTAGTTTTTTAGTGAAAGAGTAACAAACATCCATACTCACAAACTCTCGCATTTATAATATTAGATTATTATAACTATAGTTGTATTAGTTTCACGAGCACCTACTATCTATAGCAATCTATCAACTAGTTGGGTTTATGTATTTGTTGTACATACCATGTGATCTCATCCGATTGGAGTACAAATTCTCCACACCATCTCTGAAATACATTATCATTTAGCAAAATGTTCTTTTTGTATATAAGACGAGAATATTAACAGGCGCTTGATATTACATAATACAGACGAAAAATGAGAAAGCTAAAAGGTATCTTGCAAAGTTTTCGGTTGTGATAAGCTTGATGGAATGTGGTTATCGTCGCCTATGAACAGTTACAACATCCCTTATGTTGCAAAGTTGCCAACGCGCTGCCACGTGCTAATGAACGTCAGTTTTGGAGAACCCCATATTGCCACAGGGAGAAAAAACATAAGAACGAAGTGCGTTCCCCAATTTTCACGTTCTAGGTAAAATTGAATGCGCGCATGAGACGGATAAGGACTTGCAAGTCCAGTCCAGTTCGGTGGGGGAACCCCTATCTTTAGCGGGTGTTGTGATGTAAGAAAGAAGACAGGGTGAGATTCACAGACCGCACTACGACTTTACTTTGAGCAAAGTACGCCTTTGAACTTTCAAAACCCATACTAAACTGACAGTTCTAAGCATAATTTGCACAAAGTAAAGTCGTAGTGCGGTCTGTGAATCTCACCATCAGTGTCACAGAGTGTCACAAGAACACACAGTTCGGTTCATATTGGATTATGGAGGATGGATATACAGGAGATGGTACTACTAATAGGCACTTTCCTTCGAGCCGGAATGTCGACCCATTGACATAAAAAAGTAGTACTTCGATCTGCGCAAACCTAAAAAGGCGGTGCCATACACGGCATTTTACTAAAAATACTCGTAATTCATCAATTAACCACATTGCATCTCCCAATAAGTCACACTTCCTAATCGGGTACGATGAGCTTATTCAATTGCCAACATTAAGCTTACGCCACACAACCGGCGCGACGGGGCGTGCCGACGTCCGTGCCATACTAAGGTTGAACGAATCGAAGTCAAGAAAGCCTGGCGCACATATTCGCACGAAAAGAAATGTTTTTCTTTATTTATGTACTGTGTCAGCCGCATCGCTGGCGCCAAATCATCAAGAATTTCTAGTTTGTGAAGCGAACAAGTGTGTCAGGTTTCATCAAATTTCACCTGGAAAGCCGAGAAGCGATGTCTAGTCACCGTCCCAGATATGAAATTTCGGACATCGGAAGCTGCTTTAGTATGGCAACCGCGCGCCGGCGTCTCGTCCCGCGTGATGTGTGGCGGATACATAAAACAAGCCAGCTCGATAAATCGCCATATAATTTGGCGAGCATAGCGCAGGGCAGAAATACAGTTTACGATCTAATTAAATGGAAATCCGAGTTTGTTAATCTCATGTTACGTAAAACTATTGTTCGGTTCTCACGGGTAGGAAATTTTCCGCGATAACTCGCTGTGCAAATTTCTATAACACTAATTTTACTTTATAATGGAGCATAATTTACCAGTTTCATTTCACTTCATAGGTTCTAAGAATTTACAAGCAATGCTAATAGATCAAGCAAGGTACCTACTATGTATCTTCTTCGAAGAAATACAGGCTTTATGTTCCATGTAATTGCTAATTAACTATCTAAAAGCAGATTATCACATGAACAAAATCGGCGGCGCCAAAACCATACCCAATGTAGGCATGTCAAACCCTAAAAGAAGGTTACATACAAAATGACAAAACTCCAATTACGTATAATAATATGGTTATAATTGGATACTATAAACATGTAGCATGTAAATTAAGTCAATAAATAGTCTTTAACAAGATAATAAAAGGAAATTACATAGAAAGCTAGTACAGACCAGTTCTCCAGCAGCACCCATTTATGAGTATGACGCATGGCAGCCATTTATTTTTTATATTACGAAAATGGCAAACAAGCAAGCAGCTCGCGTGGATGCTAAGTGATGACTGCAGCCTATGGACATCTACACTAAAACCAGAAGTCAAAATGCAGACGCATTGTGTTAGACCCGAGTGGTTATGTCTCTGTGTTGTTAGTTGTTACAGGCAAATAGATTACCATCTAACCGGAACACGATAGTACTAAACACTACTATTTAGACACACATAAGCGGCATATAGATTAGGTGATACGGTGGTGCCTACACCTTCGAGTCCCTGCACTGGAACTCTACCTCTAGTAAAAGCCGTTGCTCTCATACTATTTTTAAGGGAAGAGTGAAACCAGCCACATTGCGATAAAACAACAAACCATAAGGTGCTATAAAAAGAAAAATTCGCAACCGTACATGTTCTTCTAATTTATGCGTATGCGCACCGCTGTGATCAAATAAAACCAAGGAGATGCGTGAAACACATCCCACCCGTACTATAAAACGCACACTCAATAAAACATAGAGAAAACGGCCGCATCAGTAAATAAAGCAGACACATTTATTTACCTTCGCACCACATTTAGAGCTACTACTTTGTAGCTGCTTTGTAACTACTATTGCGCTGGAGGTACTACTATTGCGCTGGAGGTCCTGGGTTCGATTCCCGGGTCGGGGACTATCAGAGATAACGGTTTAAAATCCTTTATCTCTGCTTCTATTGGGATTTTTCCATTTTCTGGAAGTTTCCCAGTACCCCGGAGTTTGGTAATGTGCCCGGAGATGGCAACAGGTTCGCCACCTGTTACATGGGCCAAAACGTAACCGGCGAGTCGTGGGTGTTTGCATGTATGATTGAATGCATGCATTTACCTCTGCCTACCCCTTCGGGGATTACAGGCGTGAAGTTACGTTACTTTGTAGCTTGGGCAAAAAGTCCGAGCAAAAAAGTAAACAGCTAGATACTTATTTAACGAGTCCAAAAAAACTGTTCAATGCCATTGCCATGCCGGTTCCGTTGCATCGTTCAATATTGGTAATTTAAGCTTCATTCCGCTAAAATGAAAACTACCATTTACTTTCTTCTTGCTCTCTTTTTGCTTCTATTTCTTCACAATTATTAGTTCAAGGGTCACACGCAACGTCAGACGGACCATATAGTCGAGGTTGCGTTTTCCAGCCTGCGTTGCCCACATACTAAGGCCATCACGGATCTGGCTTACCACAAGCACCTATCTTAGGTTTCGGGCCCACTATCAAGTCTTAGAGGTCTGGAGCGTGCGAAAATCCATCGAGCCACCCGGGCTCTTCCGCCTCAGTCACACTGACACTATGGTATATTTGTATTAGGAACTTTAGAACTGTAGATCGCCAAATTCAATCAAATATTGTATGCGAACACTTGTCAATCCTTGCATTTGCATGCTATGAACCTGACGTTGTTCTATTCATTCGAGAAGTCGCCAATTGACAATTCAATACGGCTCGGCGATATAAAATCGCCAAGTTGCTGTGACACGCACCATTGCTATGTCATGTCAGTGGTTGAAGACCGGGATATCTTCAAATTCAAATGCAGATGGGTGCCTATTGTTCTATATTTCTTTAGCCTTGCTTTTAGTCATTGATACATTGTCTATCATCATCGGAACGCTAACTTTGTAGTTTAACTTGGACGATATTAAGAATCTTTACCGATGATCCAAAGTAGGATTGCCACTTATTCCAACTCACTTACAAATCCCACTTCCTCTTACAACTGCCACAAGTATGGCTGCTAACCTTTCACGCATCGGCTTATTTACGGAGTGTCCTGCCTGAATGACGAATACGACCCAAAACGACACGATCAATGCATCGCGATGCCACGCGCGACAAATGTTCTACTTGATTTTGGTCATTACGTCCCATAAAGACTACGACACTAAAAGAGATTTGGAGAAGTACAGTGAACATTTATTTTGCTCATAGTTTGTTTGCCCAAGTACGCGTATGTCGCGTCTCGCCGCAGACTGGCTTATATAGCCATAAGCCGCAGGCAGGGTAAGTAAGCCGTTGAGTTGATCGCGTTCGCAACTTCGCGTCGCGTCGTACTCGTCGTTTACCTAGGACACGATAGCCATATCAAGAATTGCTCAAACGCTACTTAAATCGTCTGCAAAAGTCGTATGAAGCAAATGAGAGATATAAAAAGTAGTTCGTAAGGCCACACTGGCCGCACCTGCCTTCCCGCAGCTGATTTTGTATCCACTTTCGGACGCTCCTAAAATAATGACTTATTCTAATTTTTGTGAGTTAAAAGTACTTGAAAAATTAAATACCAAAAGCGTCATTTTAGCAATCGCAACACAGTTAACACATGATACTCATGAACGAGTTACAGGGAGCTGTGTAAAGGTCAACATACACGACTGCCGTGTGTAAAATAATTCGTATTGGAAATCGGGTGCAGCATCGACGGGTAGCCATCGTAATCGTACGTCAGGATTTACGGAACTGCTTAAGTTGTGTTATTTATATAAACAGCGCGAGTTGATTGGATTTGTGAGGAAACCCAATATTAAGAACTTATATACTTGATAACAGATTTTATTTTTCCCCTTTCTGTTCCACTGCAAAAACAATAGCTTAAACAATAGCTTTAAAGCTATTTCTAGCTAGCTTCGCCATCTGATTGAGGCAGGAGGCAGGTACCTACCGCTGCGCAGCCTTCAGCGGTGAGGGGCGCGGGGGGACATTGCGCTCCTGTGACGCACGCGCCACGAGTTCATTTCATCGGTACAGCAGCCACTAACTTATTAGGTGTAATCTTCAATATTTTAATTATTATGTTTAAGTATAATAATATCTAATATGTTTATTTTATGATTTTTTTTTATTTTAAATTTATTAGTTTTAACTAGGTATCTTTATTTATGTACTTCTATTTTATTTTTCCGTCCCGTTTTGACATCCGTGAACTCCCCCTCGTGTAGTTCCATTGAAAATCAGCGTCAGGCGTTACGCCTGACTTCTATGCTGAACTGGAGACCATTTTTAAAATGCTCACATAAGATTTATGGGACTGGAAACCTGTTAATATAATTATATAACTATTGTGTGCTTGTGTATGTCACTGAACTCCTCCTAAACGACTTTACCGATTTGAAATTATTTTTTGGGTGGCGCCCTGGATGGTTTAGATTTACAAATCAGCCCGATAGATGGCGTTTCGGTGTGTGTATAGGGTATTTATGTATAGTAATTCTGAGCCAATACGAAGCTTGTCGGGACAGCTAGTATTTGCATAAAATATCTGCCAATTAAGCGTCTTAAGCCTGTTTAAACGATTTGCGTATTACATTATATTTTCAAAGAAATTAAAGAAAGAACTGACGGAAATATTTGGTTATTTAGCTTTTGGTTATAATTAGAAAACCAGTTAAGTGCGAGTAGGACTCACGCACAAAAGGTTCCGTACCATCATCTATAAAAAGAGCAAGGAAATCACTATGGTTGTATTGGATTCATGAGATATCGTCCTTAACTTCTTAACTTCAGATATGCTAGGTACTGCTACTGATAATCAATAATCCAATTGCAAAATATGTTTTCGAAGATCAGAACCTACCTTTTATCACCGAGGAAGATACCTGACACCGGAAAAATACCCATTATTAAAACTAGCGCAATGTACAACAGACCAAGAATAGAATTAAGGTATATTTCGGTATATACTCGTAAACCAATTCTATCGGGCCTTAACGACGCACCTTGCGCAAGAGTTCGAGTTCGCCCTTAAACATTTTGTTAGTTTATTATTATTATCGAACAGGCACACCACACCAGGTGCGGCAGGAAGCCAGTGAGCGTCCAAGATTTAGTAACCATTATCGAAATAGTACCTAATGATAATAAATTACTTTCTACGGCACCTATTGAAATTATCTTAATTTATATTTATAGAGTTTGATCCAGTTGCGAGAGTATAGAGGTGCGCTTTACTGCTTAATTGCGAATTCCTTCGAGGCTGCTATATCTCGTTCTGCCTATAATTTAAATTAGCTTTTCAATAAATTTAACTTCCATAAACGAGAAGATTGAAAGATATATTATATCTATACAAATAAATAAAATTGGAGTGTCTGTTTGTAATATTAAAATAACCGCTTTTTACTAAATGCATATGTATGTATACAAGGTACATATACCAAAACCACATTTTTAAAAAAAATTGTCTGTCTGTCTGTTTGGCGGGGCTAATCTTGGGAACGGCTGGACCGATTTTGACGGGACTTTCACTGGCAGATAGCTGATGTGACAAGGAGTAACTTAGGCTACTTTTATTTCCATACATCCATAAATACATACAAACCTACATACAAATAAGTAGATTGGAGTGTACCCGACTTTGACGGGACTTCCACGGGTAGGTAGCTGATGTAATAAGGAGTAACTTAGGCTACTTTTATTTCCATACATCCATACATACATACAAACCTACATACAAATAAGTAGATTGGAGTGTATCCGACTTTGACGGGACTTCCACGGGTAGGTAGCTGATGTAATAAGGAGTAACTTAGGCTACTTTTATCTCCATACATCCATACATACATACATACCTACATACAAATAAGTAGAATTGGAGTGTATCCGACTTTGACGGGACTTCCAAGGTAGGTAGCTGATGTAATAAGGAGTAACTTAGGCTACTTTTATCTCCCTACATATATACATACATACATACCTACATACAAATAAATAGAATTTGAGTGTCTCCGATTTTGACGGGTCTTTCACTGGCAGATAGCTAATGTAATAAGGAGTAACTTAGGCTACTTTTATCTCCCTACATATATACATACATACATACCTACATACAAATAAATAGAATTTGAGTGTCTCCGATTTTGACGGGTCTTTCACTGGCAGATAGCTAATGTAATAAGGAGTAACTTAGGCTACTTTTAAGATAGATAAGATAAGATAAGAATTTATTTATTTTCTCCACAATGTTTTCTTATGGTAAATACATCATATGAAACTTATTTTATTTTTAAAAATTATACTGAAATTATTTTTTTTAAACATTTTTCTCATTTTATACTAGCTGCGCCCATGACTTCGTCCGGGGTGATACTGAACAATCATATTTTTTCTCACGTGGACGAAGTTGCGGGAACAGCTAGTCTAATATATAAAAATCTCGTGTCACAGTTTTCGTTGCCATACTCCTCCGAAACGGCTTGACCGATTTTGATGATTTTTTTTGTGCTTATCCGGTATCTATGAAAATCGGCCAACATCTATTTTTCATAACATTTTTGGACATTTTTTTTTTAAGTTTTCGGGCGATACGAAGTTTGCCGGGACAGCTAGTTGAAATATAATTTCTATCTGTACAAATAAATAAAATTGGAGTGTCTGTTTGTAATATAAAAATAACCGCTTTTTACTAAATGCATATGTATGTATACACGGTACATATTATATACCAAAACAACATTATTTTTCAATTTTTGTCTGTCTGTCTGTCTGTTTGGCGGGACTAATCTTGGGAACGGCTGAACCGATTTTAACGGGACTTTCACTAGCAGATAATTTACGTAATAAGGAGTAACTTAGGCTACTTTTATACTAGCTCCGCCCACGACTTCGTCCGGGTAGATACTGAACAATCATAAATACTCACGCAGGCGAAGTCGCGGGCACAGCTAGTATTGAAATATAATTTCTAGCCTCTTCGATAGCCAAACACACGTTATTAACAAATCTATCTGTTTATTATCCAGAAAAGCTGACTTGGAGGTGATTTATTACTAACCGCTAAGATGTCAGTGTAGAGATTTACTTTTATTCCAATAATATTTGGGATTCTCGCATGTATTTGGAAACTTTTCATAATGAGCTAGATATAATCCATACCTACTCTGGTACACTAACACAATGCGGATTTGTGGAGTGTAAGTGACGAATCGATGGCGGTGAAACCAGCAAATGCAATAACGCGGAGCAAAAAGCTGCCTCCTGCGATTAAACTACAGCCACTGCCAACCCACATATCAAGCATGATGTTGATTAGGGATTGCAATCCCGCAGCTCCTTCAATCCCGCGGTATTTATGTGCGGGGTTGACCAATCCCGCGGGATCCCCCGGGATTTTAGAAATTTTGTTATAAAATCAATTGTAACTGCAGATTTGTTTAGGGTTCCGTAGTAAACAAGGAACCCTTATAGTTTCGCCATGTCCGTCTGTCTGTCTGTCTGTCTGGCCGTTCGCGGTTTAGCGCAAAAAATATTGGTAACAGAGACTTGAAATTTGGCACAAGTAAACACCTTGATGAAAGGTAGAATAAAAATATGAAAAAATAGAAATAAATATTTAGGCTGCCCTGGGTATATTTAGATCCCCTACATGTCACGCGCGGATAATTGTTTTATTTTATTTTCTGTATCGTGTGGTTTTAAAAATGTTAGAGATGTGGTAATATCATTTTTCAATTTTGTTAACAGTTCTTGCCAATTTTCGTTAGAGTCAAGTATCCCCTACCCTCTACCAACTAAACGGATGATGTTAGAAATTCAAACGTACAATAGTAGCTACATATAATAAAATTAAAAGGAAAACTATCACACTTCAGTTCAGTTGGCTTTAGCAAGTTTGCGAGAATAGTCGATCAAATGTATTTTACTCAAAAATTTTGAAGAACTTTATAGATTTTTTTTTTTTCATGACACTATTAAAACCTAAAAACTACGGAACCCTACACTGCGCGTGGCCCGACACGCACTCGACAAGTTTTATAACAATCATATTTTAATTTAGTACATTTTTTTAGTATTAGACAGAAGGCATTTAGGTGTTTTTTTTGGTGAGTTTTAAGCAAAAAGTTCAAAAATGTCGATCTTTTTTAATTCCGAAAACTTATGATACCTATACAATACTGTATTATTTTCAAATATTAGGTTTTAAACAATACTTTTTATAATTACTTTAATTAATTGGCAACATATTTATTTTATAATTAAGTAAATTTATGCGTTTTCTAAAACGTCTCCTATAAAAGACCTAAAGATGTACCCCCTTATTCATAAACGTACATTAGATACGTTTTAGCTATAGAAGGCTATATCTTTGTCAGTTGCATTGTCAAATGTGCAGGTTAGAAAAAGACAAAGGAGAGATTAGCAACACTAGCTAAAATACGTTTATGAATAAGGGGGAAAAAGTTTTGTGATACCTGCTTCTGGGTTTTCCTTCTGTTTAATTCTAAAATGTACTATAATATAAAATATGTCTCTTATATTATTGCAACAAAAATATTTGCTTTCTGACAAAATATTAATTAAGTAAGTAAGAAATATTTAGTAATCAAATCAGTTTTACAAGACCTTAAATTTTAAAATGTTTGGCATCAAGTTTTATTTAATTTGAACCTTACTTCTAAAAACAGGTAAGGTAATAATGAGAATTAGAATGAATTAATTGTGCTTTTTCGCGAAACTTCACGAACGTTTCAGAAGCTAATTTAAATTTGCGGGATCCGCGGGTCCGCGTTTTGTAGGTGCGGGATCCGCCAGATTGATAAAAGGTGCGGGATCCCGCGGGATTGCGGGATTGCAATCCCTAGTGTTGATAGCATATGCGTATATGATGCATAAGCGTATCTTTGGAGCAGGCATTTGTCCAGCCGTCTTTCGGCGGAAATGGATGGATAGATGGAACAAACCTAATAATCCGAAATGTTTGAACCACCTGTCCCTGTCTAGTTACCTGAGTTACGGAATACGGTTATCGCAATAAAGCGATGGTCGTTATAATGTCAATTATCTGAGCATATATCCCAATGACAAGTAATTTCAGATTCACTGGAGCTCTATTACCTGTGAACGCTCAATGCTACTCTAGTCGATATATTTTTAATGATTTGGAATGCTAACACAGGATATTTCTGACGTCTATTCCTAGATTAAACATCCAAAACGGCCATTTGTAAGAACAATTTGGAGTTTATTCTGTATCTATACTATAAGTTATTATTTCAGGTGTTCCAGCTACACATATATTATCGTCTATAATATTCAGTTTTTGCATTGTACCCATTCACTAGCATAAGTAATAACATTATCGAGCATGGACGGGCCAGATAGGCTCGAAGGACCAAATATTTCGCACCAGATAGTGGAGCACAGATAAGAATAAAAGCAAAACGTCGTTATTGCACTCCGCCACGTCCATAGCCACTATTTCATTGATGACGTTCTCAAATGACCCCAGCAATAATGGGCTTCGAAACAAATGTTATTGAGGCTTCAATACAAATTATCTTCACAAAACTCAGACTCCAATTACACGGTCACTAAATAAAATTAACATCGGACAAGGTAACAAAGCGGTGTCAATAATTCGCACCGAACGAGCTGTGTACGTTCCTCGTCCATTCATCATACGAATCGATATTACCACTCCTTCGATACAGGATTATTTATTAATGATATAACAAATAACACCGTGGACTAAATGGTAACCTAATTATAGCAATTAAAACAGCCAATTTTACTAAAACAATTATATGAGACTAAATTTATTTGTTTTTCTTTTCTTTCATTGTGTATTGTGTCTATGAAGTCGACACGACACATCATGGAGATAATATCTATTTCTGACCGTATACTTTAGGTATTAGTTCAACATTAAAATCTTATGCATTCCTAACTAGTTTTAACTGAAACCTTGAGTGCGACCACCTTTTGCAATTATTGTCGATATTGTTACTGCTGTAAATTTTTCATGTCAATTTGTACCTTTGAAAGATATAGTTATAATTGTAATATTTTTATTTTTTGCTATAATACATGCAATTTAATTAAAAAATAATATAGTGTAGTTAGTAAATAACATGTTTTAGTGAGAGTCTGACTAATGTTCTTGCTTTCGTAGGTGATAAAAAGCGATAATGATAGGAAGATTATCGTTATGCTTTTAAATGAGGTAGAAATTGACATGAAAAATTGTCAGCAATAACAATGTTGCCGTATTCAATAAATTTTCATATCTGAATTTATGCCTAAATCTCGCTATCTCAAAATTAAATGTAAGTGTAGCAATAGTATCCAAGTGCTACTCAATCTCAGCATCTATTGCAAAATAAACAAGACTAACAAACACTAGATAAGCGCAACAGTTAAGGTTATATCGCGATATAATATTCAACCGATAAATCTTTGCGTCAAATGTTGGCTTCAGAACTGAATATTGGAACCAATGTCCAAAAAATATATATTCAAGAATAGAAATTATCAATAGTAGAGGAGACAATTTTATGTTGCATTCTATGACTTTTCGAGTCCGTTGTTACGTACTCGTATATTCCCTCAGGCCGCCAGAAAAATACGATACTTTGATTTCTTATTGTTCTTTCTTTTTATGATAAAGGATTGACAGACAAGCAGACGGGCCACCTGATTTAAAGTGATTACCGTCGCCTAAGAACATTCGCAACAGCAGTGGAGTTGCCAACGCGCTGCCAGCCCTGAAGGCCTCAGACACACAGGTCCAAGAACCTGGGGGTCCATCTGCTGCTTCATGGAATATCATCAATTCTTAATAAGCTGATTGAAAATAATGATGACTTGGGGTCCACCGGTGTGAGACAACCACTTGATTCGAGAGTGGTGGGTTGGAGCATCGAGACCAATATTCATATGCCCCATCTTACAAGTTTATACCTGGTGTCGGGCGTACGCGGATAAGCATAATGTTTTTTATATATATTTTTAAGTTTGTCATAATTTATTACAAATTAACTGTCTCATTTAATTTAACGTATAAACGCTTAATCACTAAACTTCTTCGGAGCTTCGGTAGCTTAGTGGTGAAGCGGCTGGACCGGTTATCCTGAGGTCGCAATTTTGATCACTGCCCGAAAATTAGGTTGGAGCGCCCGGTGAAGTAGACTCATGCTATCTCGAGAATGCCGCCTACGTAAGTCCGTCCTAAAAAACTGCCCGAAGTCGAGTTCAAATTCTCATAATAATATACTTCTTCCGGGCTCAGCCACGTTAATGTATAAAGAAGCATAGGTAATAATAGAAATAAGTTTATTTCAGAATGTTGGCCAACAAACGCATACTCGTACCTAAGATTCGCACTCAGCCTATTGAGGATCGTTAGGAGGGTAGGCGGACGCGCGAGATGGTCGATAATAATGGTAATTTCACACCGAACACGTGTACCATCGCTCGACGAGATCTCGATCGCATGCCCCCCTATTAGGGCGTGCTAAATGTGCTTACGATGACAGAGACGGCTCGACTGATAAAGTGTAAGTTTTTTGGCGTGAACATTTCATGGTTGTTCGCCGTGATATATGACCTGCTATTGACTAATTTGTTTGGAGCTTGTCTTTTGATAATTCGTTTTTTGATTGTAAGTTGTCTAAAGTTACGTATAAGTAAAGTCACCCTATTAGGGCGTGCTAAAGGAGCTTGCGATTATAGAGACTGTTAAGGTATACATATTTTGAGTGGATTTACTGCTACTTGCCTACTTTTTAACTCTTTTTGGTCTTAAGTGTTAAGTGTACCGAATTGAAACGTGAATTATATGAATCTTTACTTATTCAATTCTTTTTTTTATACCTATCGTATAAAATGTTAATAAGGATGAAACATCTATCTGAAACATCTGTACCAGGACTTCGAAAATTCTAGGAGAGATCAAACTTTCAACACGGAATCCAACAAACGAAACAGAATCTCCACGCTGAGGTAAATGGCATTGCAAAAGCAATTCAATTAGCAGCTCACCTTACCTTTTAAGTTGTCACAACTTAAAGGACGAGATACGGCCCGTCACCAACCGAGAGCCGAGACGGAGGCCTAACAGCGTCCCGTATTTATGTCACGTCCAGCCTTCTCCGTCGCGTCCCATAATGGCAACACAATATCACAATACGGGCATAGATTTATGCTTAGGCGCATCGCGTTCTCGCACGCGGAAATCGCATAGTTATTTACCGGTTGCGAGGTACCTAAGTGCGGCAGATTTATCGGCGGTGCGCCCGCGCCGCGCCTTGCGACGATCTCGTTTTGCGTCCCCGCAGCCGACCCGTGATAAATTCGCTCGGCCATGATGTGATGCAGGGCTTCTCAACCTTATGGGTTCGTGAATGATGATGCTTTAAAAATGATTTGAAATAAAAACCATACAATTACGAATGTAAATATAAAAAAGTATGCTTACACCTAGGTATATTTCTCTAGATACTTCAGTTCTAAATAGCGATTCCGAAAAACTGACCAGAAGCATAATTATTACATATTCTCTGCCAGAAGCCAAGAAAAACCATACCTATACGCATAAATGTTGCTTTATTTCGGGGAAATAAAAATGTAGCAAGAACACAATAGCTATGTTTCAGGTAGGTAACAAGAGTTCAAGCTATCGACCATATAACCTGGTTACATGATCGATGGTTCAAGCAGAGGTAAATTCATGTTATACCTACATCCTATATGCAAACATGCTACCTACTTACCTACATTTTTAAGCTGAGTCCAATGACAGTTGGTGAGCTCATTGACATTTTGACAACGGATTCACTACATACCGGTAGCACTGAATCTCATATAAAAAAAACTAACAAGATAATTTTTTCTTTCTTTCAATATCATTGTTTCGAAGATTTAGGAGCCTCAACGGAGCAGTAATCACTAAAAGCGAAACCCGGGGTACGATTGCCTATCGTACTTGTTGTTGACATAATTGTTATCTACTGTCAATTTTTCTTGCCAATTTGTACCTCCTTATAATGCAATAGTGATGTTATCTTCATACCTATGTGATAACTGATAACAAACAATAATAACAGTTAGATTATCATTATTGCTTTTAAAGGAGTAAGAAATTGACATGCCAGCAATAACCTCGGCCCTGTAATTTCCGGCACAGAGGCATAACCTTAGGCCAAAATGCAGATGCGTTACCACCCCTGAGTCGTAACGCATCTGCATTTTGACCTTGGTCTTTATTTGGGTGTCTATAGGCTCCAGTCATCACTTAACATCAATGTTTTTTTTTTATGTAGTAAAAGTGGCAAACAAGCATGCAGTTCACATTTATGTTAAGTGTTGACTGCAGCCTATAGACAACCACACAATTACCAGAGGTCAAAATGCAGATGCGCTGCCACTCCTGAGACATTAGGTGTTATGCCTCTGTGCCGGAAATTACAGGGCCGTACATTACCACCTGACCGGAACACGATAGTGATGAACACTACCATTTAGCGGCAAGTATATTAGGTAATGCGGTGGTGCCTACGCCCGCGAGCTCCGTCACTGGAGCTCTACCACCAGTATGTGAACGGCATGCTTGTTTGCCACTTCCATTACATAAAAAAAACCATGTCAGCAACAATTTTGATAGGCGTTCGCACCCCTGGATGACCGAGGTCTTAGAAGCTTTTGAAAAACCCTGATCTAAAGCTCAGTATGATACCACTATATCACCGAGGGAAATTTAAGCACATAATTGCGCTGGAGTCACGCGTAATCGCAAACTTTCGTAATTGTTGCTTTACACAGATTTTATATGGGATGTTTACTTAGAAAGTTTCCTTAGTTTATGTGGTGGTTTATACTTTATTAAAAGATAATTTGATTATAAGGACAGTAAAATTACCGCTGAAATAGTTATGTTTGCAATAACTTACCTACTAGTCGTAGATGAATCTGGAGGGGAAGGCAACACGGCAGAATTTTTAATTGAAAAATGCTACTATCTCTCTTTTTCTTGCCTCCTACTCGTAATAATGGTCTATTTGTGGAAGTTAAACCATTTTTTTACTAACAGCCTAGGGGTGCTTCCGCCTATTGAAATTGGTGTCTACATTCTTATACTGTCATGCACTTTTTTACATAAACACAAAAAAAAACAGTAACGGATTATGACATAAAATATTAGCATACTTTTAAATAACTGCCTCGGTAGCCTAGTGGTAGCAGGCCACTACTACTACGCTGAGGTCCTGGGTTCGATTCCCGGGTAGGGGGTTATCAGAGATAATGGTGAAAAAGCCTTTATCTTTGGTTTTATTGGGATTTTTCCATTTTCTGGAAATTTCCCAGTACCTCAAAGTTTGGTAATGTGCCCGGAGATGTCAACAGGCTCGCCACCTGTTACATGGGCCAAAACGTAACCGGCGAATCGTGGGTGTTTGCATGTATGCTTGAATGCATGCATTTACCTCTGCCTACCCCTTCGGGGATTACAGGCGTGAAGTTACGTTTTTTACTTTTAAATAAATATACGTAACTTCACGCCTGTAATCCCCGAAGGGGTAGGCAGAGGTAAATGCATGCATTCAAGCATACATGCAAACACCCACGATTCGCCGGTTACGTTTTGGCCCATGTAACAGGTGGCGAGCCTGTTGACATCTCTGGGCACATTACCAAACTTTGAGGTACTGGGAAATTTCCAGAGAATGGAAAAATCCCAATAGAACCAGAGATAAAGGCTTTTTCACCATTATCTCTGATAACCCCCTACCCGGGAATCGAACCCAGGACCTCAGCGTAGTAGTAGTGGCCTGCTACCACTAGGCTACCGAGGCAGTTAAAAAAATATAAATCTGTCTAATTGTCTTTTCTATAATTTTTAGGTCCGTGTTTAGAATGTGATAGCGTTTGACAAACTTCGGCACAATCGGCACACATAGATTAGGGGATGCATCTGATCTTACACTCTCAATCTCAATAAACAAAACAAATAAAGCAAAGCAAGACGAGTAACTATAATGTATCTCACCATATATCACGAACTATCTAAAACGGTAACCTATATAAAATGTATCATCTAGCTCCGCGAAATTGGCATAATGTCATGCTTGCGGCTAGTGCCGGCACCGACTTACTTATTGACTACATTACCGCCGACACTCGAGTCTTTTGACCCGTGACACAAGTTATGTTTATGCGCTTTGCGAATGAGTAAAAGAAATGGGTTAATCATGCCGATCTACACCGCAACCAGGCTTCTAAGATGCAATTTTTTAGTAGTGTAGCGAAACAGCAACATTAGATCACGGGAGAGAAGTCTATTTATGATTATAACATTGATAACTCATAAATTTAAGATAAGGTAAGGATACTATTTATTGTACACATAATACACACACGTAAGGATACATCAACAAAAAACAAAAGAAAATGCACAATATTTAACATGAAGAGTAGGGTTGCAATATGTCTGTGGCCTAACTTAATGATCGTCTTAATATTACACATATGGCCGAATACTCAAACGTCACTGAATTGTAAGCAACGCTCAAATGTGCGCTATCTTTATCTTTGAACGTGTTTTATAAAACAGAAGACTTTTAAGTCCCACTTAGATTTAAGTGACGTTTGAGTATTTGGCCGATAGTCTGATTTGCTACAGCAGAGCTTTTAATGTGGCAAATAACAAACAGTTCCCATTGAAAAGTAGAACAGCCAATTATCAATAGCAACTAATGGAAAGACACGCGAGGCACCAAAACCATACATCATCTCGCTCGTCGAGATTGCCGCAATATCACGCTAGCCACCGGTGACTTATGACCACATTACCGTCTCACATGACGTGACGCATGTCCAATTATTATATACACTTATAGGCATATATATAGGCTTTAGGTTTCAATCTGATTATGAGGAACGGTCAAACCTTTTCAGAATCTGTAGAACTGAGAAACACTTTAATTCGATCACATCTCCGTATTTTAATATTTTGACAGCGTCTTCAAATATCGTGTTCAGCAAGTGAAGCCGGTGAAAAAAAAAATTACTTTGCTGACAGTAAATTAAGGTAGGTTTTTTAATTCTGGCATCGCTATTACGCATATTGTCAAGTAAAACGATATTTCGTATTTATTTAAGCAGCGTAAAAGTTAGTATAATACAAAATGTATACAAATATGATAGTCAAGTTATTCGAGTAAAGCGATGGCTACTTTACCAGAACATTTACAATGAAGTTTTGGAGGCAACCTGAAAGGTCGTGTTTTCGCACTGTTATTCTATTTCACTATACACGGGCACTGTAATAAGCCTATATCAAACAAAATGCCACCAACTTTATTCAATATAACTTAAAAATACACCAAGAAAATGAAATAAAATAAGAGCATCAGACGCCACTTTCAAGGTTCCCGCCAAAAACTCAGGTAGGTACTTACTTATAGTTTTAATCCAAACATAAGGCTTATAGTTTTAATCTAATGGTAATATCCAATTCGACGAAAAGACTAGTAAAACAAATCGTATGCTAGTTATGTCACTGGTAAGACACAAGATACAGGAGATTCCAAATGCATATATCATCCAGTTGATCGAGTTTGGTGTAATGACACGCTCGTGGCCAACGGCTCACATAACAACACATTACACACATGACACTTGACTCATAACCTCCTAAAGTCACAATTTATTTCACATGTTCAATTCTTGTCTAATTTTATTTCATTGATTTAGTAGCGAGATCCCTACTATCGGACTTAGTTACTTTTTAAATTACTTGAAGTATTCACTCTTTTCATTTATAATAATATAGGTAAGTATTATAATCCTATATACAGAATATACAGGTAAGACACAAGAGACGGCAAACGCATACATCATCGAGTTGATCAAGATTGGCGTAATGACACACGCGCGGTCACCGGCTAACTTATAACCACATTACGCGACACTTGACTCGTGACGTCATGACGCGTGTCCAATTTATTACACACCATCTGTTCACCGTGTAAAATATGAATAAACCTCCCCGATGTCAATTAATCCACGCGTACACGCGAGTCACTTTGAAGGGACGAGATAAGGTTGCTTGTAAATAAATCCTAGACGCGCCACGGCGGCTAACAAATGAACCGGCTAAGGGAGAAATATTGCAAAAACGCTTTAAAATATCGCCCACATTGTTACGTGAAACGCGAGATTGTTATAACAAGTTTTATGTTTATTAAGGGCGTTAGTGACGACGGCGGTTGATGCATGGCGGAATGGAATTACGAACTGCTACGTCATGAATTTCTTAATGTCCACTTCATTTTTCAGGTTAGTACTAGTTAAGTACCTAATTGGTAAGAAGTTTCATCACGGATTTGTGAAGTTGACGGACAATACTCTGTGAGGATGTTTCCTAGGTATGAAGTCACAACTTTATATCATACTTGCAAATGGGATATAAAGATATTAAAGATACAAAAATTATGAAAATTCCAGTTAAATCGTACCTATGAGATAGAAAAACTTAAAACTGACGAAGATTTGTGAACAAAAAAGTTAACTTTAAAATAAAAACATTTTCACTTTCAGTTTCTTTATCCGATTTCCAACAACTTTTCATATAAGTATATAGTTTTAATAAAAACGCAGTAAGTAATTATGAAGATATTTTAAAATGTTTTGATTTCACCACACAGTTCTCAGGATTTGCCTCGAACGTGACGTCATTATGTTCAGTATATTTTAGGAACCGTTTTCAGTTCGTTGGTACACACAGAGAATCTTCATGATACGTATCTCTTATTCCTTGACACCGGGTGGAACTTACCATTTCAGGCCCAACAGCATAATCTTACTACCAATTTTAACATTATATATATTCATGATTTTTTTTTTTCGTCTTAAATTAATAATTTACTTATATATTTCGTAGAAAAATTATAAATAGGCCTGAAAATATTATAGTTATTTTTCAAAGTGAAATTTAAAACATTGAGTAAATTTGAGCTCTTCAAACGCCGTCATTTTGACGACGTGTGTTGTGACGTCACAAAGTCACAACGTCACAACACACGTCGAGTGTTTTTTACTCGAAACTTTTGTGTTACTTTATACGTATTTTCAATTTTAATCGCTCTACAAATCATGGAAGAAGCAAAAAAGCCATCTTACAAGTATTGTATAGCAGTGCAAAAATAGTATTAGAAAAACACCAGACAAAGTGTTATTTCGTCTCGACCAATGGCGGCGCGTTTTGGAAGTTTGAATTTCGTTCCCTTATTTTGCACTATTTACATAATATTTAATGGCATTAAATAATTAGTAAATAAAAAAAACTTTGTTATTTTAATATGACGTTGATAAATATTCGAGAAAAAAATATTTGAGACAATTTTAAATTTGATGTATATTCCCTATTGTTTTAAAAATGATACCACAGATATAACTTATAACCTTTTTTTTGAACGTTCAAAAAAGAAATATCTTCTTTTCGGTATTACTAAAACACCGTTTTTTTATCTCACAGTCACGATCCATCACGCTGATATCTGAACATGGAGATTTATCCTAATCCATCGTATTTCATTTATAGGAAACTGGGTAGGGTTCGGAAACAATCAGCCAAGATACATCCCCCGAACGGCCCCAATCAGCTGGAACAAATTGGCTCCATTTGTCTAGACCCAAAGTCGATGGTCTTTCGTGTTCGTTTTTCAAAAAGCATACCCAAAATCCTAATTTACATATACATGTACATGTAGAGTTACCTATTAAAAAAAACTGATATTTATAAATTCAATCAACTTTGACGACACGCAGAAATGTAATTTTAGCGGCATGCTAGCATATTATTATTCAGTGTTATGACTATATGATGCAGTATGAGTTCAAGTAAAATGGAAGTTTTGAATTTTATTTCTATGTTAGTTTCCAAATATGCATAGAATTTTATAGCTCTCATAACACAAAACAATTTACAAAACTTCAAGCATTCACCAGATTATATTATACTGTCCAATCTGTTTATGAAATTGAATTCTATCCAAAGCGATATCAATAAACGAACACATCATCAATTTCTCATTAAATAACAACGCGAGCTTACAGATCTCTCAAACAGACCCAACACCCGAATCCATAGTTAATCCATATCGTAGTGCAACTCCAATAAAAAGCTCGGCCAAATGCGAGTTGGACTTGTCCATGAAGGGTTCCGTGAAAAGTTATATTTATCAAGTGTTTAATTTGCAGTTTTTGAAAATATATCATACATCAAAATGATTAATGATTAAGTTCATTCTTATTATTAACTACAGGATATATTAAAGATTTTACACTCCCTTATTTAAAAAGTTAGAGAACATAAATTTTACTTTATACCTTTCAAGCGATTGATTATTAGAACATGAATGTCGTTTTTAAAGATATATATATAAATCACCTTACACGAATAGGTTTAATGATTATTTTTTTAAATTTCAGTTCTAAGTCCCCCCCCCCTCCACAGTTTTTTTTATGTAATAAACATAAAGAGGTTCTTAGAATGCATCCATCTACCGAGTTCAAGAATAGAGTTTTACAGTAAAGTGACTGGCATGGATGGATAGAAACAGACAAACAAACATGACGAATTTATAAAAGTTCCGTTTTTTGCCATTTGGCTACGGAATCCTTAAAACTCATCATAACTGCGTTACCTCTAAATCTATTACGAGCCTTATTTACATAGAACACGACACCGGCAAGGTCTTGTATAGGGTCTACTCAATCACCGTAATAACGATTAATGCCCACAGTCGTCGATCAGGGTGTCCATGCGGGTAGGTTGACAAAATATTGTTGTATCTAGTGGACACCGGTAATCCGACGGCCGGCGACTATTATTAATTAACATTACTTAAACCGATTAACCGGACCGCCCGGGCGCCGGTGAAACTGCCATTCGACAAATAGGGGCTCGGGTAGATAAAATGTTTGTTTGGTATTTTGCTTAGATTAAAATATAATAAGTTACCTTTGATATTCGTGATTTGGAAAATTGAAAAATTCCATGCGATGTTAAAAAGGAACCTAAAGAGCAATGAGGTCAATACAAAGAGCAGACACCGGGAAAAAACAGCCGGTTGCGTTTTTAAATTGATTTGACAGATATTTTGTATGACGTTTTCACGTCAGCTGTCATGTCACTATGGGAAAGTGCAGGTAATTGTATGCAAAAAACTGGAACCATGCTATCAAGGGGAATGTCCAGTCTAGTAAGTACTTTCGTACATATAGGTGCCTAAAGGTTTTTTTTCATCAAAACAATTTTTGAGGATTCACAAAGACAAAAAAAAATATTTTTTTTTGTTTATGCGATCCGTTACTATTGAAGCAGAAAAAATCGTAATGAATGTTTGCAAAAATATAGATTGTGAGTAATTTTTTTGTCGTTTAAAAAACGAGTTTTTTTTTGTCGTTCAGCTTACAGAAAACAAGTTAACACCCACTCTTAGATTATTTTAAAAACTGACAGCAACAGCATGATAACATTTTGTCTATGATTAACGAAATACCTAGAGGTTAAGATCAGATTTATATTTAAGTAAAATAATTAAGAGTTTTATGAAAATTATTTAGTCCCTAGAAACTGAAATGTAGGTACCATACAGGCGAATGAGTATCAATAATCTTATACCAAGATCGGAATGTAGCACGATCTTACTTCAAGCAATTTGAAAATTCTCATTTCCCAGATAGCTTAGTCAACTTAGATTAGATAAACACTATCCAACCGGTGCCACCCCAAACCCCAATAAAGTGTTATTCTGAGAATATATTTTAGTTACTTTATGTTATTAAATGCTAATGAGCCACTTATTAAATGCTAATGAGCCACGCTCAAGAAATTATAAATATAACCTTTTATCTCAAAGAACTGACACCAATAAAAATGGTATCACCTTCGATATCTGTTTATGTTGCAGCATGCAATGTTTTAATGTAAACATATTGTTCTATTATTTTATATTTAATTAAACGCAAAAACAACTTAGTGTCAAGGCCAGTTTATTTTTTAACATCTACTTTCATATCTGCTACACAAGATTTTACCAAAACTTCTTGCAAAACTTGTAAACATAACTAAACTTGTATTAATTAACATTTGATTTTACTCCATCCAATTTAACTGGTGGTGGAGTTCCATTGCAGGGACTCGAGGGAGTAGTACCTAACTACCTGGTAGTGTTCAGCATCGAATTCGTAATATTTGATTTTTTCGCAATAACACTTTGCGAGTGAACTTTAGAAATTAAAGAAAAATGGAAAGAAAAAACCGATCCTAAATCGGTGCCAAAAAGAGAAGGAAAAATTTGACGGATCGGTGTGAGACTTCAGTAGCGTAAAGCGGCTGGAGTGGTTATCCTGAGGCCGCAGGTTCAATTCCTGCCCGAAGTAAAAAAAATATTTAATTACTATCGTGTTCGTTAGATGGCACTGTATGGCCCCATAATAACTATCACAAAGACATAACAACTAAGGTCTCAGAGGTGGCAGCGCATCTGCATTTGACGTCTGGTTTTTGTGTAGATGTATATAGGCTGCAGTTCTCATTTAATATGTATGTTTGCCTTGTGGCAAAAAACTAAATTTCTGCCATCCTGCACCATGTGAAATTACAGGCGAAGCTGCCTACGTCATAGCTTTAATAGGTACGATATCGTCCACAAACAATATGAAATCGATGAAATCAATGTCATATTTTACTGCTACTCAGAGGTTAACTCCATTTCAGATTGTCCACTTAATAAACTGATAAAGTTGAAACAAGACCATTAAGCTAAGTCCTTTAAACTTATTATATAATTCATTTGAAAGGGACTTTGGCCATCGCTAACAGATTACATAAGTAGAACATCTTAAGCTGAAAATCATTAATAATTTGCCATATTGAGCCTAAGATTTGAAACTTGAAAATTAATTTACAATTTAACTCATAATTCGTGAAGTGTTCGGAATTAGTAATTTGTTTATACATTAACCCCCTTATTCATAAACATACTTTATATACGTTTTAGCTATAGAATGCTTTGTCTTTGTCAGTTGCATTGTCAAATGTGCAGGATAGAAAAAGACAAAGGAGATATTAGCAACGCTTTAGCTAAAATACGTTTATGAATAAGGGAGTTAATATTTATTGTAATTTTCTTTAAAATTGAACAAGTAAGTAAACTTTATTGCTGGCTGAACGATATCAAAGATTCTATATTTGTGCGTAAGCTTTTTAAAGAATCAAGGCAAGTTCTATATGTACTTATTTTTATGTCTTGAAGAAGCACACAAGGATGTTGATGGTAAGTGAATACTGAGGCTTTTTTATGTAATGAAGGTGGCATTTTTACTGGTGGTAGAGCTCCAGTGACGGAGCTCGCGGGCGTAGGCACCACCGCATTACCTAATATACTTGCCGCTAAATGGTAGTGTTTAGCACTGTCGTGTTCCGGTCAGGTGGTAATGTACGGCCCTGTAATTTCCGGCACAGAGGCGTAATACCTTAGGCCTCAGGAGTGGTAACGCATCTGCATTTTGACCTTGGTCTTTGTGTGGGTGTCTATAGGCTGCAGTCATCACTTAACATCAATGTGATCTGCATGCTTGTTTGCCACTTCGGATACATTAAAAAAAAAAATCAAACAAGCATGCAGTTCGGATTGATGTTAATGATGCCTGCAGCCTATAAACACTTACACAAAAACCCAAGGGCAAAATGCAGATGCGTTGCCACCTTGAGACCTCAGTTGTTATGTCTCTGTGATAGTTATTAGAGGCCATACATTACCATCTAACCGAAACACGATAGTGCTGAACACTACCATTTGTGGCGGATAGATTAGGTAGGCCTACAAACATCTAAATAAAAAACAGATAGGTATTTCAATGTAGATACGTTGCTAATCGTGAGGTCTAAGTGGTTGTGCCTCTGTATCGAAAATTACAGGGCCGTACATTACCATCTTACCCAATTTACAAAGAAAAAGATATTGACGAATTGAGAACCTCCTCCTTTTTTTGAAGACGGTTAAAAACAAGGCAAATAATTCCGATCTCCACATCCTTCCATTGAATATCTAAACAATTCTACATATATAAATTTCTATCTAAATTACAATCTCGGGTACAAATTTTCTCACAGAACCATAACTTATAAGTACTATTGGTATTCAATTAGCCGACTCTGACTATAATTGGAGTGGGGACCATCCGCAAGTAATATCTTATCTAGCATAGGCTTTTATGGTAGCAGACTGAACAACCAAGAAAGTTAATCTTGAAACTGCAACAGAACAAACAGATTCTTTGTCACATACGAGATTACTTATAAATAATGAATATTGTTTTTCTAACAGCCCCAGTAGTGCAGTGGTCGCGGGCCACTACTGCATACGCTGGCTTCGATCCTCGGATCAAAGGCGGGAAGAGATAAGTGTTATAGTCGATTTTCCATTTTTCGGAATGCCAGTAAGGATGTCAGTTACTCTTCCACGAAAAAACGACTCAATGGATTTGAATGAAACTTTACAGAAATATAGATTATACATCAGATACATATAGGCTACAATTTGCGCACATACACGAGGACGAAGTCGCGGACAAAAGCTAGTGCTTCATACATCCAAACACCAAAGGGACATACGGACGTAAAATTATGTAGGTACATTATTTTTTATGTTATGAAGGCAAATAAGCATAATATAGTTCACATGGATGGTTAGTAACGTAAAAAACTCAGTGAGGGAAAAATTAAGATCCGTTGCCACACCTGAGACCTTAGCTGTTTTGACAACAGAAATTATGGGACCATACCATCTAACCGGAAAACGAAAGTGCTGAACGCTATCGTGTTCCAGTTAGACCGTTACTACTATTTAGAGGCAGATATTTTAGGTATAGTGGTGTCGCCTACGCCCGCGGGCTCAGTCGCTGTAGCTCCACCACCAGTTAAAAAAGAATTTGCGATTATATGTAGTATCTGCGAGAGCTTGGTTAAACATTAATATTATTCATAATATCGCAAACGGATTGCCGACGAGATACTGGAGGTGTGTCAGAAGGGCGGGGCCGCAGCCAACATAAAGCATGAAGGCAAGAAATAAACAATATTCGTTTACTAATCCACCTACAATAGTTGCAATAACATAGTAAGAACAGATAATTTTGTAATTGAAATCAAATATGAATGAAGAGCATTAAAGTGTAAAGGTTCTTACATGAAGTTCTTCATTGGCATTAATATAATCTTAGACGAATAAATCAAAACAATATACAAAATAAATATCGATATCTACCGTAATTCTTCGGTATTTCATGCAAACACTAGTTGAAATAAAACTATTTTTCGGATTTTATTTCGCGTCTATGATTAAACTAACACGAAGTGACTATTCTGCCAGTGCCAAACTGCTGTCAAACAAATGTCACCTTACTACTGCCCGAGACCACGGAAGCTGAAAAGCGACCGAAACATCGGGTTGATTTCAAAATACGCGAGATAAAATCCGAAAAAACAGTTTTATTTGAATGAATGAACTCGTGAAACCCTAAGAACACATCAAACAAACACTAACCTAGCAACCATAATAACTGATACAAGGGATATGAGGTATGTAAATATGAAACACAGTTTAGCCTTCGAATACAGTGGTCGGACACACAGCAAACTACAGGAAAGAAGCTCACTAATGTCACGACTCGCCAACCTCTCAATTTCTAAAACAAAACCGCATCAAACGATTATACCAGCCGCTACCGTTACATCCGATTCGACCCTTACCATCGGTTTGTTTACATTTCTGTATGCATCAATCACATTCGAGGATATGATAAGTGCATTATCGAGTAAGAGAATACTTAGAGCGAGATTCACAGACCGCACTACGACTTTATTTTCAGCAAAGTATGCTTAGAACTGTCAGTAAAGTATGAGATTTCACAGCTCTTAAAGTACTTTGCCGAAAGCAAAGTCGTAGTGTGAAATTCACAGACCGCACTACGGGTGAGATTCCCAGACCGCACTACGGATGAGATTCACAGACCACACTACGACTTTACTTTGAGCAAAGTATGCTTAGAACTGTATGAGTTTTGACAGTTCTAAGCGTACTTAGAACTGTCTGCGTCTCTCGATTCCCGACAATTTCTCTTGTTCCTGTTCGTACATTAACATTTAATAACGATGAAATTATTATTCACATTCACCAACTTTAGTTATACACTCGGACAAATAATTCTCATCGTGCATTCAAGCATAATATGCAAACACTCTCGATTCTCCGGTTACATTTTGAAATAAAAAACAGGTGGCGCCTTTTGTTATATCCGAGCACATTACCAAATTTCGAGGTACTTACTGGGAAACTTCAAAAAATTAAAAAAATCCAATTGAACCAGAGATGAACGATTTTACACAGTTATCTCTGATAACCCGGGAATCGAACTCAGGAAGTAGTAGTAGCCTGCTACCTAGACTAGACTACTGAGGCAGTTAAATAAAATACTAATTATTACCACTAAACATTCAGAAGAAAAAAAATCTACCCAATAACGATCGCAAACTCTACTCTTGAACTCATGGTAGCGCATTGCAACATGAATAAGGCGCAAGAAATAGAAACTTCTTATAAAGACATGTTCGATTTAAAATTCACTCCTGGTACAACAAAAAATAGGTCTTCGTTGAACACGGACACATTATGCGGGCGTGCATCACGATCTTTGCAACTGAATACTGTTGGAAGAGAATGCCGAGGGCGTGAGTCTAGCTTCCACATCGCGAGTGAGATGTTCTGTCGGTTGTCAGTGTCTGATGTTACAAGGAGTCGATATGACGGAGGTCATGAATGAATTCAGCTCATTACGAATGCCGATGTCGAGCTTGTACGAATCTCAAACGAATGACTAGGGTTTAGAAGCAAGCCTAAGTTGTACATGAAATATAAGATTATTTCCATCAACGTTTCATAGAAAATATGTTTCCTATCACGATCTTTGCAATCATTAATGCCGATGTTGAGCTTGTCTGAATCTCGAAGGAATAGCTAGGGATTGGAAACATAGTCAATGATTGGGGACAAGTCTGAATCGTATTGAATTATTTTCAGTGTTTCACAAATAATGTTTTCTACTGACTAATTACAGTTGGAAGAGAATGCCGAGGACGTGAGTCTAGCTTCCACATCGCAAGTTTGATGTTCTGTCGGTTGTCAGTGTGTGATGTTACAAGGAGTCGATATGACGGAGGTCATGAATGAATTCAGCTCATTACAAATGCCGATGTCGAGCTTGTACGAATCTCGAAAGAATGACTAGGGATTAGAGGCAAGCTTGAGTTGTACATGAAATATAAGATTATTTCCATCAACGTTTCATAGAAAATATGTTTTTTCCATCAATATTTCATAGAAAATATGTTTCGATCTTTGCAATCATCAATGCCTATATCGAGCTTGTCCAATTCTCGAATAGCTAGGAATTGAAGGCAAAGCTAGAAATTGGAGACAAGTCTGAATCGTGAACGAAGTATTGAATTATTTTCACTGTTTCACAAAAAATATGTTTTTTGTTCATATGAACTGGTAATTTCTTCTTACAGAGTATGTATGTAAGTACAAATTAATTGTAACACTTATCTGGTATATCGTTATCTTCCGCCATTTACAACAAAATAAAATAAGAATATTAGCAATGGTTTATCAATAACAGTAAACTTCGATTCAGGACAAATTTATATAGCATTCGCTGTGTCTAATCTTACGACCTATAATTACATAGATAGCAGACAAGATAATAGTGAAAGACCAACCAGGAAGTAATCCGCAAACTAATCTCCATGCTAATACAAACAATGACACGAGTTGATTAAAACTGTTGAGTGCGTCGCATAACCCGAGGTACTGAAAGGCTAAAACCTGAACTCAAATTCATAGACAATATAAGTTTTGAGAGTGCTTAATAAATTTACTAGACAGCTAATAGAGCTAATTCATTAGTATCGAAGCGTTATCGATTAAAGAACAATAAATAACGTGCTATAAAGGTGTACCATTAAAACCGAAGAAATAGAAAGGGCCCTGCGCATCCCTGACATAAAACGAATAGTATTTGTTGGCATCGTAAAGTATTTTATAAGCACAACGGCGTATGCAAGAAACTGCGATGTTTAAGAGGCTGGAGTTCGTGCGATACTCCGACTATTTATATCTTGTGAGGACAATGTTTTAAAATTTTGCGCCGTGGTCGCACATCCCAGGTTTATGTACCCGGTGGACATTAGAAATATGTTTTGCAAAATAGGTGACAGTTTCGCGGCAAGAGAAACTGAGAAACACTTTGTTTCAATAGTATCTCTTTAACTCTGTTCTAGGAATCTCATCCAAATATTGAAATTAGACATAACCGCGACTCAGTTAGCAGCCCCATTTGCAATTATGGTGGTCAATCAAATCGTCCAAAATTAAATGAATAATATGATAGTGGACAGTGGATTTTGGGTGAAAAATCACAAATCCAATGAATGACAAAATTATAAATAGCTATGAAGATCACTTATGGTTGAATTGAAACTTGTTTTCCTATGCAAAACATGAGTAATATATATTTATCGCAGTAAAACATATAGCGGGACATAAATGCGGCCCGCTCTCTTTGACTACCCCGTAAAGGATTCGACGTGAAGTTACATACCTACATACATATTAATATTCTATAATGTCTATTTAGTATACTTAGCATAAAACAAATGTGCAAAACAACTAATAACTGTTAAATGATACTTAAATCTAAACAAACAGATCACTAAACTGATCACGCATCTACACAAGATTAAGCATGAACAATTTTAATATTTTAATTGTTCAAAACATCGGTAGGTACGACTATTTAATCAGTATAAATAACAATTGTGTAATAGAGCAATAAACTGCAAATATTCACGACATAACAGACATGTCGGTTGCAAATGCAATTGAATCAATCGATAATCTAGCAGGCGAACAAGGATTGTTATTGATGGTGGGTGTTTAAAACCGTATCGTTATTAATTATGACTTAAGAAGAGGTAAAAGATGGGCGATATAAAAATTGTAGGGACGTGACGACCCGACCGCCCACTAATGGAAGAGAACTCTTAGGCATTTTTCCTTTATCTGTGCTATAAGACGTTGATTCATACCAAATTTCAAGATTCAGAGTGCACGGTATTGGGTAGGTTTTGATTCCCTTGCGAGTTTCGAAAATTTTCGCAAATTTGCGGCATCGACGGCTGTACCTCCAACCAAATCAAAGCCAACCCTATCATTCCGGAACACGGAGGTTTTAAGCTGAAAATATCAAATACTCAGGTCTACTTTCCCTTAGAGCAAACTTTTAAGCCAACCCAATCACTTTTGATTGGGTTGGCTTAAAAGTTTTATTTGATATTTGAGTATTTGATATTTTCGGCTGAACACCTCCGTGTTCCGGAATGAAAGGGTCTTGACAGACAGATGGACGGACGGACGGACGGACGGACGGACTGTAACAAAGTTAAACATATATTAAATAAAAATAAACTATACATTTTCAACATTGTTGTTTCAATGAAAAATAATTATATGTATGTATGTATCTTCACGCCAGGTCCCTAACGGGGTAGGCAGAGAGTGTAGAGCGCCAGACATCCCGGTTCTGACAAACCTCTCGTGCCTCGTCTACCTTCATCATTCTCTTCATACATGCACGCCGATTCCTAAGACTAAATAATTATATCATTACCTAAAATCAAACTTGCATGCCACAACGTACAAAAAAAACCAAATAGGTAAAGTGAAATTAATTAAAGGAAACCTTCGTGTAAAATACACAAATTGTAAGACAGTATTTCAATTTAATTGCAACTGGTTTCAAATTAATAGGATACCTATATCGTGGTTGAGTTACCTTAGTGAGCTGATGGCAAATGGCAAGTAATCTTGAATCTGATATTGAAATCAAAAACTTGTAATGAGAAAGCAGCATCTAATAGCTATATTAATAACAAGTTCCACAAGAAGCTTATACACATATTATTTGTACCTATATAATAGCTGGTAGGTACACCTAATGATAAGTGATTTGTGCAGCTTGAATTTTGTATGGGTAATCCGTTCGTAATAGGTATGGTTTTTTTTTTTTTTATGTACTGGAAGTGGTAAACAAGCATGCAGTTCACATTGATGTTAAGTGATGACTGCAGCCTATAGACACCCACACAAAGACCAAGGTCAAAATGCAGATGCGTTACCACTCCTGAGGCCTAAGGTCTTATGCCTCTGTGCCGGAAATTACAGGGCCGTACATTACCACCTGACCGGAACACGATAGTGTGTATTAGTGTGTAGTATGGTATTTGGGGATCCAAATATATGGGTGCTTATGAGACAAAGACCTAATAAATAAATAAAATAAAAAAGCCCTTTATTTCTTGCGTTGATCAAATTTACAAACTTAAATTATTGTTTTACAATTTTTTTAATTTGTTTACACTTAGAAATAGCTGAAATATATAGGTACCTACTTATAATTTCAATTTATGCATTAATTTAGAGTAGAATTATTAAAATTATTAGTAAATTAAATTTTTATTTATGTTCATAACAGATTATTATACTTATTCAAATTTAAAAATCTAATTGACTTAGAAGGTATCTAATCTATATTTAATTTCTGGTTAGTAAAATATAATTTTAATTTTGCTAATTTCCATAAGATAATTATATTCGTAATGACGATAATAAATGTTCAAAAGCAAAGAGGAGGAGGAGAGAAAACAGTAGTTTTTTGACATGTTTTAAAGATATTTCTCCAGATACCGATACAGATAATCTCTAGGTACCAGTGGTTAAAGCAGACTGGAATATTTGCGTTCATCTCCCAATATACTTACACGCATGCCATATACTTATGAAGGTATGTGGCATCCATATCTATAATATAAAAATGAATCGCAAAATGTGTTGGTAAGCGCATAACTCAACAACGCCGGGACCAATTTGGCCAATTCTTTTTTTAATATGTTTGTTGAATTTCAAGGATGGCATTTACGGCGAGAAAAAGTCGAATAATTGCCGGAAAACCCCTAAAAACAGCCCTTTTCTTTTTCCCATACAAATGTTTTCTAACTAAAACGTAAAGTCAACTTGAGCTTTATTGCTGTTGCATAAAGTTCATATTAAATTACAAGCACTCACGGTTGTCTAAGCAATGTAGGTGTGTTCCTAACGTCAAAAAGTCAATTTGCACTTTATTACCGCTGAACAAAGTTCATACTAAAAAAAGGTTAAGGGCTCTTAAGATTTTTCTTTTTTTGGAAATGTGCGATCAACCTCCTAAGAGAGGAGGTGATAGTTTGTACGGGTATTTTGTCAGTTTTTAATGCCTCAAAATTGGTTTACAGACTCTTTTGTTGCATCAATATATTTTTTTAATCTTCCCTCAATCCCCTTAAAATGGGTAGGGAAGTTGGAATGGGACTTTCCGCAATTTTCAAGGTGGAATATTAATGAACAGGCTCTAATTAAATAGATATTTTTGAAGTTATAGACGTTTTCGAAGCTAAGTTACACAAGCTATTAGTACTCCACAAAGAGGTACGCAACGGGAAACTTGATTGGGACATTTCCACGGCATCGTAAATTATAAATAAGTTATTAAACGACATCCACGCGGGCGAAGCCGCAGGCAACAGCTAGTAAGTAATAGATTTGTTTAATAATTAGGTAGAGACCTATTTTTTTATTACTCTCTGCATAATGTGTATTAATAGTTGCATACGAAAAACAGCTACGAACAGATACGGACGAATATAAAGCTATACGAAATGAATGAACAACGTCTTTATGTTTTTTTGTCAAAGAAACTTATAAAAATAGGAAAGATAAAATATAGTTCAGTTATAGTCACAGACTCCTTGCCTCAGCCACCCCTAAGTAACAGCAGAAATACCGCTAGTGTTTTTATCAGCGCGGAGGCTGCAAGTAGCGGATGTTAATGGGCGACAGAAACCGCTTCCGTGTCGATATCTAACTAGCGCCGTGTAAAACAATCTTCCAACATACAGTCGTAAGCGCTATTATAGCAACCTGTAGCATGACGATAAGAGAATCTACGCTCAAAACCAAGAAAATGGCAAGTAAACTAACACTCCGTTATTTTATTAAACCACTGTGGTATAACACCTACTGTATTATATTTATTTAATCGGCGTCCGGAAGCCGGGTTGTTAATCGTCCCACAATTTTACGTGGATACATGCCCAACACAAATTTAGACTCTTAATTATTTCAGAAAACAATTAGAAATTTGGACCGGCCTAGACTTAGATGATTTAGACGAAGACTTGAACTTTCTAGTATGCCACACAGTTTTCAATATAATGCATCTACCCTAACATTTTCATAATATTACGTTAGTCTGCCCGAGACCAAGGACGCCGAAAAAGAAACTTCTGGTTGATTTTAAAAATCATTTTAGTTTAATACGAGTAGGTAAAAACGAGACAAATCCGTAAATTACGGACACCTATCAGAAACCACCTACTTAGGAATCGGCGTGCATGTATGAAAATAATGTCGAATGTAAAAGAAGCACGAGAGGTGTGTCGGGACCGGGATATATCGCGCTCCACACTCTCCACCTGGGACTTGGCGTGAAGATAAAGAAGCACGAGAGGTGTGTCGGGACCGGGATATATCGCGCTCCACACTCTCCACCTGGGACTTGGCGTGAAGATACATACACACGTACATACATACATACATACATGCATACATACCTACCTACCTACCTACTAGAAAGTATATAGTGCCACAATAACTTCCTATAATCCCTAAAATCTACACCCAAAACCAAGAAAATAGCAAACAAACAAACCGTTACTTTATTGACCCGCTATGAGGCATTGCATTCTATTTATTTTATTCAAAGCCGCCTACCGGACGCCGACTCTCACGACTCAATCTAATAAATAGCACTGGTGTTACTAGAAACTATATTCAGTAAGATATCCAGTAGCAAATATACTTTCCGGCGAACGATAATAGGGAATTATTGAGTTGATACGCGCCAATAAAACATAATATCTGTAATCTTATACTATATATCAGTAGTGGAGGTGTAATTATGTGTCTAAGATGAGATGCAGATGGCGATCGTTAGAAGAAAATATGTGTTATTGCCGTTTTACCATCAGGATTTACTTGAAGATGGGCAGCAGGTTCAAACCGAAGTATCTTCCTCGCAAAATTTTATGAAATGTATTTGGATACACGTATATTAACAAACATTAAATATATACTATACGTATAACATAGTCTGGTGCCCATCCTAGAATTTTTAAAAATAAAAATAATGTTCGAATTTCGTGTCATTTTTGCTATGGGGTGGTGCCCCCTTCTGGAAGATATCTCTGCATACGCCTATGTCAATACAATAAAGCAAGCTTAAAAGTAAAGAATGAAATAATAAAAGCTTTGAAAAAATATTATAATTTGCACATACAGCAACGAAAATACCAACATGAGTCATGCAATTGTATTTGAAATCAATGTTGAACCAGTGACCCAGTTCGTTAAAACATTGTTGTGACCATAAAGGAACGAATAAGAATCATGTGAGATGTGTTAAAACTGCGAAAAACAAGCACACTGATTGGAAACTGTTCCGATGTAACGACAAACCGTCACGCCACGAGACAATGTGGCCAACACAATCGGGTATTAATTTAGAACCAGAGGGTCGGTCACGCAGTGATCCCGTTGGTACCCGAGGCTATGGTCCGAACAATTTGAGAAATGAGGAAATAATATCGCAGCAGCAGTGGGGCAGTAGTCCCAATTACCTGCACGAGTGGGTTTTTCTATTGATTACACGTGTACACGTTTAACCGTTGCTCTGAATTCTTAGTTTTTAGAGTTCCGTACCTACCCAAGGGGTAAAAATGGGTCCTATTACAAAGACACCGCTGTCCGTCTGTCTGTTTGAAACCAGGGTGTATCTCATGAACCGTATAGCTAAGCTAGTTGAAATTCACCGATGATGAATATCTAATATCCTTAAAATGTTATGAATTGTACGTATATATCATCATATTATCTATTTATATGATGATATATACGTATATTTATATATACAGCAACTATACCATATGTATAGTTGCTGTATATATGTAATACTTATTATATATCTATTTATAAACTATTTTCATTTATATAAATATTGAAACAAATCTTTTTTCCACTCATAAGTTCTGAATTCAGACCCGTTTTGCACCTACATCGTCGCTCTCTTCATAACCCAAAGGTTGACTGGGAGATAATGCCTAGTGGCATTAAGTCCGCCTTTATGTACCATCTTCCTGCATATAAAGAATTAAAATCTGTTACCGCTATAACAATTAATACTAAAAACATAATACTTATTTTCGCTCGCCATTTACCCAGTCAAGTAGACTAGCGTTCAAGATTACCTAGCCCTCTACAAGGTTGGGGAAAAATTTTCTTCGCATTTTTTAAGATAATTCAAAACATTTTTTAATATAGTTTATTTAAATTTAACTAAAGTATGTATGTAACATTTTGTTCGATAACCTTTTGTCATCTTGTAGGTAGGGACATGATCCCATTGCTATAAAAATTTTAGGACTTCTCATCAAAATACCGCGACAAGTGGATTTGGCAGTCCTCTCGTGATGTTAACCTAACATTGCATAAAGAATTCTGAAGAGACCGAAACAGGTGGAAATGTGAAGGTGCAAGGTCAGGACTATACGGCGGATGCATTAACACCTCCCAGCCAAACTCTCTTAATTTTTGCTGAGTGGCTATAGATGTGTGAGGTCTAGCGTTATCATGATGAAACACCACACCCCTTCTATTGATCAATTCCGGCCGCTTTCTCTCAACTTCTTGCTTTAATCTCATCAGTTGTTCGCAGTAGAGTTCAGAATCGATAGTCCTGCCTGGTGGTAATAGCTCATAATGAATAATGCCCTTCCAATCCCACCACACACACAACATCACCTTATTGCGAGTTAACCCGAGTTTCGCCACAGTCTGTGAAGCCTGACCGGCCTTTGACCACGACCTTTTTCGCACGTTCTTGTCGTACGTGATCCACTTTTCATCACCAGTTATCAGCTTCTTCAAGAATTATTCGGTTTCATTACGTCGTAATAAAGAATCACAAATGAGTACACGGTTCATTAGGTTTCTTTCAGTGAGCTCGTGAGGTACCCAAATATCGAGCTTTTTTTTGTACCCAGCTTGTTTCAAATGCGCCAAAACTGTGTTGTGATCAATTCTCAGTTCTTCAGCTACGTCGTAACTGATATGTCGATCTTACTCCACTTTTTCAAAAATGGCATCCATTTTATCCGTAATAGGGCGACCAGAGCGAGGTGCATCTTTGACATCAAAATTTCCGGATTGAAAAAGCTTAAACCAAATTTGTGCTACTCTCACAGACACACTAGGTCCATAAACATCGCAATTTTTTTTCGCGGCTTGCGTTGCATTTTTACCTTTTTTGTTGTAAAATTTTAAAATGTATCGAATTTCTTCATTAGATTCACTCATCTTGACAGTACGAAAAACAAATGAAAATCACACATTGATCACGGTAGCTGGAAAGCGACCGAAACGTTGGGTGTAAGAAGTTTGGGAGTGTTGTATACGCGAGAAAATCCGCAAGTTTAATTTCTAGAATCACACATTTGCCTAATTTGAATTTGAAATTATGTTCTTTAAAATTTTAACTTTCAATGATACCAAAACCAGCCAGATACAAATACTACAGCCAAAGAGATTTTATTACAAGTTCATACATACTATAATGCGAAAAGACTTTTTCCCCAACCTATTATGTAGAGAATTCAATGATTTTAGTAGTTTATTTAATTGTGATTGTGTACTTGAGTAACTATTTAATAATGAGTTTATTCATCATCATAATTTCAGCTGAATATACATGCTGATATCCACTGCTGGACAAAAGCCTCTCTCAATTTTGGCACAACGAAAAGTCCTTGGCCGCCCTCATCCAGCGGTAGACCACCTTCACCTGGTCGTCGGCTCGTTTCGTGCGAAGCCTGCCTATGCTTCGTTGAATGGCTTCATCTTCCGGTACAAAATATGACGTCACTACAATGTAAATTCCATCATAGCCAGCAAAATTTGCGTGTATGCAAAGCAGAATTTTAAAAGGAGAGTTTTTCTGATTTTCAAAAACAAGAAATATTTTTACGGCTTGTTAGAATAGTTTTGGACGTGTGTGAATTGAGGCTTGTTTAAAAAATGTCAAATAGCAGTAGGAATCAACTCGGTACGATAAACGTGGAGTTCACGAAGTTTATGATGGTCGTAGTCTCGTAGTTAGTGAATTGCATGAACTGTACATGAAATTAATGTGTTCTCCAATTTAAAGCTTGATTCGAAGGTAACAAGGAGAAAATGCATAGTACAATTATTATTATCACCTGGCGTGAAGATACATACATACATACATACAATTATTAGCATCAGATCTTGTATTTAAACTTTCATAGCTTCAATTTATTTTCATATCCAATTATTAAGGGTAAAAGCGACTTCTTTACGATATTCAATAAACTGCAAAGTCTATTATATCGGTTGCCTAACTAGCATAGTTGGCAATAGATGGCGCTGCTGCTACCATAAAGCAATGTAATAAATGTGAAGGAAAGATTTGACAAATCGGGCAGGACTTCAGTAGCTCAATTGGAAGAGCGGCTGGACTAGATTCCCAGTAGGTCGCGAGTTCGAGTCTCGCCTGAAGTCAAATTTTTCTTTTCATTTTTCTTTAAATAAAATAAATCAATTTTAATATCATAACGCTTGTTTAATAGAAACCGTACGATATTCGACTTAGTTTCCGAATTTTTCGCATAGGAACGGATGATTATGCTTACAAGAATTTGGCCTGACAGGATTTTTTCTGAAATGTCAATAACCTAAATCAATGGTTCTCAAAGTGTACGCTGCACTTGTCGGGGCTCCAACATAATATCAGTCATATGTTGAAACAGAATTTCCAAACTGACATTAAATTAATGTAAAATGTAATTCTACTTTAAAATTTCAAATCATTGTCTAAAGATATGTACCCCGTGCGTGTTTTGCCTTACACTACCTTTTGGTTTCTAAACTTTCCGTTGTGTTGATGCTGATTTTTGCAAAAACATCCCCTACGAAAGTACATGATATGATTTCATGATAAATAAACAATAGGTTACATATAAGACAAAGTTTACTAAGTTTGGATTTTTTGTGAAATATTTGGCTTTCCAGAAATGATCCGTCTTCAAAAAAGTTTCAGAACCACTGACTTAAATAACTAATAGACACTAAGAAAACTTGACTTCATAATTATTAAATAGTTAGTCGAGAATGCTTTATATGAATATAGAGAAAAAATAATAACGTAAACGTAACTTCACACCTGTAATCCCCGAAGGGGTAGGCAGAGGTAAATGCATGCACTGAATCATACATGCAAACACCCACGATTCGCCGGTTACGTTCAATTCCATTCAATTCTTTATTTGCCAACTAAGTTTATACAAAGATCTTAAATTATATTTTTACAGTACTTAGTTACCTTTTCCAGGTGCTGCAAATTCTTATTCTAATATTAATTATTATTATTATATAACATTCATCAAACATTTTAATTTTATTTTTTAATTATTTATTTTAAAGAGTAAAATTAACGTTAGCTCCTCATAATTGTCTTATATATTATAAACATACACAGTGTGCGCGCCGACCGTCATATTTTTGGCCTATGTCACAGGGGCGAGCCTGTTGACATCTCCGGGCACATTACCAAACTTCGAGGTACTGGGAAATTGCCAGAAAATGGAAAAATCGCAATAGAACCAGAGATAAAGGACTTTACACCATTATCTCTGATAACCCCCTACCCGGGAATCGATCTCAGGACCTCAGCGTAGTAGTAGTGGCCTGCTACCACTAGGCTACCGAGGCAGTTTAAAAAAAATAATAAAGAATTAAAAAACTATTCTAACCATTAATTCTTTAAAAGTTTAAAGTTTCAATATATTATCACTAAGAATTTGTTGTTTAATCTTCATAATGGGGCACATCTAAAACATTACCACATTACCATGGATGTTAACTGAATAACTGGGCGAGAATCGTTTATGGTCAGTTTGAATCAATAGATGCGAGTAGGGTTAGCTAACGATAGTAATTCTTCTGATATACGGTATCTAGATGTTAAGATTTTTTTGACTGCCTTAGTAGGCTAGCGGTAGGCCTATTGTGGTAAAAGGCCAGTACTGCTACGCTGGGGTCCTGGGTCTGATCCCCAAGTCAGAGACTATCAGTTTTTTTTCTCTGTTATAATTACGGAGCCAATTAACATTTAACCGGAACACGATAGTGCCGAACACTACCATTTAGCGGCAGATAGGTTAGGTAACGCGGTGGTGCCTACGCCCTAGAGCTTCTACACTTGGGACTCCACCACCAGTGAATGCAAGTATGCTTGAATGCATTCATTTACCTATGCCAACCCCTTCAGGGAATATAAGCATGAAGATCGCTACTTTAGAATTCAAGAACGTTAAAGAAACTAGAAAAAACTGTTACGACTTTATAATACCTATTACAAGCATTTTTAATGGAGTTGGTAATTTATCAAGATTCAAATCAAATATCAGGAGCCGAAAAGCTTACAATACCATCAAAAAGTCTTTACTGTAAGATATATACTCTCTTTTGTAAGATTTGGTGGCCCTATACGCGCGAAGGTATGTACCCGCATCGGGAAAGTAAATTATGTTCAGATGGTCACATGCTAACACCATTACATAGGCGATGTTCCGTTGAATTTTGCATTAAGATGCTGAAGAAAATAAATAGCTTCGTTTGGAACAACATGAGAGAAAATTTAAGTTTATTTCTCAACACCATTTTGTACCCAACTTGCTACTTTCAAAACATATGATAGAGTGACAGTGTATTCGTTTCACTGGTGGTCCACTGGACTAGTCGTACCTGTATACCAAAACCTAGTACATTTACTAAAGGAATTTCCGGAAATCCGTGCTCCCCTGCACTTTTCTAGGAACCGACATGCCTATGGATTGTCGCCATAACTTATTTTGTACAATAAAAATGAAAAAAGGTTCAGTTGAGACAGCTTTGAAATATTATTTTGAGAGCCCAAAGAACGTTGATTGTAAGGGTCGCGGGTTCGATCCCCGCACCGGGATATATATTTGTACGGCCTACAGATATTTGTTTCGGGTCTGGGTGTTTGTGTACCTATCTGTTGTTTGTGTACAACGTCACCCACGATACAGGTTTATACCAAGTGTGGGGTTGTGAGTGCACATATTTTATTATCATGGCCCTGTAATTTCCGACACAGAGGCACATCAACCTAGACCTCAGGAGAGGCAACGCATAAAAATTGAAATCTCTGGTTATTATTATGTAGATGTTTAAAGGCTACAGGCTTGACATCAATTTGAACTGTATGCTTGTTTGCCACTTCATGATATAAAAAGCACAGAATCCTTACGGTTCATGGGCGTCTATAAAAGTCAGCATACACGTGCGCATGATTACACCAGAGGTTTACACCATTGAATCTATTGTTTAGTGCTTGCATGGTCATACACAACCATCCACCCTGTTCACAGTAAGAGCGAGGTCTACTATTTTTAACAGCAGATATTATTGGGTATACGTTCATTGTCTTGGGTACAAGAATTCTCTGTAATGCATATTTTGAGACATTTTTGAGGCCAGAGGAGACTATTTTATTTAGAAACTATTTTATTTTGGACTGGATACTACGATCTACACCAGACTGTATAATGTACTCCAGACCGAATTTCGGTCAATCGCAACAGAGACTAACCAACTGCGCGGGAGATATTATAGTGCACAAGTGTATGCGCAAACACAGGTGCATTCTCTATTCCCTCACTCTCATAACCCGGTGGGACGGCAATCCGACACGACCGGTTTGGGAACTGCCACATTGGCTCAACGGCCCACCCTAGAATTTGCTAGAATATTAAGAAATGGCGCCTAATCTTCCTGATACAATAGAGCTCAACTTCACCGACTTATGTCTTCAGGATTATCAACATAACAAACATACTCACTTAGCAAACACAAGCACAATCGTATGCTATAATAAGACTTGAATCTTACACGCTTGGCATAGCGTGAAAGGCATCAATTTTTCTTCATCCCACTGACATACCTAGTAACAAGCGACAGATTGAAAACTTTATGGCCCCCGTGGAATGCTTGCCAACCGTTTCATTGGTCATGTTCTCACGAATCTGTGCGAGTGTGCAGCCGGCGACACGGATTTTAATCGCTTCAACGTCATTGCTGATTTATCTGCTGATATCTAAAACATTCTTGAGTACTATCCTTGTCGTGCTTGTTAACATCACGTTCTTAATGTTTTATGGATTTAGGACCACCTTGGTTTACTGGTGGTGAGGGTCTAGTGGTGTTTGAAGGCGTAAGCACTATGAGATATTAATTTAATATCTTTGTTTTATATTATTTCTCATTAACACATGCTTGTGAAATATATTTTATTTAAAGAAAAATGGAAAGAAAAATTTGACTTCAGGCGAGACTCGAACTAGCGGCCTACTGGGAATCTAGTCCAGCCGCTCTTCCAATTGAGCTACTGAAGTCCTGCCCGATTTGTCAAATCTTTCCTTCACATTTATTGCATTGCTTTATAGTAGCAGCAGCGCCATCTATTGCCAACTATGCTAGTTACCAGAAGGCCGCGAGTTCGAGTCTCGCCTGAAGTCAATTTTTTTTTTCCATTTTACTTTAAATAAAATAATTTAATATCTACTTCGAAATCCGTACAAGCGCAATATACGGTTCCGTTTGCCAAGTAATGTACGACCCTGTAATTTCCGGCACAGAGGCATAGCACCTTAGGCCTCAGAAATGATAATGCATCTGCATTTTGCCCTGTGGTCTTTGCGGAAGTATCTATAGGCTGCAGTCATCACTAAACATCAATGTGAACTGCATGCTTGTTTACCATTTTTATTACATTCAAAAAGTACATTTTATAAGTACATCGACTATCACTCGTACACTTGTAGTCTAGTCTACTAATGTGTGATATATTTCTTAACGCTATGATTTCACATGTCAATACCACCGATGGGCTGGTACAGAGGACACTTGAGTTTAACAACTAAAACCTGGGCATCTTCAAATCGAGTTAATAGGTACTTTCTAAACCAACGTGCTTCATCTTCGGCCACATCTTAACTTTCCATCAGGTGAGTTGGTGGTCAAACGTTGGTCTATACATATGAAAAAAAAAAACAACTAGCACACACTAGCTGTGCCCGCAACTTCGTTCGCGTGGAATAGTGGCTTTGGGCAGCATTTTTGGATATAACTTTTGGTTAATTTTGGATCATGCAAAAACAACACGCTGGGCGTCGGGACGTCGAGCGCCTCGACGCCCAGCGTCCCGACGCCCAACGTCCTGACGTAGAGCGTCTCGACGCCCAGCGTCCCGACGTCGAGGCGAGCGGCCGACGAACGTCTGGGCGTCGAAACGCTCGACGACAGGAAGCTGGGCGTCGGGACGCTGGGCGTCGAGACGCTGGGCGCTGGGACGCTTGGCGTCGGGACGCTGGGCGTCGGGACGCTGGGCGTCGGGACGCTCTGAATCGGGACGCTGGGCGTCGGGACGCTGGGCGTCGGGACGCTTGGCGTCGGGACGCTGGGCGTCGGGACGCTTAGCGTCGGGACGCTAAGCATCGTGACGCCGGTAGTCGGGACGCCGGGCGTCGAGACACCGGGCGTCGGGACGCCGGGCGTCGGGACGCCGGGAGTCGGGACGCCGGGCGTCGGGACGCCGGGCGTCGGGACGCCGGGCGTCGGGACGCCGGGCGTCGGGACGCTGGGCGTCGGGACGCTGGGCGTCGGGACGCCGGGCGTCGGGACCCTGGGCGTCGTAGGGACGTCGGGATACTGGGGGTCGGGACGCTGGGCGTCGGGGCGCTGGGCGTCGGGGCGCTGGGCGTCGGGACGCTCGGCGTCGAGACGCTCGACGTTGGAACGCTGGGCGTCGGGACGCTTGGCGTCGGGACGCTGGGCGTCGGGACGCTGGGCGTCGGGACGCTGGGCGTCGGGACGCTGGGCGTCGGGACGCTGGGCGTCGGGACGCTGGGCGTCGGGACGCTGGGCGTCGGGACGCTGGGCGTCGGGACGCTGGGCGTCGGGACGCTGGGCGTCGAGACGCTCTACGTCGGGACGTTGGGTGTCAGGACGCTAGCTATCACTATTTATGAGATAGGTACAGCCTGGTGACAGACAGACGGATGGACGGACAGACAGACAGACAGCGGAGAATTAGTAATCCGTAGGGTCCGTACCTTTTAGGTACGAAACCCCCTAAAATATAGAAGATAAAATAGTTAAATATTCGATATGATTCTTTAAATTGTCATAACTTTTTTATTTCTGAACCGATTGACACGAAACAAACACTAAATGTTTGTAAATTTTACCACAATATTAGTGAAAATACAAATTAAAATCGGATAAGCTATTTCTGAAATTAGCGTGCACAAACACACAGACAAACAGTCATTTTGCCGGGATAAAAAGTACCCAGTGTTGTGCGCCAAAGGTTAAAGTATAATTATATCAAGTTTCATCGTAATCGAACCGGTTGTGTGATGCTTGAACAAACAGACAGACAGACAGACAAAATTTTTTCTAATCACATATTTGTGGTCGGTATCGATCTAGTAACATCCCCTGGTATTTATTTTTTTTATATTTTTCATGTACAGAATTCACACTTCTACAGTTTTATTATAAGTATAGATAAATGAATTTTACAGTCCCCAATATCAAATGGACGACGCCGGATATTATGCGCCTGTTGCTCATTACTTGAATAAATTATTCGCGCTATTTCACAAACACCTAATTAACGAAGCAAAGAATTTGAAACAATAACCCAATGTTGCTTTAACCACGATATGTTGCTTTTCAGTCCTTTCACTAACGGTAGATAATTTTACGCTAAGCAAATATAGGAAGTGACATTACGTCGACTCGGGTTCTCACGGGCGATTTTCTCGATTGCCAGACAGATGTGGGCTTGGTCGCCACGCCCCGGCGAGGCCTATCATGTTCGCCTGTCAAGATTCTACGTTGCCCATTATAGGGCCCAAATCATTTGTGATGCTTGTATGAATAAACCTGTATGGTGGAAATGTTTAAAGTTTTAGGAAACACTAGCTTTTGCCCGAGACTAAGCAGGCGCACTCCGTCACCGTACAAATTTCAGCTTCCTCCGACCAGAAATTTCGGCTGTCCGTTTCCTGTTAGTCAATCAGTCAGTAACAGTCAAACGACATTACATCGGACCAGGTTCTCACATTCTCGCGATTATCTCGATGGCGAAACAAATGTGGGTTTGCTCAGCACCACTCGCCCAGACATAGCCTATCTTGCTCGCCTGCCACATTTTTCAGTGGCAGTCCTCTGTATAAAACCGAAAGGAAAGATCGTAGATCTTCGAATAGAAACCATATACCGACAAAAGAACAAATGGATCAAAGCCCTCAATTAGGTAAATCGACGACTTAAAGACTCATGTGTGATCGGAAATTTATTCAAATACAGTGATACTGCCTGATGATTCTGCCCAACCAGATAAAGAATAAGTATAAAGTTTGAATAGCTCAACGATGATGATTCCCGAATGTCACGCTTCAATACGACAGATTAGCAACTGACGAACTTACGTTCTTCATTTCTTTATCATCAATAGAGTTTTCTGAACGGTATTTTCCGTCAAATTCAGACATCAAAATTTAGGCGACCGCCATTACACGTAGTTAGGCCAGCGGGTGTGTTCCTTAATCCATCAAATTACAAGCCGGCCATCATCTTAATATCCTCCGCCCATCGACCAGCCTTTCAATAAACCAGTACCGCATTGATAGACCGTAATTATAGTTCGTATGCGCGCTCATAAACTTGCTTGCAGCGAATTTGTTCGGTAATACGGTGTGCACAGTTTGTATTGTGAGATTGTTTAGATTTCACCGATATACCATTAATAATAACCAAAAGGCTGGTCAAATTTACGTGTACACACCAGAACGAACCTTACTGCTTTATCATCAGAAAATACAACCGCTCATCACAGCAGAACGAGTTACGGTGTTCATTCTAAGCAACATGATGTGTTTAATTTTATTGGTTACTGTTTGATTCATTTTAATGGTAGAGTTCGATTTTTATCGGATGGGAAGTACAAGTATAGCTAGTAAAATCGTGTTTTTACTATTTTTACATGGTGTTTTTATAATTCGTTTGCACGAGGACAATGTGTTGTTGACGCTCGACAAAAACAGAAAGCACCTGCATTTTAATGTCGTCATTAGCATACAAAGTTGGTTTTGAGTATTTCAATGTACCTAAAACGTTAATTATGTAAAACGATTCGATATCCTTCTGTTGAATTTTAAATAACCCTGCTTAGGGAGGAAACATGCAGTTAAAATTGTTTGTTATTGCCTATAATTTTTGGTGAACTCGTTAATTCATAGATTTGAGCAAATCGTTAAATACAATTAGTATCACATTCTTATGTAAAGATTCAGATCTACTATTTCGTTGTTAGTCGATGAGATTCACAGACTGGGGAAACGACGGACAGGCCCCCCCACGAGGTAGACCGATAACTTGGTGAAGATCACCGGCAATCGCTGGATGAGGGCGGCCCAGGACCGTTCGTTGTGGCAATCTTTGGGGGAGGATTTTGTCCAGCAGTGGACGTCTTTCGGTTGAAATGATGAAGGTACGACGATAGACATACAACTTTACTTTAAATAAAATTCTAAAATTCAATACTAATTTTATTTCACAGACGTATCCAAACTCTTACTTTACTTTTGACACGTCTGTGAAACATAACATGCATTGCAAGTTCGACTCAAGTTAAATAAAAAGTCCTTAGTGACAGCATAGGCTACTTTGCCCTGCGAAGCACGGAAACGCGCATTCAATTTGCCACTAGCGGTCACCCATCACACTACCCGACCGCGCCCGTAGCCGAGCTGATCGCTTACGATCTACACCAGCCGCTGGGCCATGCGCACTTCTGCGTGGGAATAATATTCAAATAATACGTAAAATAATATATTATTTTTCCTGGTGGTAGAGCTCCAGTGACGGAGCTGGCGGGCGTAGGCACCCCTGCATCACCTAATTAATATACTTGCCGCTAAATGGTACTGTTGAGCACTATCGTGTTCCGGTCAGGTGGTAATGTACGGCCCTGTAATTTCCGGCACAGAGGCATAACACCTTAGGCCTCAGGAGTGGTAACGCATCCGCATTTTCACCTTGGTCTTTGTGTGGGTGTCTATAGGCTGCAGTCATCACTTAACATCAATGTGAACTGCATGGTTGCCACTTCCGTTAATTAAAAAAAATATAACAACAATCAAACACAAAATGCACCTCTAGACATAAGCCGTTATTTATTCTTCTACTAAACGAGTATTTATAAACTAAGTGCCTTCTGTCATTTAATCAATTACGATGCCTATTCTGCGATGTCGAATCTGCATTTGTTAATTGAATGTCAGACCTTTTGCTGTGTCGTTGTTAGTACGCAAGTTTAAGTACATATAAAAATTTACCTAACAGGCAATTGATGGATACGTAAAATAAGTACCCACTTAAATACCACTGGTGGTAGAGCTCCAGTGACGGAGCTTGCGGGCGTAGGCACCACCGCATTACCTAATATACTTGCCGCTAAATAGTAGTGTTCAGCACTATCGTGTTCCGGTCCGGTGGTAATGTACGGCCCTGTAATTTCCGGCACAGTAGCATAACACCGTAGGCCTCAGGAGTGGTAACGCATCTGCATTTTGACCTTGGTCTTTATGCGGGTGTCTATAGGCTGCCGTCATCACTTAACATCAATGTGGACTGTACGCTTGTTTGCCACTTCCATTACATAAAAAAACGGTCTAAGTGTTGGGACGTGACGACCCCACCGCCCACCAGTGGCGGAGAATTCTTCCGCTAGGTGCAGTCAGTTAACCGAACAATGGCGGTTAAATCATTCCACATAAGCATGCAGTTCACATGGATATTAAGTGATGACAGCCCATGGAGGTCTACACAAAAACAAGTAGTCGAAATGCCAACCCTGAGACCGAAGTTGTTATGTCTGTAATATTTATTACGGGGCATAGAGCAACACGGGCCACCGGCCGCGGCGGACCGGAGGGGAGTAGCCATAGCGTTTATTACCAATGCAAAACAGTCTGTCTTTTCTTGCGGGAGGAAATACGCGTGACACACATACACTCACCCACACACTACAAAAATCGTCTATTACTACGACTATTAATCGTTTATTACACACCTCGACTTTAACAAATACATAAACAATTTCACGCACACATTACACATTTAAACATCTAGGCGACTGGCACAGGCACAATTGTGCTTGTACTTTGACAGAGGGGAAAGCCTGCATATGGCTACTCCCCTTAGCACGCCCGCGCCGCGGTCGGTAGCCCGTGTCGCTCTATGTTACGGGGCCATACGTCACCATCACCATCTACCCAAATACAGTTTATAACTGCCGTATCTGTTGTTAAATAAGCCACTAATTTATCTGTTGTTAAGTGTTCCGGTATTCAATATGCCACACATAATTCTACCTAAAATGATATGGGCATGATATTATTTAATGTCTGCATTAAAAGTGCCATAATTTTGAAGCCAATCACTCCTAAACCGCTCAACAAGCGGGTCGCCTAAAAACGTCGTATTACAGAAAATTGTTGGAACGACACGTTTTTCCTGGCATCCGACCACTTATCGCCCCGAGGTCCACAAATCGTCGGATACCGGCAAAGTAAATGTCCTACGAAATTGCCATCGTGAGACCCGCTCGGACCATAAAGCAGGTTACAACGCGACGCGTTTATGATCTAGTAATAATGTTCAAAGACAATGCTATATTTATTGGTGAAGTAAAGTGGACGCCGCGGGCGGTTTATGTCACTTTCGTACATTACTATGTTACAAGTTTGTGGGTTCATCACGACACGGGGATGCGTATTTCCATTCTATACAAAGCCAGAACGAAAGGGTGTGAAATTCCTAATCGCATATGTCTTAAGCAATCCTCCATAACGCCCTAAGCCGAGGATCGGTCTTACAGGGGTTTCTCTTTAGCAATAGTGTAAATATTCTAAGACTAAAGAGCATTTAGCGCTCGCCGATTAAAAAATCGTACATCCAATTAAAAAAGCGTAGGGATTCGAAGTCATTTTTTACTACCGATGTCCAATCTATACAAGAGTAGTAGCATATACTCGTATATTTCGTAGTGACCTAACTATTTTATTCCATAATACACAGTTCCAGGACACGTTGCAAACTACACTAATAATTCAAGTAGTAGGTATGCATTATTATCGTAGATTTAAAAATAGCAAAACGAAAGTATACTCGAGCAGTTTCCAATGGCCCGAGGCAAAAATTCAGCAGGCGTATTATGTCTCGGCTGTCGTCATTTTGATAGCCACTTTGCAGTATATTGTTGTTTTAGCGTAACGTGATAATAACGATCGCTTTAGGAAAATAGCAATGTACTGTATAGTGCCTCAAATTGATGGCCACCGCGGTACAGAATACTTCAACTGGCCTTGTATAGAACGGAAAGACGCCACGAGGTTTCGTCTCAATTCAAGTCATTTTGCATTAAGACATCGAACCGTTCAGTCCCATCGCGCAAAATAAATCGCAACGTCTTCATAAGGCGTGTTCCCGTATGTAACGGAATCCCATTACCGATCACAACGGGCAATTTCATCACAATTCAGTAAACAATTACCGTCATAAAGCACACGCGGCTGTAGTCAACCTATCTCTATTAACAATCAATTGCCCTCGTGAAATACCGTCGACGTGCGGACAATTTAAGCTAAGTTCGCATTGTCTCATTATTTCCTTGCATTGTGCCGTATAGGAGCCGAGTGGATGGAAGATGAGTTTGAGCGATACGTTAATTGACGAGAGCCTGTGTACCCGAAACCTTAGAGTGCTGCATAATAATGGCGCATAATCCCTTATCGAGACGCTGCCGTTAAAGGGAAGTATGTTTTCTTTATTACAACGGTGCACTATTAAGTTGCCAACTGAGTATTTCATTGCAGCAAAATGAGGAGTTTCGCTTGTAAATATTTTTAGATAAGATACGTCGGTAGTCGGTATTTAGTATGTTTACGATTAGAATTCCAGATTAAGTATAACACTGTGCACAGTCCACTACAAAATACGCACAGTGCAAGAATGCGCAAGGGCACACAGTTTGGAAAAATATTGCTATGTAAACCTAAACTTTTAAGTATAATGCATTGATGTATTGTATGTGTGTATATAAACAATACTTACTCATTATTGTACACCAAACTTCAGTGGATAAAGTACAAAGTCTCGAAAAAAATGGCGGTCTTCTGTTACACATCAATTTTTATTTATGGAAACGAAGGTGGCAAACAATCATGCAGTTCACATGGATGTTAAGTGATGACTACAGCCTATAGACATTTATCTATACAAAACCGGAGGTCAAAATGCAAAAGCGTTGACACCCTTGAGACCTAAATTGTTATAATATCTCTGTGACAGTGTGTGAGTGTGCTAGTGTGTAGTAGATATTACCATGTATCCGGAACTCCATAGTGCTGAACACTACTATTTTGCGACAGATAGTATCACAGGAACTCTACCACCAGTAAAATCTATCATCACAATAATAATCGTGAACTTTGTATCGTCTTAAAATTGTGGTAGGTAATCAAAGAATAGCAAACTCACCGGTAACCACAAGCTAAAAAAACACTTTCACAACCCGAAAAGTTTAAATCATTGCACATATTATAAGAATATTAAATAAATATTTAAATCAAATAACGATTTGAATTGAAGACTATCTTGTAACCGTACCAGCACGATTACCTACCAATCATGGCGATTTTATTCCCACTGTCAAATAAGAGAGAAATTCAAATGCACGAGACAGTCCGAAAATACCAACACAACAGCACTCGCCTTAATAAATAGGAAAGCACGTTAATGGTGGTGAGCTCACAATACTTTAATTAAATCGTCGCGGAGTATCGTAGCGGGCCGCGTGCATCTAACTAACGGGCCATACAAGTAAAGCTTACACCAAACTTAGGTGATCGATAACTGGGGCAAAGTAGCTCGATTAGCAAGGCACGAATCAGAACACGGTAACATAATAGTTAAAAGCAAAGTTCAATGCGTCGCCGCAACGAATTTAAAGTGCTTCTTCAGAATTAAATAAGAAATTTAGGACTAAAATTCATGTAGATAGGTATACATCGATACAAAGTATGTCTCCGGACCATAGAAGTAAAATTAAGACCAAACTTATGAGATCGTTGACTGGAGCTAAATAGCTGAATAGGGAAGGCACGAATAAAATCGAGCCTTTTTTAGGGCACAACAATTCAGAACGGAGCCGTTATAAATTTAAGCCATTATAATAATGCCATAGACATTTTCAGGTAAAATGATAATCGAATTAAAGGACTTGGAAAAGTTCATAAGATTTGACAGCGCTTATGATATATGGCCTCATGAAAGCGCCATTATAGGCAACAACAAAATTGTTCATCAGAAAAAAGCGTATCATTCGATTTTCCAGCATACACGTACTTACTCGAAACAAAATGGCCGTTCATTGCAATCAAGCGGCTACAAGAATCAGATGGATGTCCCTGAAAAACTGTACCTGAAAAATCCCTTGCCTTTATTGTAAGTAACTCCAACGCTATAGGTTCGAGCACAACTTTAGCGATGCAGATTTTTTTAATGGCGACGCGATTTTAGGCTGACGCCCTGTGCGCTAGCCGATCGCCTGGTTTAATAGACTGCGACATGCGACATCGTTTACATGCAAACGACTCGTCCCTAGACTGTCGCAGTCTATTAAACCAGGCGATCGGCTAGCGCACAGGGCGTCAGCCTAAAATCGCGTCGGTCGGTGTGTGCCACACACAATACGGGACACGATGGATTGTTTGCTAGTTACCATATAAAACTGTTGGGGTAATTACGCCGTGTAAGGCAATTCAGGTCGGTTGGATAGCTCTAGCTGCTTACTTGAATTAGGTGAGGTCATGGGTGGATACTGTGGACAGTTACTGTCTTTGAGGCGAGTTTAACTTTGTTTAATTTATTTTTAATTCTTTTATCAACTAGGTATGTATGTATATCCTTATATTTTTTTACATTAACATTAGTGCCCCAGTAGCCTAGTAGTAGCAGGCCACTACTACTACGCTGGAGGTCCTGGGTTCGATTCCCGGGTCGGGGACTATCAGAGATAACGGTTTAAAATCCTTTATCTCTGGTTCTATTGGGATTTTTCCATTTTCTGGAAGTTTCCCAGTACCTCGGAGTTTGGTAATGTGCCTGGAGATGGCAACAGGCTCGCCACCTGTTACATGGGTCAAAACGTAACCGACGAATCGTGGGTGTTTGCATGTATGCTTCAATGCATGCATTTACCTCTGCCTACCCCTTCGGGGATTACAGGCGTGAAGTTTTTAACATTAGTGCTGGGTAGAATGTCATTTTTAATTATATAAGGATCACTCCTAGTTTTATGTCTTTATTAAGCCCCGTACCTATTTTAACCTCTAACGTGTTGTTACAAAATTACTCTCCTAATGACTCTGCAATGTCAATCAGCATAGTCAGTATGTGAGTTGGACATTCAAACAACACAGTGCACTACTTAGTAAAATATAAAAGACTAAAATATTTAATTTTGCTTTGAAAACTCGATCAACGACACACAATGAAAGTTGTTTTACAAGTGTAACATGCGTTTACACCGTTTGACAATTAACACTTTATTTTTATTTAAGTACATTTCAATCTATATTGTGTTCCACTCATACATAGAAAGATCATACAACACATAGTACTTTCTTTAATATTTTGCTGAGATATTTCACACAGTTTCTCTTCATCTACGAAAAATGAAAAGCAATTTTGTCTACAGCACAGAATAAGGATCTCAGTTTTTTTTTTTATTTTGAATTAAATAATAACAATCGCAAGCAATGAAAGAGAAAAGTTGGAGATTTTATGTTTTAGTAGGTCATAAGATCAATTTTTCACACTACAAAAACAATTTTTCGCTATGACTGTACAGTTTGTGCATGTTAATATCAAGTCAAAATGTTACAAGCATTGCACATAGATTATGTAAAATACAATTGAAACTGCCATTATATATCTTTATTACTATGTAGTTTCCTTTTAATACTCTAGAATAAACATTCAATTATACTGCGGTCGGGGAATTAACGTTGCGTCTAGCAATTACAATTAATTTGTTTTTCTATGAATATAGGTTTAAAAAGCGGCCAAGTGCCAGTCGGATTCTCCCTTGAAAGATTCCGTCGTAGCAAGTACGATCATGCGCAAGAAAATCGCCTCTTCCAACGTGTGAAGGCAGTAGGTACCTAGCAAGATTCTGAAGATATTATTTTAATAATTAATTGAATCACCTACTCTTATTCTATTTTCCAACATTCAGATTTTCACTGTACATTACTAACATTTCAAGAATTGTACCTATTTGCTAACATATTTATTTACATCTATATTTTTTTGTAATAAAAAAATATAGAAAAATATAAATATATTTTTATTACAAACAAGTCGCGGCCACAAAGAAGAGCGCCATTGGGCGCGTGCTGCCGACCACTATTCTATCTCTACTACCATTTTAAGTAGGTAAGTAGGTATGTACTTTATCTTCCAACTTTCAATACTACCTACTCTTTTAATTGGTTCGAAATCAATTTGCAGGCGACATTAGGAAACTAAAATCTAAATTACGACTACCTACTAGGTATATAATAAAAAAACTAATGAAATCCCTATGTCAGGTCTAAAATGGACACTAAACGAGCAATAAAAGTGATGGGTTTCGTTTTATAACCCAAGTTTAGGTTTTAGTGCTAATGGCGTATTACGAACTGCCGGTGTGGCGTAACACGAAAGATCAACTGAAAGTGAATAAAATTGAATGCAAACTAGTCGATGTTCGTCTATATTGAAAACTTCTTACGCACGCGAGTTGAATTAACATGGTTGGTAAGTAAGCTGCAACATAAAAATGTCGAAATACCTATAGGGCGTCTCATGACCTGACCCCGATAGTGAGGGCGCATAAGTAATTCGGTCGAATTCGCGTAAATTGGGGTTCACTTTTGCATATAAATTATATAAATATGTACTAAGTTCAAATTACTTATTTTTTGGTCTTTTGCACATATCTACATAATTTTGACGACCCGGTTAGTCCAGCGAAGAGAGATGACCGTTGGATTCGAAGGGTCGCGGGTTCCATCCCCGCACCGGGCCAAATGTTTGTATGGCCTACGGATCTGATATTTGTTTCGGGTCTGGGTGTTTGTGTTTGTGTTGTATTTGTACAACGGCACCCACGACACAGGTTTATTTATACCTACTGTGGGGCTGTGAGTGTAAGCGTATTTTATTTTTCTATTTATAATCAAAATAAATGTAGGTCAATCAATGATGTGCCTATACTCGAACTTTTTGTAAACCCAGCGGGCGGGAGTAAAACCCATTCTTACGTAATATTTTCTAACTCAATATTTTATAACCGATGTCGCGCGGGCAAGTTGTTTAACGGGCAAAATATTTATTATGCATCTGAAGGGTAAAAAAGTCATCATCATAATTTCAGCCAAAAGACGTAACTGGACAAAAGTTCTTATTATTTCATAATTTATATGGATGTATTTATATTTAAAAAAAAAATATTGTGAATTTAATAATTATTTAAAATTTACATTAAAATTAAATGTGTTCATTTAATGTTATTTTTAAATTATTATTCTTGATATTTATAACAATTATTGCCTATTAATAAGTATAGCATTCTAATATAGAACATAATTAAAATTAACTACTTTTCTGTAGACTACTTTAATATTATGATCATGTAATAAGTAAGGGTTAATTTGGCTCCCCAGTTGGTGGACCTGGTGAAGATTGCAGGTAATCGCTGGATGAGGGTGGTCCAGGACTGTTGGCTGTGGCAATCTTTGTAAGCCTTTCGGCCAAATACTCAAACGTCACTTAAATCAAAGTGGGACTTAAAAGTGTTCTGTCTTTATTTAAACACATTCAAACACTAGAGATAGCGCACATTTGAGGGTTGCTAAAAATTGAGTGACGTTTGAGTATTTGGCCATTTGTCCAGGAATACACATCTTTCGGTTGAATTATGAATTTGCCTGAATAACAAGATTTCGGTGATAAGACGAGATACATTATACGAAAATCAAACTTTTAAAACCAAGAGCACTTATAAAGTAAAACGAGAACCTAATAATGATATGATATTATTTTTTCCAATAAACCACTACTAAAACACAATTTTGTTTTTGTAAATTTATCAAATAATATTTTAAGATCTTATAAAGCGTAATTCAAGTTATAGAATTTAAGTATTAAAATGTTAATACTGTGGTCCTAGAGCTTTGCTGTTGGGAACAGGGAACAACAATGTTGATTTATTTAGTTAAAACTTGTTGTGTTATCGAGCACTTGTGTGTAACCAAGCCATATCCGTTTGTAAGCTCTTAGCCTCTTACTAACGTCGAAGGATTTTAACCAATACTGGGGTTTAAAAAGACATCAGATATAATATCTAATAATCCATTAGTATTTCATAGAAACTGTTCATACCTGAAATCAATTTTCAGGCACTGTCAACATAATATTGACCACGACCTTTTTCGCACGTGCTTGTCGTACGTGATCCACTTTTCATCACCAGTTATCAGCTTCTTCAAAAATGATTCGGTTTCATTACGTCGTAATAAAGAATCACAAATGAGTACACCATTCATTAGGTTTCTTTCAGTGAGCTCGTGAGGTACCCAAATATCGAGCTTTTTTTTGTGATGACGTCGTGGTCAATATTATGTTGACAGTGCCTGAAAATTGATTTCATGTATGAACAGTTTCTATGAAATACTAATGATCTTTTGCATATGGATAGAGAAGTTGGACTAAAATCAATTATATGTGTATGAGAAATAAAGCTACTGCGACTGTTCGCAGTTGAACTCGTTCAATATTTATGAAAACTTTAAATTAATATATAGCAACATACCCAATTTGACCCTGGAACCGTGTAAATGAACATCAAAACACTCAGTAAACATAAAGTTATTGTAATTCACTGAAATGCACGAACATAAAAAGACATGAGTCATTATCAAAACTATGAAATATTATTTGATTATCGATTCCGAGAACATCAAAATAAATTTTAACGATTTTGCAAAAACAAACAAAACAAAGTAAACAAACCAACCCGCTTTTAGGTTAGAAAAATAATGTCAAGTCAAATTGACATTTTGATTGCACAGTGACAGTTTTTACTTGTTTGAAACAGGCAATAAACGGAATTCAGTCTAGCAATTTTTTTTAATTTACTGTAATTACCACGGAGCAACAAAAACAAGTGGAAGTACAAACATTTTGTATCGAATTCGCTATCGTCAAAGTTGTATTTGAAACTACTAACGCCAACGATTAAATATAACGCAGACTATCACCAAGATAAAACTGAATATAATATTCTAATGCAGTAAGTATAATAACGACAGTAGAATGTCTAATTTCCCATACATTTCCCCTTTTACAAACTAACAACAAAGAGTAAAGGGAGAAGAAAAAGAGTAGTAAATAACAATTCTATCCTATGCATTGTCATTCACTGGTAGAGTTTTAAAGGCCAACATGATTTAAGAAAAACTACCAATGAAAATTAGGTCGACTATTTAAAAAAAATCTTAATATGAGTCATAAACAAGGCATATTAATAATGTTTATTTGGTGAGTGGGACACCGCTACGTAAAAGAAGGTCTCTTTCGAGGCCGTTTTGACGAGCAACGAATGGTGTTGTTAAATTACTTATCGTACTGTCTTAGGTTGTTAACTAAAACCACAGTCTAAAGAAAACGAACGTGTGCTAAAACGTAATAATAATATGCACTCCACACTCCAGATAGTATACCTATATTAAAACTTCTTGCAAACAACACATTCGTATATATTTTACGAGTTCAGGATTAAATAGGAGTTTCAGGAAAGAATAGATATGTTAATACGGTTTCGCAAATACACTCTGTGCGGTTCCGTAAGGACAAATAAATCCTGACATAATTATCAAACTTAGATTAAGTAGGTACATATACTAAGATATCAAACAATATTATATTATAATTTTATTTGTTACGTATTGCTTACATTTAGACTTTTCCTTTGTATGTTCCTTTGTATTTATTACTTATTTGCTTACTTTCCTATAAGATTCGTTCAAAGTTCCGTTAAGAGTAGGAATTTTAAATAAATGAAAAGTTTCTCTCGTTTGTCATTGGCATAAGTACAAAGTACAATACCATAAAATAAAATTTAAAAAAAAACCTGACATAGACAAAAATTTATTTTTCGTAATCTATAGTGCTGTTAATAACGTAACGAATGAATAACGTTATTTATAAACAACGATACACGATACCGTATTAGCACAGTCTAAAGAAAACGAACGTGTTAATTGTGGTATTAGTCTATTAGTCTGGTTATGGATAGTCGCGAAAGTTGATAATAAAAAGGGGCGGCATTATAAAAAAAAATCTGTACAGTAATACCAAAAACTGAAGCTCATTTCTTAAGTAAATACAACCTTTTTTTATAGATTTATTCTTTTTTCAAACTTTTAATCCGTATTTTTGTTTGATAATGAACTGGCATTTTCCTGTAGTTGCGCTATGTTAAGGCAGTATTTTTTAATTTAACTACTCCACTATCGCTTACGGTAGCTGAAGCTGATACCGCGTGGTGATGCGGTATATGAAGTTCCGCGACTATTTTCCGCTCCAGTCGCAGAACTTTATACAAAATACCCGAGCGAAACCCGCTTGGCTCGTTAATTCATTACGCTCCCCATGTCGGTAGTGAATAATCGCAGGTCTGAATAGGGCAAAGGAGATGTTGCGAGCTCGGCTCTGGTTCGTACACGACCTCAAAAAATGGGTAAATTAAAGAAAAATCCGAAAAAAATACAATTAATTTATTCAAGAATATATTTTAGAGGTACGACCACATTTAATTCAAACGATTTTATCATTTTCAATTGTTCAACATGGCGGCGATACAGCCGACGCTTGGGATCAATCGATTTCGACAGTATTTAGAAAATGTTACTTTTTTCTCCAAGTACTATATAATCAAAATACAATTTAATAAATGAAAATGTCAAATTGACATCGCCCGCCATATTCGCCATGTTGGTTTTGAGTTGCAATTCTAACTGCAAATAATGTTTTGTAACTGCAAACAAAGCTAAATAAGTGATAATATGCAGTAAAAAACGTTATTATATTGATTTTGCCTGTTTAATGATATTGTGTACAATACATGGCCGGAGGTCCATACATTTTTGCAACATCTCCTTTGATACTTATCGACATTTACACTAAAATGTAATCGTTCACATCGCTCCTTGAATACAAAAGGGACACAAACCGAAATCCATAAATTTTACAGGACAGCCAAGAAAATTTTGAAACTGTTTTTTACAATATATCATATATTTATTGAATAAATATAAGATGTTAATATATCATTAGATGCGTATTTTTTAGCTCTATCTATCTACATAAACTTTGTAATAGCTGTTACCTATTAAGAAAAAAATGCATGAACGTCCCATTTGTATTCAAAATTTGAACCAATATTATAAAAAAATATGTCAAAAATTAAACACAGTTTTACATATAAAAATGGTTTATTGTACCTTTTTGGTATAAAAACGTATCAAAAAGTTTAATCTTATTACTACATAAAACATAAATAAATGGACGCCAGGAAAACATAGTATTAAAAAAATTAATTTATTATTGAGATCAACTTTGTACGTAACTATCATTCAGTAAAATTAAACATCTCTCTAAAACAATTATATTTGTAAGACTAAAAGAAAAAACAAAAGATAAAACTGTAATAATCATTATCAAAATATACATAAAATAACAATATTTATAAATAAATTCTCTAAAAAACTCAAACAAAAAAATCAACTGACGACACTAATTTGTCTCTCGTTAACATTAATAATTAAAAAAAAAACAAAATACGAGATCATTTCTAAAGGCACATAATTCAGTAGCAAAATATTAAAGCTTATAATTATGTAATAATACTATTGCACACAAACAATCTAAGTAGTCTTACAAACACATTTATAAACAATATGAGGCACTTTTTACGTAAATTATTTAAAGTTACAATTTATAATCGTTATTTATTATTGTTATGTAAACGTATAAGTCTTTATTATCAAAAGGAACTTTTAAAATGAACTATTCTAAATCATTATTATCATAATTAGGTATCTATTATTCAAATTACAAATTTTCGTAAAAGCTTTGGTAATACTTAAGAATTATATTTTTCTCTATAAGTTTAAGAATGATGTTTATTAGTTTCAGTTATTTTAAGTTTGTACAGTTTTTGGCTCTATAGGATTAGCAGACCTTCTTTTTGTCAGTGTGGCTACCGAGGTAAACTCTTCAGTTTCATAAGAAGTCTTGAAGAAAAATTTGTTTTCATAATCTCGATGGACTTTAATAGTTTTAATATTAGCCCATTTGACTTTTGTCCATCTTCTGTAGTTATTGCCGACAGGGATATTCAACATTTCTCGTGCTGTATTCATTTTGTCAATCTGTAAAAAAAAACTTCTTTAACGTTTTATAACTAAAAAAACATAAAATACCCACAATTCTATACATATTAATATATTATACAGTCCTCAGTACATACGCCCAATACATACGTACACTAAAACATACACACAATCAAATACATAACAATCCTTTCGACATTTTCAATACCAATTTACCAGTAATAACACCTTAATTATATTTAACAAATTTAAGCAACTACTTCACATTTAACATTCAAATTCACAGTCAAATTCATAGAAAATATGGGGCAATGCATCTTAATCACATATTTTTCAGCATGTATGAATACCTACCCATATTATTATAGGTCCCTATAAACACTCACTGATATTATTTAAAAAACCTTAAATTAGTGACGAAAACTACAGGGACAGGGCTTCAATTTAGTTTATATTATTAATTTACAAACTGTAAACTAATCTAAGAATAACAAAACCATAATGATTAAGAATAGAACAAAATTGACAGCAAAATGGTGATTTATATTTTGCAAATTTTAACGAAAACTAAAATTATTATCATGCAAATCGGCCATATTTCTGGCCTTCCCATTCTAGCACGCTAAAAATAATTATTTATTCCACTATAATTTAATGCAAAAGGGACGGATTTCAAAATATGCTACTGTTGTATTATAAAATATAAAACTAATATTGGATTACAAAAAGGACGCATTTCAAGTAAGGAAATTTTGTATTACAAAATATAATAACAAATACAAATGTTAGACTGCAAAACGGACGTTTTCCAAAATATGGCACTTTAGTATTGTAAAATATAATCACACTTACCTGAAATTTTGTATCCAACACAGACTTATTTTGGATTGTGGAACTTTTTCAAGCAACCGACGTTCGTTTGCGATGAATCTCCGGGCGCAACTAACAAAATGGCGGTTTTGCACTGACATTACCTGTCAATGTGAGTTAATGCAAAAATGGCGGTAAGTCAGTGCAACCTTAATATAAGCAAAAATGATGGGAGTTTTTTTTTTCAATATAAAATATAGTCGGTTCAGGTGTCATTTTTGCAATAGAACGATTTTCATTTTTTTTTAAATTGTGGCCCTTTTGTATTCAAGGAGCGACATGAGCACTTGGCCGGTTTTTTTTTTCTACTTAACAGCCTTGGTGGCGTGCTTCATCCGATATTTTGGGATTGGATTGATTTTGGATTCTAGACACGATTGGATTTTTCAACTACTTTCCGGTGATATACATGAAGTAATTAATGTACCTAATGGACTAAACGAATCGACCTCCATTTTAATGTGAGACACCATCAATGCACTCGCTGAATTATGGAATATGGATGCATTCATGAATGCATTGTATTGTTTCTGCGAGACTGGAAAGGCTTTTGTCTGGCAGTGGATATCTTTGACGATGATAATACTATTAGAATACTAAGAATAGTAAAGCAGTTACTTTTAGATTATAAACAATATTTATAGAATATTTCCAAGCTTACAGGTTTGGGAATGAAAAATGTAATAATTTTATATTCCAATATATTAGGTATGTAGGTATAGTAAAACTAAAGAGAGCTATAGTTTGTATACGGTGTCGTGTCACATTAGATCGACAGGCGGGCGTAGGTATAATATGAAATTAAATTTAATAAATCCAGTTGAACCATTAGTCCATTGAACCCTAAAAACTAAATATGAGTAAACAAATTTGTGAATCCATGCTTGAAAATTTGGCAGCATTCCATCGTAGGGTCTATTCTACAAAATTGTAAAGAAGTCTGAAATAAACATTGCAAAAAATGAAGGATGTGTTTATGAAGAATGAAGTGAGTATTGTGTTGTAAAAGCTGCTATGTACCTATGTTTATGTTGTGAATTTATGAATGGGATACGAAGAGAATATCACGAAGTGGTATGCACAGGTACATGCATTAAGTAATTGACGAGCTAGTTGGTCCAGCGGTTTGTGACGGCCGTTTTAACATCTGTTAAAACTTTAAAATTCGATCTCCGTACCGCGTACCGAGACAAATATTCGTATGGCCTATAGATATTCGTTTCTGGTCTGTGTGTTTGTATATGTGTTGTGTTTACAACGGCACCCACGACACTTACACTTTAATAAGTATTTACACTTTTTATTTCTTTCCTTGTATAATTTAGAGGAAACGAATCTATAGATATTGAAAGAAGTAATAGAGGTGAGATTTGTACGACAAAGTTCCAAACAGACTTGAAAACTTTTAGAACATTGCTCAGTAGGTACCTACGTAAATATTTAAAATATTTTTTTAATTTGTCAAAAATATGTACCTACTTACCATTCGATTAACGATCACCTTACTTTATAATTTTATTAATGAAGAGTGAAAACCGCTGTAATCCTAAACACCAATATAACACCTAATAAATACACTATTAGGTATAAATCACTTACCTTCCTCTGAATATGAAATCACGAAAACTACGTCATGAACATCAGAAATCATATTTATAAAGTCTACGATCTCTACAATTTGCCTATAAAAGTCATTATGGGTATTATTGGGTATATTGGGTATGAATATTAACCTAATGTACAACTCAGAAGACCAATGCTTAGAAAGTAAACACGTCATCAGCTACTCAGACAGTCAGTAGCTTAGGTAAGCAAACACAAAGCTTTGTACTCAAAGTACCTTTTAAACCACCCCTAACGTCTCGCTCCATGTTAACAAAATAGACTACAAGCCCATGTTAAAAAATTGATGGGTCATTTGAACCACCAGGTGACCTATCTAGAGCGATATAAGAGCATAAAATAATAAGATTCAGCACTATGCCGTCACTTGTAAGCTGTCCAACTGAGTGCAGGTGAGAATTCAAAAGTACAGGTAGACTGAGTACATTTTGGTCACATATTTTCGTACGGCATTCTTACCAACGATAGACCCATTAAAAATAATAACAAAACGCACAGTGCCGTACAAAAATGGTGCGCCACGAAGTCGGATTTTTTTTTTATTTTCTGACAATTACCGGGGTAAATTTGGTCATTTGATTTTGTACGGCATCTGTGTCATACTATTTCAATAATGCTTTCAATTCATTATTCCGCAACGCCGTACAAAAATCATGCGACAAGGGGAAGAAATCGAGAGTTGCAACCCCCTCTCTTTCCGTAGTCCAGGGGGTGATTTGACACAACATGAAATAAACTTATTTTGAAATTATTTTATGCATAGATAATATTTTTTCATGTGCCGTACATTTTCGTTGGTTCAAAGGGGAAAAAAAACCGAAAAAGAAAAAATCAAAAAGAAAAATTCCATATAACGAAATGTAAGGTGAATTTTTCTTTATATTTTGATGATAAAATATGTGAGGGTAGTTTGTTAACTTTGGTGTTACCATACGGATTTGTAAGGTGTTGTGTAATCCCTGATTAAAAAAATGAATTAAGAAAGTATTCGAAATAATGAAATTTGAATTATTTTTAATATTTTTGAATATTTTAATACTTTTTAATTCTTTATCTTATGGAGAATTAACATTGTCAATATTTTTGAATACTTTTTTTTAACCAGGGATATTATTATATGTGAGACAATTGAATAAATTCGTGTTAAATGTGCATTCTGATGATTTCATCAGCCTAAAAGATATGGTTTGCACAAAAATGTACGGCATCATTTTTTCCTAATTCATCTATGTCAATACTATTTAAAACAAGAAATAAAATGTATAAAACTATTATATTTCATTAATCAATGATATTTAAATTTTTACAATAATTTGCAAAATTTCAGTTTTTGCATTTCTCTATAATTTTTTTTAGAACGGTTTCTTTTGAACGGCAATACTATATAACAATTGTATTTTATAATATCATGTTAAAAAAAAAGTTCCCGTACAGGTTCAAATGATTTTACAGCTTTATAAATCAAAAATACGATGAAATTAAGATAATTATTGATATACATTCAAGGGAACAATCATTTTTTGACGGCATTACTTTTAATAGTACTTTTGAGTGCTACATAATGTTTTGGAACCGATGCCGTACTTTTTCAAATCACCCCCTGGACTACGGACAGAAAGGGGGTTGCAACTCTCGATTTTTTCCCCTTGTCGCATGATTTTTGTACGGCGTTGCGGAATAATGAATTGAAAGCATTATTGAAATAGTATGACACAGATGCCGTACAAAATCAAATGACCAAATTTACCCCGGTAATTGTCGGAAAATAAAAAAAAATTCCGACTTCGTGGCGCACCATTTTTGTACGGCACTGTGCGCTTTCTTATTATTTTTAATGGGTCTATCGTTGGTAAGAATGCCGTACGAAAATATGTTACCAAAATGTACTGAGTCTACCTGTACTTTTGAATTCTCACCTGCACTCAGTTGGACAGCTTACAAGTGACGGCATAGTGCTGAATCTTATTATTTTATGCTCTTATATCGCTCTAGATAGGTCACCTGGTGGTTCAAATGACCCATCAATTTTTTAACATGGGCTTGTAGTCTAAAAAACTAATATGCGATATTTAATATTTATTAATGTGAATCACACTAAATTAATTTCTATTTAATCACTTTGACATTGAATCGTTGAACTGAAATTCGCCAAGAGCACGACATAAATATGCTGCAATTTATTAAAATCTTGCAATGTATTTCTTTAAAGTTTTATATAATCCTAATTATATGCTAAGTTTAGTTCCTTATTAGTACACCTACTATAATATCTGCTACACTTTGGTCCTTGGATTTATACTCGGTTAAAGGTCATTTTTTCACTTAGGTCTCTATTTTGGAAGCTTCATAACTTTAAAATAGCGAAAATACTCTGTACACATACACATACACTGCTAATATAAGTTGTCATAGGTACTATCTTTTGATCTGGCGAATGTAATGTATTTCAAAACTGCTGTATCTATTAGAGCAATAAGTTAAACCGACTGTGATTAAACTTAATACCATGTATCGGGTCATCGATCGTAACATTTCCGTTATAAAATGATTTTTATATGTAGGTACAGTAGCACGAAAATAACCTCCCGGGTGTCGCTGCGTATGCGCACCCAGTTGAGACATAAGCGCCGGTCGTCTAACGCGCTGTGCTGGCCTAGAAATATTACGCTAATTAATTTTCACGCCAAATATTCATAACGTTAAGTTGAAAATATGTTATGTGAGTCATGAAACAGAATCAAGACAATGTGAATCTGAAGTGCCTATTGTGTTTGAACCCATTCCAAGTGTTTTGTACACCTATGCTTACAAGGGCATCAGCCCTCTTAAGACCGGTAATTTAAAAGTCATAATTTGCATGATTGGAATGTCACCTATTTCTTTTACGAACTATTTAGGGCAAATGAGGGTTAATCTTAGGAAAAAAGGCTCTTCCCGGGTCAAATGCCAAAACTGTAGAATCGACCAATAAAGAAAATTACAATTTCAGACATATGTTTGTAACAGAACTAAAATTAATATTTAACGAAAGGAGTAAATAACTAAAAATTATGATAATATGATTATGATGATATGGAGTATTATTAAAAAAAAAAAACGTTAAAATTGAATCCCACCTCACAATTTCCTAATAAATAAAGATTTAGCTAGAGCTGAACCTGCGATCTCGGGATACTCTATTCCCAATGAGATACCTACATTTTTAAATTGAGTAGCTATTTCCAAGAAGGATAATATACTCAGGTTAAACTGTATTCGGTTTTAAATTGGGAATTCATTATCACAGATTCAAATTTTGTTTGCTACGATCAAAAAGAATCGATATCGAAAGAAAGTAATTACGTACGTTATTTTCTAAAGTTACAAAATCATCAACTTACAGGTAACTGTAGGCACAGAAAACACCGCAGATGTAGATTAAACAATTTATCACTATAATAAACCAAAGCAGATACACCTACACGACACCACGATTCCTACGCTTGTCATGCAGATATTTGTCGGAACATAAAAATATTAAAGTTTTATATTCTCGACTAGCTGTGCCCGCAACATTGTTTGCGTGGAATAGTGGCTTTGGGATTTTAGGCAGCGCTTTTGGATATACATACATTTTGGTTAATTTTAGATAATAAACACTTTGGCCTTTTGTCGCTATAGCGGTAACAGAAATATAAATTAGTGAAAATTTTAACTTTCTATCTATCACTGTTTATGAGATACAGCCTGGGGACAGACAGACGGATGGACGGACAGACAGGCAGACAACGGAGGATGAGTAATAGGGTCCGTTTTTACCTTTTAGATACGGAACCCTAAAAAGATAGATTCAGAATAGTTTAAAAATATTCGCTAAGATTCTTTAAATTGTCGTAACTTTTTTATTTCTGAACCGATTGACATGAAACAAACAGTAAATGTTAAGTGAAACTTACCACAATATATTAGTAAAAACTGAAAATCGGATAAGCCATTTCTGAAATTAGCTTGCACAAACACACAAACAAACATACATTTTTCCGGGATAAAAAGTACCCAGTGTTGTGCGCCAAACATTAAAGTATAATTTTACCAAGTTTCATCAGAATCGGACCGGTAGATTTTGTGTGATGCTTGAACAAACAGACAGACAGACAGGCAGACAAAAAAAAATCTAATCACATATTTGTATTCGGCATCGATCTAGTAACATCCCCTGGTATTTATTTTTTCAATATTTTCAATGTACAAAATTTACACTTCTACAGTTTTATTATAAGTATAGATGAAAGCAATATATGTCATTATGTTACGCTCGGAGGTGTCAATTGAAATGAAATTAGAAACACTAACATTCGAACACTCAAATATATATAGGTATGTACAATAATAAAAGTTAAAACTTTTCTTTAACTATTGAGGCAAAACAGCAAGCTATCAGTTGAAAATAAGCTTTACAACATCAAAATCAATCTGGACATGGTCTCAAATTGTTAGGCAGCTTTTCAAATGTATAAAATCAATCTGGACATGCGGTCTCAAATTGTAAGGCAGCTTTTCAGATGTATCATGCGTGTAGAGAATGCAAAATATTATTCACACCAAATCAACAATTTTCCTCAATCATCAAATATTTCGAAATGGCTACCCTAAAAGAAGAAATAGAAAATATAGCATTAAGACATCAGGTGAGCCTGGATACGCATCCCAATAGCCTTGCACAACCACTCCCAATATGCAGTTATGTGAAAAAGATGAAAACTTGTATTGCATTTAATGACCGTTGTAAACGAGGTTAAGTGAAGAAAAGATAATGCACTGATTGCAAATACCAACAGTAAATAAAAATAACACAGCTCATTTGAAGAAATTATTTCGCAATCAAAGATTATGGTGGTACATGAAATGTGCTCTCAACATCATCAATTTCAATCGAAAGACGTCCACTGCTGGACAAATTGTTCTCCCAAATTTAATATACTTACAGTTATGCAGTAACATTGAGAGGCACCGGTGTCGTAGATTGACGATCACAGCGGTGTTTGATCGCAGAAGGCTGCTGCCCATCCTGCGATATTGCACTTACTATTGCAATGATTTTACCGCCCTTTTTATTTCGACTTGATTTTGGGTGAAATCATTGGGGTGTGGCTACCCCCAGTAGACCAACGAGTCATTATTGCTATGATTAGAGTGACAGATGCATTCACTAATTGCATGTCACCTTCACCAAGAACCGATTCCGCCCGCCACTTGCATGGTGCCACTTGGTGGCGTAGTAGTACGAAAAGGCTCTCTCGAGATTACGTAGCTCTCTTTAAACGTACAATCAAAAAAGTAGATGGTGGTAAGCAAATATGTATAATTGAAGTTTTTGGTCGTGGATCGAGTTGAAAAAACGAAATCGTGATCAAATTGTGTTCGGGAGTAGGCATGCTGATTTGTCGTGTCAGAATCCAACTCTGTTGACTGTGTAATGTAGAATTTACTTAAGAATTTTTAAATAAGTAAATGCGACGTCAATAAAAAAACAATATCTCGACATAAACACACATCTACATCACACTACGACTTTTAATGAAAGTGTAACTTCTAATAGACGCAATTTTTGTTTTACGGACGTATCAAAATAAAGATTCATAGAAGTACCCAAGTGAGAATAACGAAAAAATTATAAACATAAATATAAAAACCAGTCGAGTGCGTGTCGGGCCACGCGCAGTGTAGGGTTCCGTAGTTACAGAGTAAGAGATGTAATGAACTAATTAAATAAATATTTTCTGTGGAGTTATTCGATATTTTCGAGTAAAATACATTTGGTCGACTATTACTCGCAAACTTATAAAGCCAACTTAGGTATGATAGTTTTCCTTTTAATTTAATTTTAAACAACTACTATTGCCGTAACGTTTGCATTTCTGTTAACAACCGTTTAGTTGGTACGGGGGGAGGAACTCTGACGAAAATTGGCACTTTAAAGCTTAATAAGTCACATCCCGTTAACTAAATCGAAAAATGATATTTGCACGCCCCTAACATTTTTTAACCCTTGATGACAACTGATTTCAATTGTTTATTCGCCACCGGCGGTCTCCCGTGTCTTGACGGTTTATTACAAATTACGTCAAGGAATTATTTAAAAAAACACTTAACAAAGCCGATATAGGATCCTTGGACTGTGAAGAGTGGAAAAAAAGAAAACGCATTTAGCATTCACTCCAAGAACTCGATTTTGTTATTTTCCACTATCATTATTTCCAGTTTCTTTTGAGACTACATAATTATAATACGTCAATCGACCCTACTTCATTTTCGAATTAAAATGGCTTCTTTCGAATCACAAGAGGTATAATCGCATGCAATACTTGTATGACGGAAGTTCGAATGCACCTCCTCGGAAAATAGGTACCTACGTTGTACGCTGATAAACATTATGGATTTCCTAATAGTTGTTTTTGACCCTATATCTTGGACGCCTGGATCTATGGAACCTGTGTAACTATGAATAGATAACTATCACCTACATTTTGTGATTTATGCAATTGAGTTGCATTATAGTATACATTCTATTTCAGTCGATAAAAATTATCTTTTGGCAGCTTAATTTACAATAACATTGCACATAATAATAACCACTGAAAACCTACCAATAAAGGTACAACGATGTGCATATTAGGTTGATAGGTACTTCGTCTTCATTCGACATACCTATTTGATTGAAGAGTTTATTTTTGTTTCACGGTCTTTGAGCATATTTGGACATGTAACTGCTTAGGTACCTACGCATTATTTTGATCCAATATTTTAGTATGTACTGTACAATTATTTAGCTCGTATATAACTGGTTGTTTTAATATTTCAAAAAATATTTTTTACTTATTAGTGTTTTGATTAACACAGATATAATTTTTGTTATCAGAAGAAATTGAAATGAATCGATTTTATTTTATAATCATAAAAAAAAAATATTTCCTAAAATTAACAACTAACATATTTTTAAAATATGCAATTATGATGTAGGTAGGTGTTGTAGTGTGTGTAATGTTGTTAATTTTTATAAAAGCGGTTAATAAACATACAGTTCACATCGATGGTAAGTGAATGCCTAAATAATCATCTACATAAAACCCGGCGATTTCAAAGCAGATACAACTTATGACTGATGTTGATGTCGCAGGAGAAGTTACAAAATGAGCTAGAAGTGAGACGATTGTGACGTCAGTGTATATGACGTCAGGACAGTTGTCTGGTTTGGAGTAGACATCAAACTCTGGCAAAGAGCCAAGATCATTCACTCAACAAATTTCTTGTGAAATGAGGACGAACTTTTGTTCTAATGCTGGGAAGTGAATAGAAGAACTTCTACGATTACAATATAAATTATACCTACTAACTGACTGAGCAAACGTCGTTCTTCCAAACAATGAATGTTAAAGTCTTACATAAAATAAAAAAATTAAACTAAAAACATCATCGGTGTGAGCAAGCTGACTCGGCAATCGTCGTTCTGCCATACCAGCCATACCTACCAAAAATGTTGAAGCCATTGACGCACGAAAAGTAGTATCATGCGCGCTTTTTCACGTGTAAACTCTTAAGTTATTCCGCCGAAACAATGCGCCCCGACGGACGCCAATCATCCCGGCGCCGGTGTCCCGACGCCCAGCGTCCCAATGCCATGCGCCCAGACGCTAAGCGTCCCGACGACAAGCGTCCAGTCGCCATGCGTCCCGACGCCCAGCGACCCAACGCCATGCGTCCGGATGCCATGCGTCCAGACGCCAAGTGTCCCGATGCCAAACGTCCCGATGCTCAGTGTCTCGACGCCTGGTACTCGTACATACGTGTCCGATTGCATTGGTCGACAAAAGTTGAAGATGTGGTGGGTGCTTATGGTGAGATTCACAGACCGCACTACGACTTTACTTTGAGCAAAGTATGCTTAGAACTGTCAGAAATGTATGGGATTTGACAGTTCGAAGCGTACTTTGCTCGAAAGTAAAGTCGTAGTGTGGTCTGTGAATATCGCCCTTAGAGTCGAGCGATTAAAAATCTCGCCATAAAGTGAACTTTAATTATTTCTTTACCGACTTTTTGAAAGAAGAATTCTGTTCCACAAATTCCGGGGACAACTGCCTGCCGATAAATCGCTGATGTGCGATTTATCGTCGCCGACAACACGTGATAAATATAATGTCATAAGTTATATGTATATCTAATATCTTAAGTCTTTAGGTAGGTAGGTAGGGTGGGCAGAGAATGTGGAGCGCTAAATATATTCCTGTCCTTATAAACCTCCCGTGTTTACTTTAAAGCAAAGTATTAATTTACCTGGTGTTGTTGGTATATGTACTGGTTAAAAAACTCTCGGAGGTAGGCACTGCCGCAATTGGTACGTAGTGTTCAACGCTATTTTACGTTTATTAATTTTATTAATTTTCTCTTTCAGTGATGAAATAATGATGAAAAGAAGTCAAAGATGAATAGCAGCAACCGAAGAGCCTTGACAGGCTCGATACACAAAATAAGAGAATTTGAATTGGAAAAGGTAAGATCTGAACAGAATCTTACATTTGTAAATCATAGTTAGTTGAGGAACTAAGGATACGCTTGTTTATTTATTTGCAGGTGTGCTTAGTTGAAGAGTTTGATATATTGCAAATAGTTGGTGAAGGATGGTTTGGAAAAATACTCCTAGTAGAACATAGAGCATCTGATACAGAAATTGTATTGAAAGCATTGCCAAAACCCTATGTGTCTATAAGAGACTTTTATAGAGAATTCCATTATGGTTTACATTTGAGTGCACATAAAAACATCGTTACTACGTTCGATGTTGCATTTGAGACTGCAGGTTTTTATGTATTCTGTCAAGAATATGCCCCATTAGGTAAGTGCTGAGAATAATCACTTTGATTGTTTTAGGGCCAGCTAAGCCTTTAGCTAGCTTTGCCTTCAGCGTATTTTTTATGACTTTTCTATTGGTAGGTGTACTTTGAATTTCTGTTGAATCTTGCTAACGTTTTATGGTAGTATTGTTATTCATTATTGTTTATCTACTGACTCTTACCTATATTGTTTTTTTGCAAAGTTTTCAACTGAGGTACTTATGCACACACATTCCAATTAAATAGTTTCTTGTTTGTTTCAATTGGATTTAAGCCAACATGACTTAAATAAACATTAAGCAATTCATACAGTTCACTCTCGTTAAATTACGTGTCACGTTTTATAATTCTTTTTGGTGATAAATCACGAAGATACCTATTTATGTATGATATTCTTGGTCTATACAATAACTAATGTGAATTTTTAGGTACGATTTAAATGAAAAAGGGGAAAAAATAAGATTCACAACAAATTATTAAGCTTACATGTTCGGTATTCCATAATCAATCTTATTATTATTATTCCTATTGTAGTGAGATAGATTAATCAATGTTCTATATTTAGACACAAATAAGCAAGGAACTTTTTACATTTTTTTTATATAGGCTGGTTAATTTGTACATCGAATATGAAATGGGAAGAAAGATTTCACTCCCTTCAGAGACTCCTTTAATTTTAAATTCACTCGCATGTGTTACTACGAAAATCAAAACATGACAATGAATAATTTGTTTCAGGTGATCTAACATCAAATATGCTAGATACGGGGATTGGAGAAATTCATTCTAAAAGAGTAGCTAAACAATTAGCTGCCGCTTTAGAGCACTTACATCAAAGAGATTTAGTTCACAGAGATGTAAAATTAGATAACATTCTGATATTCAAAACGGATTTTTCAAGAATAAAGCTCTGTGATTTTGGTGAGACGAGAAAAGTTAATTCAGTAGTTAGAAGAAGAAATGAATGGCTGCCGTATTCTCCACCTGAAGTATTGAAACTCGCCACGGATAGTAGTTATAAGTAAATGCATTATTATTTATATAAGAATAAAAAAATTTGTTAACTAAATATCAAACAAATTTTAGGTACTGTTATATTTTATTTCGATTGAATTGTTAATAATGACATTATCTTTGTTTCAGAGCTCTCATTACTCACGATATTTGGCAGTTTGGAATCGTAATTTTTATTTGTCTTACCGGTTGTTTACCATGGCAGAAAGCTGCATTTGATGATCCACGATATCTGAGGTAAGAAAATTTTGTTAAGAAAACTTTAAGGTAGTACTGGTAGGTACGCTATTTAGGGTTCTTAATTAACTATTTAACCTATTTTATACGATTCGAACTCATGTACGACATGTACGAAGGTTAGCACACATTGATATAGCAAAAATTAAACTGGAATTAAACATTCCATTCGATAATTGTTTTTTTTTTTTTACAAAAAAATATTTTTCCTAAAAGTAATATTTAAAAAGCTTCTTTCTTGTGTTCAGTGCTGCCTTCTTGCGGGAAGATGGAAATTAAATGCACCTCTAACATAGCAAATTCTAATAAATGTTCTAGATTTCTGTGTAGGTCAATTGGGAAAATCCTGTGACTCCATAATGATATAATTTATTCGGTCCTGATTTCAGAAGATATTCAAGTATTCAGACAAAACCAAATTTTAGTTTGCTTATCTCATTGTTTATCGAGTCTGTTCAACTACATAATACTTTCAATTGTTTAGCATGATATTGCTCATCCGAGTAAAATATTGCAAAAATACACCATTCTTTAAGTGGAACGGAAGCGTTTTATGGCTACAATGTTTATGTTGGGTTATTCCACTTTTGCCAGGATTATATTCTTGATCTGTTCCGATATTCTGATTGTTTATATCGACATTAAACTGCTCAATTCGTTGCACGACTTGCACGTTATATTAATAGATTACAGCTATATCATAAGCCCAATGGATGTTTATTTACAGCTACTACAATTGGTATAGCAGTGCAAACCCATTAAAGAAACAACCAAAATTGTGGAAAATGGTCTCTTCAAGAGCTCAAAAAATGTTCAAGAAATTCGTAGAGCCCAAAATTGATAAGAGAGCAATAAATTTTGTAGAACTTACGCGTTATTTAGATGATCGATGGATGGCAAAAGGATACACAGATAGAGTAGGTAAGTAATATTATTCCAACAAATCGTCTCATGTTACTTTATACCTAAGAATATCAATAGGTACAATACATTTCCTTCGCAAGTATCAAATAATAATATTATCTTTGTTACAGCTGGAGGTGATGTTGATGAACTCTGTCCATCCATGTATAGTTTTCACAGTGATCCAAATGAAAAGAATATTCTTTTAAAACATTTCCGTGAAAATGGTATTGAGACCACAGTAGATCGCCAAGCAAAGAAACAAAGAATACGTGAATGGATTCAAAATAGCGTTATAGAAGAGGCAGATGAAGAGGTAAGAATATGAAATCATCACGCCTATATTTCCTTTAAAGGGTCAGAGCAGAGGTATTCGCGTAGCTGTAATCAGTTACGGTGCTCATTTATAAAGTTCTACATACCACTTATTATGGCATTAAATACTGATTAATTTACGATTATTCAGAACTTTATTGTATTCAGTTTAAGTAAATAGAAAAAAATAGAACTACACCTAATGTGTTTACTGTCACAGGTGAACGGATGTTAAGATTTTCGAGATATTTACAAATAGGAGGCAAATTCATGATAAATATAAAAATCATTATTTTATATTTATCACGAAATTGTCGTTAGTTAGGTACTTAGTCATATTTAATTTAGTTTAAATGTAGGTTATTATTTCCATAACCCACTTTTACGTATCCTTCAATGAGTAATCGTAATTTATTTTTTATAGGAGGAAAGTTCCTACGAACCAGTCGTTTTTGATGACAGTGATACAGAATTAGAAGCTAGAACAAGGGCTCATCCGATAGATGAAACTCACAGAGTTACCCTAAGGTTTGATACAGAGAAACATATCAATCCAAGAACGGGTGAAGTTATTGAAGGCGTAAAACCTTTACATGAAAAAAAACCTTTATCATATGATATACAAAATATAGAACCAGTTGCTCCTGCCAACGTAGTTCGCCGATACGGTGTAAAAGAAGAAGCCTCATCTCACAGTTCAACTAAAGATAGCGCTTATGGATCTCTTGATATCAATCCAACGACGAAACCTACAAAACCAACATATTATAAACCTGAAAATAAGCAACTGACTTCAATTGACCGAACTATGCACAATTCTCCAAGTAGATCTCTTAGTGGAACATCTATACATCAAGATAGATCACCTTTATCCACCCACGCTCAGAGATTCCAAAAAAGCGAAGAAGTATTTTCTAAGGAATTAGAAAGCTTGAAAGGAAGCACGTCAACATTGCATTCTTTGGGTAATTCATCAAGATCCAATAGCCTACAAGCAACTAAAAATAATTCGATCGACAGCACAACAAACAGTAGTGATTTTCCACTGGAAAATGAAAATGTTGCTAGCTCTAGGCATAACAAACCAGTCATAACTCAAAACGGATTTAGCCCTGGTAATAATAGTCCATCAAAGGGTACTCATCCATATGTTTCTTTGAAAAATTCTATTTACGAAAGTGTAAACAGTCGGAACGAAAATACTAACATCTTGAAAATAGATAATAATCAACCATTAGATAGTCCATACACGTCAATGATGAACATAGTTCAAGGTCAAATTAAAATAAGTCCGCACGCAAATCAAACTAATAAAAATATTGTCAATGTATCAGTTACGCCCGTAAGCCGCAATAAAAATGTTTGAAGATTGCTCAAATAATATATTTTCGTGATCTAATAAATTATTATTTTTAATTATATGTATAGAATATACTATACCTATATTATAATGTCTGGGACATTTTTTTGCAATTGTGGATTTATTATTACTCAACACATGACTTATGAAAAATATTTAAATTTAGTAGTACGTATTATTGGTAAGATTTGTGATAAATGGAAACATACTCTTTAAATAAAATTAAGGGTAGTAACTCTATGAATGTAAACTATTCTTAAGTATGTTGAAACTTTTATCAACGTAACGCATCTACATTTTGACCTAGGTCTTTGTGTGGGTGTCTATAGGCTGCAGTCATCACTTAACATCAATGTGAACCGTATGCTTGTTGGCCACTTCCATTACATAAAAAATAAATCATCAAAGGAGTAACAAAATAAAACGGATACTCCGACCTTTTTGAATGAATGTCAAAGTTCTATGGTATATTATGGAGATCCTTTCTGTAAGCTAAAAACTACGACTATCGACATACGCTGCATGTAAGCTAAAAATTGTCATGTTGTTACTTATATCTGTACATAAGAATATTATGGCTGACTGTATCTATTATAATATTGTTTTATATTTAGTATTTAGATTAGATATTTGAGAACATCACATTATTTGTATTATTATTTTAAATGAAACTATCGATTTTTTTAAAACTTTGTACAATTCTACAAATGGAATAAAATGTTTTCTATTCAATATTATTTAATTTGCCGGGTATATTATTTATTGCCTTTTCAATTCGTCATAGATAAAGGAATTACACATAATTTCTAATATTCACTATTGAAAGAGCTCACTCAGCACGATACTGAAAAGTCCTGATTGTCTAAAGCCACTTCAGTACATACTCTTTTAAATGAGAAGTTCACGCTACGATTCGCGCCGTGAATTTCGTATTAATGTGTCCCTTTATACACACAAAGATCAGAAGACAGAAGGACATTATTGTCGCAGTGATGCTAATATTCTTGGTTGCAACATATAGGTAAGCCGACAACCAGTGGCGTAGCGTGCCTTGGCGGGGGCCTCGTACAAAAATTGTTTAGGGGCCCTTTTTAAAAGAGGACGTGCGAGTAAAAAAAAACAACTTTGGCAATCCGCGCTCTCTAATAGTATCCCTTATTCATACATTGACTTGGTCCAAATACAAGTTCAAAAAGACGCGCGAGCAAAAAAAAACCTTAGTAGGTACCACCGTATCTATACGGTGCCGACAACCGCTGCCGACAACCGACACCGATCGGAAACAGTGCAAGCTGCGAACGCAACTTCGACGTAGTTAAACCATCTAAGTATATCTACTCATTCTACACAATCTACACTACTCTCGCCATATGGCGTTCGTGGTCATTTGCACTGCGAGCCTAGAGTACACTTAATACAATTATAATGATATCTACCGATAAACAGAAGGCAAACAGAAGAAAGGAGGCAAGTGTAGGGAATCTCTCCTGGTTTCTCGGTATGTAAGAAATCGTGCCCTTGGGTATGATGTAATTAATTTGATGATTTAAACTTACCTAAGTTAAAATATCGGTCCAATAACGAAGTGAAAAACTGATGATATTTATTTCACAACACTGTTACTGTCAGTGGCTCAGTGGGTTTTTGGCGGGAACGCGAAAATGAGCTGTGTCGCTGCGTGATATTATTTTCGAAATTTGTGTATAGTCGCGTTTTTATGAGTAAAATGGTGGGATTTTTATCATAAAACATTCGATGACGTTCACGGGTGTAGGAAAGTGATATTATGAAGTGAAAAGTGATTTTTCATGTTGCCTTCAAAACTTCGTAAAATCTCCTAGTAAAGTCCCCATCACTTTACTGGAGCCACCTCGTCATATTCCATATGGAAGCATCTAATCATCGTCATCTCTCATATGGATTTTCATTATCATAAGAAATTAAGATAAAAATTACTGAAGATTAGCTGTTAAGGACTTGAATCCGTGGCCGTAATAGAGTGATAAAAAAAAAAAAAAAAAAAGTGGCTCAGTGCCACATTGTGTCACAGTGACACAATTCATGACGTTATGTTTTGTCTATGCCTAGGATAAATTAAAATCGTTTTCGTCCGCGCTAAAAAGCTATGGACATTACAATCTAGAATTGTAAGAAATAAGTATAAGATTAGGCCGCTTTACCGACATAATTGTTTTAGATGCTGAGTTTATATGAATTAGTGCAATAGCGGATGTTAAGTGGATGTTAATATAAACAAAATTAACTTATTATGTGTTCTAACCTCCCATTGAATATTATTATAAAAATATCGTAAATAGAAGTTACAATGCAAAAAATCCAAGATAGTGCTTTTAGTATACTAAAAACCACTAGTTTATCACCCGCTGTGTTTAGCTATTTGCAGCCAACAGAGGAATTTACGGGTATGTGTGACATGACAACATCATCTTAAATAACGATGACCCGAGGTTGTTTCATATCGACCTAAAAACCATCCATTTACAGATAAGACGCCGCTTGGCGGTATCCTGCTTGATTCGAAGCATGGATGGCTTGCGCTTGGCCCCAAATTTTGTGTCGTCGATCTTCGCAGCGGGTTGAAAGTCGCCGCACGTACATTTGGGAATGGACTGAGGTAAAGCGTAATATTATTTATTAATATTTATCATCTAGCGCTCACAAGATTTTATAAAATTCGAGTTCACATCCCATATAAAGCCACCAGTGGCTTTGCAATATATTATAGGATGGACCTCAATAATTATTTCAAAATTGGACACAGTTATAACAAATTGTATAGGTCGCGCCACGTAAAAAGAACCCTGGAAGAAAGTAGAAGGGATGTGTTCGCGCATCGGTACACTCGCGCACGAAAGTACTAGCCCTATTGGTTTATTTTTGATCTAGCTTTCGCTTGCGGTTTCGTGTATTGGTAGGCAGATTGAAAACTATATTACATAGAATAACATAAAATGAAACAAAAACCCATGACGCGCAGCTTGACCGCCAGCGTTCTTTTTACCTGGTGCGACCTCTATCTACCTACAAATTAATTATCAATATAACTTCGCACCTGTATTCCAATAAATCCCACTTGTAACTGGACATAGTTGAGCCAAAATGTACCAATCCATAAATTAAGCTGTCAAGACACGAGAGACTGCTGGTGGCTAATGAACAATTAAATTCAATTGTCATATTTTTCTCGAGAGCTGACGGGTTAATGATCAAAACATTTTGGCATAACTGTGTCCAATTTTGACACAATTCTTGAATAATATGAATCATTTATCAATAGCTCAAGAATCTCCGTGACAAGTGTAGTGGAACTACCAACACCACTAACAGAGAACACCCAGCAATTGATCATTAGCTTAGAATGTGACAACATACTGGGCATGATCTGCGTATTCCACATCAATGGATCGCAGTTACTCCGTTGCATACAAACTGATGTGGTTGTCACAAAACTTGCAGTTTGTGATGAGATACCAAGTGGTCCGTTTACATGTTTTGATGGGTTGCTAATGGCTGGTACGCAGAGGGGTGAAATTTTCGTCTTTGATCTCAATAGGTCTAGTCTGTTACAAGGTAATGTTTGAAGTACATTTTTAAATTTTTAAATTATGATTATTTACACATTTGTGTACATTCGACCGCCTGTCGACATTGCTCTCGTCATTATCATTGCTCTCAAATTTTCATGTCAATTTTTACTTTTAACTAAATAACATTAATCTAAATAATCTACCATTACCATTTGTTCATCCCCCGAAAGCAAGAATATCAATCAGATTATCACTATCACTACTGCTTTTATGGGAGCTACAAATCGACATGAAAATTTGACAGCAATGCCAATGACTACAGCAATTTCGATAAGCGGTTGCACCCCACATGTTGGCAGCATTACCCTAAAAAGTTGGAAGTAGTACCTTCCTAAGTGTGTTAATTTTAATAGTTAATTCTCATGTAAAAAACAGTCAAACTTACATAAATATCGCTTCTAAGGATTGTTATTTAAAAATTGTGTCTTGCAAATATTTATCATCTTAAAATTTATGTTTTTTTTGTCTGCACTCTGCTGTAATAGCAAAAATTTTAAGGCATTTACTTGTTTTTCTAAGACCTTGTATTTATAGTTCTAAATTATATATAGATCTTCTAAGTAAGTCATCCATCATGTGTTACATTATGATGTCATACTAAATAAAAAATCACAAAAAGATTTCAACTCAAAAGTGAGATTTAACTGTAAGTAGATTGGTGTTTAACCAAGCAAAAATAAAACATTATCTTAATTTAGTAAGAATATGTACAATGATCTCAATCTCCACCAATCCGCATTGGAGCAGCATGGTGGAGTAAGCTCCAGGCCTCCCCCCAAAAAAGGGGAGAGACTCGTGCCCAGCAGTGGGACGTATAATGGGTTGCCATTATTATTATTATGTACAATGATAATCATTTTTCTTACAGCACTCAAAGACATATCACAAGGTTACGAACATCTGGTGCATGGTGAAAGCAATACAGCCAACCTCGTCTTTCTACCATTAAAGGCACTCCATAAAATTGAAGGACAAAGAGAAATGGCCGTTGAAAATGATGATCACTTGGCAGTTTTACTTAATGAAACATCATTGGTAGACAAACAATACATCTTTCGTAACCCAGATGGCTCTGTTCGCATGAAAGCCAAGAAAGACCATATCAGAGTAACCGCTGTTAAATATATACCCCAGTTAGGAAGTGTCATAGTTGGATTCAATTTTGGTGCATTTCAAATTTGGAACTTACTGAATTTAGATTTGGAATTTACGTCCCAAGTCAATGTGGAATGCTTGCCAGTGACACATTTTGGATTTCAGGTGGGTTTTAAATAAATTTATTGCATTTTTATGTTAATTAAATAAATAAAAAAAAAAATATGTTAATTGCCTCTAGCTTATTGGTAGCAAGCTACTACTACTGTGCTGGGGTCGTGGGTTTGATTTCCGGGTCAGGGACTATTAGAGATAACAGTGTAAAATGCTTTTTCTCTGGATCTTTTGGGAATTTTCCACTTTTCCCAGTACCTCAGAGTTTGGTAATGTGCACAGAGATGTCTACAGCCTCTACACCTGTTAAATGGGCCAATAAATACCCAGTACCTCAGAGTTTGGTAATGTGCACGGAGATGTCTACAGCCTCGACACCTGTTAAATGGGCCAATAAATTTGTTGGTTGATTATTATTCTTTTCATTATAGTATTGTATTTGAGATTAATTCAATATTATAAATAAAATTGTATTTGTAATTTGTAAAATATGTATATTTGACCATTTCTTATTCCAGGAGCCCTGTGATGATCCTAGAGCTTTCTGCTACTTGTGGGTTGTGTTCTCTGTGATAGATAGATTTGAAGAGGAAGAATTTCCATTGGCTGTCATGTATTCGTTAACATACCAGGGCAAAAGGATGCTGTCTGACACAAAATGTTTATATCAGGTTAGAATTAAGTTGATGTACAATATTTTCCAAACATTATGTTGGTTTATAAGAATAATCACTATAATAAGAAAATTTAATAGGTACCCACTGCATAGCATTAAAAAGGTTTTATTCTGAAGTGTTAAGGAAAAACAAAGTTTCTATGATTTACAAATATTAATTTGTACAATTGTGTTGTCTTACTAATAGACTACAAGCCCATGTTAAAAAATTGATGGGTCATTTGAACCACCAGGTGACCTATCTAGAGCGATATAAGAGCATAAAATAATAAGATTCAGCACTATGCCGTCACTTGTAAGCTGTCCAACTGAGTGCAGGTGAGAATTCAAAAGTACAGGTAGACTCAGTACATTTTGGTCACATATTTTCGTACGGCATTCTTACCAACGATAGACCCATTAAAAATAATAAGAAAGCGCACAGTGCCGTACAAAAATGGTGCGCCACGAAGTCGGATTTTTTTTTTATTTTCCGACAATTACCGGGGTAAATTTGGTCATTTGATTTTGTACGGCATCTGTGTCATACTATTTCAATAATGCTTTCAATTCATTATTCCGCAACGCCGTACAAAAATCATGCGACAAGGGGAAAAAATCGAGAGTTGCAACCCCCTTTCTGTCCGTAGTCCAGGGGGTGATTTGAAAAAGTACGGCATCGGTTCCAAAACATTATGTAGCACTCAAAAGTACTATTAAAAGTAATGCCGTCAAAAAATGATTGTTCCCTTGAATGTATATCAATAATTATCTTAATTTCATCGTATTTTTTATTTATAAAGCTGTAAAATCATTTGAACCTGTACGGGAACTTTTTTTTTAACATGATATTATAAAATACAATTGTTATATAGTATTGCCGTTCAAAAGAAACCGTTCTAAAAAAAATTATAAAGAAATGCAAAAACTGAAATTTTGCAAATTATTGTAAAAATTTAAATATCATTGATTAATGAAATATAATAGTTTTATACATTTTATTTCTTGTTTTAAATAGTATTAACATAGATGAATTAGGAAAAAATGATGCCGTACATTTTTGTGCAAACCATATCTTTTAGGCTGATGAAATCAACGCTTCAATTTTGAGGGTACTTTATGGCCATCTGATACAGTACGGTATTAACATATTTTTGAAGAGGACAATTGATAATATGATAAAATCACTATGACGTCTAACTAAACTGAAACGGTGTGTATATTATGTCCAAGAATTGAAACTGTCAATCCCAGTATCAACAGTTTTATATACTTTTTGGTTTAATATATACTTCAAACATTATTGATACATACATATAATTGATTTGTTTCATTGTAATGATGTGAATAAATAAAACAATCACTTTTTTTCGAAAAATTCGATAAATTTAATGATAAAAATACAAAATACGGGTTCTCTTCTTCTCTTGTCTCACATATAATAATATCCCTGGTTAAAAAAAAGTATTCAAAAATATTGACAATGTTAATTCTCCATAAGATAAAGAATTAAAAAGTATTAAAATATTCAAAAATATTAAAAATAATTCAAATTTCATTATTTTGAATACTTTCTTAAAATTCATTTTTTTAATCAGGGATTACACAACACCATACAAATCCGTATGGTAACACCAAAGTTAACAAACTACCCTCACATATTTTATTATCAAAATATAAAGAAAAATTCACCTTACATTTCGTTATATGGAATTTAACTTTTTGATTTTTTCTTTTTCGGTTTTTTTTCCCCTTTGAACCAACGAAAATGTACGGCACATGAAAAAATATTATCTATGCATAAAATAATTTCAAAATAAGTTTATTTCATGTTGTGTCAAATCACCCCCTGGACTACGGAAAGAGAGGGGGTTGCAACTCTCGATTTCTTCCCCTTGTCGCATGATTTTTGTACGGCGTTGCGGAATAATGAATAGAAAGCATTATTGAAATAGTATGTCACAGATGCCGTACAAAATCAAATGACCAAATTTACCCCGGTAATTGTCAGAAAATAAAAAAAAAATCCGACTTCGTGGCGCACCATTTTTGTACGGCACTGTGCGTTTTCTTATTATTTTTAATGGGTCTATCATTGGTAAGAATGCCGTACAAAAATATGTGACCAAAATGTACTGAGTCTACCTGTACTTTTGAATTCTCACCTGCACTCAGTTGGACAGCTTACAAGTGACGGCATAGTGCTGAATCTTATTATTTTATGCTCTTATATCGCTCTAGATAGGTCACCTGGTGGTTCAAATGACCCATCAATTTTTTAACATGGGCTTGTAGTCTATAACTATACAATATAATTATTAACTTCTTTTTTTCTTTATATAATGGCAATCACTAACTTACCACCAAGAATATTAATTTTACCAGAAACTTTTAATTGCAGACTAGTAGATGTCTAAAACATTTTTGTTATGTTAGTACAAAAAAAACACACCAATTTGAGTAAAATTGAATTCTAACTATTGAATATTAATTAAGTTAATAAGTTTAACTATTATTATATGTGTATACTGCACCTAGAATTAGTCTAGGCATTTCTGAAACAGCTCCTTTCTTTTAGGAGTTCTCATCAGCAACAATACGTTTCCAACTGGAATTGGGTGGTTCGGAAGATGATGGATATCATGTTGGTGGCAGATGTGTCTCCTGCCACACATACTCTGTTAGTTCCACACTAGGCGATGAGGGGGAAGATAGTAAGTAATACGATAAATCTGTTTACCTTTAACTACAATAATGAAAAACTACATTTGTATGGCCTACAGATACTGGTTTCGCGTGTGGGTATTTGTATATGTGTTGTATGTGTATAACGGTACCCATGATACAGGTTAATCCTAGTGTGAAACTGTTAATAAAGTTTTTTTTTATGAAAGGCAAACAAACATGCATTTCACATTGATGTTAAGTGATGACTGCAGCCTATAGACACCCACACAAAGACTATGGTCAAAATGCAGATGCGTTACCACTCCTGAGGCCGGAGGTGTTATGCCTTTGTGCCGGAAATAACCGGACCACCTGACCGGGACACGATAGTGCTGAACACTACCATTTAGTGGCAAGTATCTTAGGTAATGCAGTTCTGTATTTAATAGAACTTACTGGTGGTAGAGCTCCAGTGACAGAGCTCGCGGGCGTAGGCACCACTGCATTACCTAAGATACTTGCCGCTAAATGGTAGTGTTCAGCACTATCGTGTTCCGGTCAGGTGGTCCGGTTATTTCCGGCACAGAGACATAACTATGAAAAATTTTTTAAAATAAGTTAAGTTTTTTAATGATTGCTTGGGTCCATAAATGATTGAGTACATGTTCAGAAAACCTTTAACAATGTAACATTGAAGAAACGTCCGGTCGGTGTCATGGGTACCTTATTGTATGTAAGTAAGTCTAATTTATAATGTTTTTTGAAGACCAGAAACTTTGATGGCACCAAACTAAGGCTTGAAGATTTACACTTTCTGACTTAAACATAATTAAACTTACAACTGCACTATCAGTAGAAAAACATTTTCTTTACAGGCATGTTAAACCTTTGTCAACTAGTTTGGGAGTGTTGGGGCGAGCACGAGGCAAGCGGATCTCATTATGGAATGCTGTTATTTGATCTGGATCAGTGGTACAAGGATCAGATGCCTGGTAAGTTTGGAAATTTTAAATGAATGAATACATTTTATTGTACACCAGAAATGAATCATGGCAAGTTTCATATATTGATTTGTACCAAAAGTTAGAAAAAGGTATGACATAAAACGAATTAGAAATATTATCTAGGGAACCTAAAGAACATTTTCTGGTATTTAAAATATTTTAAAAATACTTTTTCGGCTGGCAACACTGCTCAAGCTAACAGCTGTTCTTGACTGTCCCATATTTAAAATTAAATTATAATAGTATTTATTTGATACAATTCACAATTAAATGTATTGTATTACTTGTAATTCACTGAATTTATATAGTGTGTAAGTGTTTACGTAACAACTGTGTACCAAGTTAAAGATTTGTGAAAGACAATACTGGTGTCTGACATAACCTAACGTATGTAAAATTTGAATTACTAACTCACAAATAAGGCGTAAATCATTGTTATCTCCTTTGTTGAACCTTGTACAGAGTATTTAAGTACTCATATAAATAAATATTGATTTTAATGCTTGCGTACCAATTATTGCATTATTGGTAAAGAATATTTTATTTTTAAAGAAAAATGGAAAGAAAAATTTGACTTCAGGCGACGCTCGAACTCGCGACCTACTGAGAATCTAGTCCAGCCGCTCTTCCAATTAGCTCTTCCAATTGAGCTACTGAAGCCCTAGGGCTTCAGTAGCTCAATTGGAAGAGCGGCTGAAAGAGAGAGAAAATAAAATATATTTCACAAGCATGTGTTAATGCGAAATAATATAAAAACAATTATTATTGGTAAAGAAGTTAAGAGATTATTATTTCCTCTAACTAACTTCAAAACTGTCCAACAACCTCTTGTAATATTTAACCTACTGTAATAATTAATTTTATATTACATTAAAATGATGACTCGCAAGGCTTTATCTCGTCAAGATGAGTCCAGACATCAAATGACTTTGAGTGAATTAAAGGCCACCAAGGAGTTAGTTGAACAGTTCCATAGGGAAAGAGATGACAATGAGAAGGAACTGCTAGAAGTGTTAGCCAGGGATACTAAATTAAAAAAAGAAATGTCACAATTACATAGTGAATATTTATTAGCTTGCGAAGAACGGGACAAACTACAGTTGGTAGTAAACGGGTTCAACCAGTGTAGTGATGAGTATGAGCAGGCCCTGAGGCGCATCACCACACTGGAATTGGAGCTAAGTGAGGCCTATTCACATATTAACAAGCTTCAAGCTGAAAACCTTAATATTACAGCCTCACAGAACCGAAGTTTATTCGACGAGTTGGTCCAAAGTTCACCAAAACATGTAAATATCAGTCAACCATCTGTCACAATTGATTTAACCTGTGACACACCTGTACATAAGATTGCTTAAAGTCAAAATAAATTTTAAAAATATTCAAAATTAAATAAGTTTATTCAAAAAACTCAAAATTTAATTAAATTAAACAAATACTATACCAACAAAATTAAATTAAATTCAAAATCTTACCAAGATCTGAAAATGCAATCTGAACAATTAAAATCAAAAGATTTTTCTTATATATCTGAAATTGAGAAATTGGAAAAAAATGTAATAATTATATGGAGTTACTGTCATCTATGACATATAAATATGAGTTGTCTCAAAAATAATTAGGATAAGGGGCAATAAGGGGATAGCAAAACAAGGAGTGAAGAGTATGACTTAAAGACTTACAGCCAAATCAAACATTACTTAAATCTAAGTGGGATTTAAAAGTCTTTTGTCTCCATAAATACTTATAAACGATAGAGATAGATTATATTTGAGGGTTGCTTGAATTAAATGATGTTTTAATATTCAAGCTCAGGAATATTCTTTAAAGTATGAATGATTTATCATATACTAGCGGCCAGCCCCGGCTTCGCGCGGGTGCAATGTTACTTACCCTCTCCTATTCATCTTAGCGTGATCTTACATAGCCTATCTCGATACTACTACTATAGCCTTCCTCGATAAATGGACTATCTTACATAAATATATTTTTCAAATCGGACCCCTAGTTCCTGAGATTAGCGCATTCAAGCAAACAAACAAACGAAACTCTTCAGCTTATATTCGTACTAATCTATACTATGCTATAGATATAATAGTATTTTTATGTGTTACAGCAACGCAACGTGTGGAAAGCAACACATTCATGAGTGTGAGTCGATGTGCGGCGTTATCTGGCGCGGCGTCGTGCGTCACGCTCGACGCACGCGTCGAACCCGCCACCCTCACGCCCTACTCACATCCAAATAGACTCGAGGAGCATTTCTATCCAAATTCCTTGCAATACAGTAAGTTAGTATTGAAATGTTTGAAACGATTTAACGGTGGAATTTGATCAAACAAAGACAAACAGAGCTAAATTGTTCTTTCAATTTTTTTATTGTTAACAAATTTCTCATTATAGTATGGTTCTCGTAGAGGAGCCCCAAAAGGGGATTTTTCAAAATCCACCATAAAACAAAGTCATGCAAGTGATCTGTGAATTGCTGAGCTTTGTGATGAAATAGATTTTTGTATGTCTTTTGGAGCTTTTTTTCGATTACGAATATACAAAGAGAAGAAGCACGGGAGGTTGTTCATGGTTTGTCATGATCTGGCGCTTTGCACTTCCTGCCTATCCCGTAAGGGATTTGGCGTGAAGATACATACATATGAATATACACCTTATAAGTTCTTTCTACGTCTTTGGGATCATTAATTTAGGCTTGCCATTGTTTTTTTATCTGGCATTAGTGCTTACGTTGCTTCCAATTAGAATGTTAAACGCATATCCACAGGCTGTATCTGCCTCAACACGTCAGAGGCGATAGTACTCCACACGGCGGGTATCCAGCGTCAGATCATCGCGTCGCTGGAGGCTGCGGGGCCCGGTTGCCTGCTGGCCCCCGCGCGCCTCTACGTGGCCTGTCGGGCTGCTGGTCTAGCGCCACTCTACCCCAGCGTCCCCCTACCTCACGATCAGGTGAGATTCAATATTTATTTATTTATTTAAGGAGAACCAACAGCTTTTACAATCTTGATAGCATTGAAACAATTTGAAAACAGAGAGCTAATTATAGGTTCCCGCGAATATAAAACAATTTAGTATATCTTAAGTGTGTGAACACAACACACTAAACTGCATCTACATCTACGCACCCCATAAAGGTGAAAAACTTAGCATTAAAAGTATAAACTTTAAATATTTACTGCATAGAGTTTTTAAGCGTAAATAATTTAACAAAGAAAAAAGAAATAATAACAAATAGGAAAAAAAAAACTGTTATGTTATGTTAGCTATAAAGCAATTTGTCACTTTATACCTAGTTTAGTATGAGAAATTAGTTCTTCTCGAAAAACCTGTTACTCAACCGCCGTCTCGCCGATGCCACACTGGTGCCACAATATGAGCCTCATTACGTTAGAGAAGGTATTTCTAGTTGTGTTTAACAGGGTCTCCTGTGCGCTCGTTTACTTGTGGATTAGAACCACTTTACCCCAGCGTCCCCCTCTCACGGTCTGCCTCAACACGTCAGAGGCGATAGTACTCCACCTGAGCCTTGCGCGCCTCTACATCGCTTGTCGAACTGCTGGTCTAGCGCTCGCGCGCGCTCATCGCGTCGCTGAAGTAGCGGGCCCCGATTGTCTGCTGTGGCTTATACGCAACTTACGCGTTTTTTTTTAGTATTTAAAATTCTGTCGGCTTACTATGGCGTTGAAGTATCAGATTCCGGCTGTCTACCGTGACTTATACGCACGTTAAGCGTTTTTTTTCTTTTTATTTAAAAAAAAAATCGGTCGGCTTACTACGGCGCTGAAGTATTGGGCCCCGGCTGTCTACTGTGATTAACACGCATTTTTTGAGTATTAAAAAAATGTCTGACGGTTTACTTATAAAAGAATGAAATAAATATGTACTGTTTGTTACAACAGGACGATCAGCGTCGCTACATCCTGTGCGTGGCGCTGGAGGGGCGCCTGTCGCGGTTCCTGCGGCGGTGCGCGCACGACTGGGCCACCGGCACGCACGCCGCCGTCGGCTGTACCCTCGCCCTCCTGGTATGTTACAACAGGACCAGGATGACCGGCGTCGCTACATCCTGTGCGTGGCGCTGGAGGGGCGCCTGTCGCGGTTCCTGCGGCGGTGCGCGCACGACTGGGCCACCGGCACGCACGCCGCCGTCGGCTGTACCCTCGCCCTCCTGGTATGTTACAACAGGACCAGGATGACCGGCGTCGCTACATCCTGTGCGTGGCGCTGGAGGGGCGCCTGTCGCGGTTCCTGCGGCGGTGCGCGCACGACTGGGCCACCGGCACGCACGCCGCCGTCGGCTGTACCCTCGCCCTCCTGGTATGTTACAACAGGACCAGGATGACCGGCGTCGCTACATCCTGTGCGTGGCGCTGGAGGGGCGCCTGTCGCGGTTCCTGCGGCGGTGCGCGCACGACTGGGCCACCGGCACGCACGCCGCCGTCGGCTGTACCCTCGCCCTCCTGGTATGTTACAACAGGACCAGGATGACCGGCGTCGCTACATCCTGTGCGTGGCGCTGGAGGGGCGCCTGTCGCGGTTCCTGCGGCGGTGCGCGCACGACTGGGCCACCGGCACGCACGCCGCCGTCGGCTGTACCCTCGCCCTCCTGGTATGTTACAACAGGACCAGGATGACCGGCGTCGCTACATCCTGTGCGTGGCGCTAGAGGGGCGCCTGTCGCGGTTCCTGCACGACTGGGCCACCGGCACGCACGCCGCCGTCGGCTGTACCCTCGCCCTCCTGGTATGTTATGATTATATGTGCCTTCCAACATCACCTCTCTCATACGCTCACGGTGGCTCACACAAAAACACAGACACACACGCGCTTTTAGGGTCGGAGTGGGCCGGAAGCAGAGAATATGTAATAATACTACGCATAGAATGGACACTTCGACGTCCCGTCTGATTTCCTCTCCTCTGTCATCAACCCCTACCTCGAGAGGCAGTTGGTTGAACTTCTAAAAGATATTCTAATAAACATTTCAATAATTCAAACATTATTATTCCGCAACTGTCGCGCTCTTTCGTATGCTGCCATTTTTTTTCTTCTCTTGTGGCAAGAAGTCGGGTTGTGCTGCCCTACGTGCTACGCTTGTCTGTGCGCTTGTAAATACACGTCACTGCTTGATGTCTGTGTAATAGGTAAGCGTTTGTATGGAATTTTAGCCAAGTTTCCGCAGGGTGGCGGCTTATCACCTCTCGCCTCAGAACTAAGACTGGATAGCATGCCCGTGCCCGTGGCTTAAGAAGGATGCTTGCGGCGAGCCCCTTAAGCAGTGTTGCCAATACTTTATCAATTACTGTGTTCTATTACCGCTTTCGGGTCAATAAATCATCAAATCACGACATACGGCTTTGGTTGGCCTTTGGCTATGAATTGGATGTTGACGATAATTGCCGTAGCATTGGCAACACTTTTCGCAAGCCAGATCTATGGGTAGGGCCGAGTAAGCTAGATCTAGTGATGCACGCACACAACCAACGTCCATCAGTATGAGTCCATCGGTTTCGGCCGCTCACGCAACCGCCGTCGCACTTTAACCCTCCGGGATACAAACTACAAAAAAAAAATGATAATATGGATTGTCTTGTAAGACACGGCATTGCAATTTATATATCCTTAATTTTGTGTCAAAATCTGATTTTCTATTTTGAAGATTTTTGCCATTGTACAAAAAAGTACTTATAATGTGGTCTCCTTATATTATTTTTTATTTTAGGTGGACTGGTGTTGGCAACGTGCAATAGAATTGAAGGAAAACGCAAAAGAGCTCACCGCTCCACTATTTACCACGTCCAATTTACCAGACAGGTTAGTGCACCTAACCATAATAAATGCAAAACCTATAACTTGGTTACAATAAAGTGCTCTGCTCTAGCTATCGTGTCACGATTGTAGAACGGAATTTACTAATGCTATAATATGTAAAATGTTTTCTGTGGTTCTTTCCTCACTCACATAATACCTTTATGTGAGTGAGGAAAGAAGTTTTACTGGTGGTAGAGCTCCAGTAACGGAGCTCGCGGGCGTAGACACCACCGCATCACCTAATATACTTGCCGCTAAATGGTAGTGTTCAGCACTATAGTGTTCCGATCAGGTGGTAATGTACGGCTCTGTTATTTCCGGCATAGAGGATATAACACCTAATCCCTCAGGAGTAGCAGCGCATCTGCATTTTGACCTCCGGTCATTGTGTGGGTGTCTATAGGCTGCAGTCATCACTTAACATCAATGTGAACTGCACGCTTGTTTGCCACTTTTATTACATTAAAATATATATTATATATGTTCGCATTGGCACTAAATTAATTCTACAAGGTCAAAATGCAGATACGTTGTAGCTACTGCTGAGCTCTAAGCCTGGGTTTGCACCAAGATATTTGTTTCAAGCTATTGTAACACTTCACATCCTTCTCTAACTTTAGCAGATTTCTTCAAGCAAGAGAAGGATGTGAAATGTTACAACTTAAACAAATATCTTGGTGCAAACCTGGCTAAGTTGTTTAAGGCCTCGCGCGCTCCAGCTAACTTACACTTCAAATCCTTCGCATTACACTACACCTTAAATAGCAAGCATCCATAACGAATTTCTCTTCAAATACTCGAATATTTATTTTTCAGGAATATGGTACGATGTCTTGAGCATTGTGTCCAACAGTTGACGCAGTTGACTGGCCTTTTGGACGCTATTCTTACCAAGTGTTGCAACTTGATTGTGCCTGATGGTATGTTTTGAAGCTTATTTTTGTATCTACATAAAACAATAAATGTTTATCTGTAAATAAGTCTGTAATCCGCGAAAAACAGGAAACTTATTTTGCTAACTTTGAGTTGTCAATGCAACTTATAGTTTGATTCAATATCGTTAAAGTATAACTGGACGAGCTGCATGTTACTTTAAAGTACTAAAGTAGCCATATTTGCTAGTCTAGAGTCTAGACTATACCAGAGCGGTTTACATGTAAAGATAAACTGGAGATTTTATATTGCATTGGCTGAGTTAGGTTAAATAACTGTCCTGGTTATTTGGTTACTGGTCCACCTATATAGTCTGAGAATAGCGTAAAGCGTCAATGGCTGTCTGTCTTTTTGCGGTGTCTTAGAATTACCTCCGCCTTTACGATGAACACATTCATTTCAATATATTATTTTAGGCTAATTGTGAACATAATCGGTAATTTCCAGTGTCATGTTGTTCATAAACCCTCCGATTGGGGATCTTTTTAGTTTTACCAATACGACCCATATAATTTTGCAGCACTCAGCGAAATTGAAGAGAAACACCTAGGCGTGGGCACAGTGTCGTTATACTTGCAAGTGGTGCAGTGGATGGTCGGCGTGGGACTAGTACCGGAGCGCCACGACGAGTTCACCGCGCTGCCCTATCCTGCCGCGCAACTACGTAGTCTTTATGACAAGAGGTGAGTCACGTTAGGCTGAGACCACACTGCAGCGCCTATAACAGTAGTAACAACGTCCGGATTCGGTACGGCGGAATCAATCCGCCGACAAAATCCGCAGATCGCAACGGACTTGATTAATAATCTTAATTTATGTCCGCCGGAATCCTCTAAACACAGCCAGCTTTGGATCATAGCGTACGTGCTCAAAATCCTGGCCCAAAACTTGCCACAACTAACAGTTCTGGGCCGCCCTTATCCGGCAATTCACCAAGTCGTCAGTCCAACTCGTGGAGATGTGCCTGCAAGGTACCCTACTCTTCGTTTTCCCGCACGCAAAACTTGCTGGAACTCAAAATTTTGTTATATTTTATTTGTTTACAGACGTCTAAAGCTTAACCGTCTCCAAGATAAGTCTTCTGATGAGAATACAGTGACGAAATCCTGTTCGTTACTGTACATCGATCAACTGATCGAACATGAGTTCGGCGGCGAGACTATTCATGAGTGAGTATTTATACAACATTTATTTTATTTATGTAACAATTAGTAACGAGCGTATTGATATTTCTGGGTACATTACCAAACTTTGAGGTACTGAGAAATTTCCAGAAAATGGAAAAATATCAATAAAACCTTCGGATTCCAAAGGATTCCACTTATTCGTTCTCTCTCTCTCTCTCTCTCTCTCTCTCTCGATAGTGCCAAGCCACGCGACACGCGCGTCTGCTGTGTATGCGTACATTGTTTTGTCGTGTCCGTGTTTATGTAGTTTAAGTTATTTTTAATTAACTTACCTCAAGAAAAGGTAGAAAAGATAACTGCCTCAGTAGCCTAGTAGTAGCAGGTCACTACTACTACGCTGGGGATCAGGGTTCGATTCCCGGGTCGGGGGCTATCAGAGATAACGGTTTAGAACCCTTCATCTCTGGTTCTATTGGGATTTTTCCATTTTCTGGAAGTTTCCCATTACCTACAGGCTCGCCACCTGTTACATGGGCCAAATGTAATCGGCGAATCTTGTATTTTGCATGTATGCTTGAATGCATGCATTTACCTCTGGAAATTGATGAAATATGCTTAACGCTATCTTTATGTACAACTGTGTTTACTGTATAATTGTCAACTGTAATAAGCAAATAAATAAATTTATTTATTATTTTTATTACCTCTGCCTACCCCTTCGAGGATTACAGGCGTGAAGTTACGTTCAAAAATGTCGTGCGAAAAAATGAGTCAACATTCCAATTGTGTCCTCGTGCAGGATGTGGGAGGCGGGCGGGGGTGGCGGGTGTGGCGGGGGCGGAGGCCTGTACCCGGCGCCGACGCTGGGCGCGGTGCTGCGGCTGTACCTGGCGCCGCACATCGCGCACGAGCACAAGCACTCCCTGCTGCTCTACCTGCTGCTCGACTACTCCATGATCTACGACGATCTTAGGTTACTGATCACTATTTTTACTACATTTTACCGGTGGTAGAACTCGGGTGATGGAGCGCGCGGGCGTTGCCTTTGCATTACCTAATATACTTGCCGCTAAATGGTAGTGTTCAGCACTATCGTGTTCTGGGCCGGTGGAAATGTACGGCTCTGTAATTTCAGGCACAGAGGCATATCACCTAATGCCTCAGGTGTGGCAGCGCATCTGCATTTTGACCTCTGGTCATTGTGTGGGTGTCTATAGGCTGCAGTCATCACTAAAATCAATGTGAACGGCACGCTTGTTTGCCACTTTTATTGTAGTTTTGAGTAGCCGTAGCGTTTATTACCGATGCGAAACAGTCTGTCATTTTTGCGGAGGGAAATACGTGTGACACACCCTAGTCCTACAAAAATCGTCTATTACTACGAAACTCACACCGTGACTTTAACAAAATACATAAATAATTTCATGCCCACATTTAAATATCTGGGCGACAGGCATAGGACCGTTTGGTCTTGTACTTTGGCAGACTATGCCTACATATGGCTACTCCCCTCCGGTCCGCCGCAACCGGTGGCACGTGTTGCTCTTGTAGGTTACAAATATCGATTTTTACTATAACTAGCGATCCGGCCCGGCTTCGCACGGGTTGTATTTATAACATTGTAGGGACACGCCCGACTTCTTCGACAAAAATCGTGATATCTCGGTAAATACGAGTACAATATTGATAAATTATATATATAAACCTTCCTCAGAAAACGCTCTTTCCAACATTGTTCGGTTGCCTGACTCCAGTAGTGGAAGAATCCCCCCCTCCCCCCCCAGTGGAAGAAAATTCTTCCGCTAGTGGGGGGTGGGGGGGTCATCACGTCCCGACCCGAGCCAGCATTTTTTTTAAAGCATCTGTCCCCTTTTTGTATGATAATATAAAATAATTTATGACCAATAAATAAGCTTTAAGCGAATAACAAAGTAGGTATTTGTGTACCTATCACTGTGTCATAATCATAACTGACTTATTACTTGGCTAAAAATATTGGTTTCACACTGCAATAAAAACAATTTCTAATACAGATATGAAGCTGTGATCCGTCGATTGATGCAGTTCCCTACGATGTTCGGCCTGAGTAACACCGCCATCAAAGCAACGCAAGCTTTTTGGCATCTTGACCACAGGGACTTCGATGTAAGTTTATTTTTACGATAATTTAGTGCAATTTCTTTAACTTATCATGCTGTATTAATAACTTTTTTTGTTGTAAATTACACTGTGTTGCTTTTTAGCGGTTCTTATGTGGTTGCCATATTGAAGGTTGCGTGTTCATTTGGTTGAGAGAAGAAATGAGTAGAGAGTTGGTGATCCAACATGGGACTACTCATTTCTTCTCAACTGTGTTAATTCCGCATTATATGGTGATCACATCATATAATGCGGAATTAACACAGTTACATTTTTGCGGTTATTTTAGGCGGGTTGAGGTGCGTGTGCGCGGCACTATGGTGTAGGGACAACTGGCGAACGAACGCCAAGCTTGCGGCGTATGTTTATATTATAACACTGAATAATTTGATTATGATAAGAATTGTGACGCTACAGCTGTAAGCCTAGTTTATAGCAATTAAAATAAACAAATAACCAAATGACAATTGTTTACCAAAGTAAACAAGTCTGCCTGAAAACCTTTCATGACTTAACCGCTGGACTAAACTCGAGCTGGTTAAGATGTAGCCTGTGAGGGTCCACTTTTAATTTGCAGCTTTGTCATATAAATAGATACAATTCCAGAGATTATCAATTTTTTCGAGTTTTACAAGTTCATTAATACAAAAATAATTTTCTTATATGAGGCCTAAGCTGTTATGTCGCCATACATTACCACCTGACAGGAACACGATAGTGCTGAACACTACCATTTTGCGGCAATCAGATTAGGCAATGCTATGGTACCCTCGAGCACCGTCACAGCAGCTCTACCACGAGTATAAATACGTATAACTATGTTGTCAGTAAACTCGGTTGTCGGACGATAATTTAAAATGATAACTTCATAAGAAGACATGCGTCACAAGCCGAACGCTTATTCCGATTGTGCCTCTCTATCACTTGCGCGCTCGGCTCATCCGGAACGTGACACTTTTTAGTGCGTGCAGCCAGCGTTCATCGATTTACAAGACGTTTTTACGTCAAATATAATGGAATGACTCGTTATTTCCCCAGTTCGCCCTAGACCAGTTGCAATGTCTGACCGGCAACACGCTCTCGGACTGGCAACACAACGTCGTCCTATCGTCTCTGCTGGCCCAAAAGAAGACCCAAGCGGCCCTCCAATACCTCCACGTCCGGAAACCGGCGCCCGTGCAGAACAAAATGCGAGATAAAAACGGCGAAGTGATGGAGTTTCCCCGCGCTAACGATCACGATAAGCTGGAGGATTGGCAATGCTGCTGTAATCTTTACTTGGCTAGAGGATTGGTGTTCGAGGCGTTGGACGTCGTGAGGATGTGTGTGCAGAGCGCTGGCACTTTGGAAGATAAGTTGCAAGTGCTGAATTTCTTCTTTAGAGGTTGGTTGTTTTTTGTTTTTATTTGCAGTTCTTCCATCTTGCTACAAATATTTTACACACGTAAAATATTTGTACTTTGGTCGATGTTAGTCTGTCGATCTAGGAATAGAAAAATGTACTTTATACTGTCCTAATAAAATGTTTACATGGGATACGTAAAACAATCTACGCGTGCTACATCGCAACGTGTTTTTATTTTTTGTTGAAATTTACAAACTTTTACAAAAAAAATTGTAAGAAACATGATTTTATTTTGGTTGTCTGTAGAGTCGTGTGAGAATATGTCATAAGAAAACATTTGTCACAAGCAATCATAATTTTAATCTGTTAATTTTTGACAACATATTTATTTTTTCATTTGTAGGGTGCCGCAACAGTGGTCAATTATCTAAAGTTCTTCAGGTGACGTTGTCGCCATTCGAAGAGGAGGTGTTTATAAAGTACCTTCAGAACTGCAATGAGCCGCAAACATCTGATATCCTAGTCATATACTACTTGCAACAAGCTAGGTAATATTTTTGAAGTGATTTTTTTAAAAGCATTGTTGTGATTTGAAACTTGGTGAAACCAAAGAGCAACAGTAAAAAGAAACAGACATAAATTCATAAGATTTAACATGGGTATTTTCTCCCATCCCATCCCAGGACGCATTGTACTGTTTCTGCGCGCATGCGTAGTAAAAAGCTTGAGTTTTTGAAAGTTTCACTTCTTTTTGATTTATAAAATATAGTTTAGTGCTGTACTAGCAAAACTTTAATGCCACCGAGTGAAGTTGCCTGTGTAAACCTTGCGCAAGTCTCTTACCTCGCAACAACCACACAAGGCGATTTTGCGGGCGGGTCAGTAGAGCGTTATCTCTTTCACACCTTATTTGTGTGACGTTTGTCGACCATTTTGATCGAGTTTTAACCGATACCGGAGTATCGTATGCTTACGTAGGCAGTGAGCAGCAAAGATAACACTCTACAAAATCGAAACTACCCGATTATCTTTTCCGTAGGCTCGACGTGCAATATTTTTTACTGGTTACTGTAAATTGTCCCCCCCCCCCCCCTCCCTTTGGGGTATGGTTATGGTTATTTATACAAATTTAAACAATACCACCCGGCCGACACCGGTGAATTTCATACAAACGCTTATTCTGCTTACCTAGTAATAGAGACCAAATTATGCGTTTGTATGGAAATTTGGCGGAGTGTCCGCGGTGTGCTTCTACACAGATATCAATCAGGATGTATTTTTACACGCACACACACAGTTGCCCGCTCGCGACCTCAGTGCACGAAGATTTTGGCATGGGACTCAAGGGGAGGTGCGAGCTGCAAGAGGGGAAATCAAGCGGGACGTGGAAGTGTCCATTCTTTACGTAGTATTATTACATATTATCTGACAATACTAAGGTCGCATTCTGACGTAGTCGGTCCCGCACCGCAGGTACATAGAAGCGGAGCAGTACAACAAGAAGCTAAAGGCGCGTAAGGCGGACGGCAACGAAGACCTAGGAGACGCCCGCGACGCGCTAGTCGACGTGGTGTGTGCCGCCCTCCCGAACATCGCGAACGTCGTCGCCGCCGCCACACGCACAGAGTTCGAGCCGCACAGTATGTACACCTATATCTCCCGTACAGTAAAAACCGGCGTAGGTTCCACCTCATTACCTAATCACTCTGCCGCCAAATGGTAGTATTTGGCGCTGTCGTGTTCCTGTTAGGAGCCTTATTCTCGTAACATAAAGTCGCTGAATTTGAATTAAATCGGCTCGCTGCCTTGTCCTAATACAGGCCTTGCGCATTGGCTAAAGCAAGACAGCGAATCGATTTAAGTGCGATTAACGATTTTATGTTACGAAAATTCTCTTCACTGGCGTGCCACAAGGCGGTATTATCTCTCCTCTGTTATTTTCACTTTTTATAAACTCAGTTACTCATAATCTCAACTGCTCTTACCATTTATATGCTGATGATTTACAGATTTATGCTCATTCTCATTTTGATGATATTAATCATGCCATTAGCATGTTGAATGCTGACCTTACAGCTCTCTCTACTTGGTGTCATAAATTTGGTATCTCTGTGAACACCAGCAAATGCCAAGCAATTATCTTAGGAAGTCCGTATCATACGAGTAAACTTAACCTAAATGATATTTCTCCGCTGTTTTTTGATAATAACCAAATTTCTATATCTGATAATGTTAAGGATTTAGGTATATACTTAGACGCTACTCTTAACTGGAACAGCCAGGTTAATAATATTTGTAAGAATACCACTGCCACACTGCGTTCTCTGTATAGGTTTAAGAATTTTCTGCCGCGCAAAACAAAACTCCTCTTAGTACAATCGCTTGTCCTTCCAGTCATTGATTATGGAGATGTTTGTTACTCCGATGTATCTCAACAACTTCTAGACAAATTGGATCGTATCCTTAATAATTGCATCAGATTTATTTACGGTCTCCGTAAATTCGATCACATTTCTTCTTACCGCGCCAAACTCAATTGGCTTCCTATTCGTCAGAGAAGATCCATTAGAATCCTTTGTTTACTTTTCTCCATTCTTTACGATCCACTGTCTCCCCATTATCTTAAGTGTAAATTTAACTATCTCGGCAATTCCCATGACCTCAACCTTCGTTCTTCTGAAAATCTCATTCTAGCAGTCCCTTCTCACCGTACCGGTTTCATGTCTAACTCTTTCGCTGTTACAGCTATCAAGCTCTGGAACATGCTACCTTTCAATGTTAAAAAAGCTCCGAGTAAATTTATATTCAAACGTAATTTACAAAAATTCTTCCGGGATGCACCGTCCTGACATCTGAAATAATTTAATTTTTTTTTTTTTTGCTTATAAATCATCTTAACCATTGTGCTATCATGTTTATATTTATATATATATATATATATATATACATATATAATGTAGGTTATTATATTATTTTATATATATTGTATATATTTATATACATATCTATGTATTAAACATTGTTATTTTATGTTATATATATATATATATTCATTTCATATATGTATTGATAATTGTAAGTTTATATACTTTTAACTTTGTTGTAATGTTGTTATAGATTTAATAATATTACATAATATAGCTTTTAATTTATAGCACCCATTTCGTTGATCTCTTTTCTACCCAAAGGTTGACTGGTAGATAATGCCTTAGTTGCGTTAAGTCCGCCTTATGTACAGTTCCTTCTTTTGTGCATTAAAGTTACTTAAATAAATAAATAAATAAATAAAATGAGGCCCTAGATAGTAATGTATGGCCCTGTAATGACTATCAGAGACATAACAACTAAGGTTTCAGAAGTGGCAACGCATTTGCATTTTGACCTGTGAACTTTATGTGTCTATGGCTGCAGTCATCACTTAACATCAATGTGAACTGCATGCTCGTTTATCACCTTCATTATATTAAAGAACTGCTTTTTTGCATAACTTGCAGAAATATGTTTTACATGTTTTGATTGTAAATCCTTGTACGTTGCATAAGAGCTATTAAAATATATATTTTATTGAAATAAAACTATTTTTATCTCGCGTACCTATATTAAAAGAAGGTATTATATTTCCTATATTTCTCAATTTTATTATAGCTCGCCGCTCCAATCTAAGAACACATTGTGTCTTTTGTTTCAGTTATCGCACCAAAACCCATGTCCGTTTACGTCAAGGCAACATCTCCGAAAAACACTTTCACGTATAAATCTTCCTTCATACAGGTATATGTAACGAAATGTGCTATTATGATTATTTATAAACATCTTAATCCTAAGTTACATACTTAACTCCGAAAATAATTTTGTTTTAATTGAAAGTGAAAGTGGGACTTTGTAAAAAAATATTCTATATTGAAATGCAGTTTTCACATCTGCCGGCACTGCCCGAGTGCAATCCGTATTTTTTTTTTTCAAATTTTATTTTCTTCATATGTTTATCTCTGCAATTTTTATAAATGTATAATAATATCCCCAGGACACCATAGAAAATGCAAGTGAAACATGGATGAACAGACCGAAGATGAGACGCGGAATGAAACGAGCGTTGAATATTGAAGATACACCATTTATTTGCACGCCGAAACTGAGCCGGAAAAAGAGGTAAGCAAACAAAATGTTTACTAATACAAAAAATCACATTTGCCTAGATTTATCATAGAGCATTTAAATTTTATTTATTTTTATATTATAATAGAAGACAAACTCATTTTCTAATTTGGACATATATTTTTTTTATGTATGGCAAACAAGCTTACAGTTCACATTGATGGTAAGTAATACTGTGGCCTATTTGAAACCAGAGATTTCAACGTAGATGCATTATCACTCTTCAGTCTTAAGGTATTAATGGTCTCTACAGGGTTAAATATATCTAACGCATAAATCGTCAAAGGTGAGTTAGGTACGTTGAGACTAACAACTTTTGTTCTATGACTTGCCAAAACGCAGTACATCACATCATTCAAATGGGACTTGTATCAATTGTTAGCGCTACGATTCATAGGTATATTTTTACATAGGTACAAACGTCAGCTGTTTACGTAACGGTTGGAGCGGGAGGGGGGCACACGCAAAGCGCGGTCAACTCCTATCGGTACTAGCATATTATAGCGTGATGTGTTTACTTAGACACTCAATGTGAAGTTAAAAGGTATTAAAATTCCAAATTCTATTTATTATTTTTTGGATGGTAAAAAAAATATTGAATTAGAAAAAGTTGTATAACAAAAGTGTAAGTCTTGATGAGCCAAAGCCTCACTTTAAGAATTCGGCGCTAGTTACAAATAACCCTGTATACTCCTAAATATGCCAAGTATACTAATTTCAAAAGGAAAGTATCAAAATATCAGAGTTTTGGATTGATTTTAGACATGATTTAATTTAAAACACATACTAATGTTACCAAACGATTCCTTTTCCAGCATATTCACAGATCAAATGAGCTCAGAGGCAACTCCGCCGAAGCGAGCCAAGTTGGACTTGAGTGGCACGCCCAAAACACCGAAGACTCCCGCGTTGAAAGTGAGCGCTAAGCTCACCGAACAAATGGCGAAGTTACTAGACATGCCCGACGTAAGGAGCCCCGTGTTCAAGTACGATCGGAGTGGGGCGCACACGCCGCAGAGTATACTCAAGGTGAACTTTGTCTGATTATGTCTTATATACCGGAAGACGAAGCGTAGGCAAGCTACTGGTGGTGGAGCTCCAGTGACGGAGTTCGCGGGCGTAGGCACCACCGCATTATCTTATATACTTGCCGCTAAATGGTAGTGCTCAGCACTATCGTGTTCCGGTCAGGTGGTAATGTACAGCCCTGTAATTTCCGGCACATAGGCATAACACCTTAGGCCTCAGAAGTGGTAACACATCTGCATTTTGACCTTGGTCTTTGTGTGAGTGTCTATAGGCTCCAGTCATCACTTATCTAAGCTATTCAGCATTTTTAGTATGAACGAATTACAAACTTTTACGTTTAAAGTACTTTAGTGTAAGTAGATTCAGATTAAATATTTTTTACTTACACTTTTATTTTCCAAACGAAATCTATACAAATAAATAAAATTGGAGTGGTTGTTTGTAATATTATAATAACCGCTTTTTACTAAATGCATATATATGTATACACGGTACATATACCAAAACAACATTTTTTACAATTTTTGTCTCTCTGTCTGTCTGTCTGTTTGACGGGGCTAATCTTGGGAACGGCTGGACCGATTTTGACGGGACTTTCACTGGCAGATAGCTGATGTGACAAGGAGTAACTTAGGCTACTTTTATCTCCATACATACATACAAATAAGTAGATTGGAGTGTATCCGACTTTAACGGGACTTCCACGGGTAGGTAGCTGATGTAATAAGGAGTATCTTAGGCTACTGTTATCTCCATACATCCATACATACATACATACCTACATACAAATACGTAGAATTGGAGTGTATGCGACTTTGACGGAACTTCCACGGGTAGGTAGCTGATGTAATAAGGAGTAACTTAGGCTACTTTTATCTCCATACATACATACATACCTACATACAAATAAATAGAATTTGAGTGTCTCCAATTTTGACGGGTCTTTCACTGGCAGATAGCTGATGTAATAAGGAGTAACTTAGGCTACTTTTATACTAGCTGCGCCCACGACTTCCTCCGGGTAGATACTGAACAATAATATTTTTTCTCACGTGGACGAAGTCGCCTGCACAGCTAGTACTAAAATAACCGCTTTTTACTAAATGCATATGCATGTAATAATAATAATAATGGCAACCCATTATACGTCCCACTGCTGGGCACGAGTCTTTCCCGTTCTTGGGAGGAGGCCTAGGGCCTAGAGCTTACTGCACCACGCTGCTCCAATGCGGATTGGTGGAGATACGGGTCAGTGGCCAACCGCTGTCGGATGTTTTCAAACCACCCATAAGGCCTCCGACAAGGTTTAACGAGGAGATTTGGCGGGAACCTTGAAAGAGGCGTGTGGTGCTCTTATTTTATTTCATTTTCTTGGTGTATTTTGGAGTTATCTATACATATAATAAAACAGTAAAACCCGCGTGTCTGTACATTGTATATATTTACAAAAAACTAATTGGGGGCGATGTTAAAATAGTATTAGAACACTTTTCAATGATTTTTAATTTTATTGTCTGTCTGTTTGTCCCTTTGTCCAGGCTAATCTCCGAAGATACTGGACGGATTCGAATGAAACTTTTTGTGGTGTATAGATACTAACTGGCCAACATTTAGGCTACTTTTTACTGCGGGAAAATCCCTCATTCCTACTGGAATCTCTACATTTAATAAAATCGTAGGAAAGTCAAAACTGTACATTGAATATTTTTTAAAAGAAGCACGTCACCTTCTCGACGGTTACCAAAACTGGGATTACACCCTCGCGGAGGCAAGCGTCAGTGACGGAGAAATATCGCCATCATCTGTCTGAAGATTTTCTACGAGCTTTGAGACACGTGCTACTGGAGACGAAGTCGAAGTAACTAATGAACGCATGCTGAACACCTGTATTAGTTCATTTCAAGATGTGGTAATTTCCACCACCGATTAAACTATCGAATATAGATTACCAGCTCCCCAAATCATCACCGCATCAAGACCGTAGAAATTGGGAGTATATCGCTGAGACAAATTACGATCCGGGCGAAATGACCATGTCGCTTTGATCTCTTCAGAGCAAAAACAAATTTATGATACCGTCCGCGAAAGCGTTGGGCAAAACCAGGGTAAAATGTTTTTCTCCTGGATTTTGGATGCTCCTGGTGGAACAGGAAAAATATTTGTTATCACTGGCATACTTGCAGAGGTCAGGAGGCAAGGTAAAATTGCTATTGCTGTAGCGTCGTGGGGAATTGCTGCCACACTGCTTCCGGATAGCAAGACAGTACATGCCATGTTAAAAATTCCCTTATATTTAGAGAGCGCCGAAATGACGTTTTTGGTGTGTCATGTAACAGTGATAAGGGACACGTGCTCAAGGATTGCTTGATTGTATGGGACGATGGCCAATAGAAAGGCAGTTGAGGCCGTGGACAGAACCCTGCAGGACATCCGCAGGAACGAACATTTGAGTGGGTGGTGTCACATTACTGTTCACTGACGATTTCCGGCAAACGCTTCCCGTTTTGACGCAAAGATCGAGGGCTTTCGAGATTAATGCTTTGTTGAAACGATCTTAACGAGTTCGTACTTACGCTGCGCTTGACCATTAATGTGAGAGCTCGGCTCGACGACAATGCACGGGCTCAAGAATTTTCCGATGTCCTTCTAAGTCTTCGCGGAAGCACTCTACCAGAAGAGAGAGGTGGATAGGTGGTGTTTCCAGAACCCTCGACAGAGATGTATCCAGGAGAGAAGAACTCATTCTCGGTGTCTACGGGGACATTAGTCGTATACCGCACCAGCAGAATACGACGTTTTGGGTGTGTAAGCGGGCCATTTTGACGCCCAAAAATGATCAGGCTGCAGCAATTAATAGGCAATGAAGTGGTCTATACCTCCATAAATACTGTCATCGAGCAAGATGACGCCACACATTATCCCATGGCATTTCTGAACTTCCTGTCAGCAAGCGGACTTCCATCGCATACCATCAAGCTGAAAGTCCCGATTATGCTTCTTCGGAACTTATTTCCTCCGAAGTTGTATAACCCGGGACCCGGCATTGGCGAGGCAGTATTTATACCACGCATTCCCCTTATACCGCATAAATACACATTCCAGTTCAAGCGCGTACAGTTGAATGTTTGCTTCGCGATGACCATCAATAAGTCCCAGGGGCAGACACTGAGGTCAGCGGCCTCAGGACAAGTTGCTTCTCACACGGGCAACTGTACGTCGCTTGCTACCGCGTTACCAGTCCTGTTTCTTTTTATATTTTGGCTCCTGGCAGAACAACTACCAACGTAGTTTATAGGAAAGTGTTGTAAGGTTTGATACCTTTGTACGTATTTTCACTCTTTTGTGTCCGGGAATATATTCCTGCATTATTTTGTCTATTTCCTTCAGTCACATCTTATGACTGAACCAAAGAATATGTAATAATACTACTAAACTCAGCAGGATTCCCATATGACTCCCTTCACTTGCTTCGCTTGCAAAAAAAATTATACTTTTAATTTAATACTATTTTAAAAGTTAAAGTTTTAAAGCTTATAATGCTAAAGCTACACTGGTATCTTATCTGGTATGTTTGGTGCTGTAGAGCCTTCACGCAGACGACGTTGCGGGCAGCTGCTAGTATTTCATAAAATTGATGGTATTTTGTTGGATATAGGTTTATTGCAGTGCCTGTGTATAGTGAAATAGAATAACAGTGCGAAAACACGGCTTGTCAGGTTGCCTCCAAAACTTCATTGTAAATGTTCTAGTAAAGTAGCCATCGCTTTACTCGAATAAGTGACTGTGACTGATTGACTGATAATTGACCGACTGATTCTTACATTTACGCTGCTTATGATGAATACGAAATATCGTTTTACTTGACACTGGCAATATGCGTAATAGCGATGCCAGTGATTGCGATGCGTAATAGCGATTTTTTTTTTCTAATATAAATTAGAAAAAAAAAAGGTTTAACGACTGCTATTTCGTGATAGCAACCGGGACCGACGGCTTAACGTGCCCTCCGAATCACAGAAAAAATAGCTGCGAGTGTAATTATATTTTATTTTTTTATTATTAATTTTTGAATCGTACAGACGCGAAGACTGGACTCGGATCGCGAGCTGGCGTCCCCGGTGGACTCGCGCTACCTGGCCGACACGGACGACGACGGCGACACGGCCAGCAACCACACGCAATTCAGCGACTCCACTAACAAGTACGCTACACTCCCATACTGTAGAAGCCACACGTCTATGGAATTCCCCACACGAGCATCTCCGCGAATTCGCCCCTCTCTAATAGGAATAGCTGAGGGAGAGAAAAGATTATGCACAAAAAAAAAAAAACAAAGGTTAAAAAAAACAAAAAAATAGAAAGGGAAAAAAAATAAATAAAAAAAGGGAAAAAACGCCTCCACGCATTGGGGGCAGATAGGCCCGGGAAACGAGGCACACCTCGACCCCCGAACCATCCATTATTTATCGTAAGATAATCTAAAATAAAACATAATAATATAATTATTATTATGTTTTATTTTAGATTATCTTTTAGTTTATTTATATGTAAATCTTTTAATTATTTATTGTTCTAAATTTTGATCTGTAGAGAAGGGGTGTACCCCTTACTTTCCCCTTTACATTTTTTCCTCTATTGAATACTTTGTAACTCTTTTGTGTATTTCTTTGTATTCTAAACTGGTGTACAATAATGTTATATGTTTTGTTACACTTTTTATAGAAAATTTTCCGTTAATTGTACTCATTAATCATTTATAATAATATTATAATAAGATCCTCATTTAGAGAGTGATATAGAAAATGCTATTGAAATTTAAGTTCAATATTGACTTATATTGTAACTGAACAGAGACTTGGGAAAAATAGTCATTATGAGACCCCAATTTAGGGGGTCCTATAGAAAAGAAACTGAACAAAAAACAAAATGTTGTATTCTTAACTTCAATATTAGCCGAGATCCTCTTCCAATAGCTCATGAAACTATAGATTAATAAGTGGGTTAGAAAATGATACTTAAACTAAGCATATAACCAAAATTTGGAGTCCTTAGCTACCATATTGACTGAGACCCTGTTGACAACTTCCAATCAGAGCTGAATATCTTGGAAATTATTGCTGTTGAAACCACTAAACATAGCCAAGAACCATCTATACAAACAATGCTGTTCCATTTTAGGCACCTAAGATTCACGATACCAATGGGTTCTGACGGATCCACGCCGTCTCCTGACCCTATACCGTCGACACTCGTGCACATGAGTGAGACAGAGAGAAAATCTTCAATAGGACCGACAGAGACGGGTAATGCTGAAGATGATAAGGGGATTACGGTGAGATGTGCTTGTTTTCGTTGTTTGTTTTTTCAACATCGAAATGGTCCAATCCACTTATTTTAACGTGGTAACGTGTATAAACATTTTTTTAATAAAATTTCATTTTGTATTTAGAATGACTTGAACAACATGATGTATGTTGTTTTAAAATAATGCTTCTTAATTTATTGTTTTATTTTGAAATTTACACAATATTTTACTATTTTATGTGGATAATAACTATGAAACAGTTTAGGTTTTGTATCTACGTTAATCATAATGTGGTTACAAAAAAACATGAAGCAACATGTTATTGTTATTAAGAAACCACGAGTTGTTCTCAAGATATTTTTACTTAATTTTACTAGGATGAACCACATCCGATGGAATCGCCGCCAAAAAAGTTTGCTGCCGAAGGAGTAATACAACCAAAGAAATCTTACAAGGATACAGTAAAAGCCAGGTAAAACTCGATGTATTATGTTGTACAAATTGATGAACGTTCGCTACCATTTACTCAAAGTTTTGAAGAAATAGAAATCGTGTATTCCATACATCGCACTGGGGCCGACCTCAAGAGTGAAAACCAACGCATGTGTGTTTAAACCTTAACCCCCTTATTCATAAAAGAATTTTAGCTAAAGTGTTGCTAATCTCTCCTTTGTCTTTTTCTATCCTACGTAATTGACGATGCGACTGATAAAGACAAAGCATTTTATAATTAAAACGTATCTAATGTACATTTATGAATAAGGGGGTAAGTTTCTATGTAGATGTCTTTATGTATATAGATTACAGTATCCCTTACCAGGAATTATTTGCCACTTTCATAATATACATATAAAAATGTGGTATGGCAAACATATTCATGGCACATTATTGACACTGAGACTATTCTATGAAATCAATAGTATGATGCCTCTGCAAACTAACAGAAAGTGTTACATACTAGATGCGACAAAGGATAAAAATGAAGCGATGTACCTATTCGGATTGTACACATTAGTCTAGCCCAGCGTTTCCCATTTGCCGGGTCGCGATCCGGTGCTGGGCCATCAAAATAAAATACTAGGTCGCAATCTACCCGCCTTGTTTTAAAAATGTTACCTACTAATCTTATTATCGATCGACGCGTGTAAATATTCTTAAATGCGTATTATTTTACCTAAAGGAATTGGCTTGGGTGTTAAAATAAGTGAGTCACAAAGGCTCAGTGTGAAAATAACCGGGTCATGACAGAACAATGATTGAGAAACACTGGTCCGCATCTCAAGTTACAAATCGCGTAGTGTACATTGATCAATAAAACTTTATTTCCAGGCGTTCCCTATCTATATCGGCGAACAGCAGTCTCTCCGACGATCCCAACACCTCCATAGAGAGCATAGCTGACATACCGATCACTTTATTAAACCCGCTACACTCGGCGCACGCCCGAGCGGAAGCGGAAGCGGGTGATTCAAGCATGACGCCCGTGATCCAACACACAGTACGCGGTCGGAGGGAAAAAACGCCGGTGGAGACTATAGAAGTGATGGATAGCAGCGCGGATGTCAGCTTTGTACCGCGCACGCCTAAAGGCAGGCAGGGTATACGCAACGTCAGTGAGAGCACGCCTATATTGACTAGGTGAGTTTTTAGGATAGTATGCAATTTAATAAAAATGGATTCATTATGTATTTCAGTTAAATTCCACTATATTTGTCTCGAAATTTCTTTACGATAAAAATAAATTGATTAATAGCATTCATGGCAATAGAAAACAGTAGCTTATAGTGTACCCGATGTTGCATTTGATCGATATTATACTCAATATAGGTGCCACGAATATCGTTAGAAAAAAAACTAAGCCTGGGTTGCACCACGATATTTCTTAAAGTTATTGTTACATTTAATATCCTTCTCTAACTTTAACAGATTTCTTTAAATTAGAGAAGGATGTGAAATGTAGCAATAGCTTTAACTTTAACAAATATCGTGGTGCCACCCAGGCTAAAACTGTAACAAAACTATACATCATATAGTTTTTGGCTACATATTTGTACGTTTATTACAGAAGCCGATCAGTAGTAACACCAGAACGGCAGGATCATATCATTATTAGTCCATCAAGGGCTACTAAAGCCACCAGGTTTGTAAATCATTTTATACTTACCAAAAAGGGTAGATGATTTTTTTTTTATAAAAAATGTATTTGTTAAAATTCTAAGTAAAAATGTTTGTCTTTGAAATAAGAAATTACTCGTACGGAACAACGCAGTTGGCCTAAGCGTTCGGCTTATGATGCATGTTTTCTTATGACATTAAACTATTTTTTTGTATTATTTTAAGTATTAAGATATTATGGTAATATTTTTTTCGAACTATTTTTTTAAATAGAAATTATTTATTTATTTGTTATTTATCACGTAAAAATATCGTCCTTGAACCGACTTAACAGAAAACCATGGTTTTTCTGGTGACTGTAAACAATGAATTATGGTTAATGACAGGAGTCGCTCCCGCACTCCCGAGCTGAGTCCGCGCGCACTCACCGCCATCGAAGAACAACCGGCGCTCGAGACGCCCCCGCCCCCGCAACCCCACACTCTGGCCCCGCCTATACCCCGCAGGTGTGTGTCATGCTTAGATTAACATCCTCACACCACTTAACACTCGAAACTGGTGGTAGAGCTCCAGTGACGGAGCTCGCGGGCGTAGGCACCACCGTATTACTTAATACACTTGCCGCTAAATGGTAGTGTTCAGCACTACCGTGTTCCGGTCAGGTGATAATGAACGGCCCAGTAATTTCCGGCATAGAGGCATAACACATTAGGCCTCAGGAATGGTAACGCATCTGCATTTTGACCTTGGTCTTTGTGTGGGTCTCTATAGGCTGCAGTCATCACTTAACATCAATGTGAGCTGCATGCCTGTTTGCAACTTCCATTACATTAAAAAAAAAAAACGCTATTCTCGTATCCAACAAGGAATATTGCACATCGACCTGACGAAGGAGACTTGGGCTTATATCGGATCTGTAGAACGTTATCTCTTTCGCACTTCTTGAGGTTTGAGGTAAGCGTCCACTTGTCTGTATCGCACGCATCGGACGCATCGCACCAAACGAATAAATTTTCCACGGGACAACGAAAAGAGTATTAGGACTGAATAAGATGCGTTCGTAATAGGGGTACGAATGAGTCTTTTCCAGAATGAGGTATGCAAAAAGATCCTTTGTAATGAGAATAGGTCCACTTTTTCGTCGTTTTCTTTATTTTACCTTTTTTCCGTCGGGGAAGGAAGGAGAAGATGAGCCCAATCTATTTGTCTATTTACAATGTACACACATATGCCACAGTTTGTGTGTGATATAAAAAAATCGAAACCTAATAATATTTAACAGTATAAACATTTTTTTCTACTGAATCTAAGAACGTAAATTAACTGCACACTGATGCGCTCATGAGACAATAACAGTAACTAATCTATAATAATTATTTTTTATCTTAGAAGTCGATCCCGTACGCCGGAGAAATCGGACAAGACAGTGTTAGAATCGCCCAAACTCGAGACAATCAAAGAGTCGCCTACTAAGTCCGCGTCGCCTGCGTCGCCTTCGCGTCGTCCTAATTTAAGGTACGTATTTTATAACCACTAGTTTATAAAGTATCGTAAAAACAAACTACATATATTTAGGACAATCTCAGTGAAAGATCTCAATTGTGTAAGCATCACCCTATTTCTATCTGTTTACTTGCCGCTCAATGCTAATATTTAATGGTAATGATATATGGCTAATATGGATACCTATCTATTTTGAGTTTTTTTGGGATGATGATAACAGAAATAATATTTTGTTTCATATGTTATTAAGATCTGGGTTCTTGTGGTACTGACTACGAAATTTAAAAAAATAGCCATCCTATCCCATCGTTGCTCTATGCGAGTATGTTCATTGCCTTACTGTATGAAGGATTATTATTATACTATGATAATACTCACCATACGCATACAGTACATATACAGAAGTGTATAAACGAGCCATTGCTTCCCATTAGAATATAGCTGTAGCAATCACACACAGTTCAATTTTGATAGAGCTACTAACAGAAAGAATAGAACAGGACATAAAATTTGATTGGACCCAACAGATAATAATATATTCACTTTATTCAAACAAGCCGCTCGGATACTCCAGAAAAAATGGATATAACCGTGCTGGAATCGCCGGAAATCGAAACAATAAAAGATTTGTCGAGCAAACCCGATACGTTGTCCGATTTGCCTACACATTGTGGTTTGAGGTATTTTTTTTCTTAGATACTTATTTTTTTACACTAGCAATACAATAATAGATTATTATTTTATATGTCACTCATTGCTTTTTGTAGAATTAATTTCTTGTTGTAGATTACCAATAATGTGAGTAACATTCTTGAATTATATTTGTCTGGTAATATTCAAGAGACTTATAATGTAAATATGTAACGTGTAAAATAATTACATGATTCCTGTAAATATCCATTTTATTTTAGACTGGTTTTTATTGAACTGACGTACCGTTCAGTAGCCGATAATTATCGTGTACATTGGGAATTATTTATCACCTTTTATAAATAATTAATTTACTCACGCAATGGCATTGTTCCCGATTTTATACAGAAGCCGGTCTCACACACCTGAAGTGGAAATACCGGAACAACCAGCTACAATTAGTAGCCCAAGAAGCTTAAGGTTTGTTTTTAATATATATTTCGTATTTATAATATTAATTGCTGAAAAATGTAAGTAATGTTTAAAACACCATATTTTAGAAGCCGATCAAAAACACCCGAGAAATTGATGTCACCCAAAAAGGAATACGCAACTCGAAGCAAGAAATCACTGTCTAGAATGGTACTTGAAGCAAACACATTTGCTAAAACCAAACAGAACACCGATAAAATGGAAACGGAGACGGACGAAGTGGAAATCCAAAGCGCAATTGAAAGTACCCCAATGAAGTCATCAAAAGACACGCCAAGTCTCATGGACGTTACTTTCTCTCCTATAGTCAATAAATCAATTTTACAGAGTTCATCTGAGAGTATTTTTTCTGTTACAACAGAAAAAGTAAAGGATGACTCATCAGGCTTGAAACCGTTACCTGCTTTCACTACAATAAACGAAATATCTATGGAGAAATCTATTCTACGTAGTTATGAAAGTAGTATTGCAGAGACATCGAGTATTCAAGAAGATAAAAGCATTCAAGAAAGCAAAACTAATGTGCATATGAAATCATTACCAGGATTTACAACGTTACAAGAAATGGGCAAATCTGTTTTACACAGTTTCAATAGTACAGCTGACAATGGCCAAGAAACAAAAGATCAATCCGAAATAGTAAAAGATGTGCCATTCGCTTTTAAAACTTTGAATGACTCGGAATTGGGCAAATCTGTGTTAGGTAGTCGCGAAACTAGTGTTGCTGAAACATCTGACGATTCTATTGTAAAGGAAAACATAAGTAAAGGTGTTTTAAAAGATAACATGTCCAGTCTCATGACTAGCGACAGTGATATTGAAATGAAAGATAGCAAATTAGAAGACACGTCCAAAACAGAGAGTCAAGACAATGAGAAAGAAAAGGTTAAACAAAAAGAAATCGATACTGAGCGAGTACAAGACCAACAAGTGTTTAAAAGTAAGGTGGGTCGTATGATTAGTGACAATATTCAAATTAAAGACAGTAAAAGAGAATGGAAGTCTAAAATTGAGAGTCAAGATACTGCGAGAGTTATACAGAAAGAAAAGGAAAAAATTGTTGAGATTGAGAGAGAATTGAATGAGATAGAAGGAGAGATGTCAGACGAGTGTCGTGGTGAAAGCGATTCGGGCGAAGAAGAGGTCTTGGAGGGAATTGAAGAAGAAGAATCTGATGTCGAAAGCTCTGATGAGGAAGACTCAGATGAAAATGTAAGTTCATTACTTGAAAGAAATAGCTTATTGTACCTTACATTCAGTTAGTTACTGGCTTATGTCAGATCAGCAAAAACTTTTTTTTTTTATGGCATTGCTATTACGCATGTTGCCAGTGTCAAGTAAAACGATATTTCGTATTCGTATTTATTTAAGCAGCGTTAGTATGATATAGTCAGTCAATTATTTAATAATTATGTCTGTCAAGTGAGTTACAGTCAGTTATTCGAGTAAAGCGATGGCTACTTTACCAGAACATTTACAATGAAGTTTTGGATGCAACTTGAAAGGTCGTGTTTTCGCACTGTTATTCTATTTCACTATACACGGGCACTATAATAAACCTATATCAAACAAAATGCCACCAACTTTATTCAATATAACTTAATTTTTAAGTTATATTGAATAAAGTTGGTGGCATTAGACACCAAGAAAATGAAGTAAAATAAGAGCACCATACGCTTCTTTCAAGGTTCCCAGCCAAAACTCTCAAACCTGTTGTTGTAGTGCGAAACAAAACTATCCAGCAATGTAAAATTTGCTATGTGACTAGACTACTCAGTTTTAATAATCAGTCATTTCATCATCATGAGTCATTTAGCAAGTTTTAATTATTTTATATATTACTGACTAACCTAACATTTGGTTACAGGATTCAAGTGAAGAAGATGAAGTAATTTCAATTGATGATTCAGATAGATCCACGTCTAAATCCGATAGCCTACAAATCGATGAAAATTCTTCAGAACCAACACAAAATGAGGTTGAAGAACTTGAAACTGTCGAAAGAATCATTGACATCCAAGTAGAGAAAGAATCAAAAAGTAAAGAAATCGATAATCCAGTGGCTGAAAAAGAAACAAAAGAAGACAAAGATAATAATGTAAAAGTGGATACAGAAAAACAAGAGAAAATAGTAGAAATTCAGGTAGAAAATGTTGAGAAAGGTGATGAAATATCGAATATGGATGTCGAAGAAACAAACCCACTGGATCAAGCTCAGATGTCTATGCTAACTGATGATAATTCGGTTGTGGAATCTGATCAAAGTGTAAATCTTAATTATTCTGATGAGAAAAATGAAAAAGAAGAATTACTCAGCAAGGGACCAGAACCTCATCATGTCATGGAGCCTGGTATGTATTAATTACGGTTTTTTTTAATCTGGTCGATATTTAATAAACTTAATCTTGTATTTTTAAAAACGTTTTGAATTCGTATACTTTTATTGTTGTACAATTTATCCCATATTATATAATCACATCATTTCTTTCAGTTATACCAGTTGTACATATAGAGGTAGTGGTAGAAGAAATAGCACCAATAGAAGATATAAAGAAAAATGTTGACACAGTTCCGATAGATATCGACGTTGTTGACGCTACGTCAGAACCATTCAAATCTATACAAAGAGAAAAAGATAATGTACCAATATTGGGATCAGTATATAAATCGACAGTAATGAAAGATACTGAATCTAAGAATGTAGAAACTAAATCAAAGGAAACGGGAGAATGTGAAACTCAAGTAGCAGAAACTCAGCCTAAACCAAAAGAAGTTAAAGGAACTGAGCAGAAAACTTCAGAAGTAGAAGTACCAAGGACACCAATCACAAGAAAACGCACGAAATCCACATCGTCAAACAAATCCGTTAGAGTCAAAGAAATTGAAGAATCTGAATCAAAAATTAAAGAAATCAATCCAGTTGAAGAACCCAAAACACCGATGACTAGAAAGCGTACACAGTCTAATGCATCTAAAAAATCCGAGCTCGAAAAAACTCCGGAAGAAACGCCAGGGACATCTAGGGGTCAATCTAAGTCGCCTACGTCAGCAAGAAAGATCCTTACCCGTCGTGCCTCTAAAGAACTCTCCGACAAATTGGATGAAAGTGACTCTAAAGTTGAGGAGTTGACGCCAAGACGATCAACCCGTGTTCGGAATAAAAACATAGATGATAATGCCAGTATTGCATCTGGAAGCTCGGTAAAGTCTACTAAAAAGAGTGAGGAAGACAAACCTATCAGAAAGGGACGGAAATCCGTGTTGAGTACCAAACCAGACTTATCTGTGATACCGGAGGTGGAGAAAGAAGATGCTAAGGCTGAAACAGGAGAAGTTGTAGATTATTCTTCAGTTAGGAGGTGAGTGTGTAATATTTTCCTGTTGTCATTTGAACAAAAATGATCTATTGTTTGAATGTTTTGATTGCTAGATTTTGTCAGATATTGTTGAATTTTATTTTTTACTAGCTGTCCCGGCAAACTTCGTATTGCCTCACAATGAAATAGTGAATCAAAGGTTTGATATACAACGTGTAACAGGATTAAATGTACAACCCGAAACTAGATTGTTCAGAATCGATAACCGATTCGAATTCAGGCATTTTTGATAAAGGTAATATTTTGTCCCAAAATTAATTACAATTAAGGAAAATATGGTCACCCATTTGGTGAACAGTCAATACAAACGAAAATGATACTAACGTCTATCCAAAATAAAATGATAGTCTCAACAAGTTTATAAGAACTCGTTGAGACGTGCTTTTTATTTTAAATAATAATTTGAGAATTCATCTTATTTCTAGCGAGTGTTAAATAAGGGTATGCAGGTTACGCTACATCACATTGCAACAGTGTGGGTGTGTGAGTAGGTTCGTGTTTTTATGTGCGTCCGTAGGTAGAGGTATGATAAGTACGCGTAGGGTGTGCATACTGTACGTACAAATAGAGGACAACTTATTTCTTAAATAAAATATATTAGATACATTAACATGTTATTTCAATTCAAGTATTATGATAATAACTCGATTTTCTAATCGACGCGTAAGAGAGTGTGCGTTATTCCTGTTACATGTTGTATACAGACTATTTGTATGGGAAAATGAAATTGTGGTTTTTACTATTTCCCTTCAATTTCATCATATTTTAAACCTTCCCTGGACTTCCAAATATCATTCAAAACCAAAATTAGCCAAATCGGTCCATCCGTTATCGAGTCTTAGCAAGACTTGCTTGCTGTTCGTTGGTGTTGATTTTTATAAATATAGATGAAATCTAAAAGCAACGAATAGTGCAATGTTTCGTTTGCATGTTTCCAAATTTCTTTTCATACTTGAAACTACTTAGCCGATTTTAATCAATCTTTGCACACCATGTGCAGTTTTATCCAACTTGAAAAATAGGATAGCTTACATCTCAAATTATAGTCGCAATATTATGTTAGTAGATACCTAAAGTGCACCCGTGCAAAAACAGTGCGGGCCGCTAGTAAATTAATAAAAAATATGATTTCGTTGCTAAACCCATTAAAATAAGGTTGAAAATGCCCAAAAAAATCCTTCGCTGTCAGTGAGTGCTAGCCTTTATATTAGTGTTAGTCGTGAATCATAAAATATTTTACTCCTGTTAAAATAATTCATATTTTATCTGTAGACTTACTCGGAATCAAAAAGCAGTGCTCGAATCGTGGCTAGAACCCCGACCGAGCGCGTCGCCGTCCCGTCGGCAACCGAGCGCGTCGCCGTCTCGTCGGCGGCCGAGCGCCACGTCGGCCGCGTCCGTCGCGTCGCTGGCGTCGTGCGACACACACGACGACGACGACGCGTCCTCCACGCGTTCCGTCGCCTTCGACGTGCAGCCCCTCGATAGGATCACTTTGCTGAACAAGATGGAGTTTGAAGGTATTTTATTTATCAAAACGAACGAATAATCATCATCCCTCCCTCAGCACGTGAAGCGTAACAGAGGTAGGGGATGGTTCGGGGGTCGAGGAAGTCCTATCTGCCCCCGAAGCGTCGGGGGCGTGTTCTATAGAAGGGGATACTGGTACGCAGGGTAACTCACAAAGGGAGGCCATATACTTTTTTGTTATTATTTTTTTTAATTATTTTTTTGAGTAGATTTTTTGCCCCTTTTGTTTGTTTTGTATATATATATTTTTTTTATCAAAACGCGTCCGCGATTTCTCTACTATCGCCTAACATGTCCCACCGGCCACCCATAAAGAAACGTAGCGGCGTTTCGTTGGTCTCACGCCTTTGCAATGAAGCCATTTAATTTTACGCATCGCCACCGCGTCGCTGTCACCGTACCGCAGTGCGATCTTACATGCGTTGACTTTTATAGTGTTTTGTAAATATACTCTTGGCTTTTTATTGCACTCTTTCCAATTTTGTCACCACTAAGATTGGCTCATGGAGAATGATCCGCCTAACATAATCGGTGTTTACAAAATAATGCCTTACAAAAAATGAACAGCATAAAATTAGAAACAGTTTACTGCCATAATTCAGCACTTTAAGTAATTTAACAGACTAACTTGTCTGCTGTCATCTGCCATGGTAAAATACAATGACATGTGATATTTAACAAACTGGCGTGTTTTTTTACCCATTTAGCACTTCATTTGTGTTCCGAAAATTAAATATCTGACTAGATTACATTTTTTGTATGATCTTAATTTTTCTAAACAAACGCAATCTGTGTTGTCCTCATATAACCTCCTATGAGAGCAATATCGATATTAAAATAATTTCTTTCTTTCTTCTTAATGAGGATTACAGCGATCGAGCTGCTGGTACTTGAAAATATAAAATAGTAGTAGTAGTATCGGCTTAAAATATCACCACAAACTAGAAGTTTATTTTTTATGTCAGGAAGTGATAAACAAGCATACAGTTTACATTAATGGTAAGTTAATACTGTTGCCCATAAACATCTAAATAAAGTAGTCTAGTACCATGGTAGTAATCTACACTTGCGTATCGAAGTGCAAAAAATCTGCGCGGCTGAACACGACTACCGTACGATTTGTTTCTTTACGGCAGTGCGGCATGCTAAATGAAAATAATAATAATAATGTCCTCCAGACCGAATTTCGGTAACGGCGGCCAATCTCAACGGAGACTAGCCAACTGCGCGGGAGATTTTTACTGGTGGTAGAGCTCCAGTGACGGAGCTCGCGGGCGTAGGCACCACCGCATTACCTAATATACTTGCCGCTAAATGGTAGTGTTCAGCACTATCGTGTTCCGGTCAGGTGGTAATGTACGGCCCTGTAATTTCCGGCACAGTGGCAAAACACCTTAGGCCTCAGGAGTGGCAACGCATCTGCATTTTGACCTTGGTCTTTGTGTGGGTGTCTATAGGCTGCAGTCATCACTTAACATCAATGTGAACTGCATGCTTGTTTGCCACTTCCATAACATAAAAAAAAAGATATTTTAGTGTACAAGTGTATGCGCAAACACAGGTGCACTCTATTCCCTCACTCTCATAGCCCGATGGGACGGCAATCCAACACGACTGGAGAGCGATCTGCGCAAGAGTGAGGGCTTTGCGTGCTAAAAAATGATAAATGGAAATACGAACGGTGTGTGAAACCGCTGTGGTGTGTGATTCAAATCACCGCATCGCTGTCTTGGAATATATTTAATACACCTCCGCACCCCGCACCTGTCGATTAGTCTCGATTACATAAGGCATTTTTATAGCAGTGTAGTTGTACTTACCACAATATACTAAATTATTTAGTTTCTTTTAATTTATCATGTGTTTTTGATAATTATTAGTGGCTATTCACTCTAGGTTAGTTTTAAAAAAAGTACGATGTAAAAGTGCTCTCCAGGCGCCTAATAATATGAAATAAATGAATAAACTGGTTTTCCACTATGACTCAAAGTTCATGTAATCCTTAATCCTAAGTTGGAAGCTTACGTTGACAAGCTTATTACGCTGGAAGTCACAGATTCTTACTCTAAAAGCACAATCTGTAAAAAAAGATTATTTGCACGAGACAACATAACTGCATAATATTATTTTGCTATTTTAGCTTATTTTGGTTTCACTTATTAATGTGCCTATGCATGCTTTCCTAATGTAACCATCCTAATGATTTGCCTAACCCCGCACTAGGAGCGCTGGATGATGAAGACCTAGAGCGTGCGTCAATGGACTCCTATATAGCGAGCAGTTATACAAGTCGCCGTAAGTCTTCCTTTTGCTTTGTTTTGTTGTTTGTTTGCATGAAACTTACAAAATAATCGCTAGTCTTAGAAGAAAATGTGTATTTGTATGTATGTATCCTCACGCTAAAAATAAAATGATTAATGACATAGTAAGCAATTTTCAGTTTATTTAATGCTAGATCCATTTCAATGTGTAATTATTGATTTGCGTATTATTATTTTTTCTCAACAGTGTTTGGTTTTGTCTTAAAGTGAACAATAAAAGCGCTACATAAATATGGTGACATAATTTAAGATAATAAAAAAGCTTGTAGTGAATAAAGTTTCAGGCCCAATTCTTTTGTTTTTTATTATTTGTAATTAATGTATTGAAAGAATTGAGTGTTGACTTGTATAATTAATCAAATGCTATATAGAATAAATTGTAAATTGTAAATATACGCTTACAGTATCCTTCGACAAATTAGGAAGGAGACTTATTTCGGGTCTGTATCTGATGAGCCAAAAAAGACGAAATACTCCCCATTCTTTTATATCTTATTACTCCATTCTCCACCGTTGTGCCCCCCTATTAGAGCAAGAAAATCTGTCTCTGGCGCCCCCTCGTATTAAAAATACGAAAATGAGGTTTGTGTTGCGCTTTCACGTCTAAACAGCAAAATGATTGGTCATTTAAAGAGTGGGTGTCACTCCCAAGCGGGGGCGCCCCCCTATAGCTACGCCACTGCGTGGACTCGATCTATAATATTTCTTGTTGGGTACTGTTATTTCCTGTCATACTTTAGACCATTATTCATTTACAGAGCGGCTGGTTCGTGCGGCATCAGAGTCTAAAACAGCAACGCCCAAAGCTGCTCGGATCTCACGTAGAATGTCTGCCGACATCAGTAAGTACCGACCGAGCAGTGATATAAAGATTCTTATTGAATTTTAGAGGTAGCACAAGTAATTGAAGATTCATTTTATCGTGAGAATCTGCGAAGGTGGTTTTTGTAAACTTGTTTTGTCTTCTACAAAAAAGGTGTTGTGACATAATTTTTACAGTGTTAACATCTGGGTCCAGAAATGTATGGAACAGTATCATTCTCCTTTGATGTTTGTCGTACAGGGGCGGCGACAGAGGGCTCGGAACTGTCGCCGGCGGGCGCCGCCAGCGGGGCGCGCGGCCGCCGCGCCTCGTTCCACCGCGCCTGCGAGGCGCTGCACACGCCCAAAGGACGACGGACCTCAACCGACGCTAAGGTATTGTTTTTAAGGGTACACTGCTTTTGGCGTGTTTACTAAAAATTGTTTACTAAGAGCATGAAAGTAAGTTGAACGCGGTCGAGATGAGATCTTTGCGCAAGATCTGCGGTGTATCACTCACCGATCGCGTTCGTAATGAAGATGTAAGAAAGAGACTTTGTGTGAATGATAGTATCGGTGTAAAAATGAAAAAAGGCATGCTCCGATGGTTCGGGCATATAGAAAGAATGTCGAATGAGCGAATGACTAAACAGATATACAATGCGAATGTGGATGGTTGCAGAGGCCCAGGAAGACCAAGGCTGACCTACCATGACCAAATAGGTCGAGTTCTGTCTGATGGTGGGGTCAAAAGTCTTAGGAATCGGCGTGCATGTATGAAGAGAATGATGAAGGTAGACGAGGCACGAGAGGTTTGTCAGAACCGGGATGTCTGGCGCTCTACACTCTTTGCCTACCCCGTTAGGGACCTGGCGTGAAGATACATACATACATACTAAAAATTATGAGAGTGAATTTTTACGATGTGCACGCATCGATATATAAATGCGACAGTCTGAAGTTAGTCGCTAAAGAGATAAAAGCAACAGTCTGAAGTTAGTTGTTAAACAGATAGAAGCGACAGTCTGATGTTAGTTGCTAAACTTTTTTGTCGTTTTATTTCTGGTATATTGGATTGTTACGCTAAAGAAGCATAACTTCTTACGTGAGTACATATGTACACATACTGTTTTTTTATGTCATGAAGGTTGCAAACAAGCATGCAGTTCACGTTGATTTTAGGTGAAGACTGCAGTTTATAGACATCTACACAAAAATCAGAGGTCAAAATGTAAATACGTTGCCATCCCTGAGACCTTAGTTGTTGTCTCTGTGATAGTTATAACGGGGCCATACATAACCATCTAACCGGAACACGATAGTGCTGAACATTTGGCGACAGATAAATTAGGGTGATGCGATGGTGTCTTCGCCCTCGATTCCCTACACTGGATCTCTTCCACCAGTGAAGGTATGTGTCAAACATGATAAATAAAGACACACTGTAGGCTGGAAGCTGCAAATGATCAACAGGATTTTTCAATTCCATCCATCCAAAAACGATGTATGCAAAACTTATTCATCAAGATCAAAGTTGAATAACTTTACTAAGCTAAATACTTAGCAGAGTTTCAAGTGCAGTCACTTCTGAGAAGAACTCCGCTAACACTAGAACTAAACTCAGTGGAGCTAATGAAAAAAATTTAGTATTACTAGTATTATTTGTAAGTACAATATCAATACTTTTGTATTACAGTCGACGCAGGGCTCGGAGCGCGGGTCCCCGGCGGCCTCCGAGGGCGACGTGACGCCGGCGCGGCGCACACGCAAGCCCTCTACACAGTCCAACACTAGCCAGTCCAAACCTAATACTGGCAGAAGGTAACCTTAACTTGATCGTTATTTTTTATATTATAAAAGCTGCAAACAACGATTCTTGTTATTCTCGTAACGTAATAACGTAATGAGTCAAGTCTATTTTCGTCAACCACTGTAACCTACAACTTCAATAATAATTTCACAATTCGAACCAGTACTCCGACATTAGCGAGTTCAACCAAACAAACTCTTCAGCTTTTTATATTAGTATAGATTTGCCTTGCTCTCTTTTTTCATTGGTGAAACGGAAGATTTAGCAAATAATAAGAATGGGTGTTGCGGACGATACGTGGACGTAACCTACATAATATAAAATCAATATCAGAATCATAACCATGTCATTTCATTGTTACAGATCTAAGAAAGCGGCAGAGAAAGAATAGCTGATCCATCTCGTTATATACTTTATTTAATTATTTTTTTATATAGTAACTTGTAAGCAGTTTTGCATTTAGTAATAAAAATGTGATATGTACTATTGTTTTTATTTTTATCTTTACACTAGCGGTCCGCTCCGGCTTCTTGCGGGTGCAATGTTACCTACCCTCTCCTATTCATCTTAGCGTGATGTTATGGCTTTATGATGATGTTAGCCTAAAGCCTTCCTCGATAAATGGGCTATACAACAACAAAAGATTTTTTAAAGTCTGACCGTTCCTGAGATTAGTGCGTTCAAGCCAACAATCTTCAGCTTTATAATATTAAGTATTTTGCTCTAAATAAATTAAACTATTTTCTAAAAAATAGATCTTTTTCTGTGTAGAAAATATAAAGGAGTCTTTGTAGTCTACATAACCACACGACTTAGACCAAAAAGACTCCTTCATATTTTTCATGGGGTATGGTCAAAATAATACTGTTTATTAATTCATATAAAATATTTTATTTCAATACATAATTCGATGGTATCAAATGACACGTAATTTAGTTTGTAAAGTTCCCAAAAATAACGCATTGCATGGAGAACATATTTCAATATGCCAAACATTTTACTTATCTTACTATTTCAACCCAATCCCAATCCTTACAATATTTTAGAGATCACAAGCAATTGAACTACCCGCTATTTGTATTTCACTTTCTGATGACCTCAACATTTACAGATTGTCATTTAGTAGACTCAGTTCTATGTGCAGCTAGCTATTTCAATAAATATTCATATACAGTAAAATGCTTATATCACAATTCATGTTTCACTCTTCACTCACTAATTACTTTAATTAGTATAATATAATAAGAACGACTAAGATAAATAAATAACATAAATCACATTATTGCTAGATATTACACATAAGTTGGAAATCGTTGATATTAGGTTTTCAAAATACTTTACAAAAATACCTTTGTGATGTTAGCTTTCGGTACCTACCTAGAATTTATTAATGAAAGAAATCTTTGGTATAATTATTTAGTTAAAATTTCTATTACGTCCTACACATGCAGATAACTGAGTCACTAAGCAAAGAAAAACGCCATTCAGACGTTTCGGGTAGTGCCTAACTAAGAATAAGGTACAGCACAGCATATCCTCGAAATAGTTTTTAATACATTCTAATGCACACAGTAGCATAATGGTACATACTACAGTAAACATATACATACTTAAATTATTACATTTTTGTACAATAGCAATCGGAAAAATACATATTCTGATATCAGGTTTGAAAATTATGTATTATATCTAATATTATGTATTATTATAAATCTGAGTAAAAGAAGAGGTCATACAGACAAATTTAACATTGATACATTATAATAACGAGTTAACAATAATTTACATGCAGTTACACAATAAATAATGCTAACTAAACACAGTTTACAAAATAAATGCAAAGGATAAATATCACTAATGTATGTTTTTAAATTATGTATTGTGTTGTGATAAACTGTAAAAAATCTAAAATACTACAAACTGTAATGGACAATAAGTATTATGAGATAGATAAAAGGTACAAATGTTACTATACAATTAACGACCATATTCATTTTAATTTACACAAAAAAAAAAAATCTATCATAGCCCTGTAGTTTAATACAGGACCCCAGCATAGAAGTGACCTGCTATCTCGACTACTGAGGCAATCAACTTATTTAAATTTTGAAATCTTTTCTCTTTTTTCTTTTTTATATTAGATCGGCTTTTAGTTTCTTCATATGATTATTTACGATATAAAGACTATTTAATAAAATTCTAGTCTCAATGTAAAATTTCTGGCGCCTAGGATATTGTAGATTTTATCCATTATCACAAACAAGAACTAGCCTTTTAAATAAATATTAATAAATTAACAAGTTAATAATTTAATGGATGGATGTCAAGTAAAGTATCGTGCGTTTTTTCTTTATACATTAATCTTACTATATTTACCTACCTTTGTCTCCCTCGTTGTAACTTTTAAGAGATCTTATGTGATGTATGGCTATGTTGTGCATTGGGAGACTTTTTGGTAACACTACATCGCCTAAATTTAAATTAGGCAATACGTGATCTATTTTTTCTTTCGGTCTATCTATTAAATTTTCGCAAATTTGCTTATCTTCTGGTTTAAGCGATGTCTTTTCTGTACAATCTACTACTTCTCGCTTTTGTCTCGAAACAACTATTTCGTCTTTTAGTTGAGCAGCACCGTTTTGAGGATTTAAATTTCTATTTATGTTGTTGGCATTATTTGTTTCTTGTTTTGTTTCAACATTTCTTATTTTGGTCTCTCCATCGTTGCTATTTAGTTTAGTATTACCATTCATTGCTATAGCCAAAGGAACATTTTGTGCGAAACCATTTGCCTTATCTTGTACATCTTCTCCTTGTTTATAGGATTGCGGTTCATCTGGCAAATGTGAATGTGGTTTAGACTCCATTTGTACGTTTTGGACAACTACGTTCTTTGGCTTATCATTATTGTGTATGACATTGAACTGGGGATTCATTTGTGGATATTCTTTAATATTTGGAACTTCATTAATTTTATTATTAGGTATATTCGGCACGTTAGATATAACAGGCTTTTGTACATTTGATGCGATATTTTGAACTAGATTAGGCAGTGGTGCTAAATTAGGGACTATATTATTCGTTTGAACTTTCGCCGTTTCAACCGGTTTCTCTTTTGGTGTTTCCTTTGGAGCGTCAATTTCTTTTATTGCGTCCAATGTTTCCGCTGCCTTTTTAGCGATTTCTTGCACTGCGTCATCTGCTATTTTCTGCAATGGTTCTTTGGCATCAGCAGGTTTATCGGTGACCCCACTTAAGCTTTGTATAGCCATATTTGCAATTTTTTGTATACTTTCTACAGCAATCTTCTTCGCTTCGTTACTTTCTTTCTCTTTGTTCTGCTTCAATTCATTCTTCGTTTTTTGCAGCTCATCCAAAATCTCTTTCTGCTCCCTAATCAACTCCTTCTGTTCTTCGCCATGCTGTTTTATAGTCTCAATCAGCTGTTGTTGTTTAAGTATATCTATTTTCTCTTGTACGGACGGCGGCTTAGCATTGTTAACTTTTGGTTTCTCTTCGACTTTTTCTTCTTCCTTTTGTTCAGTCTTCTTTGGCTCGCTTGCTCCATTGACTAGTTTCGCCTCCACTATCTTTTGTTTTAAATTTTTGGGATGAGATTCGGAAACTTTGTCAACGGATTCTTTTGCTTCGGGCAGTATTTCATTTACTGGTTTTGCGTCTTTTACTTGTTTTTTCTCATTAGATTGTGAATCGGGCGGAACAGGATTAGGCGGTTGCACTTCCGAATCTTTTACCATATCGCCATTCACTTTATCATTTACGTCTGGGATAGGATTTATATCAGGTGCGGGCTTCAGCATTACGTCTGAAATTAATGTTTGCTTGTAAGAAAATTAAATTATATAAATAAAACGCCTAAAGTTAATAAAATCATAACCAGTTAATTTGTCATCACACTAATTTCCTAGCAAGGCAGATTAGATGGCATGGAGATCTCTTTCATACATATGACATTTAGATTTTTATGACAAACGTGGAAAACAACCATACAGTTCACACTAATACTAAGTAAATCATTGTAGATGTGTTGCCATTTCTGAAGTCTTAGCTATTAAGCCTGTATGCCACAAATTACGGGATCGTACATTACCATCTAATCGGAAGACGATAGCGCTGAACATTACTATTTAGCAGAAAGTCACAACACATTTTAATGTTATATCAACTTCAGTTAACTTACTTTCCTCTTTCTGTCTCTTTTCGAAGAAATCCTCGACCATCTTATCAATACGCTCCTGGGTGATATATCTGTCGTCATACCTCTCGCGCGAACTTTCGGCAGCCTCTAAGTTGGCGTACGTACCCAGCACTAATATAACCAAACCCAACACCACTATCCCCTGAAATTAAATAAAATTTATTCAATGCATTTTCACTTCACATAGATTGTATGTGGGATACCTTTGCCAACAGACAACCTGATGGAAAACTGCAGTTACGTTGCTACCTAAGCCTTTAGTTATTTGACGCTGTGATTTTTTCATGTCACGAAGTGGCAAACAAGCATTTAGTTCGGTTTACTAATGTTTCGCCTATAAACGTAACGCAAATCTTCATTTCAAAACCAACGTTTTGTAGGTACACTATAAATTCCACAAATACATAATTCCGCAATTGTATCATTTCGCAAATTAACGATACCGGAACATAGCAATTCATTACTATCTTACTACGAATATAGTAATATTTGTACTGTCAGAAAATATTTAAAAAATACCTAACACCGAACATAACCTAACCTGGCTAAGTCGGGGGTGCCCATGGCACACCGCGGACACTCCGCCAATTTACAACCAGTATAGTGATTGAGATAAATAAAAATATGCTCACAAATCTCTGTGAACCAACCAAACACCTACCTAGAATAAAACCCCAATCGATTCATCAGTTGAGAATAGTATATTAGTAAAAATAAAAAAAAGTATGTCACACCTTAGCGAGCACCCTCTCATTGGTGTTCTTGAAGGTGACATTAACGAAGCAGGCAGCAGGAAAGACCAGGCACACAAGTACTCCAATAGTGGACCCCACCAGGCCCAGCACCAGCTCTATGTTGGGTATAAGAAGGCCCACGGTGAGCGCGGCGCCCACTATGCACACGGTCATGAGACGGAATGTGCCCTCCGGTATCGAGTGGTTAATTATGTGCTCGTGGTGCGGCGGGTGAGCCTGTAACGTTATACGGTGGTTCAACATCAAGCTGAGAAATGTAGATGTATAGATTCAAAAATTGTCTATTTCAGGTTCTCCTATCTTTTTATCATATTTTTGCAATTACACTTCTTTTGGCGCAGTTGGAAAAATTATGAGATATATGATATATAATTATGATAATTATGCCTAACTAGCATAGTTGGTAATAGATGGCGCTGCTGCTACCATAAAGCAATGCAATAGATGTGAAGGAAAGATTTGACAAATCGGGCAGGGCTTCAGTAGCTCAATTGGAAGAGCAGCTGGACTAGATTCCCAGTAGGTCGCGAGTTCGAGTCTCGCCTGAAGTCAAATTTTTCTTTCCATTTTTCTTTAAAAATAGAATAAAATTATGAGAGTGAGATTTTTACGATGCGCGCGCACGCCGACAGATAAAAGCAACAGTCTGAAGTTGGTTGATAAACTTTTCCATAAATTTTGTAAAAAGTGCTCTACCAACATTACCAAATGAAGAATATATTTGTGGTTTTTATTTATTAAATCGTACGACGGTGTATATCAATTGTTATTCACTTTAATTTATGTTGTTTGTTTTTGACGTGTCATAAGAGGTGCCTGTCACCCTAAATTAATAAAAGAGTTTCTGATTCTGATTCTAAGTAAACACTAGTTGTGCCCGCGATGTCGTCCGCGTGAGAATTTATAATTGTTCAGTATCTACCCGGACAAAGTCGTGGGCGCAGCTAGTATAAAAGTAGCCTAAGTTACTCCTTATTACATCAGCAATCTGCCAGTGAAAGTCTCGTCACAATCGGTCGAGCCGTTCCCAAGATTAGCCACGCCAAGCAGGCAGACAGACAGACAGACAGACAGACAGACAGACAGACAGACAGACAGACAGACGGACAGACAGACAGACGAACAGACAGGCAGACAAATATTCTAAAAAATGTTGTTTTGGTATATGTACCGTGTATACATACATACGCATTTAGTAAGAAGCGGTAATTTTAATATTACAATCAGACACTCCAATTTTATTTATTTGTATAGATAATATCAGCATATTAGTTTTAAGTGCATTTATAGATGAGGTTAATTGTCGGTATGTATAATTTATTTAAATTAATTATAAATTATTATATTACTATCTAATTAATATACTTTTGTCGTTTTTTTTTATATAATGAAAGTGGCAAACAAGCATGCAGTTCATATTGATGTTAAGTGATGACTGCAGCCTATAGACACCCACACAAAGACCTAGGTCAAAATGTAGATGCGTTACCACTCCTGAGGCCTAAGGTGTTATGCCTCTGTGCCGGATATTACAGGGCCGTACATTACCACCTGACCGGAACACGACAGTGCTGAACACTATTTAGCGGCAAGTATATTAGTTAATGCGGTGGTGCCTACGCCCGCGAGCTCCGTCACTGGAGCTCTACCACCAGTAAAACTCAGAACGTATAATTGTTTTATATTATTTCGCATTAACACATGCTTGTGAAATATATTTTATTTTAAAGAAAAATGGAAAGAAAAATTTGACTTCAGGCGAGACTCGAACTCGCGGCCTACTGGGAATCTATCATATTGAATATCGTAAACGTAATCTTTACGATATTCAATAAACTGCAAAGTCTATTATATCGGTTGCCTAACTAGCATAGTATGGCAATAGATTGCGCTGCTGCCACCATAAGGCAATGCAATAAATGTGAAGGAAAGATTTGACAAATCGGGCAGGACTTCAGTAGCTCAATTGGAAGAGCGGCTGGACTAGATTCCCAGTAGGCCGCGAGTTCGAGTCTCGCCTGAAGTCAATTTTTTCTTTCCATTTTTCTCAGAACGTATAACTTCTCCGTGCATACATAAGTACACATACGCTTTACTTATCTAGCCATGTTGCCTTGTGAGCTAGCGACTAACCTTTCTATACAAGAAGGAGTAGAGACTGGCGCGGCACGGGAATATGATGAGCGGGAAGCTGAAGGCCAGCGACATGACGAAGCCTAGCTTGATGACGTCACTCGCCATGGTGGGACTCAGGCTCATCAGGATGTTGCCTGAATCAAAATAAAAAAGGTTTTACACCCCTGCGGGATACTGACATCGCTCAAGCCGAAAGACGAAAGCCTTCCCCAAAGACGGTTACAACGGACGGTGGGTGGGTTTTGGCGGGAACCTTGAAAGAGACGTGTGGTGCTCTTATTTTATTTCGTTTTCTTGGTGTATTTTGGAGTTATGTTAAATAAAGTTGGTGGCATTTTGTTTGATATAGGTTTATTACAGTGCCCGTGTATAGTGAAATAGAATAACAGTGCGAAAACATGGCCTTTCAGGTTGCCAAAACCTCATTGTAAATGTTCTGGTAAAGTAGCCATCGCTTTACTCGAATTACTGAATGTGTCTCACTTGACTGACATAATAAATAATTAACTGACTGACTGATTCTATAACTTTAACGTTGCTTTTATACGAATACGAAATATCGTTTTACTTGACATTGACAATATGCGTAATAGAGATGCCATTTTAAATAAAAAAAAACAGTTGTGGGTTTAGGGGAAAGAATATACCGTAATCGCAACGCTTGACAGGTGGATCAGCGATCACACTTGTGGTAGTTTTACCACGGGACGCCGCTGCCCATGCCGCGTTATTGTATTTACCACCCTGCGATGTTGCTTGGGGGAGGTAGCACAAAAACTCAGATTTGCGATTACAATCACATTTTTATTAGATAGGTACCTACCAGATATTTCTTGGGAACCGAACGCTATGTATCCAAACACGCCGAGCGTGAAGTAGACCGCCGTGCAGATGTTGATCGCGTTCTTCGTCACCACGTTCATCTTCTCCAGCGACAGCGACGGCAGCGACTCGAAGATTTCGAACAGTTGCCTGAACATATGAAAATTACGTGTGTCTGTTACGGCTTATACCCGAAGTACGGCTACACTCTGTTCTATCCGGCTAAAATTATGAACAAAATTACGTGTATCTATTTTATTTTTAAAGAAAAATGGAAAGAAAAAAAAGGCTCGAACTCGCGACCTACTGGGAATCTAGTCCAGTAGGTGGCGAGTTCGAGCCTCGCCTGAAGTCAATTTTTTCTTTCCATTTTTCTTTAAAAATAAAATATATTTCACAAGCATGTGTTAATGCGAAATAATATAAAACAATTATTAAGGGTAAAAGCGACTTCTTTACGATATTCAATAAACTGAAAAGTCTATTATATCGGTTGCCTAACTAGCATAGTTGGTAATAGATGGCGCTGCTGCTACCATAAAGCAATGCAATAGATGTGAAGGAAAGATTTGACAAATCGGGCAGGGCTTCAGTAGCTCAATTGGAAGAGCGGCTGGACTAGATTCCCAGTAGGTCGCGAGTTCGAGCCTCGCTTGAAGTCAAATTTTTTCTTTAAAAATAAAATATATTTCACAAGCATGTGTTAATGCGAAATAATATAAAACAATTACGTGTATCTGTTACGGCTTATACCCGAAGTACGGCTACACTCTGTTCTATCCAGCTAAAATTATGAACAAAATTACGTGTATCTGTTACGGCTACATTCAGTTCTATCCGGCTAAAAGGTGTGGACAATGGGCACCCCCGACTTAGCAAGATTAGATCGAAGAGTGCGGATAGTAAAACTTTACAGACAGTTATAGTACTTAGTAATAACCGTGAGTAAGTCTAGTGTTACTCTTAGGTTTAACCAACGGCTACCGGCCACACCTAGTTTTAGCCGGATAGAATGAGTGTAGCCATACCTCGGATATTAGCCGCAACATGTAATAGCCTTTTATTACAATAGTCCGTCCATTAAAATCTTTTTACGTCTACCTACATAATTAACAACTAGGTTAAATATTTAATGTACGATACGCAGCCATGTAGGTATGTATAGTCACTTTATTATTGCTAGAATTTGTATTTTGTATGTGTTGTTTAAATGTTTTGATTGAAGTATGTAGGGAAACTTATTTTTTTTATTTTATAATTACTTTTTGTTCTCATCAATTTACAATGTAACCGACGACACTGATGCACGGTAAAACTCTAGTAAGTTTGTGTTTGCAGCATATTATGTTTGTAACTTTAAGTTTCATTTTATAAATTAATAAAAAAAAAATGCCTACAGTATCCAACAAGAAATATTGCACATCGACCTCAAGAAGAAGACTTTGGCTTATTTCGGCTCTGTAGAGCGTTATCTCTTTCGCACTTTACCTTTGTGACGTTTGTCGACCATTTAAATCAAATGACTAATACCGGACTATCAGTGCTTACGTAGGCAGTGTGAAGCAGAGATAACGCTCTACGAAGTCGAAACTATAGGCTCGATGTGCAATATTTCTTCCATTACTACCCTACTTTAAACACCCATATTCCCCGTAGGGATAAAATGCATGCAACATAAAAGCGTGAACGCGGACGGCCCTGCGGCTGGTGTAGATCGCAAGCGATCTACTCGATAGTGCGAGACGGGCGCGGTCGGGTGTGTGATGAGTGATGGCGTCGGTCACCCAAAAATGGTGATAAATTAAATTGCGCGTTTCTGTGCTTCGGAGGGCACGTTAAGCCATCGGTCCCGGTTGCTATCGATAGATAGCAATCGTTAAACCTTGTCGGGAGGCCTTATGGGCGGTTTGACAACATGCGGCCACTAACCCGTATCTCGACCCACTCGCATTGGAGCAGCGTGGCGGAGTAAGCTAATGATCGTAAAAAGGGTTGTTGCCAACATCAAAGCAAACACCCGCGATATATATTTTCATATATTTTTCTACTTTACTTAAATGCATATTATACTCACGTCTGACAGAACAGAGCCATGGAGAATATAGGCACACATTGCAGCATTCCGGACGGTTTCCACATCTCGATGCGAGTGTGCCAGTCCGCCGTCAGCAACTGCGATGTCGCCTCCACTATAACCTGACATGCAATAAAGGTACAGTCAGAGCATGTGTAATAATACTACGTATAGAATGGACACTTCGACGTCCCGCCCGATTTCCCCGCCTCACCCGACCTCCTCCCCTCTTATGGGCGACGTTTGGTATTCTCTACGTGCTACGCACACAGGTGCACGTGAAAATACACGTCACTGATTGATGTCTGTGTAAAAGAGACCAAATTAAGCGTTTGTATGGAATTTTGGCGGAGTGTCCGCGGTGTGGTACAGTGTCCAAAAAGGAATATTGTAAATTTCTTATTGAAATATCGATCTTAAGAAGGAGACTTCGGCTTATTTCGACTCTGTAGAGATGTCGACCATCAGTAAGTAAAGTCGGTTAATAAGGACTATGTTTACAGACAGTGTGCAGCAGAGATACCGCTTTACGAAGCCGAAACTAGCCGCCTGTCTCTTTCGTAATCGATGCGCAATATTTCTACTGAAAAACATGTATTGCAAACGGCTTCGTTATAACTATCACACTGGAGAGAAAACTTAGACCATAGGGAAGGCAAAGCATCTGCATACATGCATAGATGTTTACAAGATGCAGTCACTTACTATCTATGCGAACTGTATGCTTGTTTGCCAACATCATAACATAATAAACTCACAGACCGCAATAATTTTGTATCAAACTGTGATTGTTATGTTTGTACAAATCTTGCCATGATCATGAAAGAAAATACTTCTTAGAAAATAGCAGCTAATATTATTTATAAATAAAAACAAATGACACCAAATGATTTTGATGTATTTTTTTTTTATTTATTGGAAGTGGCAAACAATCATGCAGTTCACATTGATGTTAAGTGATGACTGCAGCCTATAGACAGCCACACAAAGACCAAGGTCAAAATACAGATGCGTCACCACTCCCGAGGCCTGAGGTGTTACGCCTCTGTGCCGGAAATTACAGGGCCGTACATTAATTTACTGAAATTGATTGAACACCGAAGTAAACATAAACAAAGATCAAATCTGATTATAGCTTACGGGCGATGGCAGATAAACTGGAATAAGAAAAAAACAACGATAATTAAAGGCACCTTGATAACGAGACAGAAGTAGAAGGCGATGGTGGCAGCGCTGACGTTGCTGAGGCTGTCCACGTTCCGCAACAATCCTAACGGCAGCACACACACCAGAGACACTATCACCATTATAGACGTCCTGTAAATGTGATAATTTAGATGAGAACCTCAGCAGTATAGCAATAACAAGACCCTCCTCAGCAGTCAAGCGACATTTTTTTTGGGTTTGTGTCTACGGATCACGGTAGATTGACGGATTCCACCTAGTTGAATCCACCGATACCGACCGAAAATAAAATGGCATGGAAAAATGGCTACTTCAATCTGATACCTTGATCAGTGGACACAACCCCATTTTTATGTAATGTAGGTGGCAAACAAGCATGCAGTTCACATTGATGTTAAGTGATAACTGCAGCCTATAGACACTCACACAAAGACCAGAGGTCAAAAATAAAAATGGTGTATTCGACTGAATCCGACCGAGGTGTCTATGTGTGCGTTGCTCGAGCGCACTTTGAATGTAGATTCGACTTCTGTACCTTTTTATTCCGTGTCATGTGTTAATAGTGAATGCTATGCCATTAGGGATGTGCAACTATGTCTGTAGGCTTTTGTTGGTATGGTGATAACCGGAATAAAAGCTCGCGGGTCGGGCGGGGGAGAGGCCCATAAAATTGCATTATACATATTTCATAACTTTTCGTATTCTGCACCAATTATTACATTTTTTTCCCGTTTTACATTGAATTGACATATTACTAAACGATGTAATACTGCAAAATCGAGTTTTTATAAAGGCAGATATTTAAATCATGATATGTCACCTCTCCCTGACAAAAATGATGGATCCCCTTTCTATCTACAAAGATCTAGTAAGATTATGGACGATAGAACCATGCTGTGTTGTGTCGTCAAAGAAAATATAAGCAGAAGCAAAAAGTCTTATACATTAGGAGAGATAACATCGCATTTTGACTTCTAAATTTTGTATAGTTGTCTATAGGCTGCTATATTCACATACCATCAAATTGATACGCAAGCTTATTTACCATTTGCAGCACAAATAAAAAAACACAGTTACCTCAGAATATCACTCTGGTTGATATTAAACATTTTGGCAATAATCTGTGGCCCAAGGTCACCCACTACCACAAAGTAAGCAATGCAAGTGCCCATCAAGAAGCCAATAATGCCCACTTCTGTTGCAAATTTGCCCGCAGATCCAAATACATGAAATGCTGTAAATAAAAAAAAATGTTTTGCTATAACAGTAGAAAAAATTAAAAAAGTAATGATTTAACTCAGTTATCCATCTGACATAAAGCTCATAAAATTTGTCCAATACTGGTATCTACATCAAAGTAAATACTCATACCTAAAAATTCGAAGTTTCTTCTTCTTGTGATGATAGCAGACTTCAATAAGAAATGGCAACACAACCTGGATACCAGCCCCATTGTAAATAAGATCAGGGTGGCTAATAGTACTCCACACTATAAAAATGATAACATAATATTATTAAATTTATAAATTAATTGTAACATAAAAGTAGTAACAATTTATATGTTACAGCTATTAGAATCAGATAGGTGGATAATGAAAAACCTAAGGAGTTTGTTGAAAAAAAAGAAAGGAAGAAAAATATATGTATTTTATTCTCTAAGCACAAATAAATAGAAAACAAAAATGACTAGGAAATAACACATTAAGGCAGCTGTAATCAACCTGCAACTTGCGGGCCATAAGCAGCCCACCAAGTCACGAGAAAAATATGACAGTTGATTTTCAATTGTTCCGGAGCCACATCAGCTTTACGTTCCTTAAAGAGTTAATTAATGTCGCAGGCCCATGTGACCATGGATGAAAAGTCTTTGCGATTATTATAGAAAAATGGTTGAGTAAGGCTGCATTAATATAGTATGGAATCAAGTATAGATATATAAAGGCAAAAAATTGAGGGTTGCAATGCTGTTTTTCTGCTGGGTTTAGAGTGTTATTAGAAACTGCAAGGTCTGCTCAATTTAAAGAACAATTTACAGCTCTCTTAATAAAAGTTTTGTGACTTCAAATTAACTAAATTTATAACACTACCCAAGTAATTTGTAATTGGTTGCAAAAACTTGAACAGGATAAGTTTATTATTAGTATAGTATTAGTAGGATAATTTAATGTGAAATATTATCAGGGTATGATGTCACATTAACTAATTATAGTACAAGAAAAATCTATACTTAATAGTAATATTAAAAAACTGAAGAGTTTATTTGTTCGCTTGAACGCGCTAATCTCAGGAACTACCAGTCCGATTAAAAAAAATCTTTCACTGTTAGATAGCCCATTTATTGAGGAAGGCTTTAGGCTATATAATATAAGATGAAGAGGAGAGGGTAGGTAACAATGTATGTAAAGTCAAATACTTGCATGAGATGTGTCTCCATTGAAGTCCATTTTTTAATGTAATGAAGGTGACACACAAGCTTCCAGTTCGCATTGAAGTTGATTGTTAAGAAAAAGGTCAAAATGCAGATGTGTTACCACTTATAAGGCTTAGGTGTTATGCCTCTATGCTGGAAATTACAGGGCCGTACATTACCAGCTGACCAGAGACCAATTGCTGAACACTACCATTTAGCGGCAAGTACATTAGGCAATGCGGTGGTGCCTTCGCTCGTGACCTCTGTCACTGCAGCTCTAACGCCAGTAAAATAGATAACAGTAAAGAATAATACACTATGAAAACAAGACAAACAGAAAAAAAATATTTATATTGAGAAAAGACAGAGATGGTTATATGTTCACATTGCTCGAAAGGCTTGGGAGGTGTGCAAGACTAGTGCTAACTTGATATAAGTTCCTTTTTTTTTAATGATGAGAAAAATAGAAATGATTTCAAAGTATACATAAAGTGAAATTACATCTGGAATAACTCAAACTTAAGAACAAGGATGCTTAATACAAATTATTTTAGGAGGAAACTGTAAGTACTGAATTTCCATGGGGAACAAAAAAACAAAGACAAAAGTTAAAAATAATTAGCTGTCGTTCTCTGGCATTGTCTATCAATAAAGTGATTATTGAGCACGTATTGCTAATCAATTAGTTACCTCACCTACATAGAGTTGGAGTACTCAACTCACAAAACATAAGGACACAAAACAAAAGGAACAAATCGAAAAGACTTGGTCACTTACTTGTTGAAAACAAAACGGCATGGCCAATATTCCTACTCCAATAATACTGTTTGCCAAAGTAACAGATTGGCCTGTAGTTCCCATGGTAGAACTATTTTCTTCTTGTTTATTTCCTATGTAAATTACTGATACTATTTATTAATTTCAAGACTAAAACAAATCTCCATGCTACATGACGATTTTTTAAAAGAAATTGACGTTAATGACATTTATTTGACGTTGACGTCGTTGACGTGACGAGAACTGAGGACATCATAATGGGCTTCCGGACTTTGGCAGAATTATCCTTAAAGTTGGTAGTTGCCATTTATCAAAAGAAAGAAAGATAATGGGCTTGGTTAAAAAGATTAAGATCTTATAAAATTAAGTACTCTGGTAAACTCTTTAGATGCAGCGTTACGTTTTAACTATGTAAATGTAAGCTTGCACAAGTAAAATATAGTGTGTGACCACAATTTAAACTCATACAAAAAACGTAAAAGTAACGTGTAACACGTATGCACAGAGTACATTATTATACTGAAACGTGTATGTCTGCCATTATACCGACGAGAAAGTTGGTTCGCCGCGCGAAAAGGCGACAATAGGCCACCACACCGTACAGGCAGACCTCGTCAGATGCGATTTGGTACACCGCGTAGTGTGGCGAGAGATGGGTTTACATTTGCACGAGTTTTGGCCGTCGAGTGAATATCTACTGTGTACGGATGCAAGGTATGCCGACGTACGCCGTTCACCTTGGTTACTTTTAAAATGGCCAAGAAGGACTAATGGCTTTATTACACGACACGATATTCAGGGTCCGATAGTAAGGGCGAGATTCACAGACCGCACTACGACTTTACTTTGAGAAAAGTACGCTTCGAACTGTCAAAACCCATACATTTCTGACAGTTCTAAGCATACTTTGCTCAAAGTAAAGTCGTAGTGCGGTCTGTGAATCTCGCTCTAAGACTTGACCCTTGCTAGTGTAATAACATTTAGGGAGTTAGGGTCCCTAATTAGGGAGATCGGAGCGGCCTCGTTCAGCCTTACGCCCTAACTACACACAGTACAAATATGAACAGTATGGAAACTACGTACAAAACGTTCAAAACGACCCACTCACACAAGCATGCGCATCGACGCTTATTGTAAATTATCAGCAGTTTCAGTGAACCTCCACTACGCCAACATCTCAAGAATGTTTAAGGCACATTAATTCACTAAAAGGACCTAAAATTATCTTCTCGCCGTGGGTTGTTTCACGTTTTATCTCACGGATCTCTCAATAAAGTAGCTTACATACCTACTCCTTATTACAACCTACACCTTACATCCTTTTTTTTTACCAGGGGAAAATGCGTTACGCATACTTACCCTTGCGGAGAGGGGTGGGTTATGTGGGACTCCGGGAAAAGCATCCGTCTACCCACTAAAACCCCTGGGTATTCCGACTCGTCCGCAATCAGTGGCGGGGTCATCCGCGACCCCACCGATGGACGCTCGTTGGCGAGCCCTCCTCCAACCAACACTAGTGGCGTGCGGAACACCTGCACGCCAGCCAGCCCGGGACCTCTCCATTCAGGCGACGGACATCCCCTAGTCCGGCACCCGAAGGTCCCTGCCCCCACCACTCACAACGCCAGGCGTCCCAAGACGCCCGGGTGGTGGAGTCCAGGGGCACACAGTCCGGCTCCGGGGGAGCGGGAGCGACAGGGATGAACTGACCTTCAACCACCCCCCCGTGGCCCCACCACGTCCCTATCTGACGGCGGGACCACCGCTAGACGACTGCGGATAGGGTACAGGGCCAACAAAATACCCGTACACCTCTTCCCCAGCCGCCTCCCCACCACGTCCCCATCTTACGGCGGGACAACCGCTAGGCGGATGGGGATAGGATGCAGGGCCAACAACCTACCCGTACATCTCTTCCCCAGCCGTCACCTCACCACAGTAGCGAGTGGCGGGCAGAGCCACGCCAAACGCCGCTCTCTCTCTGGGTTCCTCTTGGCTTCGCCGGTGTGAGGGGGGGCACCTTACATCCTAAACTTACCAATCCCAAGTGACGAAGGTTGGTAGCTGGTGGTCTCTCTGTTACTACTTATAAAAAAATAAACCACCATCCACCACATATTTTTTTACGAGACCCAAAAATCCGAACATTGTGTACTCCATGCTCTATCACTGCTTCACTGCTGCTCGTACATATTAACGCAGCGCATAGGTAACCTACCTAGTTACCTTAAACGTAAAAAAAGCTATGAAATCAGGTAAATAAGTAAGTTACCTAATTTATTTACGTTTTCAGATCTTGCAATGAATTGTTAACCCCTTAACGGACATAACGATCTAGCCAAGGTTTTTTGAATTTGATTTCAATTTTGGGTTGTTAATGGTGCCTAAAAATAATATGTATATAAAAAATACATATATATGTATATATGTATTGGTGGTAAAAATATTCCCTCTACCAGTAGCAGACTTCGACTAAATAAGACACTATTTGTTTTTTTTATATAATGTTTTTTATTTAAAAATTAATCAACACATATTCAACTCTACGCTTGCAGATAAAATTATAATTAGGAAAATAAACACTAAGAAAACATAATTAGTATGAAAATGAACACATAGAAAACATAAGTGGTATGGAAATGAACACTTTGAAAACATAATTGGTATGAAAATCAACAATTAGCAATCATTATTATAAAAATTAGCAAACCTAAAAATTTAATAATGTAAATTGAAAGACGAGTGACGAATACGGCTAAACGTCGAAACTCAGAACATGTTTGGTGAATACTTATGCAGGTGCTTGACTATGAAAATTCAAAAAGCATGGCGTTATGCATAATGAATCTTCACATTTGCAACACATTATCTTGGACCGTTTATTTTTTATTTTAGTACTACAATGTCTGCATCTTTGATATGTTTGTAGATCAACTGGCATGTGCTCTCCAACGTTGGAAAAGCGAATTTCTGGAGCAATCATGTGAATGTGGAACGACTTTTGATAGTTATCCGAAACTGCAACTTTCTTTCTAACTATGTAGGTCACTCCTTCAGAACGACGTTTTCGGGACGAAAACCCTCCGATAAGCCCTCTGGCTAAGGTTATACGAAACTATTTTGACTAGCATATAAGTTAGTTTCCCCTACAATCAATTCAAAAACTTCTGGAGTAAAAAATTTTTCGAAATGACGAATAGGTCGGGCATTTGAGGGTAACATTCGTGATGGTGTCAAGGGAATATTATCGAAGATATCAGGCTCTGGTCTATCATCAGTCCACAACCTTTTCTTCCACATGTCTTCGTCTTTGTCGGAAGCATTTTCTTCTAGATCTACTTCGGGCTCTGCTGAATCGCTTTCATCTGTAGAATCACTATCCTCACGATCTGGACTTTTACCACTCTTTCTTGCTCTCCTTTTCTGTCCTGTTCCTCGTCCACTTCCCCTTCCCGTACTGCGTCCTCTTGCACCACGTCCACATATTCTTCCCCTCCCACGGTCAATTGCCCTCACTACTTGATGTTCACGATTCTGTCCTTGTTCAGGCAATGGGCTTGGATGGCATTCAATCCTATCAGGGTAGCTACAGAGCATGTCTGCACTTGAAGTAGAAGGCTGAGGTGAAACCCTAATTACCTCAGTAGATCGCAGACCTGGTTCATCGATCTCCTGTAAAATCCGCTGCAGTTTCGCGGCATTGTACGTAGTTTCGTCCTCATCCGATTCATTATCATCATCCGATTGGTTCGGGTCAGATGGAAAATCGAACATCTCCAGTAATGCTGCCTCTACTTCGTGATCTTTCAGTACCTTGCTCATTTTTATCAAGCTGTAATGAACAAAAAAGCATTCTAGCAGAAAAACCACCAAAAAACCACACGCAAAAGTATGTAGCTGACGTTGAAACACCCACCAAGAAAAACTTAGTAAATTTACTTCGTTTCAAGCAAATAACCATTACCAGTTACAGGGAATATTATTCCCACCAAGAAAAATCACGAAAAAAAAAATTATGAGCATTACAAACCAAAAATATCTATCAATTATGAGTTACTACAGATAAATAATCAAATTTTAAAAGAACTTACCTTTCGATATTTGTTGGATTTGAAGATATATACTGATTTATTTCAAAGTTCGAAAAACACCTGTTTTGTATATTCAAACCGAAGTCAGTCGAAAAGAAACGTTTCAATCTGTCAATGTCAAATTACGAAAAAATCTTTTTTTTTCTCTATTTTATATTGCCAGGTTTATAAAATAAATATGGACAATAAATCGTTTATCTACACAAAAAAATTTTGGTGGGAAAAATATTCCCTCTAACCGGAAAGGGGTTAATTATTTCTTGGTGAGTATAGTCGCAGACGAGAATTAGGTATATCAGCGGAAGAGCCCCACCCAGTCATGATAGCTAGGTATACTTGATGGCATCAGTACCATCTAGATAGGTGCTGATGCCATCAAGTACTTTATTTTGACGCTGAATGGATTTTGTAAACTGGGTCTCAGGGCGCCCAAAATACAGGCTCTGCCTGTTTGGAGTCTGATGGCTAATTGACAACATTTCAAAATTGACACGACCCTAAAAGAAAAATACCGTTTCTTTATTTTTCAAATTCAAATACATATTTTTTGTATTGTTTTTGTTTCTTAATTTTTGTGAAAAAAAAATGAAACGGATGGATTTTCGACACTTCGAAATCGGAAATGGGATCGCCATCCCTACTACGAAGTTTATAAAAAGCTCTTTTTATAATTTTGTAGTTCGATCAAGGAAGAGATTAATCGACGACACGCAGGGTGAAAGATTTTTTTTTAAATTATATTGTTTTATCGACATTTTTTTTTTATATATCGAACATTGATACTGATATTTTTAAAATAAAAAGCAACAAACAGCCCTACATCGAGTTTGACAAGCTGACAACGACAAGACAGTGACATCTACAATTTTTTTTTGGGTCACGGCACAAGGCAATCGTTCTATCGTAGAACCGCCGATCTTGGAGAAAGTCAGCTACCACCCTACAAATGCCGGATGGTAGTCTGGCGGCTACTTTGTCGAGGAGGCCAACGTGCCACACGCGGTCGAATGCTTTTTCCGCGTGTGGCACGTTGGCCTCCTCGACAAAGTAGCCGCCAGACTACCATCCGGCATTTGTAGGGTGGTAGCTGACTTTCTCCAAGATCGGCGGTTCTACGATAGAACGATTGCCTTGTGCCGTGACCCAAAAAAAAATTGTAGATGTCACTGTCTTGTCGTTGTCAGCTTGTCAAACTCGATGTAGGGCTGTTTGGCTACCTCGATGTAGGGCTGTTTGGCGGTCGAATGCTTTTTCCGCGTGTGGCACGTTGGCCTCCTCGACAAAGTAGCCGCCAGACTACCATCCGGCATTTGTAGGGTGGTAGCTGACTTTCTCCAAGATCGGCGGTTCTACGTCACGGTGGAGGGCTGCGATTCGGCCCAGCATCCAATCCGTGCCGGGGTACCACAGGGCAGCTGTCTGTCGCCGTGCTTATATACGGCGTACACAGACGACGTTCCCACCCTACGCGACCATCTGCGTGAAGGGGAGAGGGACGTCATGCTGTCCCTGTTTGCCGACGACAGCGCCTATATAGCGACATCGGCTCGGTTGCATTTAGCAATCGCAAAAATGCAACACCTGCTGGACCTGCTGCCGGAGTGGCTGGACAAGTGGCGGATGACCGTCAATGTTGACAAGACGGCCGCAATCGTCACACGAGTCCGCCGCTGGCCTCAGCCGCTCCGATTGCGAGGCCAGGACATAGCCTGGCAGTCTACGGTTAAATACCTGGGGTGTAGCATCGATCGCGCACTCCGCATGGTGCCCACTGTGAACCACGTGGTGCAGCAGGCGGCTGCTGCGCGCTCGATGCTGCGACCGGTGTTACAATCGAGACTGCCACTCCGGACCAAAATCCGGCTTTATAAAACCTATGTCCGCTCGAGGCTGACGTACGCTGCGCCAGCATGGTATGCTTTATGCTCGGCCTCGCAGCGACGTCGGCTTCAGGCTCAGCAGAACGTGTCTCTCCGGCTGATCACAGGCGCGGGGAGGTACGTGCGCAACGACGTCATCGCCCGGGACCTAGGGGTTGAGTCCGTGGAGGAGTTTGTGGTCCGTCTAGCGCGTCGAATGTTCGACCGCGCGGATAATGGACCCCACGAGCATCTCCGCGGATTCGCCCCTCTCCACAGCCGGCCGCCCGAGGGTCGTCCGTTGCCGCGCGAGATCCTCCCACCTGCATCGCCGGGAGCGCGTCGAACCGATGTCGCCCATCTCATCCCTCCGGAGGCCCCCATCCCCCGGATCACAGTTAGGGCCGCCAACACATACAATCAGACTTACACACACATACCAATTGACAGGCCCCACTCACCCGCATCCTACTGGGCGGGTTCGAGCCCCGTCCACTTACCGAGTACAAGCCCTGGTCGAGGAACGGAGTTGCCGATCGGGTCCGCGGCTGCGCCGCCCGGCTTAGGCCAAAGAGATGGCGCGGACGTGTGGCCCCTCACAATAGAGAACTTAAATATATTTAATTCTTTAAATCAGGACCATTTGTAAGCGGCACGCGAGGGAATAACGTGAGTTTCCCCGCGTGCCACAATCCCTCACTTAGGACCACGCCCCCGACGCTTCGGGGGCAGATAGGCCCGGGGTACGAGGATTCCCCTCAATCCCCGAACCATCCCCCCCCTCTGTTGCGCTTCCCGCGCTGAGGGAGGGATGATGAAGATTCGTTCGTTCGTCATATGGCGCATTCGGCTTTTTAGAATACACTAACTTCCAAAATAGAAATTATGAATGAAAAGTACAAAATTTAGAAAAATGGTTAAACACGGGTGCCCTAGTTTTGGATTAACTTTTGAATAATGTAATAAAACATGTAGGTTAAAAATATGAAATGTTGTCAATTAGGTAGCATGAGAAAAATCAATCCTGTATTCGTTTAGTTTTAAATGTACTCATGTACGAACGTCTTTGTGAATGCAATTATAATTCATTTATGATTATTATTTTTTTACCACTCTTTGTCAGCTTATATATATTATTAAAAAGTCTATTACTTACTTTCCTTATTTCATCATAATTTTCAGGCGAAAAACGTCCACCACTGGACAAAATATGCCCAGAAGTGTTGTGTGTCATCAGGGGAGGAATAAGCCAAACTCTCTGGTCTAGACTACTACTACTACTCATTATGCCAGTCTCCAAGCTAAAATGCAGACTAGTGCAGACAGACTGACAAACGGACGGACATGGCGAAGCTATAAGGACAAATAAGGATTCCTTGTAGGTAGAAGTGGTAGAACTCTAAATAGGACATCAATAAAAAGACACAAGTGATTAAACGTGTATTTATTCACTACATTCTTTGGTACTTCAGGCCAGTATTCAGTTAAGAATCCGTAACATTTTCTATAAATAAATTAATAATACCGTCCATCCCAGGAATTAAATACTGGCCTTAAGTGTACTAGCATTATTAATAAGTTATAATTATTATATTACGCAACAAAGTTAGGTGGGGCTAAACATAAATCTTTGGCTAAACACATTTGAAAACAATTTGTTGGCAAGAAATAAATTTTCTAAACGGCAACGTGGTTTCTTTAGATCTATGTAATTAGAGCGATTTCACGCACGGAACACCTACGCACTGGGTCATTTAGGTCAAGCTTTCCCTGAATAGGTACAATGATAAGTTGGAGATAGTAAAATAGATATTCAATATTTACAAATCGAAATTCGTTTTTAGAAGGGGGACAGAGGTACTCTTTTCATCACGCAAGATATGAAATGTGAACACTAAATACAGGAGTGAGTAGTAAAGGAGAATCCCGTAGCTGTCATAAGTAGCAATTAACAATTAGTTGGCAATTTATGTTTCACTGGTGGTAGAGTTCCAGGGACGGAGCTCGCGGGCGTAGGCACCACCGCATTACCTAATATACTTGCCGCTAAATGGTAGTGTTCAGCACTATCGTGTTCCGATCAGCTGGTAATGTACGGCTCTGTAATTTTCGGCACAGAGGCAAAACGGCCTCAGGAGTGGTAACGTATCTGCATTTTGACCTCTGGTCTTTGTGTAAGTGGCTATAGGCTGCAGTCATCACTTAACATCAATGTGAACTGCATGCTTGCTTGCCACTTTCATTACATAAAAAATGGCTACCGGACAATACTGGTATTTTATTAGTTCAATTTTTAGGCCTTTTGCCTTATAAAAAATGCAAAATGTTCAATAGAGCCAAATTAGTTAATTTTACAAATCTAATAAACAAGTATAAGTTCTATTTTGTAAAATGAACTAATTTGGCGAACGAACGAACGAAAAATATAACGATGATTTGATCATGGTTACGAGATTCTCGATCGTAATTTATTACAAATATTTAGTTACAGAAGTTCGCCGCAATAACAAGGAAAGCTAATAAACAATTAAAGAATTAATAATTAATAAAATATGAAAATAGAATTTCTGTTCAATTTTATCGCCACTCTATTAGTTGTAATTTTACTCGTAAAACCTAACTTAAACAACAAAATAGTGTTAATATCCGATACAATTAATTTTTGGCTTATAATTACACATAAAAATATATTATAATTGTCTTATGATATGCAGTTTTATGCGCCAGAGAAGACGAAATACTCCCCATTGTTGGAATTATAAACATTATCTAGACACTTAATCGATTAATTATAAATTAACACACACACAAGTTTTCTATATTACATAGCAGGAGAAATACAGTGTCGTCAGAATTTGATAAAGTACAATGCTAGTTAAGACTGATCATTGCATTTATAAATTTACCACACTTAAGGCTAGTCCTACTATTGTTTGTAATTTTTAGAGATTCTATTTCTTACATAGTATCGGATTTAAAAATTTTAATCTATGTAGTAGGTAGGTACGTTTCAATTAAGTTAGTTTTATAGTGTAATTTGATAACGCGGTTGATTAAAATCTTGTAATTGTAAAGACCAAAACGAAAACTAACGTACTTACCAGTGACGTGCATTACATATACCTAGGCCGAACGGGCAGAGCACTCAGTATCTCTTTGCAGGGTTGGAGAACTTGTATTATTTAGAAATAAATTTACTAAGAATGAATTAAACCCTTAATATTGCATATTTCATGTTTTTTTTTTTTTTTTGAAGTTAAAAGTATGTATTTAAGTTTTTTTTTGACGAGGTGCCTATATGCAATGCACGCTACAGGTACATACGTACCTACTTAATTTTATACAAAAGCAAATTCAGCTTAAACACTGTACCAATACCAAAATCCAATATCTATAGAAACAGTAACTTACATTTAGGTATATGAGATTACACATTAAAATCTACAGCATTTAATGGCATTCTTAATTTATAAACACACTGATTAAATACTTAAATTAAGTTTTTTTCACACTGTAATTTCTCACGCAAATTCCAAGGTTGACCTACTAATGGCTATCAGTCAATCACTTTTAAAACTTATATGAGTCTACTATATTTCTTGCTGGGTACTTATTTTGACACTATAACACGAACAACCGTATCATTTAACGTTGTCGAGGGAGTTTTATATACCGAGTTATTGAAAAATAATGATGCAGTTAAGGACTATTCACCTACATCGTAACTAAAACATTTACTCTATCACATTTAATATTTCGTTTCACTTGCCTCACTTATATTTAGATAATTATAATTTGTGTTTGTTCTAAATAAAATGTTATAAACAAAATTTTATACGTGAATTATTGTTTTTTTATAATAAATATATATTTTCAATTAAGTTTAGTACGAAAATAGCCCATAACTGCTTAGTATTAGACAGATAGTATAGGTACATGTTCCACAATTGATGTAGACTAATTTTATGTAACTACAATAAAATAATGTCTTGATCGCGATTGCTAAGAAAAATCCACAACTATTGCTTTAATTCGACGTTAGAAAACTTTGTATTTGTACATGACAAAGTTTTCTTACGTCGAATTAAAGCAATAGTTGTGGATTTTTTTCGTAATAATACAAAATTTCTTTTTACGAAAAAATATAGATAACCTTTTATCTTAATACGATTCTATGTAATAATTCGTTTACATTTTTATATATAAAAAATATAAACAAAAATGGCACTGGTAAAGCAGTAACAAAATAAATTTAATGGTGATTAGTTACAATAAAATCAACAATTTTTCGTAAGTAAAACAAATGTAAAACGTAAAATTATAGTTCAATTCTAGAAGCAATTTTAAAACATATATCAGTAATCGAGTTCAAAGTAAGTAATGTTTTATGGTATACATACACATTTTGTAACAGACTTGGATTGTCTAACAAAAGACTCGGTTTCAAGGGTAGGCAGTCATCATCTGTAATATTTATTGGTGCCTAATGACCTGAAATTATGTTTCACAACATTGCTCCTTACCCAATTTGTTTTAAAATTTTGTCTTAGATAATTAAATAGCATTGAGTGTCTCAATTTGAGACACATAAATAACATAAAAAAATTGAGATAATGTACCTATATTATGTCGATAATTAGATTAAACTTAAATATAAACAACACTAGATGATTTTTATTAAATTAAAACAGCACTTCTTTCATTATATAAAACAACAAATTAAAATAATCAATGGCACACACATCCTCAAATTTCGGAATGCAGAATAATAACGATCCTATTTTAAAACGATAAAAATATTGTCACACTACATACGAACATCGAGAAATATCTATTCTTGTAGATATGAAATACTTATTCTTAAGTATACCTATAACGTATACCTTAACCCTATCCCGGACAATATACGAGACATAATAAAGTTTTATTTATAACGTCTAAAGACGTTTACTGTCCGTGAAAGTGTTAATACGCACGGTACGCGATTATCTTCACTCTAAAATTAATTAGAATTAAAATTCAGAATATCTGATAGTCTAAGCTTTGGAAAAATCACTTTTGTTTCATAATGGCAAGCCCATGTAGATTGTAAATGATTGCATCAGGCACACCTAGATATCCGCAGTAAACTAACATAAAATCATCTACATACCAGCATACGACATCAAAGTTTACATAGTGATAGCACAGAATCAGATATTAAGTGTTGTTTTTCATGTTGGAGACACGAGTATAACTAATATTTTTTGTATTATGAAATAATTTACGCACACCAGTTCACATTGATGACAGTTATTTGATAAAGACGGGACCTCATCGAAACCATTCCAATAGGGCGGCAGTGAATGCAATAATGCGGGTTGGGCAGCAGCGTCTCGCAATAAAACAACCGCCACTGCGACCGCTAAACCGCATGCATAGCGTAACGATTATGTCAAATCTCCCCATAATATCTCTGTTCTTTTATTTTTACTGGTGGTAGAGTTTGAATGTAGAAGCTGGAGGGCGCAGGCACCACCGCATTACCTAATCTAACTGCTGGCAAATGGTAGTGTTCAGCACTATCGTGTTCCGGTTAGATGACAGTGTATGGCCCCGTGATAACTATCACAGAGACAATTGTTTTCAGCTCTGGTTTTCGTGTAGGTGTCTATAGGCTGCAGTCATCATCATGCAGCCACCTTAAACTTTGTTTTTATTTTACCAAACAATTTTTAATTTTTATACAATTAAAATTGTGTTAAAACCTAAATCACAACCATGTACATTCAACAGATTCATAATATGTACGCTTTTGTTTGAAATGCACCGAAAAATTGTATGGAAATAATTGTTTTCATGAAACAATTTGTGATCTAATATCTCCATTTAAATATTCAGGTCGGTAGCAATACATTACATTTGAATATAGTGTCACAATCCCAAAAGGAGTTAACCTAGACCAAAATCTATAAAGAAAACAAATTTTTGTGAATAAACAAAATATTCTATACTTTTTTACCTTTTTGGCAATAACCATACCATTGCAGTACCTACAGAATAATGCAAGTTATGAAATGTGAAATTGGAAAGAAACAGTTTGATTACCTTTTTACTATTTTTAATGCTAAGTATACCTTGTATAAGTATGTGACAAGTAGAATAAGCACTTACTTAGGCAAAAGTATACAAGTAACATAAGTTAATATGACTTTTTTCGGGATTGGACTTTATCCCGCGTCACACTGTAGGTATAGATAGATATGAATAGTTAAAATGAGAATATAAAAATTATGCAGGTTTAAATTTTTAAAAAGGGTGTGATGTTCTTTTTAAATATAACAACCATACTAGTTAAATTACACAGTAGCACTCAGTTAATAAATTAGTATGTACTTAATTAAATATTTTTAATAAGTATGTATATCGCATTATAAAATAGCATCATAAAATTCAGTCCAGAAAAAGAAATCACTAATTAAATAAATTAAGAAAAGACTTGGTTTTGACATACAATTATTTCAAAACCAAGTTAATTACTCTTTTTTTTCTCATTTGTCAACAGTTCTAATAATTCCTCTGTAGTTTTATTTTCTTCTTGAAATTTTTTCATTTGATCCTGCGGTACAGTACCTTTCAGCAATATCGCAATGTTTGCCCGGAGACGAGCAAATGGTTTCAATGTCTCATCCTCACATGGCTTGTGACCCATTGCCTCCAGCGATTCCTCAAGCAGATCATCTATGAGTCGCTTGTTGAATCCTGTTATGAAAAAAATATATTATAACAAATACAACAACGTTATAAACATATTTGGGTACAGTTATATATACAAACTAAAATATATTTACAATCACCAAATGCATCTGAAATGAATAGGGGAGGCTTTATAAAGTAGGTTTTCTACAGAAATATAAACTAAAATATAATGTTTAAAAATTACATTCGGCCAAACCATATACAAATAATAATATAAATAATATTTTAGCTTTCATCCCATTCTCCATTTAATTGGTTTAACCATCACCACCTTGACCTGTAAGCGGACATGAAAATGTACAGCATGGCTTCAACCCTTCACCGTCCAGCACCATAATTATCAACTAAATGAAATGAACTCACTCTTTGATTATATTACCCATGAACTGCGCACACGTCGACTCCCTCCTGATACAATGACAAGGACGCTAAAATAATATATATATGTAGATGAAAATGATGTTTGCTAGAAGCTACACAATGGAACATGTGGCAAGTATCAATCCACATAAGCAGTCACACACACATAAAACACACTCGCATCGCACGCCGTCTGAAACTCATTAAAAAGTGCTCAATGTCACAATATGAACACCAAAATGCGATGACAGTGCATTTTTTATTGAAATAAAAACATTGTTAAAATTCGAATCAATGGGCGACAAATCTCGTTGATGTCTATTGTAAGGAAGTATTCATATTATAATGAATTTCAATGCCTGTAATTTTTTTTTTTAATCATGAGAATGTCGTGTTTTGTCGATAATGGTCTCTTGTTATTTGCACACACACACACACATTAAGCAATGTTTTGCTCAATTAAAAAAAGACATTCAGTGCAATTTTGATCTGTGTAAAAAATAAATAGTAAAAAAGAATTACGCACCTAAATACTTAAGTTTCTCTTTAGTGGCAATCATGGTGAGAAGAAGGGCCAGCAGGTATCTCATTCTGGAGAGACTCATGACTGTTTCCACTTCAATCTCCTCAATTTGAACTGACTTTTGGATTTTCTCCTCAAAGGACAGGACACGCTCCCCCACTGTGCATGTCTTGGAATGATTCATGATATCAGCTTTTAGCTTGAAGAATTCTTTGCATTTCTCACATTTATATGGTTTCACCTTCCCATGTATGTTGAGCATGTGGGCCTTCATGTGCGGTAGCTGTGAGAATGTTAGGGGACACATTGCACATACAAACGGTTTTTCTCCGGTATGCCTTCTAATATGCAACATCAAGGCATTAGAGTGAGAGAATGCACGCTGACAGATCCTACATTTGTACGGTCTGGCACCGGTGTGGGAGCGACGGTGGACATTCAGCTGTGTAGATTGTGTGAACTTTTGTCCGCAATCTGGACACTCGTGGGGACGTGCATTCTCGTGTGTACGCATATGCTCAGTCAAATGACCTTTCAAATATTTCTTGCATATAGGACACTGTATGCGATGGCCACCATGGCATATTTGTATGTGACGCTTCATTGAATTGAGTCTCACAAATTCTTTACCACAGTGCGGACAGATGAATTCTTTCATCTGTATATGTCCCTTTATATGCATCAGAAGTCTGTTGCGACACTCAAACTTAATATTACAAACGGTGCAGTAATATTTACCGTTAACCAGATGCTCTTTCTCGTGCCGAATTAATAATGCTTGTTTGGTGCAAACTTTTTCACAGTAGTAGCAACGGTAGATATGTGCCTCATTCCTATGGGTCAACATGTGCATTTTCAGATTTTCTTTCAATAGGAACGGCTTATGGCATGTATTGCATATGTAATGCTTAGGTCCTTGGGCCTCTGGATGATGTCTCTTTATATGGATGGTCAAGTATAGACGTTTGCTGAACCTACTTTTACAGAACTTACATGCATGTTTATTCGGATGCAAGTTCAGATGAACGTGAATATGTCTTGTCAATGATGCCTTTCTTGTAAATGTGTTATTACAATAATCACAAATGTATATTTTTCGCTTTCGGGTCTTTGGTTTACGTTTTTTCAAACTGATTATTTTCTCGTAAGCTTGCAATCTTTTCTGTTCGTATATTTGGTCCTTATTAGTTTCATTGATATTGGAATCTGGAGTTAAATCGGACACATTCTGATCACTTATTCCAGCTTGATTGTTATTTAAACTCTTACTTTGACTTTTATTTGCATTATTATTTTTATTTTGTTTTGTATGCTTCTTCTGATTATTACCATCATCTGCTATCATCAATTCACTTTTCAGTATGTCATCAATGAGCTGCAATTTTTTCTTGTTCTTGTGTCTTATAAGACCATTTCTCAATATTATACTTTCGTGAGGAAATATTGGTTTCAATCTTTTAGTCTTTACAGTTTTTTCCCTGTCTTGATATCTGCAACCATTTTTTAACATGTATCTTACATTGTCTTCAACTGTTTTTGGCCTTAAATTGGGCCGTTTCATCTTCTCCGCTTTGTGTTCATTTTTGGGACCTGTTGATGATTTTTTATTCTTATTCTTACCACGCCCCTTGGCTGTGTCATTTTTGTGAGCTTTCAGCCTAGTTTTTACGTTAGCCATGATGTTCTAATGTATATGACCCATTAGTAAGCTTGTGTTACTGGAGAGCCTGTGTGTTATAAAGCGACAGAACCCACCACCAGATTTAAGAATTAATAAATTAATAAATGCGTTGCTCGGAACGTGATAATAATATAACGTGACGTGCCCGCTGCGTACTTACATGCACTGTTTAAGTTAGTTTTTAATTTTAATCACTTGTAACTAAAAGGATCGGCTACGTGCATAGATAATGTAATGGGTGAAGGACAAAACCTCTTTTGTCTTACAAATGCGGCCGATTACCTTGTTTACTGTTCTACACTACAAACATGATCCATTTTTAAAAAAACACAACATTTGTTTCACACACTGCACACTTTGTATTACTAAATAAACATTTGTTGGAATCTAATAAATTTATATTCAATGTCGCCACTAACAGCTAGCGTGAACGTGATTCGCGTTTGTTTTTTTTCACGAAATTTTCTATCCCCCGACCTGCGCGATTTGTCACAAAATGTACGGGTAAAATGAATGAATGAAATGAAGTTATTACAGCGGCTCAGCTGTCAAAACGAGGAATGAGTAATGAATGAAGACATTGAAGTAGTGACATCTATTATCTATGTAACCATAAGTTACCTTCTTATTTACTTTTGAGAAGTGAATTTTAACGAAACTGAAATTAAATTCTTGATGTTATATTAGTACACAGCGTAGGTCAGTATGTCTACATACATCATAAAATAATTTCTTAGTAGACCGTTTCGCCATCTTTAATTTCGTAAAAAGGCAGGCACGTAAATGTAATCTTTCGTTCTTAAGTTTTACTGATGAAAGAGCTCCAGTGACAGAGCTCGCTGACGGACGGTGGTGCCAAACTGAAACAAATACCTAGTTACTTACATCGAATTCCGAATGAATGAGAGCCCTAGTATAAGCACATACCTAGTTATTACATAAATGTATAGGTAGTAGTAGTAGGGTGTAAAAAGTAGGTACCTACCTACCTTAATCAAATTCTGTCTTGAACCAATTCGAATTTTATAGATTCCCTATAAGATCTAATTAATTTAATGTTGATTACCTATAAGATCTAATTAATTTAATGGGAGTCATATTGAGTGTAAGACCAAGTTGGCATCCAAAAAGTTGGGATTGCTTAACAAAACGAGGCAGTATTTCATCGGGGCAGCTACTACAGCTTTATAAGGCCCAAGTGCGGCCTCATCTGGAATACTGCTCTCATTTGTAAGCGGGAGCCCCCAAATACCATCTTGGTCCACTTGACTCCCTACAACGACGCGCTGTTCGTATTGTTAACGATCCAGGACTTATAAGCAGGCTCGAACATCTGAGCCTGCGCAGAGACATTAGGAGTCTGTGCGTGTTATACCGTCTCTACAATGGTGAGTACTCTGTCGAACTGTTCGACATGGTGCCACCGTCTCTTTTCCTGCACCGTATCAGAGAATATGTAATAATACTACCCGCCGAAGAGAGAAGTTTCACCCTCACCGACTGGACACCTGGCAGTGCTCAACGATGCGGTTTTCTCGTTCGTTTCTGCTCAGAACCTGTAAATTGTGGAACGAACTTCCCTCTGAGGTGTTCCAACAATATGGGGTTCTTCAAAAATGCCGTCAAAAGAGTCCTTCAGGGCTGGCAGCGCGTTGGCAACTCCCCTGGTGTTGCAAATGTTCATAGGCGACGCTGACCACTTACCATCAGGTGGCCCGACTGCTTGTCTGTCAACTTAATACAACTATGTTGTAACCACAGAAGTATGTAACCGACAATTATGTTGCAAATCAATAAATAAAATTATGCAAGTTGCAAGTAGGTATCGCGATATAGGTATATCTAAGAACCTAAGAATCCAATAAGTGGTATCGCTCATACATAATGAGCCTTGAAATGTAAATTTATCCCTTGAGACTTGGGTCAATCGATGTCTATGTAGACCAAAGTAATGAAATGTTATCCTTAATGTAAAGCAGTAAAGGTGTTATTTAATTGCACGTTCTCATTAGAGCCTGGCCCTGTAGCATTGTTATGCGTCATTGCGCATCACGTAATTATTGAAACAGCTATATTTAGATTGATATGATACACAGATCTTTAACTTTATTAGAGACTAGTGGCTCGCCCCGACTTCGCATGTTTGTAATGAATGTAAAAACCTATGTCACTCAGGGAAGGTGCAGCTTTCTTATGGTGAAAGTAATTTTGAAATCGGTTTAGCAGTTTTTGTGTGAATATGTAACAAACATACATACAGAAACACCCCCCAGAACTGGAGACCCGTGGCGGACGCCCCTGCCATCCCCTCTTAGTCCCCCCACTTATCAGCATCGTACACATGCTCTCCCATCTGTACATGTGTTGGTGCAGAGGGGCCTTTTTTAATGGACGTGCAGAGGCGGCACGTCTTGAGATGGAACTAGTCTATATACCTACTTCACCGATATGGGGATCGAACCCGGGAGCCTCGTTACAATCGGTCGTCATGCACTGCTGGACCAACGGACTCAAATAATGATACAATGTTGTTTACCTACTTTACTCAAACTAATGAAGTTCGTGATCTTACCTACTGTGTATTCTAATAAACTGTTGCTAAGTACCTTCCTATGTGGTTAAGTAAGGTTCAGTATCTGTGTGTCATATTTAATTAAAAAGATAACATGAAATGAATCATGCAATATATTACAATTTCTGGGTAATGGGTCTAATCAATAATTACATTATAGATACGATCGTAAATCTTTAAGTTACTCAAGTAGGTACGCACTTAGGTACCTATAATTATCACAAATCCATGAAGATACGTTTATGAACCATGTAACCATAGTAAGAAATATGAATGTAATTAATATTATTATTTAGATTTTTGTGCATGCACAGTGGTTGTGACAGTGGTCTGTGTGGAGTGCATGTAACTAATAAGAACTTTGTAATTGTAATATTCTTATTTTTAGTAATAACACATGCGAGTGCATTTATAAATTAAAGGAAAAATGGAAAGAAAAATATGTCTTCGGACCTACCTACCTACTTATAAACCAGTGATTTCCAAATTGGTCCAGGTGGACCACCTGGGGTCCACGGGAGTCTTGATCGGGGTCTACGTAGGCGAACGCGCGAATAAAAATTGGAAAAATGGGAATGTGATATAAATTTAGCAAGGAAACCGACACCAGAAAAAATCGAAAGGCATCTACGAGTACAAGAAAAATCAGTTTGGGAACCTCTGTTATAAACTATCAAATCAAGTCACACATCGGGCCTGAGAACAGAATTTCTTAATTACGAAGTAAGATTTTTTTAAGTGCAGTAATCTAGCGTTGATGTCTTTACTATTACAATGTAATAAGAGTTGAAAAGACTTCAACGGTGGACTTAGTGTTATATAGGATTATGTAAATATTATATTTAAGTAAAACTGTCGTAGGGACATCACGACCACGCCCACAACCAATTTTCTTCTATTGAATGAGAATTCAACCTCCAGTGCAGTCATTCAACGACGGTCAAACGATTTCAATCGTAGTGCAAGTGCAATAACGATTATGGCATATCCCCAGAATAAATGTAGTGGTTATGTGATTGATAGTCGTGAAGAGTTGTTATTTTTTTAAGGACTCAGGTAGGACGTAGGCGGCACGTCTCGAGACGGCTCTACTACTTCATCGGACATTCGGCGTGCACAGCGCAAAGGACGCTTCAGCCAGAGAATATGTTAAAATCTTCAGCCTAAATAAAAGTTAAAGCGCGGAATATTTGGGATCGAAAGCTTTCGTTTAGGTTTCGATTACGACATCATCTTGTCAGTTTCGTAAAGCCTAACTTTTTCCTGAAAGTGTTCTCGTTCGCTACCTGCGAATATTATAATACTTTATAATAATACTTTGAGCAAAATATTTTAATAGGTGGTACGAAACTGACGTGTTGAATGAAAGCATAAGAGCTATAGGCCGACCGTTTAATTCGCGTATCGCCTGCGGGGTACAAAGAGAGCGGGGGGAGATGTAACCGGGTAGGTGAAGGGGATGCGCGGAGCAGGGAGCGACGTCAAAGCGCGGCAGTACGCTGTCGGTGCTCGCAGCGTGCGGTTTGTATTTTTGCAACGGATGCTTTGACATTTACGCACAAGGTAAAAACTTACCAAGATTAATCTCAAGATGAATCGCTTTTCCTGTTTTGCAAAAAAAAAATATACAAATAGCGTACAACGTTTATTCCTTTTTTAAAGCCAGAACACAAGATTACAGTTCTGCGGAGTATCTTCAAGACGATAACTTGAGAGAAGATGAAGAGATGGACAGCTTTATTATTAATTTGCAAGATTCTGACTCCTCAAGCTGCTCAGACAGTGAAGACGATTTAAGCGATATGTACCTATATTAGTGATGAATAGTCCTAATCCTATATAACTTTTATTTGCGGTTACAATTCGTGAAAGGAGTTATTGTTATTTTATTATTTCGTACCTTAGAAGCTTTTATTAAAATATTTGAAAAATTATAACTTTATTTTTTACTTAAAAAATACAGACAAGTTTGTATATAACCATATTTTATACTTTTCAAACAAAATATCGCGAGATAAGTATTTGGATTATTGAGTCCGTGTGTAGTGTTACCCGCCCCCGCTTCCCTAGTACCGCGCAGGCGATACGCGAGTTAAACGGTCGATCTATAGGCGGTCGGCCCCCAGAGGTTAGATAAACCAGAGATAAAAAATATGCAAGTATTTTTTTAAATATACTGAACATGAAGCATATCAAATTTGTTTTTTGTTTAAACGAATCAAAATCTATTCTTAACGGAATGAATAGAATCATTACATATGGGATATAAACGGATGTGTAGTTTCATAAAAATAGTCTCAATATGAGTCTGTCGTATGAACAGTAAATAACAAAAATAGACCGCAATGATGTGCAGCTACGAAACAAGCGGAATATTAAATAGTTAACTGTCTCTGTAGTCAAGTGGTAGCAGGCCATTACTACGTTAAAGATCTGGGTTCGATGCCCGATCCCAGTGTCGTCTTCAGAGTTTGGTAATGTGCCCACAGATGTCAATATGTTAGCCACCAAAGGATGCAATACGTACAACGCACAGTAACAAGCGAATGGTGAGTGTTTGTTTGTATGTATTCTTGAATGCATACATTTGTATTCACCGAAGGGGTAGGTAGAGGTATAGGTAGTTGGTGGTGGCGAGCCTAATGACTTCTCCAAGTACATTACCGAACACCTAGGGTGGCACGGGGAAACTTCTAGAATGATTTACTGGTGGTAGAGTTTCAGTGACAGAGCACGGGCGTACGGCGTTACTTACCAGCACCAGCACCACCGCATTACTTAATTTATTTGCCGCTAAATGGTAGAGTTCATTATACCTAATTATATGAATTTTACCATTACATCTGTGTATATACCGGTTTAACTGTCTCTGACACCATTTAAAAGGCTATACATGACACGGTATTCAGGGTCCGGCAGAAAGGGTGGGCGTGGCCTCGCCCCGGGTTGCCGCTTATTACACTATCCGGTCGACATCGACACCGTATCTACAGGGCCCTAACTCAGTCACAGTACAAATATGAACTGTATGGAAACTACGTACAAAACGTTGAAACGGCGCAATCACACAAACATGTTCATATTTGTACTGTATGTAGAAGGGCGTTAGGCTGACCGGGCCGTTCCTGTCACCCTAATTTCCTAATTAGGGTGACAGGAGCGGCCCGGTCAGCCTAACGCGGGTAGTTAGGGTGTTAGGGCCCTCCCTAACACCCTAAATGTTATTACACTACCCTAACCGTTGCTATCGTACCCTGAATACCGTGCCGTGTAATAAGTCCATTACTTACAACTACTTAGTATTAAGGCGGCTGTGCTAATATTCCATTGGTCGCAGTTTCTAATCCTGGGGGGATTTGAAACTGCGACCGGTGGAAAGGTACAAATACTTTTCAAGAACCTTTACATTTTTTTTTTAATATTATTATTTTATAGTCAATTATTGTAAATTTAGGTAGAGAGACACACTTCATTACAAAAATTAAAAAAAAAAACCTTAAATAAACTATCTTAAAATAAATAAATAAATAAAGCAGTTATGCATAAAAAAAATCCACATCGCCGTCGTACTGCGGCAAAGTTCCCAGAAGGCTGGCAGCATTGCCACGTTGAATGGCAATGCCTATTCTCTGGCCAAAATATTGGCCAGCCCTCTGGTCACGGGAATTGTCGACCAATCGTTTCGCAATGTCTCCAAATAGGAGACGAGCACTGGAACCCCATGGACCTAGCGTTTCAACCCCAAAGGGCACAAATAGGTAATCATCTGAAAGACTACTGTATTTACTTACCTTTTAATACCTTCACATTTAGTTCCTCCAACCAATTAATTTATATTTAAAGGCATGATATAATTTCAAGAAGGTTTCATGGCCACAAACCTAGTTTAAGCTAAGCGTCCGCTAGTCAGAACGATGCTTTCCCCATTGTAATCGCGGGTGAACAATGGCTTGCACCACCAGCGGACGGGCGTTTGCGCAACCACACCACACCACAATGACATTGTTGTGACGTCACTATGTCGACCTCAAATACAATACGTTTGAACTGGCCCTAATAATAGATCTATTGTTTCTCTCTCATCGGTAAACCTGTACCTATTTCACACCCAGATATGATATGTCACCCATTTATTTCAATGAAAATGGTAAAAAAGCACATTGATGGTAACTGCAGTCCATAATAGACATCTATATATGCACATGAAATAAGGTCTCAATGTTTTTTTATGTTATGGAAGTGGCAAACAAGTATGCAGTTCACATTGATGTTAAGTGATGACTGCAGCCAATAGACACCCACAAAAAGACCAAGGTCAAAATGCAGATGCGTTACCACTCCTGAGGCCTAAGGTGTTATGCCTCTGTGCCGGAAATTACAGGGACGTACATTACCACCTGACCGGAACACTGTAGTGCTGAAAACTACCATTTAGCGGGAAGTAGGTATATTAGGTGTAATGCGGTGGTGCCTACGCCCGCGATCTCCAACACTGGAGCTCTACCAGTACTAGTCATTAATAATTCCCGAAGAGTTATTACAAATGCTAAACGCCATTTTTTTACTGGCGTCGGGACCCCACCACGCCACCGCCCACTAACGGAAGATCTTTCTTCTTCTGGAAGAGAATTCTTCCGCTTGTGCAGTCCCGTCAGTCAACCGAACAATGGCGGTCAAACCATTCCAATGGGGCGGTAGTTAGTGAAATAACGCAATATGGACATTCGCGTTATACGATAAACTACCGCCACTACGATCATCAATCATGCCAAACATGGCGATTATGTCATATCCCCTTAAGGCTTTAGTCCAGCTGAGGACATATTTCGTCTGATATAAAGATGATGAAAATGCGGAAAACACCATTTGATACATAAAGCGAGATCTAGAATCATAATAATAATGGCAACCCATTATACGACAAGGTTTGACGACTGCTATCTATTGATAGCAACCGAAACCGACGGCTTAACGTGCCCACCGAAGCACGGAAACGCGCATTTTTATTTGTCACTAGCGGTACCCATCACACATCCAACCGCGGGGCCATGCGCGCTGTATCTAGAATCATTAGGACTTCGGCATGTGATTTGTCATTTAAACTCTTCACAGTCTTATAGGTAAGACCTATAAGACCACACGATAACGTTCCGAGCATCAGGGCAACTATTTTTACGGTGTTATCTCGCGTTTTGATTGTAAAACTGGTTATAGAGCTCCAGTGACGAAGGCACCGCCGCTAAATGGTAGTGTTCAGCGCTATCGTCACAGTAGATGGATACGAACTATCTACTGTGCTATCGTGTTCCGATGAGGTCGTATTGTATGGCCCTGTTATTTCTTTCCGGTCATTGCCCGTGGTACACCTACTTAGTCCACCTGGGTGAACCAGGGGTAAATTTTTTTACCCGTGGTACACCTATTATGAATTGGGTGTACCAGGGGTAATTACATCTTTCCGAGGTCCACCTAAGTTCACCTAGATGTTCCAATCACATTGTTAATTCATAATAACAATGTGATTTTGTAAACTTTTGCAATTCGCGATGATATATTTACAAAACAGTGGGCAACAGGTACTTGCATTTTAATGTTTCGAAATGAGAGTAGATAAAATTTACAACAATGGTCCATGGACATGATTATTGTACATTATAATATTTTATAGTTGGACAATGTTTCACAGAGTGGCTTAAGATAACGGCACTTGAAACTCATTTTTGGGGTTCCGTAGTAAACAAGGAACCCTTATAGTTTCATCATGTCCGTCTGTCTGTCGGTCTGTCCGTCCGCGGTTTAGCGCAAAAACGATTAGTATGTACTAGAGACTTGAAATTTGGCACAAGTAGGTATACATACACCTTAATCACGCCGACAAAGGAATAGAATAAAAACGCGAAAAAAAAATTTTGGGTACCTACCTACCCTACATGTACCGCGCGAATATTTTTTTAATTTTTCGTTTTCTATATAGTGTGGGATATCGTTCGATATATAATAACATTTTTCGATTTATTTAACAGTTCGTGACTTATTAAGCTTAAAGTGCCAATTTTCGTTAGAGTCAAGTGTCCCCCCCCCCTCTACCAACTAAACAGTTAGTTGTTGTTAGAAATTCAAACGTTACGGCAATAGTAGCTACATATAACGAAATTAAAAGGAAAACTGTCACACTTAAGTTGGTTTTACAAGTTTGCGAGTAATAGTCGACCAAATGAATTTTACTCGAAAGTGTTGAAGAATTCCATAGAAAATATTTATTTTTATCAAAAACTGCGGAACTATATGTTACTGTTATTATTTATTTTTTGTCGACCATTTTGTTCAAGTTTTGACCAATACCGCACTGTCAGTGCTTACGTAGGCAGTGTGCAGCAGAGATAAACTAGCCGATTGTCTCTTTCGTAGGCTCGATGTGTAATATTTCTTGGTGGGTACTGTAGGTACTCTAGATCAGAGATTCCCAAACTATTTTTTCTTTTAGACCCCTTTAAATTTTTTTCTAGTATCTGTACACACCTTCATGTACCTATATCACATTCCTATATTTCCAATTTTTATTCACACCTACGTAGACCCCCATCGAGTCTCCGATGGACCCCAGGACCATCCACCTGGACCACTTTGGGAATCACTGCTCTAGCTCATTAATATTTACAGATATATGAAAAAGGGGAACGTAGTCTCCAAGACATCATCACCTTACTAAAGGAGACCGATCCGGATGACTTGCCCGCTTTCGCGGCGAAGCAGCTGCACAAGCTGCCTTCTGTCACGTTTGACCACGTCGACGTATCCCGGCTGCTAAAGGACATCAACACCCTGAAGAACAGCTTGGCCGAAGAGCAGTTTAGATTGCAGACTTCAGAAAACACCATTAGTGAGCTGCGTACCGAATTAGTTTCATTACGTGGTGTTAGTTCGGTGTGTAGGTCAACCGAGGCCTGTAATGTAAACGTGAGACGCGGCGCGCAAAACACCTCCGTCAGCAGTTTCGAGTCAGTCGGTTGCAACAGTAGCAATACGACACCGGCTATCGTCATGCAGTGCGATGTCCCGGGCCCCGCCGTTCTCGCCACCGCCGCTGCCGCCCCTGCCCCCCCCCCACCGTCGCACGTCTGCACGTCGACCCCACAGCGTACCTATGCCACTGCCGCTGCTGCTACCGCTTCTTCATCTAAGCGGCCTGTAACTCTGCGTGGCCCCAGGGAGATTACACATAGGTGTTTCCGTAAGGATCGACGCGATGAGGATGGCTTCACGGTGGTAAAGAAGAAGAAGAAGAAGCCCGCCAACCGCAATCATTGCGGTACGGCGCCGACTGGACCTAATCATTTGTTGCGTCCAGCTATACCATCGACGCTATTGTACGTGTCCCGGCTGCACTGGTCGACAAAGGTAGAGGACGTTGTTGACTACGTCGAAAAGAAGACGAACTTTACTTTAAGAGTCGAGCGCCTGGAGTCTCGCCACAAAGTGAATTTTAATTCATTTCTGGTTAGAGTACCCAGTCACCATCTGCTGACGTTTGTCAAGAAGGAGTTCTGGCCGCAGGGAGTCGTGTTCCGTAGATTCCGTGGACAACTGCCTGCAGAGAAGCCGCGCATTCACGTCGCCGATAAGACTTTACGTGATAAATAGTGTTATTTTTTATATATATTATGTTAGTGTATAAGGTATGTATTTCTATGGGCTTTTGTTGCCTGAGTTAAATAAATAAATAAATAAAATAAAATATATATATTTGTACCGGTGCGTGGATCGACCCCACGATGCTAGGACCACGAAATAGATTTAGCTATTCTGTGGCTAGGACCAAGCGGTCGTCACACACCGACCATTTACCATTAATATTTAATTTAATTTATTTATTTATTTATCCATTTATTTCAGGCAACAAAATTGATTATAATTAAACAATAGGCCCATATAAATACATACCTTATAAACTAACATACATATTAATATACATTATTATAAATAACTGCCTCAGTAGCGTAGTGGTAGCAGGCCACTACTATTGCGCTGGAGGTCCTGGGTTCGATTCCCGGGTCGGGGACTATCAGAGATAACGGTTTAAAATCCTTAATCTTTGCTTCTATTGGGATTTTTCCATTTTCTGGAAGTTTCCCAGTACCCCGGAGTTTGGTAATGTGCCCAGAGATGGCAACAGGTTCGCCACCTGTTACATGGGCCAAAAACGTAACCGGCGAGTCGTGGGTGTTTGCATGTATGATTTAATGCATGCATTTACCTCTGCCTACCCCTTCGGGGATTACAGGCGTGAAGTTACGTTACGTGAAGTTTCGTATTATTAATATTTAATGGTCAACGCCACTGATTTAGGTACCTACCTATTGTATTTAATGCTAATTAATTAGGAAATCGAACCCCCGTCCCTCAGATCGAACCTGCGACCCTCAGGTAAGCGGAAAGGCGCAAGCAGGCGCAAGTCTATGCGGAGTTACTTTAGTTATAATTAATATGTAGGTATGTACATTATCACTGTCTTTGTGTCGGGCGGTTTAGCAAACTTTTTTTTTTCATTTATATGCTGACACCACATAATACCAGTTGTTGAAAAAATTGCTCCCAAACCATTAATACTCCAAATGAATGAAGCCTTACCTTCTTCTAATAATGAAGTAAAAAGGCTCATAAAAATAGATTGCATCTATATTTAAAGCTTATATAATGCCTCTAATTGTTAGAGTGAGAAATTCTCATTTAGAGAAATTCTTTGCAACATTACTTTCTTGGCCTTTGAGCTTGAAGTCTATTATTTTTTTAATTGCTAGAAAGCTTCGTCTCTGCCGGTCAGTTACTAGGTGACAAGTTATAGGAGTTATATATATTTAAGAGTTGTATAAGGTTTATGGGACTAACTACCTAGTATCAGCGCTAAATAAGTAGCTAGTAGTAATTGGTAACAGTTCCATTAATGGTGTTTGAGGAAAAATACGCTTACACCCACACTAACACTCACAGCCCTACAGTAGGTGTAAACCTGTGTCACATTGTAAGTTTATATTGTGCCGGGTGCCGTTGTACACATACAACACATACACAAACACCCGGACCCGAAACAAATATCTGTAGGCCATACAAATATTTCTCCTGGTGCGGGGATCGAACGCGTGACCCCCCGAATCAAACGGTCATCTCACACCGCTGGACTAACCGGGTCGTCAAAAAGGGAGGAAAAACCTTCACACGATATTTAAGATATTCTAACCATTGATATACCTACAGGACTTTTTGTATATCAATGATTCTAACTTAATAATATCGTGATTTTTTAATAATATTCCATTGAGGTAAATACCTATAAATATTCACAATATTTCTCGAAGGGATAGTTTATGCATGCAGCGATACGGGCGTGGTCGGGTCTGTGATGGGTGACCGCTAGTGGAGAATTAAAATGCGCGTTTCCGTGGGCACGTCAAGCCAGTCCCGGTTGCTATCGATAGATAGCTGTTGTTCAACCTTGTCGGAGGTCTTATGGGCCGTTTGAAAAAAACATCCGACAGCGTTTTGGCCACTAACACGTATCTCCACCAACCCGCATTGGAGCAGCGTGGTGGAGTAAGCTCCAGGCCTCCCCCGATAAAGGAGAGAGACTAGTTGCCATTATTATTATTATAAGTATTAATGTACAGTTACAGTTTTTTTAATTTTCTATCATAGTAGGTGACGAGCCCGACATTCAATGGATAAGTACCTACAACTAGAGAATACGAGTATGTAGGTTATAATATGTCAATATGCAGATGCGTTTCAAGTTGAAACACCTGAGGCCTAAGTTGTTTTGACCCTGTGTAGTTATTATGGGGCCGTATAGGTATTTATGTCAAGGGCATCGCCAGCCGACCATAAAGAGGGAGGCAGCTACAGGCAGATAATATGTAATATAAAAAAAATAAATTAAAAATAAATAAATTCTTATTCTTATTCTATTCTATTCTAATAATACTACGTATAGAATGGACACTTCGACGTCCCGCCCGATTTGCACACATACACAACCCCTTCCTCTCTTATGGGCGACGGTTGGTATTTTGTACGTGCTACGCACACAGGTGCGCGTGTAAATACACGTCACTGATGGATAGAAACCAAATTAAGCGTTTGTATGGAATTTTGGCGGAGTGTCCGCGGTGTGCTACAGAGAGCAGGTTGGTACCTACCTTTAGGTACTTTTGGCACAAGTCATTCTTTCCTTTTTTTTTTTTTTTTTTTTTTTTTTTTTTTTTTTTTTTGGTCGGACTTGTGTAGGCGGCCTGTCTCGAGACGGCACTAGTCTACTTCACCGGGCAATCGGCGAGCGCAGAGGGCGCTCCAGCCTAAAATTTTAGCGCAACTGCCTAAGGGTGACCCATGCGGGTCCGTGCCTCGGCTTAGGACGTTGCGGAGAGACATATGAGACATATGCGATTATGGGCGTTGCAACTTTCGCTCTACTCCATTCGGTTGGCGATAACCGGAATGTCATCGGCCTCGCGGGGCCGGAGATAGGGTCGGGATCAGGGGCGGGCGCGGCGCGAAACGCGTCGGCGCGTTGTATTATTAGCGGTTTGTGCAGTGTGATTCTGTAATCGATTGTTCATTGCGGCGATGGCCAACGTGGTCTCATCGTCCGGATCTTTTAAGACGTGCCTTGGACGTCTCCTTTTGGCGCGATCAAAAGGAGTGTATATCGCGGCCGCTCTGACCAGCGGATTCGGGTGGTGACTCGCCCGATCGAAATAGCGAGCTGAAGCTCGCTTCATAAACTGCTGGATGGTAGGCAGATTTGCGTCAATATGCAAGTTTTTATTACGTACGTACCAAGGCGCGCCTACGGCTCTACGTAAGAATCGGTTCTGCAAGGTTTGGAGTTTGCGAAGTATTGTCTTTTTCGCGTGGGCGAATACCGGGGACGCGTAACATAAAATGGGCCTTATGCAGGACGTATAGGCACGGAGTTTGTTCCGGGCCGATAGCTTGCTCTTTTTGTTTAAGAGACAATGTAGTTGGGACAACACGAATGCAGCCTTTGCGCGCGCTGCTTTTACATGTGCAGCGAAGGACAGATGCCGATCAAGCGTCACTCCTAAGTATTTGATTTTGTCCGTCCATGGGATGGGCTCGTCAAACATAAGGACTGGGGCTACGTTGGGTCTGGGAGCGCGGTCCCTTATGAAGAGTATGGCAGCGCTCTTGCTAGGATTTACCTCTATACGCCAGCGGCGGAACCAAGACTCAAGGTCTTTGGCCGCCGCTTGCAGGGCTTTCCTTATGATCTCTGGCTTTCTGCCAGAGACGTAAATAGCGGTGTCGTCAGCGTACATTGCCACCTGAACGCCGTGGCGGACAGGGATATCGCTAGTGTATAGCGTGAACAAGAGGGGGGAGAGTACGGATCCTTGGGGAACACCGGCTGTTATGGTGTGACGGTTCGAGAGGGTACCCTCGACTAGATATCGAAAGCCTCTGTCCGACAGAAAGTCTCGAATGATGTGCACGATTTGGGTGGGCACTCCGAGAGTGTACAGCTTATATAATAAGCCGTTGTGCCACACGCGGTCGAACGCTTTAGCGATATCGAAGAAGAGGGCTCCCGTCATAATCTTTCTATCGAATTTACTGAGTATATGCTCAGTGATTCGATGTACTTGATGGACACAGGAGTGACGAGCACGGAACCCGAACTGTTCGTCCGGGATCAAGTGCCGCACTCGGGTGAAATCTAAGAGTCGAGCGTACACGACGCGCTCGTAAATTTTACTTAGAGAACTGAGCAGACTTATCGGCCTGTATGACGAGGCCTGGTTGCTCGGCTTACCGGGCTTTTTGAACCCGATAATTGTGGCCTCTTTCCACGCGGGTGGAAACATACTATTTTTAAACGCTGCGTTGAGTATCGCAGCCAAAAGGGCAATGAGCAAAGGGGGGAAGTTTCTAACTGTGCGATTGGAAATGCCGTCCGCACCCGGCGCTTTCCGCACTTTTAGACGCTTGATCAGGTCTGTCACCTCTGCGACTGTCACAGGTCTGAGAGGATCATCATTATTTTCGCTATTACCGTTAGCGGTTTCATCGACTGGCGTGTCGGGAATGGGTCCGGTTTCGCGCGGGGGGGTTGGCGGTCTCGCGTTCCTACTTTCGACTTCTAAGTTGATCTTGTCTAAATGATCGGCAGCTATCGGCATCGTACTTGGAGAGCATTGAATCTCGAGTTCGTTCGCCAGGCATTCGGACTTTTCGAAGTCATCGAAGGCTGGCGGTTGGTTAGGGCGAATGAGGGGAGGCATGGATGCCTCCATAGGGGATTTGAAGCATTTGAAAAGCCTCCAGTACTCTGTATGAGAGGGATCAAGGTCAATGAGCTTTTGCTCCCAGCGGTCGTTATAGACTTCTACCTTGCATTTCTTGGCCTGACGTTGCCAGTATCGCATGGTGGATTTTCTATCGGCCGTTGGGGCAGAGTAGTAAGCTCTGGTAGTTGCATTCCTTTCCCTCACTATCTCCCGTACGTGCTCAGGGATAACGGCGTGACTGGGTACAGTCGCGGGTTTTTCCTCTGAGCATCCGTCTACGACAGATTGTACGTGATTAGTGAGAGCAAGGATCGCACTATTGACTTCGTCAGTGGTCTCTATCAGGGAGGGGATCGTATCTAAGTCTGCGGATGTGGTGGCGGCCAACTTGGATCTCACTTGAGACCAGTCGGTCACCACTCTCATCGGGATGTCGCTACGACCTGTATCAGTGGGACCGCTATGGGGGATAAATTCTATGATAACAGGTCTATGGTCAGAGTCTAACTCGTGTAGCACTCGTATAGAGTGCAAACGCAGGTTTACATTCTTTACTAGCGCTAGATCGAGTATGTCGGGTCGTCCCATGTTGTCGTCATAACAATAGTGGGTGGGTTCGAGTGGCACTAGAATGTCTATAGGTGCTCTGTCAAGATAACGTTCAAGAACTGTCCCTCGTGCATTAGACGAGTTACAGCTCCACATTATGTGTTTGGCGTTGAGATCTCCTGCCACTATGACGGAGTCGCCAAGCTTAAATAGACGATCTAGGTCGCCTACTAAGAGATCGCGTTGGGGAGATAGATACGCCGACACTATAGTGATCGGCTGATGACCGGTCATCGCTAATAGGCAAACTGAGACTTCAATGTTCTCCAGGTCGTCGGGGGGGGATAGAGGCGTGCAATGCAGCGTCCTCTTGTAATATATAAGGGTGCCTCCGAAGGCACCGTCTGTACGATCGTTTCGTACTAACCTATAATTGGCCAAGCTTGGGTTACGGCGGGCGGGTTTTAAAAATGTCTCCTGGATGAGGAAGACATCAATATTTTTATCGCGGAGAAATTCTCCCAGCTCATCACGGAGGCCTGACATGCCATTGGCGTTAAAAAACCCTATTCTAAGTGAATAGGGTTTTATCCTGCTAGGTAAATTAGTTAAGGGCCGTATGTTCATTTTGGGTTTACCGGGGGGTGTTGTTTATCAGCCGGTTGACGTCGGCTGCGGCCAGGACCATTTCTACCCTGGCGTTGGGAAGGTGGGGATTTGCTTTAAAGTAGCAGTATCTGTCCAGCAGGGGCTGGAGTAAGCTCATGTCAAACATGAGCGAAAAAGAGAGTACCTCGCTGATGAGGTCGAGTGGCGCCTGAGGGGGGCCGGGGGCGGGAGCCTGAAGGGCCATGGGTTGAGCCTGAGGGGCCTGGGTGGGTTTGTGGCGTGGTGTGGCCGTAGCGGCCAGCGGGGGCCTGATGGGAGTTGGCACGGGGGCCGGAGCGGGGGCCGGAGCCGGGGCCGGGGCGGGAGCCGGGGCCGGGGCTGGGGCTGGGACCGATTTTGGAGCGGCCTGAGGGGCCTTCGCGGGTGCCCGAGCGACCGGGGTGGTCGTGGGCGGCGGGATCACTCCTTTAAGAAGGGGGAAGTGGGTGGTGCTCATGAGGGAGGGCGGCGGACCGGTCCTCCATGCGGGGGCCAAGATGGGGTTGGGGGTCCTCTCGAATTGAGGGGCCGCTCTGGGTGGGATTGGGCGACGACCCCTGGTGGGGATTCGTGCCGCTTTGGGAGCCTCTTTGCATCCCCTATAATTGGCGGGGTGGCCTGCCTGCCCGCAGAGTATACAGCTCGGGGGCTCCGAGCATGCAGCTCTGTCCTTGGGGCGTGTGCAATCGGCCGTGCCGTGGTCTTCCAGGCACTTTACGCACCTGGGGCGCATTTTGCACCGACCTGAGGCATGTCCGTATCGTTGGCAGTTATGACACTGCCCTATGTTTCCCCTTTTGTTAGGGGGCTCGACACGGATGCCACCGAGTCCCGCAACATCTTTGATGTTGAAGATTGCGGTGGCTTCCTTGGTGTTGTCAAGAATGACTAGCACCATTTCAAGGTGCCCGTTTTGGCCCCTGTGCCCGCGGTGCATCCTATGCACTTGCTGCACGGGGAGGGCTTTGACCTCTTTGAGGTCGGTCATAATCTCCTCGGGTGTGAGGAAAATGGGGAGGTTGCGTATGACAACGCGACGCCGTTTCTCCTCTGGGAGAGCGTAAGTAAAATACTGTAAGCCTCTCTCGTCAAAGAGCGAGGTGGCTGTACGGTGGTGGGAGGAGGACTCCAGTTGGATGGTGTAACAACCATCCTTGGGATTCCACCTGGTATGGAGGGGGACGACCCCTTTGACCTTCAGCGATGCTGAGAGGTCGGTCCAAGTGAATTTGTCGGACCCTAGGAGTTTGAGTGGGGGGGGACGTTTGGATTTAGGCGCTCCTGGGGCGCTAGCCTGCGATCTCGCTGAGGGCGAGCTGGCTTGGGATTGGTGCGCGGGAGATGCGCTACCTCGAGAGGTTATCTTGGGGGTGGGGGGGGAGGCTGTGATTCTCACAGCTTTGGCGGGAACGGAGGGCTCCTCGGCCTGGGTTTTGCGGGTTTTCCGCTTTCGCTTGCCTCCTTTGACGAGCGTGAAGTCGTCTGTGTCGGAGGCGGACTCCTCATTGGACGCCTGTCCTACGGACATTGCGTCTGAGTCCGTAGAGCGTTCCTGGCCGGGAGTGGGGGAGGGGCTGGCGGACTCTGCTTGGTCCAAGAGTGGGGGGGCTGCGGACTGGGATGTGTCCGGAGAACAAACGGACTCTGAATGGTCCGAGACAGAGCGGCTCTGAGTGGGCGATTGAGAGCGCGGGGAGCATGAGCGGGGCTTTGAGAGTCTTGCACCCTCACAGATGGATTCCAAGAATCCTTCGGGCAGGGGGTCCGGTAACTCCTGCATAATGCGGGCGAATTTGGAACTGATTTTACTGCTTTTCAGCAGGATGGCAAAAGCTGCCTCATGCTTCCTTTTCTCCTCAGACATGTTGTCTGGGGAGAAAAGGATTTCAGCGAAAGGGGGAAATGGATGTTTGCGGACTTGGTGGTTTTTATCCCTATCTCGACCTAAAAACGCACGAAACAGGAGGGTTCGGTTATCGAACACGTTCCCCGGGAAGAACCCACAACAAACCCGGGGCAATCGTGTGTTTAAACGCGCCTATAAATTAAACGCGGGGTATTTATCCCTACCTCCCGGGTGGGACAACCCGGGAGTGTGTGAGGTGTAATTACCTCCTCGCCGGGATAGGCGAGGAGGGTGTGTCCTACTGGTGAGCCCTAAGCTTGTATCGCCCTCGGCCAATCTTAATGTGCCGAGGGGCCCTAAGGTAACGTCTGTCTGTCAGTACTTGTACGGCAGAGACTATGGGGTCACTCCAAATGCCTCTGTTCTAACCGTACACTTCCGATTTCGCTTTAGCCTGAAGGGCGCAGCAACGTCACGGGTCTTCGTTTAGTCGGTTTCGTTGGCACTGTTAAGTTTCAGCCGACTTGCCCTGAGGGGGCCAACTTGATTTGATTGCACGTCGGTATAGACCGAAACAGGATAAACCCCAATTCCTCGAAACACGGCGGTCGGTCAAAAGACTGACTGTCGTTATCGGCAATTAGGACTTAAACCCAATTCCACGAAACAACGATTAGTCAAGGACTAATCGTCGTTATCGGTAATTAGGGCTTAAACCCCAATTCCTCGAAACGGGCGGTCGGTCAAGGACTAACCGTCGTTATCGCAGATTAGGGCGGCGATAAGCCGAAACTCGCGAACAATACACTCGCGATAACGCTCTACCAGAAGGGAGAGCGAGCACAATGGAAGCGTGCGTTCAGGACGAGCGCACGAACCGGAATGTCATTCTTTCCTGTAAATTGCGTTATTTTTATACGAGTATGTATGTAGGGAGGGGCAGCTGCCCCTTCTTGCCACACCTTGGCGACGCCCATGCCGTTAAACATTACTTCTCAATATTTAGTTGCATAACTGTGCCTACGCTTCCCTGCCACTTTCATTAGGTGTATATATAAAAAAGTACCTACGAGAACGCGATAACTTTGTTTAACCATTTACAAACAGATAAGCCATTGGGATTTAAACTGTTTATATAGGGTGTCACCGAAACGGCGAGCGGCAGTAAATAAATAGAAAGAATCCAGAATCTTAGATCACTTTTAGTTGTAGGTATACCGACATAGGTAGGTATGTATCTATTACAGGGACAGTGTCCCTAAACTCAACGTCAAGCCGAAATATATCGGGCGGGATCCCATCCTGAGGCCTCTTGAACTGGAACACTAGTTCAGCCGCTTTACCACTAAGCTACCAAATCCACACATATCGGAGCATCGATTTTTTCCTTCCTTTTCTTATTAATGTACGCCTAAAACTTAAATGCTACTGAGCCAAGTTGCCTCCGTAAACTTTGCCCCGGTTTCTTACCTCGCGACGACCTGAAGACACAGAAGTTAAAAGCCTGATGCTTTAATCAGGCTTTTCACTTGATTTCTTTTCTACCTACGGTACATTTTCCTAATCACGTAAGGTATCTAAAATATAAAATCAACTTCTTCGTAGTGACTTGTAACTAACTTCACCTTCACGGACGCATATATATTGCGTAAAGTGTACCGATTCTAGGATAACCTACCCTGCACCGGTTTCTTTCAAAATCTTTGCAGAAATAAATAGATGGACCATTTGACAACTGCCTCAGTAGCCTAGTGGTAGCAGGCCACTACTTCTGCGCTGGGGTCCTAGGTTCAATTTCCGGGTCAGAAATATCTAACGGTGTAAAATCCTTTATCTCTGGTTCTATTTTCATATAATTTTTCGTTTTTTGTACGTTTGCCAGTAAGCGGCGAATCGTATGTTTGTATGTATGCTTGAATGCATGCATTTACCACTTCGGGGATTACAGGCGTGAAGTTACGTTACATTACGTTACCATTGCATCGCCGCAGATTTTCTTTTCTTCACAACTTTTTGGAGCATTCTGTATAGTCAAGTTATTTACAACAGCGAGATCACTGCACTCTCGTCGACTTATGACAATTTTAAACGCCTCAACCCAATTTCTTTTCATAATTGCGTTACACTCTACTTGTAGTACGAAGATGTCGTCAAGATAAAAAAACGATCTAGTCTAATTTACAATATGCTTTTGTGATTCTTCCCTATAATTTTATAACGGGAAATGCTGTTATTATCAGACAACCCCACACTCGTGATAAACTGGATAATATTATGATATCTACATATAAGTAATTAAAATGATTATACAGTAGAGCTTCGATTATCCGAACTAAAAACCGAAAAAACCGGTTATTTATCGAAACACACAATACTTATCCCTTATATTTTATGTGTTAAGTATTATTAACGATAAGTACCTACTTGAACATTGTTAATAATGTTACACGAGAGAATATTATTATAGGTGAATTAGGTGACATTCGGTGTTATACATTACATCGTTACAAATTAAAATAAAATACGCTTACACTCACAGCCCCACAATAGGTATAAACCTGTGTCGTGGGTGCCGTTGTACACATACAACACATACACAAACACCCAGACCCGAAACAAATATCTGTAGGCCATACAAATATTTGTCCCGGTGCAGGGATCGAACCCGCGACCCTTCGCATCAAACGGTCAACTCACACCGCTGGACTAACCGGGTGGACTAAATTGGTCATAACTCAGCTTGTGCTTGTGCTGGTTGAAGAACAACCAGTGCTGGTCATCCAAATATATCCATATATGAATGGAAGCTACATTTATATACCTTAATATACTTATCCGTAAAATACCTACTTATGATAATAAATAAAAAATACGGAATCATACAAAAAACTCCAATTACTGCAACAAAACATATTATTTCAAGAAATGAGATTTTAAGAGTTAAATTCACAGTTCACAGATCGCACTACGATTATCTATGCTTTGACTTGGAGTAGAAGTTTCAAAAATTTATTTTGTTTCACGGAAGAGTTATATATTATAGGTACCTAATATGAAGAGATATACATAAAAACTATGATTATACTGTAGGAGACTGGTGTCTAAGCCAAACCAAGGTCTGTATTTTAGGACACCAATCCAACAAGGTTTCAACCCTTTAGGTCAGTGATTCCCAAAGTGGTCCATATAGACCCCCTAGGGTCCATGGGAGACTCGATGGGGTCTACGTATATGCGTAAATAAAAATGGGATTTATGGGAAAGTGATATAAATGTTAACAAGGGGGTCCACCGAAACAAGAAAAAATAGTTTGGGAACCACGGCTTTAGGTAATGGTTACATTTATTTTATTGTTAAAGAAAAATGGAAAGAAAAAACTGGTTGCCTGTAAAGTCGGTTTTACGGGCGAAGATTTTACGTGACAACGTCTTTTTCTCGGTAGAAAGGCATTCGCCGGTCCGGCAGGCCTCTCTCTCGTTCGGTGACTCATCGTTACGTTACCGGGCGTTACACTTTTTCATGAGTGACTCCGAGCCGCAACCTAATTTAAGACGTTTTCACGTCAAAATTTGACTTCAGGCGAGACTCGAACTCGCGGCCTACTGGGAATCTAGTCCAGCCGCTCTTCCAATTGAGCTACTGAAGTCCTGCCCGATTTGTCAAATCTTTCCTTCACATCTGTTGCATTGCTTTATGGTAGCAGCAGCGCCATCTATTGCCAACTATGCTAGTTAGGCAACCGATATAATAGACTTTTCAGTTTATTGAATATCGTAAAGAAGTCGCTTTTACCCTTAATAATTGTTTTATATTATTTCGCATTAACACATGCTTGTGAAATATATTTTATTTTTAAAGAAAAATGGAAAGAAAAATTTGACTTCAGGCGAGACTCGAACTCGCGGCCTACTGGGAATCTAGTCCAGCCGCTCTTCCAATTGAGCTACTGAAGTCCTGCCCGATTTGTCAAATCTTTCCTTCACATCTATTGCATTGCTTTATGGTAGCAGCAGCGCCATCTATTGCCAACTATGCTAGTTAGGCAACCGATATAAGACTTCTCAGTTTATTGAATATCGTAAAGAAGTCGCTTTTACCCTTAATAATTGTTTTATATTATTTCGCATTAACACATGCTTGTGAAATATATTTTATTTTTTGGTTACATTTAGTTTATGTATGTAAAGAATACACTGACGTAATTTCAATTTAAATTTAAGTAGGTACATTTTTTGTATAGTATACAATCGGCACGCATCGCATGCTACATAAGTTTACGCATATAGGCAACATATAGGTATTATTCCTCTATCTCTTGAAGTAGGCACAAACTACAACTAACCCATCTACTTACTTCAACTAATAATAATATAACATTGTAACAAATTGCGAACAACATCTTCGCTCTAATAACCGTCCCTTGCGAACTTCCACAGTTCACAGCAGCGAAACAAATCTGATCAGACAGGCCACCTGTCGACTCTACAAAACACAAGACGTCTAGGAGATAGTGCGTTCGTTGGAGCCCGAGCGGGGATCGTTTTCCATTGACTGCACTTCTTATTGTCTCTTAACTTCCACATTTTATTCAGTTTATTCTTCAATTCGGCCCCGAAGCGAGAGGAGCCATTGTTTAATTTCGCGGTAAATTTTTGACAGTTACTTTTTTAAATTTTCATGACATTGGAATCAACAGAGTAGAGTTTTTGCAACTTTCATGTTTATTTATTGTGGTGAAAATGGTGAAATTCTGGTGGATGTTTTTATTATTTGCTAAAACTGCATCATCTAGTGATAATGAGCTGCCAGATTCGGAACCGGAAAAAGGTAAAAAGATATACCTACATGACTTTGTACTTAGGTTACCTTTTAAAGGTACATAGATATAAACTGCCCCCAATGAAATATCTGACGCATTTAATTTAAATTATATTAAAAATGCACCACTATACCTACCTAATACACATTAACGTTACAAGAAAAGCTACCAATGGTTTATTTATTTATTAATTTATACATAAATGCACATGAGAAGTAAATATGGCGGACTTAATGCCCCTAGGCATTATCTCCCAGTCAACCAGTGAGTAGAGCAGAAAGTCAACGAAGAGGTGCAGGGAAATTAAATAATTCAATATTTGAAATGGGAAAGATGAATATTTAGCACTCGCGATTATGAGGAACATAAATATGTAAAGTATCTTAATACCTATATATAAACATATATAAAATAATATTACTTCTAATATTATACATTGTATACAATACATAGAACTAAATAGACACATAAAAAATACATCTATATTAAAAAAATAGGTCGGGTTTTCCTTCCTGACGCTATAACTCCAGAACGCACGAACCGATTACCACGGTTTTGCATTCGTTGGAAAGGTCTCGGGCTCCGTGAGGTTTATAGCAAAAATGGAATTCAAGGAAAAATATTTATAAAACGACATCCACGCGGGCGAAGCCGGGGGCAACAGCTAGTAGGATATTGAAAAATATAGTTGAATGGTTAAACTGACGTTTACAGTTGAGTAACTGTTACAAATAAAAAGTAGGTAATTGATCCACTTAGGATACCTAACATTCGCTGTGGCTTTAGATCTATCTATTCTGAACCTAGCAGCGAGGAATGCCGCAAAATAAAATATGACCCACATGTCCCAGTCACGTTAACAACAAGTAGGTATCTAATTCTCTTATTGTTTATTGCACCTTTTGATGGGTAAAATATACTTAAAAAATAGCTCGTATTTAGATAATCCGCTTGATCCATCACAGACAAACATACAAAATAAAATGCATTATTTTTAAAATAGGTATGTACATTCAAGTTATTACTAAAACACTATGTAACAAATTTCAAGTAGGTTGAAACTCACAACCTACTGACTTTATATGTATTTACAATTAATTCTCGTCTACTTTTTTCACACGCTTTCAATTTTTACACCGATGATGTGGTGTTTTTGTTTTTTGTCATAATAATATTTATAATCTTTCAGTTTAACTGCAGTTAAGCTCATAGAAATCAAGCTTAACTCAATTTAAAAGTATTTTAAATTTTGATTCAATCACATCATGAATATCTTTGCATGCTAACCACAGACGTACCTAACTAAAGCAAGTTCACTTTTTTCACGGTTTCGAGCACGAAACAATGGAAGTGAAAAGAAATTGGAGGATCGACAAGGAAAATAATTGCTATAACTTTCTGTTTTATCTAGATTTATCTAGCGATACAATGTTGCTCGGTGTCCGCCCATAAGGAGCATTGTTCTAGTAATGATAGCATAAAACGATATGATACAATGGTACAAACATGGTACAAAATACTATTTAAGTATAGGTATTTATCCCGGAATGCTGTGGAATGTAAAAAAACGTATTTATGCCTATTATCAGGCATAAATACGTTTCTTTTCAAATGAGGTACGAGCCAGGGTCCAGTATTTGTATACTTATTGGCCAGGGTAGATACCCTACATAGATATGTATGACCAACATTACTTCAAAACTTCAAAGACTAACGTATCTATAATCAAGTCAAAGTAATAACTTGAGTAGAAGTAATTTTATGCAATAGACAAGAATTTGATCGAAGTAAGAACTGTTAAAAGTTAGAATACTCCGCAAAGTAATAGTCATGGATTTCATTACTTAAATTAAGTAAAAGCTTATCTCAAGTAAACGTAAATTCAATACATTTTGAGAGTTAATTAATTTTGTGATAGTGTATACTTTTTTATTAACAACATGGAACGTATATAGCTATTACTCGCGACTTCGCTCGCATTTTTTTTATTTCGTATTATTTTCTCTTTTAATTAAAAGTATCAACGTTAGTTTTTATACCTTACCAATTTTTTTTTTAAATCATCAACTAAATCCGATCATTGGTGTGAGTAAGATGACCCGGCAAACGTCGTTCTGTCGTAAAGTAAATGTTGAAGCCACTGCAGCACAAAAACATTATTAAAAGAAACAGTTGGGAGCCATCGTCGGTGTGAGCAACGTGTTTGAATTATTTTCATGCGTATCTGCTATTTTTCACGACACCTTCTAAGATATACCTACATTTTAATAATACAGGTAGTGTAGTATACCAAAATACCGTATGTACAAAAGCATTTAATTTGATAAGAATTAATACTGTATCTATTGGTTTAAATAGCAATCAAGGAAGTGGTATTTTTTTTGGGCTATGTTCAACTCACTTGACAGTCGTCATCGTCTAGCCGAGATTTTTTTTTGCATGCGGTCGCCGACCGCCGTTCTGCCGCTTGACTCTCCTCTACAATAATAGTCTACGAACATACGCTTCTATACATGCACACCATTGAATAAATTGAAACTTAATTGTTTATTTTTATTAAATTTAGACCAATCTAATCTATTAAAACCGATATTAATTGATACTATAATATTTAATAGTACATAAATTAAGGTGAAGGGGGCTGTTGTTCTCACGGTCAGCTTTAAGTAACTTGCTCGCGGATCAGAGCACCAAATAGTTTGGTCATTCTAGCAGTAGGTACCTAGCTCTAAAACCGATAAAAAAAATGTTGTTTATAGTGAAGAAACTGTTACCTATCGTTTACGGCAGTACTTTGCTATACACACAGATACGTGTCACAATTACGAGTAGGTATAACGGGGGCTAATAAATTTCTTTTGATTTTTCATTTTCATAACTCTTCTACAATAATGCACCGATTTTAATAATTTTTATGTTTAAACTTTTCATTTCAATGTCAAATACCCTATTACCTACTTATGTTGTTGTAGGTATCACATCACATTACCTACTGGCAGACTCGTAGGTATAATGTTGTAAGCTTATGCCCGCGACTTTGTTCGCGTGTTATCAGGGCATTTGAGTTATCGGATACATTTTAATTTTTAATCTCTCATGGAGCACGATTCCAATATTGGCGGAGACACAATTGAAATCAATTGTCTTATTTTCTCGACAGACTGATTAAAAAGCCCAATTTTAGAATTGGTGGTAAAATAAAAGTTATTTTGAAAAGAATTGCCTCAGTAGTGTAACTAGTGTAGTGGTAGCAGGCCATTAAGTACTGCTATGCGGAGGTCCTAGGTTCTATCATGTATTATAGTACTCTGTGGTTCTATCTTCGGGACGGAGAGCACCTAAGACTAAGCGCTATTGGGAATATTTCATCTTTCTGCAGCTGCCCATTGCCACCCTCGGAGTATGGTAGTGTATTCAGAGAGAGATATATATATATAGGTACAGGATCACTACTACATGGGACAAATAAAAATGTACAAAACGTAACTGGTGAATCGTGGTGTTTGCATACATTTATCCCTGCCTTCCCCTTCGTACGGGCATGGAGTCACGTCATGTTTTCGAAAACCTATCATTGTTAGTTCATTTAGGAATGCCTTTTGCAGGTTCGAGATTTCTACCTCTATTCGAAATGAAGAGGTTCGACGGGAGACCATCTTCAATAGGAGCCGGTGGACTTCCATCTCTCACCACTGTGCCGGTGGCGGGCGAGAGGTGTTCATCAAGACTAGAATCCGCATTGGACCAATTGAAAAGAAGAAAGAGGAATCAACCTAAGAGTTTAGACTTGCCTTTAGTAAGTTGATAATGAATTTGAAATTGACGACCCGGTTAGTCCAGAGGTGTGAAACCGTTTGATTCGAAGGGACGCGGGTTCGATCCCCGCACCGGGAGAAATATTTGTATGGCCTACAGATATTTTTGTTTCGGGTCTGGGTGTTTGTGTATGTGCTGTGTGTGAACAACGGCACCCACGACGCAGGACCTTTTTAAACCTAGTGTAAGGCTTAAAAAAATAGTGTCGTTATTATACATTTTTCTACGATATTATGAAGATGCAGCACATATCTATAGATACGCTCTCTTTTGCCAATTTCTCTCGAGTCTACCGCCCGTATTAATATTCAGATCTCAGTCCTTGAGACGACTTTAGGATATTTTTTCCATAGTAAGTGGGATCTTAATGCCATATTCTAGTACATAGTTTAAACACTGGAAGTCTGGCACTAAGATCTGTCTATAAATACAGGCCTACAACAACGGTACTAGAGTATTTATTTCACCCGGGAGCTAACAGAATTAGAACCAGCACTGAAGTTCACATAAAAATCTATGGTACGTGTTCACTAAGACTCGGGGTAATCTACTTTTACTTAGCCAGAGGCCTGAATTCAGTTTTTTGTGTTGATAAGGTTTATACCTACTCTGAGTAGATTTGCTGGTCCTAATTATCAAGTCATGTTACTTCTTAAGAAGTAGGTATCTAATATTTCCTAAAAAACCTATATCGCATTGGCGAGGCACTAGCCTCGAAATTACCCCTGGTACACCTAATTCATAATAGGTGTACCACGGGTAGAAAATTTTACCCCTGGTTCACCCAGGTGGACTAAGTAGGTGTACCACGGGCAATGACCGGCCTCGAACCGTGGCCATAATTGCGGTACCTGTTCTATTCATAAATTCATAATATATTGTTGCAGAGCCAAAGTATAGATCTCAATGGTTACAGTCTCTACCAACAAATGAGGACCGCACCAATGGATATGTATGTTACGCGCATGCGTGTACGACTACCGCAAAACAGCAACTGGGTACGAGTGGAAAAATGTTACTTCGACCCAAGGAATGTATCCTTGGACACTATGCTTCTGTTCCACGACTTAACGATAAGTGGCAACGTGGACTTGTACGACGCGAACGAACTAGATCGGACCATCCCACCCAGTCGAAGGCTGAGGAGAAATTTCGCGGAACCAGCATACTCTCCACCCAGGCTGCGCGGCAACGGTTGCAACATGATCCTCAGACTACGCAAAGCTGGCATCGGCTTCCACACCCAACCCCTGAATCAGCAGCCGGGGAAATTCAACGTGAAAACCGATTCTGAATTCGTCGAACCCGGTTTCATCAGCGTCTACGCTTATGGATGCGAGAAATACATCAATAGGAACTCAGTTAGGAATAGAGACTTGCCATTGAATCGTCGGCGAAGATCGGACATGTTTACGTTCGAAACGGGCTTCGAGTCTAATTCAATGGACAGTAGGGCAGCTGATAACAACTGGGACATTGTATACGAACCTCGTAGTAGATTGAATTATGAGAGAAGTAAGCTGTTCCGTCCAGATGAAGATTTGGACGATGTTGAGGACATATCGCGGGAAATGGAGGATATTTTCGCTAAAGGAATTAGAACTCTACTTACTACGTACATGAAGAAGGAATTGCAACCGGCGATCAAGGATACGCTGATGCGAAATATGGGTTATGTTATATCGTATGGTTAATAACTAAGTAAATAATATAGTAGGTATCCAATGTATAGTAACTATAGTATATTACACTTTCTCAACAGTAAGTCTTATAAGAAATAAATGTATAAAACATTCAATTTTTTATTTCTACACAAATAATACTATTACATTTCAATGAAAATTAAAATTGACTAAAATGAAACAATGATATAAATCTACCTAATAAATATTATCACAGGTCCCTGGGTATATTTCAAGAATATTATCAAGATAAATGCAACAAAATTGTATGAAAAGTTGAATATTTCATCAAATAAAAACTATCAAGTTTTGGATTATTAATAAATATATGTCTCCAAGCTTCTATATAGTATGATTGGTGTTGTAGCTCTACCACTTGCACAGTATACATTTGGCAAACTATTATTTAAAAATTAAATTATCAATAATGAATATGTAAGTATAGATATATGTACTTCTATTGATACATTGAAGTCTCTTGCATTGTATATAAATATATATTTTTTTATTTCTTTACTATACTACCATTTAGGAACAGCTAGACTAGATAAGGTTTATGCAGATCAAAATAGTTACATGGACTTTATACTTGATCACATACTTTTTCAATTTCAGATCAATTTGAAACTGGATTTTTAAAGAAAAATGGAAAGAAAAATTTGACTTCAGGTGGGAATTGAGCCCGTGACCACTGGGAATCTAGTCCAGCCGCTCTTCCAATTGGGCTACCAACGTTTACACCTGATTGTCGAATTCTTCCTTCACATTTATTGCATTGCCTTGGGGTGGCAGTAGCAACATCTATTGCCAACAATGCTACTTATTTAAACCAATAGAACAAACTATGAAGTTTATTAAATATAGCAAAGAAGTTGCTTAACTGGATTTGTTTTAATATGAAATAACATTATCACAAATTATAGACTTAGAATTAAATGTTTGATTTCATCATACACAGCAAAATGTAGAGCAGATGTTAAAACTGCTTTTAGCACACTAGGACCATACCCTTTGTATAATGCTAAGAGTCCTTCTTCGGTAACTGTTATCCTTATACAATCAATTAGACCCTTACAATATATTTGTTTCCCAAATCCTGTTCTATGCATTTGAAAACCCTGTATTTGAAGCCTTTTTTTGATCAAATCAAATGGATAAATTGCTGTTTTTGATACTAAACCAGCAAAACTGCCAGCCAATAGATTCCCAATCAATGTAGACTCAATAACAGAACTCATGCTTACTCGCCTTTGGAAAAACTCAATTTTATTCAAAATATTGTCCGTGAAAAGTTTATATACCGCAAATTGAATACCAGCATGAGGAGCGATTTGTGCGATTGTCGGTATCAGTCCTTTATATAATGCACTAGGCCCTTCCTGTTTAATTATGATTTGAAACGCATTTCGAACACCTTTATACACTCTATTGGTTTTCTGCTCAGCAATCAACCTAGTTCTCACTGTATCAAATGGATAGGATCCAATTGTAGCTAAAGCAGCTGCTATAGCACCATTACAAAAGTTAAAAGAATGTCTATTATCATTATATATCTTTGGATTGGATATTTCACAGACTTGTGATAGTTTTTCAAACACCGTGAACTGAACTGCACCATATGATATTGACAGTAACTGCGCGGGTATGTGGCCACTCCAAAGCGCGGTAACACCTTCTTCTTTAGCAATTGACGACACAGCTTGCAATATTGAGCTGTATTTTGATGATACTTGCCCGCTCTTAATTGGTTCAATTTGTAGTTGAAATCTTATTTTGAGGACGTCGAGCGGCTGTGCGATGCCTCTAGTAACAGCACCTGCGACACCGCCAGCTATTACACTCTGGTAAATGGACAGCTTTGATTCAATATTTTGAATTAGAGGCATCACGACGAGAAACTTTGCCGAAACACTGTAGATTACACATTTGTTCACAAATAAATTGTTTATGGAACAATGTGGTGCAATAATCAAATCTCTAAGGTAAATATTTTTCAATGAAAAGAAGGAAATATTAATACATTTAAATTAAAAATAAGGCTATGTACCACGAGAAGCAGAAGCTAGTATAGTGATTGTGATCTGTGATGAGAAGAGCAGAAGCACAAAAAAAAATTTAAAATAAATATATCAATATTTGACTTTGACTAGGCATGTCGATTATCGATCTGAGAAAGATTAATTGGAATGGATTGAAAAAAAAACCGATTATTTAAATCCATAGAACTGGATGGATCCAGTGAATCAATACTCCTGAAAAATCTAGGTTCAATGATTTATTTCAACTTAAGACATGGTGGCGTTGACATCAAAAATCTTTTTGGTCTTTATTGTTCATGGCGGAATCCGATTTTGTAGTATAATATGACGACCCGGTTAGTCCAGATGACCGTTTGATTCGAAGGGTCGTAGGTTCGATCCCCGCATAGGGACAAATATTTGTATGGGTTACAGATATTTGTTTCGGGTCTGGGTGTTTGTGTATGTGTTGTTTGTGTATAACGGCACCCACCACAGAGGTTTATACCTATTGTTGCTGTGAGTGTAAGCCTATTTATTTTTTTATTTTTAAAATAATATTTAAAAAATAAATTATCTAGGCTTACTGTGTGACAAATATTATATGATATACGATTATAATTTATACTTCAGATTTGCCGTCTAGGCTGATGATTCAAGTATGTATCAACTTATAAGTGGAAGACCGTCATACATTCGGCGGGACCGTCCCGATTTAGTCAAACCATTCTTGTTTCCTATTAGATTTAAAGATAGTGAAATAGAAACTTGGCTGTCTAAAATTACGATTTAAAGTTGACTGCATTCAGAGCAGTCCGCAGGACTATTTCCTTTGACTATTAAGGGTCGATTTCACCGTCGTAATAAAACACGTTTTATGTTATTAAACGAGTCAATAACACTATTTGGATTTCATGACGAAAATTTTTCGTCATAAGGTTAAAATTAGATGCTAATTTTACGCTAAATCGCGTTTTATTTAACTCAGTTCTCAGAGCAATCGGTGAAATCCGCCCTAAGAGTGTAGTATTTACCCTCATCGTACAGGTAAGTTCGTTTAGTTAAATAGAAAATAGGTTGATTCATTCGATTTTTCTTATTTGATATATTTAGATTTTATTTGTTGCCAAAATCGATCTTATTCAGTAAGAAAGTAAGAATGAACATCCCTATTTTTGACATAATTGACATTTATTTGACGTTTGCATAAGACAGTTTGGTGCGTTCCACTGAACGCCTATAGCGTCCGCATGCATTCGATTGTGACCAATAAAATCCATAACTGAAAAAAAAAAAAAGTAGAATGTAACAATGTAACCAGTCGGACAAGAGAATAATAAAATGAAAACAAATGCCCTTTCAAACAAAAAAAAATCATCCAAATCGGTGCAGGCGTTTTCAAATTATAGGGGTACATAAAAAAAAAAGATCCGGATGAATTGAGAACCTCCTCCTTTTTTCGAAGTCGGTTAATAAATTACGGTTGATTCGAGAAGATTAAAAATATAAAAATTCTAACGAAGTAGATAATAAATCTATGTAAAAATTAATGTAGATTAGCCGCAAGAAACTTGAATCCATGTTGAGAATAAGTTATTAAAAAAAATGTCAACCATGTCAAAATTGTCAAAATTGTCTAATGTCAAATTAATCAAAATCAATGAAATCAAATATTTTTCATTTCTCATAATTCTTTGGTGCTTTGAGTTTTGAGCAGACTAATAATTCTGCATAAAGTGATTTACAAAATTGTATTATAACTCAAATTTTAGGTATCTCACTTTTAAGGATCTTTTACGCAAACACAACTCAGCGCTATGTCTTCACCGTTGGAAAATCTCGAAACCCAACTGGAGATGTTCATTGAGAATGTAAGACAAATACGCATTATAGTGAGCGACTTTCAACCCCAAGGACAGAGTGTATTGAATCAAAAAATGTAAGTACATATTGTTATGTGAAATTCAATTGATATTTACCTATCATTTACAATCGTTACAGTCGCAAAGAACTTCTTTTGATTCCTTTGAACTATGTAAATTTAAATTTCCTAAACTAACTAAGACTAAATGGAAACTGGCCAGTATAATTCTTACTACCCCAATGCCTGCCAATTCTATGCATTTCTATGTTATGAGGTTCAAACTGGCAGGTTGATTATATAATTTGCTGCAATAATCAGATAATTAGACATCCGATGAATAACTTGATTCCTTGTAATATTTGTTTCTCTTCTATGTTAAATCCATCTGCAATCTGCTGCAGTATTACTTGAGTTGCGACTTAGGCAGAAGCCTGATTCAAGTTTATGTAACATCATGTAGCGCAAAAAGTATAAGTACTAAAGACTTGAAATTTGGCACAAGTATACATCTTAATTACGCCGACAAAGTGGTAGAATAAAAACATGAAAAAAAATATATTTAGGGTAACCTCGCCTACATGTAACTCGCAGATATTTTTTTTATTTTCGATTTCCATATAGTGTGTAGTATCGTTGTATAGGTTTTTAAAAAATAGTATGGGTGTCCGAACATCATTTTTCGATTTAGTTAACTGTTCGTGACTTATTAAGCTTTGAAGTGTAAATTTTCGTTAGACTCAAGTGTCCCCCCTCCCCCTACAGACTAAACGGTTGTTGTTAGAAATTCAAACGTTACGGAAATAGTATCTTTAAATAACGAAATTAAAAGGAAAACTATCACACTTAAATTGGCCTTGCAAGTTTGCGAGTAATAGTCGATCAAATGTACTTTACTCGAACATTTCGAACAAGTCCTTTCAAAATATTTATTATTTTTTTTTTATTCATCTTTTACTCTGTAACTACGGAACCCTACACTGCGCGTGGCCCGACATGCACTTGACCGGTTTTTTTTAATACTTTGTAGCATGTTTATTAACCTCCTCTTCAATGGTTGGCATTTTTAGGTATTTGTGAATTTATGCAATTCTTGTAAACCAAGGCTCATTAGAAATTGGATGGTTATCATTGTAATAATTAAGATATATTTTATCAATGATTCACTTGGTGTTTTATATACATTACGAATTACAACAGTGGTTTATATATTATGAAATAGTAAGCTATTTCAATGTACACTTACCATACTATTGTTTTATTTCAGTCAGTCTTTGGTGACGGGTCTGCAAGAAGTTGACAAGTTGAAGTCTCAAGTACATGACATTCATGTACCTACAGAAGTTTTTGAGTAAGGCTTTTTTACTTTTTTTTTATTTTTATTAAATATTAGCGGCCCACTCCGGCTTCGCCCGCGCTGCTCCGTTCCTATTAATCATAGTGTGATGATATATAGCCTTCCTCAATAAATGGGCTATCTAACACTGAAAAAACTTTTCAAATCTAGTAGTAGTTCCTGAGATTAGCGCATTCAAACAAACAAACTCTTCAGCTTTATAAAATTAATAGTGTAGATTTAATTAAGTTTCTAAATCAGCCACTCAATAAATATATAAAAATATCCATTGGATTGGTGTGTGTTCCTTTAAAAAGTATGAGAACCACTATTCTAAATATATTATACATAATTATTTGTGATCAAAATTGTACTTGTTAATATTGAACATTCAATTACAATTTCAAATTATGTGTTTTATCATTGTTTGCCTTTTATTAATTACAATTCAATTACCAAGTTATAAATTGTTACTTACATATATCGTATAAATCGTTCAAATATCATTAAATACAAAGAAGTGGATAAAATTACAAACTAATAAGAATTGTTTACACAATCCAAGATTTTAATAAGTTTTTTTACTTTTTTCCAGCTATATTGATCAAGGGCGTAATCCACAATTGTACACAAAAGACTGCATAGACAAGGCCCTCGCGAAGAATGAAGAAGTAAAAGGGAAAATTGACTCCTACAAGAGATTCAAGAGCCATTTGCTGTCTGAGCTATCAAAGACATTCCCAAATGAAATCACAAAGTTTAAAGCTCTTAGGGGAGGAGAATGAATAACCAAGCTACATTTTTTTTCATTAGAATTAATGTAATAGTAGAATTATGTTAGTTAAGTGATAATGTTTTATATCTAGATTTTTTTTTGTAATATTTAAAAGCGTTAAGTAATATGGCATCTTAAAAAACAAGAATTGCATGCTTAAAGCAGATGTATGGAGCAGTGGATATTTATGTTTTCTACAAAAGCAGATGGTTAATATTTTCTACCTACAGGCAGCATTTTAAACCTACTGAACAGAACTACATGACCCACGAGTCATATAGATTTCTACATTCTCAGTAAAACTGGTATTCTTGTATTTAGTAAAAATTATTAACAAGTCGAATTTCGAGTCCCCCGATCAAAATAGTTTTATACCTTTCGATCTTACGTCAAAGAGACTCAATGCTTCATAGAGACCCGTTTTTGCAGCATCGTCGACGGAAACAGCACATGTTTAATGGGCAACCCATTAATCATGTGACGTTTTTAGGAACTTTTAGAACCCTTCCCTTGGTGTTACATGGTGAGATTTTGGATTAACCTAGCTTGTTCATCAGGATATTCGGAATACGTTATAATCACGCGTATTTTAGGCAAACTGTAATATACTGCTAATTAACTTTCAAAATGGCTTTCGGAATCTTGATGGCCTTCCTACTGAACTCTCGAACTGCTTTGCCCAAATATGATATGATAGGTGTACACTGCTTCATACAAGTGCTTATAGCTGTGCTGTAATAATGACGCGTCAACCGTCACTGCCGAAGCCTGTTCAGAATTGTAATATCTCAGGCTAATAATTATAAATGTAGGTATATTTAAACCAATGAGAATCTATACCAAAAGTAATCAAAATCATTACTTTCTTATATTACTATGTAGCAGACATTATTCTGCACTTAATTAAACTTAATACACAAATTTTAAAAGTTTGGGTGATTTGTGATGTATGTATGTTACAGGTAAGAGCATATTTTATGCCCGAAATCTCTGTCAGGTCGTTTTTTAACATTTGGTATTCCTTCTCATCGATTAGAAGTATTTAGAAGAAACGTAATATTTATTAAGTATCTCGAAATAAATTAAGAAAATCGACTTATCATAAAATTGTTTTATTACACAACAGTTCATAAAATGTAACATTAACAATTATTAATATTGAAACCCAATTTTCGAAAATACAGCATAAGAACAGACGAATTAGATAAGCAAATTAGAAAAATGAAAATAAATTTAAAAAGGGAAGGAACACTTTTCTTCACAAAAGTAGTCTCATCATGCTGGAATTCACAAATTGAAATGATAGTACATGAGGATAGTGAAAAATAAATACAGGCAAAAACCAGCAGCACAATTAATTAAAAAAAACTCAAGATATAATCTTGTGTTGTGTTGCATTACATCAACATTATAAGTCTTTGCCATAAAATTATTCAAAATGTAAAAATTAAATATAATTAAAATTTCAAACATGATTATTAAAATTATTAAAAGTACAATAAAAATAAAATTATTTATATTTTTTTCAATTAAGAATTGTGTGGAAGTCGTATTGGTTATTTTCTCTAACGATAACCGAGTTCTGTTTGCCTTTAGGCAAATACGCGTTATCCTTACATAATATAGAGTTCTGGTGTCAGCTCTGTTTCAATAAGCGTCTGTGTGTCTTCGGTGTCGTGAGTTTCACTTTCAGACTCAGAACGTTGTATTTGTACTGTTTCCGCATCACTATCGTATAATCTTGGCGCGTCAAACGCACATTTGATATCGCTAGAGAAATTGTTCCACATGTGGTAAAACTCCTTCTTCACTGGTTCAACCAGTTGATGTTTGCTAGTTATGTACACGTAGTTCCAGTGGTCGCATGAACGATCGTTGCCCCAATTTAATGTGCCTGTCATGAGAATCCTGTCATCTACTAAGCAGAACTTGTGTTGCATTGTGTACAGCGGCTCATTTGTCTTGTATTTTATTTCGGCGCCTGTAAAAATATCATAAATCAACAACTTTTTTTTGTGAGATGAAGTGGCAAACAATCATACAGTTTACGTTGATGGTGAATAATACTGTAGCCTATAAACATCATGGAACCAGAGACTTCAATGCAGATACATTGCCACTCTTGAGGCCTAAGGTGTTATGCCAATAGTGGATAATACATTTATGGTTATGCCTCTGTGCCGGAAATTACAGGGCCATACATTACCACCTGACCGGAACACGATAGTGCTAAACACATATAGCGGCAAGTAGATTAGGTAATAATGCGGTGGTGCCTACGCCCACGGGTTCCGTCACTGGAGCTCTACCACCAGTAAACTATATTGTAGTTTTCCAGGTAGGCCAAAAACTGAGGATTTCAAAATCGGAGATAGGTACCTATATTAGTTTTATGTTACAGCTACTTACCTATACCTAGTCCGCGAGTTGAATGCATGAATGCAGCCAGCTGCCACAGGTAGGTTACAGAAAAATTGTAATATGGCGGCCGCATTCAACTCGCACGTTCTTAATTATTTCGTAGTTGTTTATCATTAATATTTAATGGGTATAGTCATAGAGCAACACGGCCCACCGGCCGCGGCGGACCGGAGGGGTGTAGCCATATGCAGGCTTCCCCCTCTTTCAACGTACAAGACCAAATGGTCCTATGCCTGTCGCCCAGATATTTAAATGTGTGCGTGAAATTGTTTATGTATTTTATTAAAGTCAAGATGTGAAATTGCTTTTGTAGTGTGAGTGTGTCACGTATTACCTCCGCAAAAAATGCTACCGGTGGGCCGAGTTGCCCTATGGGTATAGTGCGCGTAAAACTTATATGCGTCCATAAAGTTAGGCGATTTTATGGTGTGTAAGAGGGTGTTAATGTGGTAGTAGTTTATTTTCATCAGGTCAACATTGAAACTCGTCTGGTGGTCGTTTCGAGCTAAGAAACTGGCTCAAAGTTTACTCAGGCAACAACACACTATTGGCATTTAAATTTTGCGAATACTTTACATTGAATCATAATATGCAATACCGTATGCCCCTAAGGAAATCCTTAGTTTTTACCGGTTCCGTAGGTACCCTAGTCGCGGAATTCACGAAAAATAATAATTGCCACTTGCGTACGCTGTATGTATACGGTTTTAGTGACTTGGACCCCCCTAGATCGGGATTGCAATTGAAATATTATATATTCACAGTTGACCGTAGCAACGTATCTAAAGGGTAGGTACAAGATGAACAACACTGGATAGAAATCCAGTGTCGTGAATTCGTGTCTTGTGGTTTGACTACGGGGGCGGTTAGGCCAAGCCGTCCAAGCCTGTTTGCCAATATTTCTCCAAAAAGTGAAGGGCGGAAAAACGAAAATATTTCTATGGGCTGTCACGATCGCTTACCCTGCAACTTCAAGGGGAAAACATTACGAGGGAGTCGTAGGGATCAGGACTTCTTCCACCAATATGCGACAAGTTAAAAAGTAGCTATCAAAATCATACCCACTTCGCAGCTATGGTTTTGATAGCCCTAATAAATCCAATAAATCATTAACTTCTCGACCCGGGAGCGAACTTTGGACGGGTTAGCATTGATGGCCTGCTGATACATAGACACAGACGGATGCACTTATAAACAAGTCTTAGTGCTAAATTAGTTGCCTATATATAAGTACATATTATGTTTTCATAAACGAATTATCATACCAGCGTTGATTAGCTCCTTGATGAAAAAGTCTGTAGAATCGTTATATCCAGAGCGATCGATTATAATGCGAATTTTTATGTTTTTCTTCTCGATTAATTTCGCTAGTCTCCCCTGGATCGCCGGGTTATGGATGCTAGGCATGCAGACATTAACGCTTTCCTCTGCTGCCTCAATGAAGCTGACCAATTTGTCAAAGTAATTGTAAGCGTTGTACTGAAGTTTACAAAATACCATCACTTCATTCAGCTCCCTGTTACGACTTCTGTAATAGTAAGCAGCCGCCGATACAACGCATGTCAACGCAATCGCAGCAGCCGACGACAGAATGTGTAAATGAAATCTCATTTTAAGTAATATCGCACATAAATGGAACTATTTTGGTACGTGTGCACTTGGACCTATCTATAATTTTATCATGTGAAATAAAATACAGAGATCAAATTGTGCTACCATCACATTTCACTGAAACTCGCAACTACCCTCCAGCTCCGATTTAATATTAAATGATAGCGTGGCCTATACTAATTTTCTATTAAAATAATTCATATTTAATATATTCAAACAAGTAAGGGTATGAAAAATTAAAAAAATATATTTATAAATTAATTATGTATGTATTATAATATGAGTGTAATACAAAAATAATTTTAATAAAATCATGCAAAATGAAACGTGAATTCGATATATATTTTGTTGGCAATCGATTAATGTATCAATCGATATACAATTATTTCTGCCTTTCTGGCTTAGATTAGGTACCTAGTTTGTTTTTTTTCGCCGCGGACTAAATTGACACATGCAAATGTCAATTTACAAAATAATGATACCAGCTTTCTAGTATTAGTGTTGTACGATACCGGTTTTATGAATCGTTAATTTTTACTTTACCACATAATTTTATTATTATTTGACACTAGACAAATCTTTTAAAAATTATGGTTACTATGGAGTATCACAGATTTAATTTAAATTACTTACTGCACTAAATAAACACGACAATTATTCATTTGTTGTTGAAAAATACGCAAGAACAAGTTTTTAATAGGAACTGCACAAGAAATAGGTCGATGTGCTGTAGCTATCAATGCCATAAAAACGAAAACACGGCGCCATTTTGAATACACGGCATTCAACCTCCGAAATGCGATTTCACGGACAAAAAACATTCATTATGTACACACCGAAAAGTACACAAAATCTCCAGGCGAAACGCCGAAGAAAAACGAATGTGTGACTTCGTCTAGTGACTCCCCAGCGCTGAAAAAATTATATTAAACATGTACCTAATAACTGAAGTTGAGAAAAAAATGGCCACGACATTACCGACTGATTTATTATTGAAGTAGGTGATGACTCTGATGCTTCGGCACATTCAGGTACGGAGTCATTACCTGAATCTGATTAATTTGCATGTCATTATAGAGATTTATAGACACTAAAAAAATAAGTGTGTTGCTTTTATGCATTTATCATATCTATACATTAACCATAGTACCAGGTATATTATATAGGCATGCCTGTAGGTACATTACGGGTGTCGCCACATTCTAAAATTTTAAAAACACATTTTTGTAATTACCTAATTTTTATATAAACCTCAAAATGTTAAGAGGGTTCTCTTTAGGCACTGCTTTGACATGCAATAAGTCGTTTTTACCGTTTCTTCTTTACTAGCGCAGTGTAAAATATTAATAAGATATAATGTAAATTAAAAGGCTAGGAGCAGTAAACGTACTAAGTTGCACTAAATTTCCTTTTTTTATTGATTGGTTGTTGATGATGTTGTTTTTTTTTTTTCTGTTTTTGTTACTGTTATGAAACAATATGCAATTCCTTAGATGTCCAAATACGGAAACTTATTAATGGTCTGATGTAATGTTATTAAGATTGTTTGTAAGCAAATAAGACTGTTTGTTCTCCTGAATAAAATAAAATAAAAATTATTACTGAAAAACGATACTAGATTGTAAATTACGTAAAGTTACGGTAGTGGCACATCACTATTAATGATTCCCAAAAACCTAGCCACACAGCCTATGTCAATTTAGTCCGTGGCGAGAAAAAACAGACTGTATTTATGTTGCCAGCGTGTGGCCGCTCATGAGACAGCCACATGTTTTTTTTTTTAATAATTTATTCATGAGCATAGATACAGAGTCTTTCAGACGTATACATATTGAATTTCACATTTCTTTAATTTAATGAATATCCATATGGAAGATGACGATGATTAAATGCTTCCATGAGGAATATGATGAGATGATGGGATGGCTCCAGTAAAGCGATGGGGACTTTACTAGGAGTATTTACGAAGTTTTGGAGGCAATACGAAAAATCACTTTTCACTTCATAATATCACTTTCATACACTCGTGAACGTTATCGAATGCTTTATGATAAAAATCCCACCATTTTTACACATAAACACGCGACTATACACAAATTTCGAAAATAATATCACGCAGCGACACAGCTCTTTTCCGCGTTCCCGCCAAAACTCCAGACAGCCATATGAAATCATGAGTGTTGCTAGTAAATAAAGTTTCCCAATTTTCTTCCTAATTATTTACTATATCTCGTCAAGTTTTTATGTTAAAACATTCCTAAGCATTTTACTTTCATTCAGATTAGTTGAATTGTAACGAATTGATTGAATGATAAATTAAAACATGTGCATCTACCATTCAATTAATTCTATACATTTTGCTGAAAGATCAAGAACATATCGAGCAAAATGTACATAATTTGAAATAGGTAACCATGAATTAGCATTTATTATGCTGCGAGCTGTGAATAATCTAGGTTCTAGATTAATCACAGCTCGCACTCTAGAACATCATCTACAGGGTATTATTTCTTTGCCATGAAATGTTAGAATGTGGGAATGTAAGTACTTCCGTGTAATGAACGGAAATACTAAGTTCCGAAAGGTCTCGACCATTTTTAATGCTAGCCCTTAAAACATTAAAAGCAAGCAACATACACCGGCAAACAATGATCAACAAGTTCACATCGATAAGTGGGTAAATGAAAACTGCAGCCTATAGATAACTTTTTAAACATTGAGATTTCTAGATCTCGATTTAAATGCAGATGTGTGTGTATCTTCACGCCAGGTCCGGGGCTTCCGCTAACGGGGTAGGCAGAGAGTGTAGAGCACCTGATATCCCGGTCCTGACAAACCTCGTCGTTCTGGGTGAACGGTCCCTCAACGGAACAACGGAACCCTCAATCGGTTAAAAATAAAAAAGGGAAGGCAGAGTTTGACGCATTGGTGTGGGACCTCTGTAGCTTAGAGGTAAAGCGGCTGGACTGATTATCCTGAGGTTGTAGGTTCGATTCCTGCCCGAAGTCAAATTTTTCTTTCCCATTTTTTTCTATAATAACAATATTTCTTATTCTACACCATCTTGGAAAGAATTACCAAAGCCATTTAATATTTTTTTATGGCTTATTGTCAATTCTAACACTGTTAGAATAAAAACTTATATGTCTACGAAATTAGGGAGAATATAAAAACAAATTTATAGCAACACACAAAAATAAGTATGTGGGATTTCGTTGAATGAAAATCAAGAATTTCATGAGAAATGTGCTTTATTTTAAATTGATAATCAAGAGTTATAAGCTTCAACGTGTATTTTGTTCAATAGACATACATTATTTACTAATATCTGTTTACTTACGAATGAAAAGTGATGTCGTTTAAAGGCCTCGTTTCTGTACGGTTTATACAGGCTAAAATACTGCAACCTCCTATTTTACTGCACACCTTAACACTAATCACTTTACTAATTGAGTTTTTATCTCATAAATACCCAAAAACTTATTAATAATCGCCAATATACTTCGAAAACAATAAATAAATACGTAAACGATAGGTTATCTATTACAGCAATTGCGATGACAGATGTTTGATTGGCTAACTTTTCGAAGTTCGCCAAGCAAAAACCGGCACGCCGTAAGGGACAAAAGATACGATGCTCTATTTCAACTTTCTTATGTTCTTTGTATATAACTGTCTCACTTCCACAAAGCATATGGCGAACATGGCTACGTCTATAGGTACTTAGTCTAAGCTTTCTGGCTAGGTCGTTGGTGCACTATAAGCGTTTTAGCTTGAAAATACATACCTACATAGTATGTGTGGAAAAATTGGCCCATATAATTTAGACAAAATAATAATATAATGTACATACATGGAAAAGTAAAAAACATCTCGCCTTTTTTTGTACATCGATACATCAAAGTGTTAAAAGACTAAAGTTTGATGGTTTCTAAAAACTTAAATTCTGTCATATCAAGCTGTCATGTCATACAAAGGCGCGAATTTCCTCTGACACTGAATTTGTTAGGACATTTCATGATTTTCCTATTTTATTAGAAAAGTATGAATTTTTGAATAAAAGTACAATAAAATTAAGTTCAGAAAATATGTTATGTTAACAAGTGCAATTGGGATAGTTTGAATTGCATATAAGTGGATGAAATGGGTATCACAGGCTTGATACCTTTCCTGGAGAAAGCTTCAAGAAGAGCTAATGTTAGTGAATTTAGTGGATGTACGGTCGCAATTGATAGTTACTGCTGGCTCCATAAAGGTGCTTTTGCATGTGCCGAAAAGTTGGTACGTGGCGAGGAGACTGATATGTAAGCTTTATGTAAAACATTTCTTAGAGAACTAGATTTGCTATGGCTGCTGAAAAGAATGGGCACATTTGATGTCGTTTAAATTCATCAAAAGAATCTGTCTTTATTACAACAATAAAGTATACATTATATCTGATAATGATTCAAGAATTGTGTTTCAATTTATTTAAATAGGTGCCTGTTACATGTATTTCAAAACTAATAAGTACTTACTTTACTGCTTCTTACTCAGTTACGAAGCATTTTTTCCTTCATCCATTAAACACAATTCTTAAAAGTTTGTAATCCTTACCAGAGGGTGTATTATGTACCTTGTGACTATAACTTTGAAAGAAGCTTTTTATTACAATGCTGTTTTCCTAAACTGATGATTATTATCATGTTACTTCAAAACAGCAATCAACTGCAAAAAGACTATCAAAAAAAAAAAAAAATCCAGATGAATTGAGAACCTAGTCCTTTTTTCGAAGTTGGTTAAAAAAATATTGACAGTATACATAAATATGCCTTAATTTCAATTTCATTATCATTCAAAGTATTATATATATATATATATAATATATTTTATGTGTATATATATATATATATATATATATATATATATATATAGCTAATTGTGACTACAGAAATAAGTGTGCAATAAAGTTTGAAAGGTCTTTATAAGTAACAAATTATAATTATTTGATAATCTTATAAACTTTCTATTATTACAGACACATAAGATACTGTTTAAAGTATGTGACAATGCTGTTATCCAAGAATATAAAGCCTATTTTAGTGTTTGATGGAAGACATCTTCCAGCTAAAGCAATGACTGAATCTAAACGGAGAGAGTAAGTTCTTTATAACTACCTCATTTTTAAACGCATATGCATTTTGACCTTGGTCTTTGTGTGTGTCTCTATAGGCTGAAGTCATCACTTAACATAAATGTGAACAGCATGCTGGTTTGCCACTTCCGTAATATAAAAAAACGTAAATTCATGCCTGTAATCCCCGAAGGGGTAGGCAGAAGTAAATGCATGCACCAAAAAAAAAATATCAGTAAAAAGGTACTAGATCAGATGAATCCTTATTTTTTATGATCAAATTTAATGCATTTTCAATAAAATCTTGTTATATTTTAGATTTTTATAATAAAATGCTTATGTGTTTTATTTATTTGGTTTTCCCATTGCACCATAAACTGTTCTTTATTACTATCCCAAGGTTGACTGGTAGAGATCACTTTAGCATTATAAATAAAATAAATATGGATCACAAAACCTTAATCTTGCACTGACCATTCTAAAAACTTTGATTTACAGATCCCGTGACATTTCTAAGAAAAGAGCAGCAGAGTTATTGAGTCTAGGAAAGGTGAATGTTATTAATTGTTCATATTATTATATTCTTAAATTATTTAAAAACAAGGGTCTTATAAGAATATACATGACATTTGACCCAAAGCCAACTTAATAAACTTGAGCGCTTACAAAATATATTTATTCGATTCATATTTGGTCTTCGCAAATATGATCATATTTCCGAATATCACAATAGGCTCAAGTGGCTTCCTATTCAAGATGGCCGGAATGTGCGTATCCTTTCTCTTTTATACTCCGTGCTATTTAATCCTTACAGCCCCAAATATTTAAAAGATTGTTTTGTTTATTCCCATCTTTCCCATTCTCGGTCCCTTAGATCCTCCGTAGATTTACGAATGAATATTCCCTTACATTCGAGTGATTTCTTTTCCAAATCTTTTTCTGTTGAAGCTGTACGTCTATGGAACCCCTTGCCATCCACTATCAGGCAAGTTCAAAATATTCAATCATTTAAACACAAAGTCAAGGCCCATTTCCTTTCATCTCTTCTCTGATTCCCTTGTGTTTTGCTTTCCATCCTTCCCTGTTGTTATTTCAATTGTTTTTGTTGTTTTTTTCTTTTATTAGTATCTCTCTGCAGTGATCATTGATACCTACTAACCTAGTTTCGCGCACCCTACTGTATTAGTTTTTAAGCTTCTCCTTTGTTTGTTGGGTTGCCTGGAAGAGATCGCTCTTCTAGCGATAAGGCCGCCCTTTGTATCGCGTGTTCCTGTTTTTTTTTTTTTTTTTTTTTTTTTTTAATGTAATCGAAATGGAAAACAAGCATGCAGTTCACGTTGATGTTAAGTGATAACTGCAGCCTATAAACACAAAGACCAACTTCAAAATGCAAATGCGTTACCACTCCTGAGGCCTAAGGTGTTATGCCTCTGTGCCGGAAATTACAGGGCCGTACATTACCACCTGACCGGAACACGAGAGTGCTGAACACTACCATTTAGCGGCAAGTATATTAGGTAATGCGGTGGTGCCTACGCCCGCGAGCTCCGTCACTGGAGCTCTACCAAAAGAAAAAAAGTGTTTTTTTCTCATGTAATTGTTTCTTTTTTGGTGTGCAATAAAGTGTATTATTATTATGTCTCTCGTCAGCACTGAGTCCAATTTGTACCCCGGACCTTTGTCAGGCTTGCGCGGGAATATGGGGGGTCCAACACGTAGAGGCCCTTTAGAGAATTTTGACCTACTTTGTAACTCTCTCTGGCTGCATCAATAGTTAATACAGACACAGACAGACCCCGCAGAATATAATGGGACTATTGTAATGATAAGTGATTCGCCCAACTTTTGGCTATGTGGGTGAACTGGGGGGCTAGCTGGCTGGGCCTATGGAGTGAGATCCGGCACCTGCCTATATTCAACATCTCACATTATCGAATCCTACTTTAGGCAGGTGGTGACTCGCCTCTCCTTGGTGGGCCCCCCAAACAGCCAACCCGATGGTCGACGGGGGGCAACACTGTTGAGAGAGGCTGGGGGTGTCGAGAGGTGTGGCCCCGGTTTCACCATCACGAGCGAGTAATCTCGAGCTCGGAGCGGGCTTCCCCGCTATTATGCCTTTAGACACTTCCACCCCCGAGTGTATGGCTCTTGCAGAAATTTAGTCAACAGCCTATTATCCAAATTTCTGCAAATGCCATACCTCTAGCGCCTCACTCTGACCGGCCAATGAAGGCAAGCCAGAGGTGAGAGACCTGATGCTCTGTCCGGCCGTACCTCTGTGTGGCGGACGAGGCAGAGCCCAGTTCTCTCGGAGGAACTCGAGATGATGGTAGGTAGTGTCGCTACTCACCAACAGATCGCCACAAGCTGCTCTGCCCCCTTATTATTATTATTATTATGTCTCTTGTCAGCACGGGGTCCAATTTGAACCCCGGACCTTTGTCAGACTTGCGCGGGGACATGGGGGGTCCAACACGTAGAGGCCCTTTCGAGAATTTTGAACTACTTTGTAATAGGTTATATTCGGCGGGACCTCTCTCTGGCTGCATCAATAGTTAATACTAACATAACACAGACAGACCCCGCAGAATATAATGGGACTATTGTAATGATAAATGATTCGCCAAACTTTGGGCTACGTGGGTGAACTGGGGGGACTAACTGGCTGGGCCTATAGCGTGAGATCCGGCTACTTTAGGCAGGTGGTGACTCGCCTCTCCTTGGTGGGTCCCCCAAACAGCCAACCCGATGGTCGACGGGGGGCAACACTGTTGAGAGAGCCTGGGGGTGTCGAGAGGTGTGGCCCCGGTTTCACCATCACGAGCTAGTAATCTCGAGCTCGGAGCGGGCTTCCCCGCTAGCCCGCGCCTTTAGACACTTGCAATTGGCCACTCCCATAATTGTTTACACAATCCGTCTTCTGCCTGTCACTGTGAAGAAATTGAGCAAGTAGATAATCACACCTATTTAGGTGTCATCGTAGACAACAGATTCCATTGGCTACCGCATATTAATACCGTTTGTAATAAGCTTCGAGCAATACTGTCTAAATTTGTATGTATAAAAAACAAAGTTCCATTTAAAATATTACTACAATTATATATTGCGCTTGCTGAATCTATTATATTGTACGGACTCACAAGCTACGGTAGGACATACAAAACGAACCTAGAAAAAATCAGTAATATTCAAACACGTTTCCTAAAATTAATAGTACCGCACTTTATAAAAAAACGACACAGGAATGATATTTTAGGCTTATACAAATACTGTAATATATTACCTGTTCAAAATAATTGTAGCCTCAATTTGCTCATGCTACATTACAATAACCTAGCCATACAAATCCCAATAGCTCACAAAATTTGTACTCGTCAAATTACATCCAACAAACTTACCATACCCAGAGTATGTAATGTATATGGCAGGCGCACCTCTTCATATATTGTACCTAAATTACTAAATAACTTACCAGAACTACTAAAAACATCATTAAAAGTTAATAAATACAATCACAAGACTGTTCTGAAAAAATATATTCTACAATCGCTAAATACGGTTTGAGACAATGTTTTAATACTAATATAATATATCATAAAGTACTTATTTTAACAATTACTTAATATATATCTAAAACAATAATTAAATAATAAAAATAGAAAAAATATATGTATCGACGACATTGGAGCCACCTGTATATTCGTTGGGAATAAAACCGGTTATCATCGTTATTCATTGCAAACAGGCGCAACCATCGGAGTTGTTTATAGTAAGGGAGCCCAAGAGGGGATTTTTGGATTTGCTCCAGCGCGTCAGATTAAGTTATAGGAGATACCTTGCACCCAATTCAGTACCTCCACCAAATCTAAGATTTCCATAAAAGGCCGAACCCTTAGGGCTTCCGCCACGAGCTTGCCTCGCATCCAAATTGTCAGAATTTTGGATGGGAGCTTTGATGGGGTTCACTTTAGATCCTCTCTGAGTATCTGACATTCTTGAGTAATTTTTCACCTTCATTTTTGAACGAATCAAATGTTTTTGAAGAGGACGCGGCATCAACGTCTTGGGTCAAGAGCGTGTCAGATATTCTGTGAGGGTTTAAAATGTGGCCAAACAATGCTCCTATCCAAAATTCAGACAAATCGGAAGATGAGTAAGATCGTAGCGACATTTATATTTTTTTTTAAGACTATTCTTCGGCCGCGTCTTTATATACGAACCTTAGATTTAGTGGAGGTAACCAGCGGGGTTCAAGGAATCTCCCATATCTTTATCTGACGCGCTCGAGTAAATCCAAAAATAGCATCCTGGGCTCCCCTACTATTACGTCACATGCGCAATATTGTATTATATATTGTATTAACAGCCGCCTTTGATCGTTGAATGACAGTGATGACAGTATTATTATAGCTATGACAGAAGGTAGATACCTAATTATGTAGATTCTGTTGTATTGACCCTTACGGGGCAGGCAGATGTACAAACCTATTTATTGGAAGTTTTTGTTATAAAGCCGTTATTGATTAGCATTTAAGACGAATGGAAGTACCTTGACAAACCTATTCAAGGTTTTATGGTGCTTTTTGTTTTACACTGTATGTACTCTTTATATTGAAATAAATAAATACAAATACAAATACAATGTTATTTATTATTACTATTATTACATGATAATCATAAAGGCTCTTTTACTATTCATCTCAAACTTTACATTTTAAATTATGTTCCCTGGGGGCTGACCGCCTAACTGAAATGCTTTCGTTTGTGACATTATCTTGTCAGTTTAGTCTATTAAAACATTGCTCTTAAGTATATACCTGCAGATGAAAACACTTCCAGGAAAAAGTTAGGTGGTACGAAACGGATAAGGTGTTGTCATAATCAAAAAACGAAATCATTTAAGTCAGGCGGTCGGCCCCCTGATCTCGGACATGTTATGACTTTAATAAAAAAAGTTAACCTATTATCTAATACATTACAGATTGAAGAAGCCCGTTCATACATGAGACGGAGTGTGGACATCACACACAATATGGCACTTGCTCTGATAAAGGAGTGCAGAAAACGTAATGTGGATTGTATAGTTGCACCCTACGAAGCGGATGCGCAGCTAGCTTACCTTAATACGAAAAGAATTGCGCATTTAGTCATCACAGAGGACTCGGATTTGATACTGTTTGGATGTACTAAAGTAATTTGTATAATTTTTATGATATTCAATTTTATGCCAATAATCTATTGGGTTTATAAAACTGGCCAAGTGCGAGTCGAACACGAGCATGAATGGTTCCGTACCATTATAAACAACGACGAAAAGCATGATTGTAAAAGTTTTCATGTAATGTTGGATTTGAAGAACAATAGACATGTGTGTTTTTTTTTAAATGGTCAACCTATTTTTACGCCATGGACAATATTAAATGTCTACATAATTAAAAATGTACCTATATGATTCTGGTCAAATTTAGTTGAGTAGATCTTGCAGTGGTGGTCTTTTCATGAAATGATCGAACTTATCATGATATGAGCAATTTTACGATTAGATTACGACATACACTCATAGTATATGTATATTTTCAGGTATTATTCAAAATGGATTTAGACGGTACAGGTACACTTGTAGACACTATAAAGCTACCGCTGGTTATGAAATGTCCGATAGAGCGATACACATTCGACAAGTTCCGACAAATGTGCATAATGTCAGGGTGTGACTACTTGGCGTCGCTACCCGGAATAGGTCTGGCAAAAGCGAGGCAGTTCGTCACAGCCACACAGGATCCTGATTTTAGTAATGTAAGTATTAGACAGCATTTTTTATATTTTGGAATGCTTAGGGAATCATTTTGCTCGAATTTCTTTCATTTTCAGTATAAAAATGCTATTATTTATAGGGTAAGATACAATATTCATTTATTGCGCTATCACACATGCGCTACACAATTATGATAATTTCATTCAAGTCACACTAGATTTTCGTTAATTATTGTTTAGTATTTTGTTATTGTTTTTTCTTTGTTACTGTTTTATGAAACAACATGCAATTCTTTAGATATTTTTTTTATGTAATGTAAGTGGCAAACAAGATTGCACATCACATTGATGTTAAGTGATGACTGCAGTCTAAAGACACTTACATGAAGACCAAGGTCAAAATGCAGATGCGTTACCACTCCTGAGGCCTAAGGTGTTATGCCTCTGTGCCGGAAATTACAGGGCCGTAGATATCCAAATGCGGAAACTTAACTTTATTAATTTCAAGAAGAATTGTAGAAAATGGAGCAGGAACTGGATGAACAGTTTACCCCCCACTTTCATCTAATATTGCTCATTTGCAATTGTGGAACGAACTTCCCTCTGAGGTGTTCCCTAGGTGCTACAATTTGGGGCTCTTCAAAAATGGCGTCAAAAGAGTCCTTCAGGGCTGGCAGCGCGTTGGCAACTCCCCTGGTGTTGCAAATGTTCATAGGCGACGGTGACCACTATCCATCAGGTGGCCCGTTTGCTAGTCTGTCAACCTTCAGACAAAAAAAAATACTTATATCTTAATATCTTAAGTAGTTTTTGTAAGATTTTCTGTAAGCAAACAACATTAGAGTACCGCAGGTGAAGTCATACATTTTCGCCGCGAGGCAGAAAGAAGTCTACTCTCCCTCCGTCTTACGAATTTTCGGTCAGTTCACGGTCCTGACGCGAGTTTAACATATTTTACCCATCACAAAAAGTGCATAATGCCGCTAAAAATATTTTTACTTCGATAAAGTCTTCCATTTCAGGCTTTGAGGAAGTTGCCGAGTTTCTTCAATCGTTCCAATTTGACAGTGACGGATGAGTACAGAGAGAGTTTCCTGAAAGCGGAGGCGACGTTCAAACATCAGTATGTTTACGATCCCATCGATAGAACGATGGTCCGATTCACGGAGCCCGATGATGAAGGTATGTAAAATATTAACCCACTACTATATGTAAAATATTTAGCACTACACAATATTTAATAATTACCCACTCGGCTTGAAATTTGGAGAATGCCCCACAAATTGGCATCCCTGCACGTGACTAGAACTGGAACGATAAATAACTTCAGACTAGCGTGTAGCAACTAACTTCAGGATGTCACTTTTATCTATTAGTGTGCGCGCGCATCGTAAAAATTCACTCATCGAAACCCATTCCAATTCGTAGTTTTATGTAAACGTTTACAGGCTACAGTATTACTTACTATTAATGTAAACCGTATGCTCGTGAGCCACTTCATGACATTAAAACATTAAAAATGTAGTGGCGTCCATTGCTTATAGGCAGAACGGGAAAAACATACCTCAGTTTTCGCGGTAGGTTTGACTTGGGTTGTTTTCAAGTAGAAATTACAGGCCCATACATTACCACCTGCGCGCATGGCCCCGCGGCTGGTGTAGGTCACAAGTGATCTACTCGGTTAAGCTATACGGGCGCGGTCGGGTGTGATGGGTGACCTCGTGGCAAATTAAAATGCACGTTAAGCTATCATAGAGAGCACGTTAAGCCATCGGTCGTTTTTAATTACCGGAGTGTGTTTGTGACAGTTCGTCTTGAGCTATCTCACCTCTGTTTACTTCTCCGAGGATATGCAGGCCAGTGATGGGCGTAACTAGGTACTTTTGTAATCTAATTAATAACTGAATTACAAAGTAACCAGTTGTTAGTCCGGTTAATTGAGACATTGACCCTTGCAAAAATTCCCAGAAAGCTGAAAATTTTCATAAATGTTAGGGACACCATTGTTATGAAATTGTGAAAAGTCCCCATCGATCCCATGTCTGCGAAAAATATTATTCAAGGTCAAAGGTTGCAAAAATGTTATTTTTGAATTTGTCAGCGAAACGGTTAGTTTTATGATAAAATATGTCAGACAGAAATTGGAGATCATGCAATTATCTCCAAAAATTGTCCTCACACATTTTTTCATATCACTGACCAATTTTGAGAAAAAACAATTTCAAAACTTTCTTACAAATTTCTAGAATGACTTGGATGTTAGTTAAATCATCTTTGTTTTTAATCACACAATAATCATGTAATTTTGACTTCCAACTACTGCAATCAAGATTGAAGATTACATAATGTAATCATGATTAATCCGATTACATAAGTAGTTGTATTTAACTACTATTAAAGCATTTCAGTTACGCGGTCGGCCCCCAGAGGTCAGAATGCAGATGTGTTGCCACCCCTGAGACCTAAGGCAGAGAATATGTAATAATACTACGTATAGAATGACACTTCGACGTCCCGCCCGATTTTTCCGCATCACCCAGCCTTCCCTTATTATGGGCGACGGTTGGTATTTGTATGTGCTACGCACACAGGTGCACTTGTAAATACACGTCACTGATTAATGTCTGTGTAAGAGACCAAATGCCAAGATGTCACTTTATAATTTTGGATAACAGCATCCATCAATAGATCGTGTATCACGTGCCAAACTGTCGACGAGCCATAAACAATCAAGTTTGATGGATAACAGACAGTTATACCCCGTGTTGGGCGGTGCATGGTGTCGTGATATTTCACACGAATATTGGCGCCTTGACGTGAATAAATCGCCAATCTTGATTTAATATGCGTTTGCTGAGTACAATATTCAACAAGAAATATTGCACATCGACTTAAGGAAGGAGACTTCGGGTTATTTCGGATCTGTAGAGCGTTACCTCTTTCACACCTTACCTATCAGACATTTTACGACCATTTTGATCAAGTTTTATCCAATACCGTACCAGAGAATATGTAATAATACTACGTATAGCACTCCGACGTCCCGCCCGATTTCCCCGCATCACCCGACCTCCTCCCCTCTTATGGGCGACGGTTGGTATTTTCTACGTGCTACGCACACAGGTGCACGTGTAAATACACGTCACTGATTGATGTCGGTGTAATAGAGACCAAATTAAGCGTCTGTATGGAATTTTGGCTGAGTGTCCGCGGTGAGCCTAAGGTGTCATGTCTCTGTGATAGTTATTACGGAGCCGTATATGTATACTTAGATGATTATTTTTCACATTGACAGATGTGGAGCAGGCTCTATGCGTGAACGCGGGCGAGTTACTGGATCCGAAAATAGCGTTTCAACTAGCCCTTGGTAACTTAGAGCCGTTCACGTTAAAGAAAATGGATGACTGGGACCCGGATAATCGTAGTACGGTAAGTCAATTTATGCCTTTGCCCCTTTTTTAGGGTTCCGTAGTAAACAAGGAACCCTTAGGAACATCCGTCCGTCCGTCAGTCCGTCCGTCCGTCCGTCCGTCCGCGGTTTAGCGCAAAAACTATTAGTACTAGAGTCTTGAAATTTGGCACAAGTATACACCTTAATTACGCCGACAAAGTGGTAGAATAAAAACGTGAAAAATTTTTTTTTCAGTAACGCGCGATTTTTCTTTTATTTTCGACTTTCATATAGTGTTGGGTATCGTTGGATAGGTCTTTTTAAAATATTATGGGTGTGCGAACATCATTTTTCGATTTAGTTAACTGCTCGTGACTTATTAAGCTTTAAAGTGCAAATTTTCGTTAGACTCAAGTGTCCCCCTACAGACTAAACGGTTGTTGTTAGAAATTCAAACGTTACGGCGATAGTAGCTACATATAACGAAATTGAAAGGAAAACTATCACACCTAAGTTGGGCCAGCAAGTTTGCGAGTAATAGTCGACCAAATGTATTTTACTAGAAAATTTCGAACAACTCCATAGAAAATATATATTTTTTTATCATTACATTTCTTACTCTGTCACTACGGAACCCTACACTGCGCGTGGCCCGACACGCACTTGACCGGTTTTTTTATATAAGAAAGGTGGCAAATATTCATGCAGCTTACATTGATATTAAGTGATGACTGCAGCCTATAGACACCCACACAAAGACCAGTGGTCAAAATGCAGATGCGTTACCACTTCTGAGGTGTTATGCCTCTGTGCCGGAAATTACAGAGCCATACATTACCATCTGACTGGAAGACGATAGTGCTGAACTCTACCATTTAGCGGTGGTGCCTACGCCCGCGAGCTTCGTCACTGGAGCTCTACCACCCGTAATAAAAAACAAATTTCGATCATAGTTCTTCTTCTCGTGGCAGCGGCTCGGCTTAAATTTTCGATCGAAAATCAATTACAGTGAATACGGTAGAAGTGAAACTTTCAAAAATTTTCATAAGAGACCGTGTAAATCGTATAATGCTTCCTATCTCATATTCTCACACTTTAAATCTTATGAATGTATTTGTCTGTCTCTTTCTGTCGCTTTTTCGTTTCATCGACTTTCAAATCACAACGACGTAAATTTTTTTTATGTTATTGAAGTTGCAAACAAGTATGCAGTTCACATTGATGTTAAGTGATGACTGTAGCCTATAGACACCAACACAAAGACCAAGGTCAAAATGCAGATGCGTTACCAGTCCTGAGACCTAAGGTGTTAGCCTATGTGCCGGAAATTACAAGGCCATACAAATAAGTTTTCACTTCAAAAATACAGCCGAACATAAAACTTCCTCCTTTTTTGAAGTCAGATAAAAAATATATTTTATTTTGATTCCAGGATCAAAACAGGAAAACGGCCAGTTGGTCAGAGAAACCCGCCAATCACCCGAGTATGTGGCACAAAGATTATCGGAAATACCTCGATGACCCTACTCCGTGGGTGAAAAAAGTTAGAAAGCTGGAACCCATAATATCAGCTCCTCAAACTAGGATAAGGAAGAAAGTGGTTAATTTAGTTAGCAAATACGTACCTGAAACACAAGATGATAGGTAAATCTCTATTATTTAAGTTAATTTTTTAGGGTTCCGTACCTTAAAAGGAAAAAAGGAACCCTTATAGGATCACTCGTGCGTCTGTCTGTCTGTCCGTCTGTCTGTCACAGCCAATTTGTTCCGAAACTACTCGACCGATTGAGTTGAAATTTGATGAATATATGTAAATTGGTGACCCAAAGATGAACACGTCAAGTAAAATAATAAATTTTAAACAGGGGGGCCACTTTCGGGGGGTAAATCAGAAAATTAAAAAAAAAATCGTATACTGTGTCGTGTGACATATCAAATGAAAGAGGTTGTTGTCAGCGTCTCAGATATATTTTTTTTATAATTTTAGCATAAACAAATTTGAAGTTATTTAAGAAAAACGACGAAAATTAACCATTCCCCCCCCCTATCTCCGAAACTACTGAACTTAAAATTTTGAAAAAAATGTGGAAAATAATTCTTTGCCTATAGATTACTGGAAAACCTATAAGAAGTTTGAGTATTCAAATTAAATCGAAAATTATTAATAATATAACCCCCCCTGCCGGTACCACCGTAACCGCTATGTCCCTGCATTTTAAATCTGTAATATTTTCGAAAATATTTATTTAAATTACGGAACCCTCACCACGCGAGTCGAACTCGCACTTGTCCGGTTTTTTTTTAAATATCCTCTAAGTGTCATGAACCCAATTAATGGGAATCTAAAATCAAACTGATGGCGAACTTACCATCTTATTCCTCTGAGGGAAATAAAGGTGAAATTGTTTTTTTTCTGCCTGATCCTGAACATTCGCACTTATTTTGAGGCTGATAAATTTAGCTGTGTCCTGTAATGGCCACCTAAAACTGCTCTGCAGTTATTATACCATTTAAATATATTTTTCTTGAACAGAGTTTTCATTAATATACACATTTCAAATATATTACAGTTTAACGATAGAATCACTAAGTAATATGTATCAAATCGAACCGGCAACCAAAAGACAGAAAATGGACATTGAAGAAAGTCAAACATTCACTGAAAGCCAGAACGAGCATAACTTAGCAATAATAGAATACAATGGAGACAATAAAACCAATAAATCACCAATTCTAGAAAACAAAGAGAGATCATACAAAAAGTGCCTTAGAAACAGCAGCTATTCAGTTTTGAAGAAACTCAGTAAGTTCCCGCGAACAACAATGAATGAAAATGTTGTTGAAAGCAAGTTCTTCACTTCGATCCCTGAAGACAATGTTGCAGATGTTCCTAATAATGTTGTAATAGAAGAATCACCCGAAAAACACAGTGTTAATCCATTTAGAGTTAAGAAAGAAGAGTGTTCAGAAGATACAGGGTACTCGGAAGTAATGGACAGTCAGCTAAGTAGTTCTCAGAAGGAAAACTGTGATAGTCCAGTCAAGTGTGAGAAAAGTCCTATATTGGAGCCCAGCCCTAGAAGTCGGAATCCATTTAAGTTGAAGTCAAATGAGACGCAAATGAGCGTGGATTCTGTTATAGAAAATACGTATCCTATGGAGAATTTGGTCACGCCTATCGATTCGCAGGTAAGATTTTCTGTGATAAGTCGTATGAATTAAAAAACTTTTTTAAAAAAAGGTCGTTTAAATCTTATCTTCTAATATATAAAATTCTCGTGTCACAGTTTTCGTTGCCATACTCCTCCGAAACGGCTGGACAGATTCTCATGAAATTTTGAGAGCATATTGGGTAGGTCTGAGAATCGGCCAACATCTATTTTTCATAACATTTTTGGACATTTTTTTTTAATTTTCTAGGTCGATACGAAGTTAGCCGGGACAGCTAGTATATATATTAAAATAAATTGCTGTTCGTTAGTCTCGCTGAAACTCGAGAACGGCTCTACAGATTTGGTTAACTTTAGTTTTGAATTATTTCTGGTAGCCCAGGGAAGGTTTGAAAGGTAAAGAAATATGAAGAAATTGAAGGGGAATAGTAAAAACACTTATCAAAATAATTTTATGTAAGGTATATGGCAAACAAGCATGTTGCTTACAAAAACCAGAGGTCAAAATGCAGATGCGTAGCCACCTCTGAAATCTAAGTTGTTTTGTGTGATAGTTATTACAGGGTCATACATTATAAAAATTAAGAAAATTGCATAATAATAAAATTATGATGAAATATTTTGTTTCGAATTGTTATCTTATAAACTATTACTTAACGGCAATTCAAGGTAAGGTTTTAAGGACAATATTTATTTATTTTGCCTATACTTTTTAACTATTACCAATATTTATAAAATTGCAGACATCATAATTTCAATTTGTATAATAGGTTGGGGAAAAAGTCTTTTCGCATTATAGTATGTATGAACTTGTAATAAAATCTCTTTGGCTGTAGTATTTGTATCTGGCTGGTTTTGGTATCATTGAAAGTTAAAATTTTAAAGAACATAATTCCAAATTCAAATTAGGCAAATGTGTGATTTTCTTTTGTTTTTCGTACTGTCAAGATGAGTGAATGTATCGATTTTCTTCATTAGAATGAAGAAATTCGATACATTTTAAAATTTTACTACAAAAAAGGTAAAAATGCAACGCAAGCCGCGAAAAAAAATGCGATGTTTATGGACCTAGTGCAGTGTCTGTGAGAGTAGCACAAATTTGGTTTAAGCGTTTTCAATCCGGAAATTTTGATGTCAAAGATGCACCTCGCTCTGGTCGCCCTATTACGGATAAAATGGATGCCATTTTTGAAAAAGTGGAGCAAGATCGACGTATCAGTAGTTACGACGTAGCTGAAGAACTGAGAATTGATCACAAAACAGTTTTGGCGCATTTGAAAAAAGCTGGGTACAAAAAAAAGCTCGATATTTGGGTACCTCACGAGCTCACTGAAAGAAACCTAATGAACCGTGTACTCATTTGTGATTCTTTATTACGACGTAATGAAACCGAATCATTTTTGAAGAAGCTGATAACTGGTGATGAAAAGTGGATCACGTACGACAAGAACGTGCGAAAAAGGTCGTGGTCAAAGGCCGGTCAGGCTTCACAGACTGTGGCGAAACCCGGGTTAACTCGCAATAAGGTGATGTTGTGTGTGTGGTGGGATTGGAAGGGCATTATTCATTATGAGCTATTACCACCAGGCAGGATATCGATTCTGAACACTACTGCGAACAACTGATGAGATTAAAGCAAGAAGTTGAGAGAAAGCGGCCGGAATTGATCAACAGAAGGGGTGTGGTGTTTCATCATGATAACGCTAGACCTCACACAACTATAGCCACTCAGCAAAAATTAAGAGAGTTTGGCTGGGAGGTGTTAATGCATCCGCCGTATAGTCCTGACCTTGCACCTTCAGATTTCCACCTGTTTCGGTCTCTTCAGAATTCTTTATGCAATGTTAGGTTAACATCACGAGAGGACTGTCAAATCCACTTGTCGCGGTATTTTGATGAGAAGTCCCAAAATTTTCATAGCAATGGGATCATGTCCCTATCTACAAGATGGCAAAAGGTTATCGAACAAAATGGTACATACATACTTTAGTTAAATTTAAATAAACTATATTGAAAAATGTTTTGAATTATCTTAAAAAATGCAAAGAAACTTTTTCCCCAACCTAATATGTATTGTTATATAAATATTAGTTAAATATTCTGTAAATTAAGATTTTTTTTAATCATAGCTCGGGCGCCCTCTCCTCTACCACCTTTGGCGCCTGCGATATGTTGTCCGACTAATATTATATTAGTAATATAGCGTTCGCACACAGCGCCTCATCCTTTACCATGCGCAATTAGATGTAATACAATATTTTCTACCAATTAAATTGCTTGAAAAATAATAATCATTAAAACAATGTGATTAATAATGAAATTAAACAATTTTCAGTCATCATTTGGAGACTCGCCACCATCGACGCAATCACAATCTTTACTGAGCAAGTTCAAAGCTGTGCCAACCATTGGCAAGAAAATAACAAATAAAGCGCCATTCAAGAAGTCACCTCCTCTGCCATCCAACCAACCCACTTTGCTGAGCAAGTTTGGGTTTCAGAAAAAGTGCGTATAATAAATCTGATGCTTGTATTTTTGCGGAGTGTAAACGGCGGCTTTAAATAACAGACATGAGGAAACGCCTTATAGTAAACGCACAGTTATTCGATTTCTTCGGCACGGTCGATTCGACGAGATCGGCTCGAATAACTTTTTTTCTATTTATGTATGGTAGGTGGCAAACAAGCATGCAGCTCACATTGCTCACATGTTGCGTGATGACTGCAGCCTATTAGGCATCTACACAAAACCAGACCAATCAGAGGTCAAAATGCAGATGCGTTGCCACTCCTGAGACTAAGTTGTTATGTCACTGTGATAGTTATTACGGGGCCATACATTACCATCTAACCTGAATACGATAGTGTTGAACACTACCATTTCGCGGCAGATAGATTAGGGAATGCGGTGGTGCTTATAGCCCTGCTATGTAAAAGTAAGAGTCAGTCGGTCAATTATCAGTCAGTCAGTCTGAGTCACAGTCAATAATTCGAGTAAAGCGATGGCTACTTTACCAGAACATTTACAATGAAAGTTTGGAGGCAATCTGTAAAGCCGTGTTTTCGCACTGTTCGCATTTTATTTCACTATACACGGGCACTGTTATAAGCCTATATCAAACAAAATGCCATCAACTTTATTTAATATAACTCAAAAACTATATTTAACCTTTCCTCCGTGAGCTGTCATAATTCAAAATCTAGCAGGCAGTGCCGTGACGGCCATGACAGGACTGTCAACGGGTAGCGATTTGAGCACTAATGGGCGAAACCTAGGTTTAGAAAAATCTGTTTTTCTCCTAATCTAATTTGAATTTTGTACAACTCCAATTGGTTTTATCATTCAAAATATATTTTTTAATGTAATTTCTTACACTATTCTTGACTTTGAATTGCATTGCAATTGTTATTTGTGAAAAAAAATGGGGTACATAAAAAATTTAATGAAAAATCACTTAAATTTTCTGATTTATAAAAAATCAAACGATTGCTAGGTGTCATATTGTATTTTGTTTATTCAATATTACTTACAGATAAAATAAAAACCTAATTGCATATGTTCCAATACATTTTTTTTATACTACACGTGTTTTTAATAAAACTCTTTCAAGGTCCCGCCAAAACCCAATGACGCTGTGTTATTCAATAAAAATTGTATTTTATGATATTTGTTTTTTCTTACAGAGCGGTTCTGAGAAGATGAAAGAATAACTGCATTTATACACAACAACAAATGCAGATTAAAAAAAAAAAAAAGGATTATGATTTTTAAGTATGAAAATGTTGAAGACTATAAGCATTTATTTTGCATTTTTTAGTTTCTTCGTGTGATATTATATTGACACTCGACGGTATCGTTAAAACAAAGCGGGTTTATTTGTTGTTGATTGATTTTATAATAATTATGGACAGTGAGAATCAAATAAAAATGTTTTGATATTTGTAATTTATTGTTTATTTCGACTTTTTCGACATGATCTGGTTGGAAGCACATAAACTGGGGTTGTTTAAAACTTTCCATGAAAATAAAATGGGATGCGAATTGCGATTTTAAAAGCAATATTGATAATCTGACTCATGTCAGTGTAAAGGAGATATCCTAACCTACTTATCATGAAAATAAAATGTAAGTACTGCTTATTCACTGGCAAACAAGCATGCAGTTCACATTGATCAGTCATGACTGCAGCCTATAGACACTTACACAAAGACCAGAGGTTAAAATACAGATGCGTTACCACTTCTGAGGCCTAAGGTATTATGTCTCTGTGCGGTAATTACAGGGGCGTACATTACCACCTGACCAGAACACGATAGTGCTGAACACTAGCATTTAGCGTCAAGTATAATGCGGTGGTGACTACGCCCGCGAGCTCCGTCACTGGAGCTCTACCACCAGTAAATGGAACCAAAATCGAAGCGATGATTGGATGAGAGTTATTATTCGCAGGGCCGATAACAATGAAAGTCCACAAGATGTTGCCGTCTTTAACCCATATCTTCCCAATATACTAAAAACGCGTCGCAATTTGATTAATTTCGGTATATATGACAACGATAGATTAGTAATAATAGGTAAATAACCAAAAATCTATTATGAACTTTAGTTTTTGTGGAATCAAACCGTTCCGAAAGTGGAACAGTAGGAACTTACTAGCATGGACATTTACTATTGGACTATGGAAGGTTTATATGAAATAACAAGTCGTTCTATGTTTATTTTTTATTTATATTACACATAAATGAATTATTTAACATATTAAAAGTAAAAAACAACAATTATAGAGTAATTATGTACCACTCATAGTTATTTTGTGTGCAATGTAACGGTACATTTCATGTGTAATGCGATAAATGCACTTTGTACGTTGCACAAATCACATCGAGTTTGTTTATCTTGTGATACAATGTGGTGGTGTTCTTTGCCATCTAATTGAATGTGATCAGACTCTCGCTTTATGAACGAAGCATGAAATATGGCATTTGAGATGGAAGTCGAGTTGTAACTTTCTTTCACGAAAAAATATGACGATTCAATATTTATCAATCTTTTTATTTATTTTATGTAAGGAAGGTGACAAACAAGCATGAAGCTCACATTGATGTCAAGTGATGACTGCAGCCTATAGACATCTACATAAAAACCAGAGGTCAAAATGTAGATGCGTTGCCACCCCTGGGACCTAAGGTGTCATGCCTCTGTGATAGTTATAATGGGACCATCCATACATTACCATCTAACCGGAACACGATAGTGCCGAACACTACCAATTAGCGTCTTATAGGTTAGGTAATGCGGTGGAGCCTACGCCCTCGAGCTCCTGCACTTGGAACTCTACCACCAGTAAAGTCTAGTAATCATTTCAGGATTTCAGGGCTCAGGTTTTCCAAACCGGTGAAAGTCTATATATACGTAGCTGGAAAGCATTGCTTACACATAACTTCGTCATAGTAAACATTTTGAAAAATTGAACAGGGTTTTCCATTTTCCATTTCCACAAAAAAAACAGGTGGAGGTTGGCTTCTTTTAGTAGTTGCTTTTTAGACAATTTTTTATATTGCCAGATTCTTTATTACCAGTATCTTCATCACTTCTATAGCCGCTAGGAGGTGTGATGTAATTGTCTGCGGACTGAACATCGTCATCTTCTTCCAGTTGATATATAATCTCATAATTAATCATATTACTGACAAACTGCAACCAAAAAAATAAAAATACAAATAATAAATAGCATAATGACTCAACATGTTACATTCCTGTATCTTCCTACTGTTCCAATATTGGAACACTATATAAAATTACTTGTATCACACTAACTGCGTTATGTATTGAAAAAGTTTTATTTGCAGTATCAATTACAGTACTACAGCAAGTAAATTTTCACAAATCTCAACACAATAACAAATAAATAAAAACCAAATACTTACATCTTCCGTCGCTCCATTTTCCGTAAAAATATATTGCAACAATCTGTTGAAGACTACTTGTGTTCGTTCTTGATTATAATTAAACTCTTCAGAAGGTTGTAGTAGAATATATTTTTACACAAAAAACAGCACAATTTATACAAAAATGGAAAATAAGAAAAACCAATAAAATAACAGATAAATAATTAACAACCAATAGGATTTCAGATAATTGATAATGCTATCTCAATTTCTGTCTCTTTTCCGGCACGTGTCGATTTATCGGTCAAGGTCAGCGCGGGAGCAATGCGCGCATGCGTGATACGTTCGAAGTTCGGTGAACTCCAGTGCGCATGCGCCAGTCGCCGGTATAAGTATGTGCGGCGCTCGCTGGCTCGCTCTTTCGCTCGGGGCTCACAGGATGAACGCACGCGTCGCGGGAGCTCGCCGGCTGACGACGCGTGCCGAAGATGTAGACTGAAGCGGAGACTGATGTGGCTATGAGTTCAAGCTGGATCTGAAGTCGTGCGGTGAGTATTGAAGTGGAGACGTCGAAGACTGAAGATGTTAGAGCGTGGTTGCAGATGAAGAGCTCTAACAGCTCTTTTCAGAGCTACCATCCTGTCTCTGTCGAACGTCATCTGTACAGCATATAGTTCTTTTAAGAACTTTCCTGCCTCTTGTGCGTCAATGCGTGCTGTACTAAAACAGTTCTTTTAGGAACTATTTCGTCACCGTTTCTGCTGTTAGTTGCTGCTACAGTAACCCCCCTCAAGTGAAACGTACCGGCAGTTTGACAGCTCGGCCTCGACTTGTCACTCGGTGAGTCGATTGCTGTGATGTGCTCGAAGTGCTCGGTAACTGATCTTGAGGTATAGGTATAAGGTTTTTAGGTAAAGGTAAAAGGTTTTCAGGTAAAGGTATGTGGTTCTTAGGTAACGGTAAAGGTTTTTGAGGTAAGTGGACTTGTGGTAAAGGTAAGTTTTCAGTGTCTTCCACAACATAGGCAGGCTTGAGTCTGTCGATAGATATGTTGGTTTGACGCTCAGGTAACTGGATCGTAAACACTTTGTCTGTGCGATTTACGACCTTGTAGGGACCTTCATAGGGTGTTTGAAGCGGTGTGCGTATCGCGTCGACTCTAATAAACACATGACTGCAGGTATGTAGGTCTTGATGAACGAAAATGTGTTTATTGTTTCGTGCGTTACGTTGTTGCGGTCGATTTTGCGCGATGATTTCTCGTAGGTTTTGCACGTAGCCGTAGTCCATTGATGTAGGCGTGGTCGATGTGCTTGCCTCGAAGAAATCGCTGGGTAGACGTAGGTTATGTCCGTAGGTTAATTCGGCGGCGCTTACGTCACTATCGGAGCGGAGAGCGGCGCGTAAACCGAACATTACGGTCGGCAGTGTTTGATTCCAGGAACTTCGCGCGTCTGATAATTTGGCGCGTAAAGATGATTTTAGCGTGCGATGCCATCTTTCGACGATTCCGTTGCTCTGTGGGTGATACGGAGTTGTTCGTATTCTGTTTACTCCCATTATTTTCATTAGGTTTGTAAACAAATTACTCTCGAATTGTCTTCCTTGATCCGTAGTTATTGTTGTAGGGCATCCAAATCGACAAATCCAATTGTTGTATATAACTTCGGCGACTGTTTCGGCGGTGATGTCGGTAGTAGGTATAGCTTCGGGCCATCGGGTGTGTCGGTCGATCATTGTTACTAGGTAGCGATGTCCTTGAGCGGTCGTAGGTAGCGGTCCTACGATGTCGGCGTGAATGTGAGTGAATCGCTCGGTTGGCGGGAAAGTTCCGATCTCGCTGTGGGTGTGACGATGTATTTTGCTTTTCTGGCAATTTATACATTGCTTCGTCCACGTTCCGATGTCGTTGTTCATTGCCGGCCAAAAGTATTTTCTCGTAATAAGTTTCCGTGTTGTTCTCGTTCCAGGATGACTTATGTTGTGTATTCTGTTGAATACTTCTTGGCGATATTCGGTAGGTATGTACGGTCGCACGTATGTAGTGGAGGTGTCGCAGTATAGTTCGATGTTGGTATTTGGTATACTGATTTTTTTAATGCATAGGTTTGGTTGTTGCATTAATTGTTGGATGCTCGGATCTTTTTCTTGTGATTTTGCAATCTCTTCGTAGTTGATGGATGATGGACAGGATATGGCTTCGATGCGGCTGAGAGCGTCGGCACAAACGTTTTCTGATCCGGATACGTGTCTGATATCCGTGGTGAATTCGCTGATGAAGAGTAGTTGTCGCGTTCGCCGTGGCGTCTCGGTGTTACTCTGCGTTTTGTTCATCGCGAATGTCAGCGGTTTGTGGTCGGTGAAAATGATGAGTGGTCGCCCTTCGAAGATTTTACGGAAGTGAGTAACTGCCATATGTATAGCTAGTAACTCGCGATCGTAGGTAGAGTACTTCTGTTGCGCATCGGAAAATTTCTTCGAAAAATATCCAAGTGGTTGCCATGTGTTGTTTATGTATTGTTGAAGAACTGCTCCTGCGGCCTTGTCTGAGGCGTCGCTGAATATTGCGAGAGTGGCGTGGTGAGACGGGTGAGCGAGTAAAGCTGCGTTACTGATGCTGACTTTACATGCGTCAAATGCTTGATTCGCGGCGTCGGTCCACTCGATGACTGTCTTATCGCGCTTCTTTGCATCGTGTAGGTATGCGTTCAGCGGAGCTTGTAATAAAGCGGCGTTAGGTATGTGATCGCGATAGAAGTTCAGCATGCCGAGGAAGCGTCGTAGTTCTTCGATTGTCTTTGGCTTGGTGTATTTAAGGATGGCTTCGACCTTTTCTTCAGGTGGTTTGATGCCTTCGTTTGACACGATGTAGCCGAGGAATTTGACTTGCGGCTGACCGAGAACACACTTGGCGGGATTGATTGTGATGCCGTTTTCTTCCAATCGTGACAGTACGGTGTTGAGGTGCTCTCGGTGTTCCGTTTCATTGGTTGAGGCGATCAGGACGTCGTCGATAAACGGGAAAACGTAGTCGAGTCCACGCAGTACTTCGTGTATATATCGTTGAAAAGTTTGGCCTGCGTTCTTCAAGCCGGGACACATGCGTGGGAATTCGAATAAACCGAATGGTGTAATGATAGCGGTTTTTTCGATATCTTGCTCTCGGACTATGATCTGGGCATATGCGCGGTTCAGGTCAATTGTCGAAAATACGTTTTTTCCGGAGAGGTGGTAGGTGAAGTCCTTGATTCTGGGAACTGGGTAGCGGTCGGGTGTTGTAATCGTATTTAGGCGGCGATAGTCACCACACACTCGTATATCTCCATTTTTCTTCGGTACTATATGTAGTGGTGATGACCATGGGCTCTTGCTGGGACGACATAGACCTTGTTGCATCATGTTCTCAAATTCTTTTCGAACGGTTTCGTATCGATGCGGAGGTATCGGACGGGCACGGCAGTGTACTGGTTGTCCGGTGGTTTCGATGTAGTGCTCGACGTTGATTTTCGAATTCAGATTCATTGAAGTGAGTCGCGTAGTGCCAGGGTATTTCGCAAGTATGTCATGGTAGGACTCGCGGATGTCGATACTGCGTATTGTAGGTATGTTTGTAGACATTAGTGGAGCGGCGACTTGTAGGTTTGTGACGCCATCAATCAATCTTCGATGTTTGATGTCTACGATCAATTGATGGTGGTTGAGGAAGTCGGCTCCAAGTATCGGTTTTGACACGTCGGCGATGATGAATTTCCATTTGTATGGTCGTCGTAAATTCAGGTCAAGTTCGAGCGTTTTCTCTCCGTAGGTATTTATCGTTGTGTTGTTTGCTGCGTACAACTTGAATGGGAGCGGCGTTGGTGTCTGGCCTTGCTTCCTTGGTAGCACGGATATGTTAGCCCCAGTGTCTACCAAGAAGGAGTAATTCGTCTTCCGGTCACGGACGAATAGGCGGTATGATGAGTTGGGAACGCCGGTATCCGCCTCTGCCAACGTTCGTTCTAGTTTTCCGACTGTTGCTTGTAGGTACATGGTGTAGTGCATCGTCTCGCTTGACTACCGAAGCGTCGATGGTAGTAACAGTGTGCCGGAGAGTCAGTGGGCGTCCGGGAACGCTGACGAGAGGTGCTTCGTTGGCGGGAGCGCTGGCGGTACCGGTGCATGTTGTTGTTATTGTGGTACGGCGGTCTTGTTTTTAGCTCGTTGATTTCCAAGGTCAACTTGCGGATCTCGTCGATGAGGAATTGGGTGTCGGCTTGACTGGTTGGTGCTGGGGTAGGTGGTGATGGTGGTTGCACGGAGATAGCGGCGACATCGTGGGTTTGCTCGAGCATAGTGTCGGCGAGCAAAGCTAGCTCTTCTAGAGTTGTTTGGTGGCTAAATGTCTCGCTGACGGCGAGGACAGATCGGACGTGGGCTGGGAGGAGTTTGGTCCACATCATGCGCAGCGTTGTGTCGGTGACCTTGTCCTTCGCTAGCATGCGCATACGTCGTAGTAGGTGGGTGGGCTTCTGGTCACCGAGCTCCATTTCAGCCAGTAGTTTTTGTAGCTGCCGGCTATCTGATTCCTCATAAACTGAGATCAGACGCTTCTTGATGGCCTGATATTGCTCGTCCCGTGGTGTGTTGCAGAGGATGTCGGCGATCTGCTCAACGTCCCCTTTATCGAGCTGGACGAGGACCATCTGCGTGAGCTGGGCGGTACTTCTTTTTAGGTCTTCAGTGGCGGTCTCGAAATTTATGTACCACAGCCGTGGATTGTCGCGCCAGAATGGGGGTATGCGCATGGACAGCGCTATGCCATCGGCGTGTGGTGCGTGAGACGTCGTTGGTGTGGCGGCTTCGTGGAGGCGTCCTGGGACGAGTGGCTGGGTGGGTTCCATGACGGTGTTGTGTGGATGGGCAGCCGGACAGGGATTCGCCTTCCTTTTTTTTTTCTTTGCAGGCTGTATGCAGTAAGTCGCTGTACAGCCGGGCAGAGCTTCGCCTTTGTTTGACGTGTGCAGGTCGCTGGGCAGGCTGGCAGGGATTTGCCTGGTTTTCTTGAGATCCTTGGTATCACGTCGGCGTCACCACTGTTGAAGACTACTTGTGTTCGTTCTTGATTATAATTAAACTCTTCAGAAGGTTGTAGTAGAATATATTTTTACACAAAAAACAGCACAATTTATACAAAAATGGAAAATAAGAAAAACCAATAAAATAACAGATAAATAATTAACAACCAATAGGATTTCAGATAATTGATAATGCTATCTCAATTTCTGTCTCTTTTCCGGCACGTGTCGATTTATCGGTCAAGGTCAGCGCGGGAGCAATGCGCGCATGCGTGATACGTTCGAAGTTCGGTGAACTCCAGTGCGCATGCGCCAGTCGCCGGTATAAGTATGTGCGGCGCTCGCTGGCTCGCTCTTTCGCTCGGGGCTCACAGGATGAACGCACGCGTCGCGGGAGCTCGCCGGCTGACGACGCGTGCCGAAGATGTAGACTGAAGCGGAGACTGATGTGGCTATGAGTTCAAGCTGGATCTGAAGTCGTGCGGTGAGTATTGAAGTGGAGACGTCGAAGACTGAAGATGTTAGAGCGTGGTTGCAGATGAAGAGCTCTAACAGCTCTTTTCAGAGCTACCATCCTGTCTCTGTCGAACGTCATCTGTACAGCATATAGTTCTTTTAAGAACTTTCCTGCCTCTTGTGCGTCAATGCGTGCTGTACTAAAACAGTTCTTTTAGGAACTATTTCGTCACCGTTTCTGCTGTTAGTTGCTGCTACAAATCTTTATTTCTTTACAAACTTTCACGCTTTTCCAAAGTGTCAAATATTGCTACTGATAGCGTGTAGGGTCAGTAGAGCAAACCAAAAAAAATAAATGGGTGTGTTCGTTCTAATAAGAAAAAAAAAATAAAATAATATACCGTTCCATTTTTCAAACACCAGGAACATATGGGTTAAGGTCTCCGGTTCCATTTAAGTGGACCAGTTACTGACTTCTTCCTGCAAAGATGATACCGCAGCCCTAATGTATATGCACAGTAGGTACCTAAAGGCAGGTCACATGAACTCTTCTTTCTTAATTTTACTGTCACGAAGATAGGAAAATTACGTGAGTATCACATGAAAGTCAAATATAATACACACTGGTATATCATAGTTATTTGAATTTCAAATAAAAGGGTTTCTAATCCTTCAAAACATTTTCCCCAAACACGAGCCAATGGCGTAACATTCGTAACAATAAAAGCTATTTTGAGATTATCAGATAAAAATAAATGTCGTAATTATGTTTTTTTAACAAGGGTCGTATTTCGTAACCCTTCAAACAGTGTTGTTTACATAAAAACGGGTACAGTCCGTGTGATCGGCAGATAGATTATTTTGATAACTGCTTACCTAATTATAATGAGATTCATTTCCTTTGTGGTTTGTAACCTAATTTATACGAGGGATGATTTATCGCTTACGTAGGTAAGTGCCGCGGAATTAGCATTTTTATCGAATAAAGCGTGAATACATTGAATTATCTTTTTTTTTTAATCGGCCAAAGGATCCCTTTATAAAATTATGGTTGTGATCGTACATAGTTTTTCGTTTCCGGCAATAATGATGCAGGAATCCGGCAGGAAGTTTTTCTAAGTCGTATGTGAGCGTATTGACACTAATCAGAAGTACCATAGGTACCTACTATGTCCTTAAAAATATTACGTGTTGAAAAATCCGAAAATCGTTTGCTTCCCTGTTTGAAGACTACTTTGCTATTCAAAAGAAAAAATTACACGAAGAATACCTATGATTTAAAAGAGACCGCATACAGACGCTAAAACACTTACTGGCGGAAGAGTTTCAGTGGTCGTGGACGTAGGCACCACCGCATAATCTAATCTATCTGTCGTTAGATCGTGCAGTACCTTCCTAACCAACAAGAAATATTGCCCATCGAGCTTACAAAAGAGCCAATCGGCTAGTTTCGACTTCGTAGAGCGTTATCTCTGCTGCACACTGTCTACGTAAGCACTTAAAGTCCGGTATTGGTCAAAACTTGATCAAAATGGACGACAAACGTCACATGGGTAAGGTGCGAAAGAGATAATGCTCTACAGACTCGAAATAAGCCGAAGTCTCCTTCCTAAGGTCGATGGGCAATATTTCTTGTTGGATACTGTAAATGGTTTTAACAGCGCTCCGTGTTCCTAGTGTGTATGTATTTTCACGCCACGTCCGTTACGGAGGGTAGGCAGAGAGTGTGGAGCGAGGGGAGCACCAGATATCCCGGTTCTGACACACTTCGCGAACTTCTACATTTACCATTCTCTTCATACATGCACGCCGATTCCTAATACGCTATACCCCACCCTCAGATAGTGTTCTTATTTATTTATTTATTTCAGGCAACAATTGATCACTAAAAGTAATACAAAAGGCCCATACAAATATATAGGTACCATACAACTAACATACATATTTTATTAAAACTAACACTAATTGTCACGTGAAGACGGCAACGTGGTACGCGGGTTGTCAGCAGGAAGTTGTCCCCGGAATTTCCGAAATAATACTCCCTGCAGCCTGAACTCCTCCTTTGTATAAGTCGGCAGGTCATGTGTTGGGACCCTCACCAAAAAAGAATTGAAATTAACTATGGCGAAACTTCAACCGCTCGACTCTCAGGGTGAAATTCATCTCTATCCGGATGTAGTCGACGAGTTCGACGACATCTTTCACCTTCGTAGACCAGTGCAGTCTGGACACATACAGTTGCGTCGACGGCACAGCTGGACGCAACAAGTGATTTTGTCCGGTTATAATGCTTACACATATACTTACGTAATCCTCTGCGTTCTGCTATGGTAATATGTCATTTCTGGCACAGAATCAGAAGGTCAAAGCCTTATTAGTGGCGACGCACCCTTAAGATCCCTTTGCTACACTTTATTTTAAGACTGATCATGACATACTGATAACTGGTGATAGAGCACCAGTGTAGGGACTCGAGGGCGTAGGCACCACCGCATTACCTAACCTACCTGCTGCTAAATGCTAGTGGTCAGCACTATCGTGTTCCAGTTAGATGATAATGTATGGCTCCGTAATTACTATCACAGAGATATAACTCCTAAGCTTTCAGAGGTGGCAACGCATGTGAATTTTGACCTGTTGTTTTTGTGTAGATATTTATAGGCTGCAGTCATCACTTAACACTTTCAAGTACAATAAACGTCTATAGACGTTATAACAATAAAACATTTATTGTGTCTCGTATACTTTTTTTTTTTATGTGGTGGTGGTTGCAAACAAGCATGCAGTTCACATGGATGTTAAGTGACGACTGCAGCCTATAGACATCTACGCAATAACCAGTGGTCAAAGTGCAGATGCGTTGCCACCCCTGAGGACTAAGATCTTTTGCCTCTGTGATAGTTATTACGGGGCCATACATTACCATCTAACCGGAACACGATAGTGCTCAACACTACCATTTGGCGGCAGATAGATTAGGTAATGCGGGGGTGCCTACGCCCTCGAGCTCCATCACTGCAGCTCTACCACCCAGAAAATACTGTTCGGGAAAGGGTTAATTTCCATGTAAACTTCAGGCTTGTTTGTTACTCTCTTAAAAAAAACTGTAGGTTGCAATCATCAGGTACATGAGATCTGTTGGTCAATGTGAACTATTGGTAGAAAGTAGTAGATATGCTTAATTGCCACTCACATTAAAAAACACATGGACGTTTTAAGTTCTAGCAGGAATCCCTACTTAATATTATAAATGCGAAAGTAACTCTGTCTGTTTGTCTGTCTGTTACCTTTTCACGTCCAAACGACTGTACCGATTTTAATGAAATTTGGTACAGAGATAGAGATGACTTTGAGAAACAACATAGGCTATTTAGTTATTTATAAAACGACATCCACGCGGGCGAAGCCGCGGGCAACAGCTAGTATTAAATAAATTCCATAAACTCAACTCAATCCACATCCCCAGAAGCAGGTTTTTATTAAGTTATGTATCAGATTTACGATATATTAAATGGACACCTTGTTTTATGTTTTTGTTTTATTAATGGTAACATTTAAGCCGGGCCCAAATTAAATTGGTCTGGACTGAATGTTGCCATTGTTTAGTCCACGGGTTAATTTGAATATTTTCCACTTAGCGTGTAATTAAAATTTTGTCTCGGTATAACGAGTTTCAATGAAATTCTGTATTGGCCGACGGAATTAGTGGGGAATCCCTTGACGGTGGGGAGATTGATCAAAATTGTCAGCCGGAGAGCGAAATAAATCTAAATATGTATAACATTTTCATATTTACATTTTATATTGGACACCTTTCTGGTAATGTAACATTACAGTAGGCGTTTTAATTGTTGTTATTTATTTGGCACAGGCTTCGGTTTCTATGACGTCATAATAATCAGATTGGTAGAGCTCCAGTGACGGAGCTCGCGGGCGTAGGCACCGCCGCATTACCCAATATACTTGCCGCTAAATGGTAGTGTTCAGCACGATCGTGTTCCGGTCAGGTGGTAATGTGCGACCCTGTAATTTCCGGCACAGCGGCATAACACCTTCGACCTCAGGAGTGGTAACGCAACTGCATTTTGGCCTTGGTCTTTGTGTGGGCTCTATAGGCTGCAGTTATCACTTCACATCAATGTGAACTGCATGCTTGTTTGCCACTTCCAATGTAGTAATGTAATCCAATGTAGCGCGCATGGCCCCGCGGCTGGTGTAGATCTGAAGCGATCTACTCGGTTAAGCGATACGGGCGCGGTCGGGTGTGTGATGACCGCTAGTGGCAAATGAAAAATGCGCGTTTCCGTGATTCGGAGGGCACGTTAAGCCGTCGGTCCCGGTTGCTATCGATAGATAGCAGTCGTTAAATCTTGTCGGAGGCCTTATGGGTGGTTTGAAAACATCCGACAGCGCGTTTGCCACCAACCCGCTTTGGAGCAGCATGGTGGAGTAAGCTCCAGGCCTTCCCCCCAAAAATGGGAGAGACTCGTGCCCAGCAGTGGGACGTTTCAAGGGTGGCCATTTTTATTATAATATCCAGTGTGTGCACAGTATGTTTTTTTATGTTTGTATGTACCTTCATACCAAGTTCCTTACAGAGTACGCATAGAGTGTAGAGCACCAGATATCCCGGTCCTGACAGACATCCCGTACTTCTTTATTCATAATTCTCTTCATACATGCTCGCCAATTCCTAAGACATTTGACTCCACCCTCAGACGGTAGGTACAAGACCTACAAGTATTTGGTATTTTTTAAAAATAATAAGAAATTACTTTTCATTCATCTTCATAGAGATTTGCGTTTTACGGCACATTTATCACATCGCCTCGAATGGTATTGAAGAAAAAAGTCACCCGCTAACAGCTTTCCAATCTGATTAAGATTTATTATTCGGCACTGAGCCTTCGATTGGAAAAACAAACTTGTTTTTCGTTTAGGTCAGTGTTTCCCAAACATTGTTGTGTCATGGCCCGGTAATTTTCACACTGCTTCTTCGTGACCCACTTAATATTTTCAAACCGAAGATGATGACCGACCGATACCATTAGGTAAAATAATACATATTTATCAAGACTATTTATGATGCATCGATCGATATTAGATAATATTTTTAAAACTAAGCGGAAATGTTGCGACCTGGTATTTCATTTTGTTGATCCGGTACCGGGTTGCGTTCCGGCAAACGGGAAACGCTGGTTAAGGTTTATAATTTAAAAATGTAGTAATATAGATAAAATCTATTCTCTCCTAATCGATCGGTGGTTTGCGGTGGTGGTGTGTGTGTAGTATCTGTAAATTGTATAGTCGCAAATAAAAGTTGATTATACTTACTTAAATTAATAAATACCCACATTTAATTATCTATGGTATCAGTAATCAATGACTGCTGTGAAACTATTTCCGATGAATTTGTTAATGTATTCGTAATGTCAATATTGATCTAGACCGCAACCCTTTGACGTGGTCACGAACACCGGCTTATTAATTACGAACAAATGTCAGCAGATTTAGTGTGTTTTAAATGATGCATCACAAAGCCTTTGCGAAAACAGACCAAAAAAATTGTTTTCATTAATTATGTTTGCATTGTATGGTAAGGAAAAATAAACAATGCAAAAAAAAATATCATTGACCCCGTACTCCGTCCGCTCTCGTGTCTCTGGCAGACAGCGGCGTTGGAGTCATAACATCCCTTATAATAAGTCCCTACATAATACATTTTTTGTTAACTTAACGAAGGTGGCAAACGAGCATGCAGTTCACATTGATGTTAAGTGATGACTGCAGCCTCTAGATATCTATACAAAAACCATAGGTCAAAATGCAGATGTATTGCCACCCCTGGACCTTAAGGTGTCATATCTCTGTGATAGTTATTACGGGGCCATACATTACCATCTAACAGGAACACAATAGTCCTAAACACCTCTATTAGGGAAGAAGAGGTTAAAATGAAGCACACTTAGTTTCCGCTGTCCATAAACATGAACTATCGCAACAGTTTCGCAACAGAGATGTGCTACAGGCATAAAAACAATGAGTGTTATTCTGCCGTCATAAGAAGAAAGGCCGCCACTAATACCATACTGTAAACTATACCTACTTATAAAATAGCTTGTTGGATTATGAAAAATAAATCTTTCTTGTTAAGGCGGAAAAGTTAACAGTTATAGCCGCAGGTCAGGCCTAGGGGGCGCTAGGGTTTCATTGCACACGGGTGCTACACGAGCTAAAGCCGCCCCTGGGTAATGGGGTGGTGCCTACGCTCTCGAGCTCCTACACTTGTAACTCTACCACCAGTAAAATAACTGACTTACGCGTATCGCATACCCACGTAGGTACCTTGTTGAAATAGAAATATGCAATTTGTCGTGCCACATAATTACAGGGCACAGTACTCGCTTTAATCCTTAAATAAGAAAGGCAAACGATGTCACGCAAAATAAGACTTAATTTAACAGAAGTAATGGATATTACAGAGGGGCTCCATTTTGTAAAATGTGAAATAAAAACTTGATGGCTCGCAGTTCTAATGTTTCTGAGTGACTTTTACCCTAACTCAATACAAAAATGTTAAAAGAGAACATTTAAGTATTCGCCAACAAAGACTAATTGTAATAATATTAAAACTCTTCACAATTCTTATGTTTTAAATAAATATAATTCTTTTGTGTGTGGTACTGATTTTTTATAAACTGTTAAACAAATTTAAGAGATTGTTTTTTGTGTGTATGGCAAACAAGCATGCAGTTCACATTGAGAAAGACCAAGGTCCAAATGGAGATGCGTTACAACTCCTGAGGCCTAAGGTGTTATGCCTCTGTGCCGGAATTTACAGGGCCGTACATTACCACCTGACCGGAACACGATAGTGCTGAACACTACCATTTAGCGGCAAGTATATTAGGTAATGCGGTGGTGCCTACGCCCGCGAGCTCCGTCACTGGAGCTCTACCACCAGTAACAAGCTTTTACAGATTTGAATGAAACTGTAAAAGCTTGTTCGAATTAATCCGTTTACGATACATGATCGTCATCGAAAAAAGAAAAACGTGGCGTCATTCAAAATTATTTGACTTTTGAGCGTCTAACTTATTTTCCTTAGATTTTCGCGACTCTTCACTCACCAGAGGTCCAGTAATACTTAATCGTTTACTTACTTATATGTACTAGATTGACTACGCTTCGAATAGTTTTTAGTTAGTTTTCTTAGGCACCTACGGCATCTTTCTTTATAGGTTATGCATGCAGTTACTTTTTTGTCTAACTTTATCTTACCGTAATGCCCGACGAATAATAATACGTAAATTCATCGGGTATATCAACCAACCATGAAACGAAGTTAATCCACCGACCCACTGAACAAATCAGGAAACCTTTTACGTACCTACCTAACTATGTAAATGTATAAAAAAAGAAAGCAATAGCTTCTTTAGGTAACATGAACGAAAAACAAGTTTGTTTTTCCGCGGTGGCAATCGAAGGCTCAGTGCCGAATAATAAATCTTAATCAGATTGGAAAGCTGTTAGCGGTGACTTTTTTATTCAATACCAATCGAGGCGATGTGATAAATGTGCCGTAAAACGCAAATCTAAATGAAGATGACTGAAAAGTAATTTCTTATGATTTTGGCAAGTTTGTATTAGGTAAACATTTGAAAAAAAAAATTGTGTATTTCACACACTGGATAAGTAGGTACTAACACTGAAAAATTGACCAAGCTAACATAAAAAAAAAAAATAATTCGTATCTAATCCATTGACATTCTACACATATATATAATAGAACAGCTATAATCTAAGTGTGTTCCGCGGAACCCTAGGGTTCCGTGATACCTCTGTCGGGGTTCCGCAAGAATTTAGAAAAAAAAAACAAAACACCTCTCTCTGGTCGCTTCGCGGCCGCACAAAACGCTATGAACGTTATTTATTTATTTATTTATTGTAGAAACATGTGTTACAATAGCTGGTACTTTTTTTAAATGTTTTCTTTTATTGTCCTTGCCAAGTGGTGAAGTAAATAATAATTAGTAACTGTTACATTGTACTTTTATTATGCTAATTAATAAAAAATACACTTATAAAAACAATTGCTTTATTGTAGGGTTCCATCAAGTATTTTGATTCCCAAAAGGGTTCCGTCATTTTAAAAGTTTGAGAACCACTGTAATAGAATATCATTGATCTAATCTTAAATTTTCAATATAATACTCGTATATAGTTAACTAGAGATTATTATTAAATACGGCCACTTCCGATTATACTGCTGAGCGCTCCAATTTATTACGCAGATATAATGAAAAAAACACACATATTTTGTAATCTGCGGTCTCTAGTTGCTAAAATATGAAGTCTTGATATTCCAAACCTAAATGCGATACAATTTTTAAATTTCACGGCAAAAAATGGGATTTACATCCCGGGCAGGGCGGGATTACGGGACGTTTGCGAATGTCCCGGTGAAGTCGCACCTGGCAACTCTCGCCTCTATTCAAATTGTATATTTCCTCGGCATTATTGTGTAGCAAGCAGTGGTTTACACCGCATTGCAGTTATGATTTCGTTTCGTCTTGAACTATTTTTACAAGTCAATGTTAGATATTTTCTTATCAACATAAAATATTTTTCTGTTCTATATTCCAATTCATGTCCCGGTAAGATCTTGACCAGTATACAATCAGCAGTCTTGCAAGTGCAGTTTCAAAAATAAATAATTTTCATTGTCTCATTTCCTAGTAGGTACTCAACAATAAATATTGCACATCGAGCCTAGGAAGGAGACTTCGGCTTATTTCGGGTCTGTAGAGCGATATCTCTTTCGCACCGTACCTATTTGACGTTTGTCGAACATTTTGATCAAATTTTGACCGGACTGTAAGTGCTTACGTAGGCAGTGTGCAACTGAGATAACGCTCTACGAAGTCGAAACAAGTCGATCATCTCGCAGGCTCGATGTGCAATATTAATTGTTAAGTACTGTATTTATTTACCTACCTACAATAAATTATACATTTTAAAATGGATACGGTGCATGACCGCCTTACCTATTTAGGTATATTTATTTAACTGGTGGTAGAGTTCCTGTATTGGAGCTCGAGGGCGTAGGCACCATCATATTACCTAATCTATCTGCCGCCAAATGGTAGTGTTCAGCATTATCGTAGATGGTAATGTATGGCCCCGTAATAACTATCACAGAGACATACAAACTAAGGTCGCAGGAGTGGCATCGCATCTGCATTAAACCTCTGGCACACCGCGGACACTCCGCCAAAATTCCATACAAACGCTTAATTTGATCTCTATTACACAGAGTGACGTGTATTTACCCGGGCACCTGTGTGCGTAGCACGTAGAGAATACCAAACGTCGCCCATAAGAGGGGAGGAGGTTGGGTGAGGCGGGGAAATCGGGCGGAACGTCCAAGTGTCCATTCTATACGTAGTATTATTACGTATGCTCTGCCTCTGGTTTTTGTGTAAGTGTCTATAGGCTGCAGTCATCACTTAACATCAATGTGAACTGCGAGCTTGTTTGGCAACTTCATTAGATAAAAAAACAGTCTGTGTACTTACTTATGTACGCACGTCAGAAGTTATACCTCTACTTCTTTAGCGTAATAATTCAATAAACCAGAAATAAAACAAACTGACAAAAAATAGCAACTAACTTCAGACTGTTGCTTTTATCTGTTTAACAACTAACTTCAGATTGTCGTTGTGCGCACGCATCGCTAAAATTCTCTCTCAGCATTTTTTCAAATCGCGCCAAAAGAACTATTACTTCAAAAAAATTGTATACTTATAATTGTAAAATTGTGTACCTATGTAGAAAATACATCTACTATACCTACTGAATATCTTGCTTTAGATGCAATACCTATTAATTTCTTTACAAATTCTCTGTTACATCGATGAATGAACAGTGTTTCAAAACAGGCTAAACATGATTAATTACATTTTACTAAATCGATAGGCTGTTTTAAATCATCGGCTTAACCCTGGCCGCCATATTGGTTATTGCACGCGCCCGCAAAATAATCCCGCCATAAATAATTATCTGACGTTTGTCTGTGGTTGAAAAAGAAAATAGATTATACAGCTGTACTGTGACGTTTTTACTGATAGTTTCTCTTATTGTTTTTAATAATCACTTACTTAGATACTAGCGAGCCACTCATCGTCAAAGTCGGAATTATATTGTTCACAATAATACATACTGTATCTAAGCACTATTTACTGGTGGTAGAACTCCAGTGACGGAGCTCGCGGGCGTAGGCACCACCGCATTACCTAATTTACTTGCCGCTAAATGGTAGTGTTCAGCACTATCGTGTTCCGGTCAGGTGGTAATGTACGGCCCTGTAATATCCGGCACAGAGGTATAACACCTTAGGCCTCAGTGCTTTGGGTACTTTACTGCTGCTAACACTACCCCTTAGTCCCAAGTTGATTAATTCAATGGCTACCACCTCGAGCTTCCTCACTAGATGTCTACCAAAAGGAAAATATTTTATTGTCTTTGCCATTGTAAAGAAACTCATCCACCAGTAAGACTAAAGTTAACAATTTTATGCCTCAAAATGACTTTACTAGTATAATAAAACGAATAGATACAGACGAAGTTCGGACACAATTCATATGCTAACACGACATTTCAGACGTTCTACATTCTAAGTCATATCGCCCGACTTAAGCTATCAAGTCTTGCGTCATTCAAAGGCTTTCTATGAAGTAGCCACTGCCACTTTACAATGGACGAACCGGGACATTGATTGGATGGATGGATCTTGAGTTTTAGTATTTTGAATTAAAAAAATACGGAAGTATCTAAGGACCAAAGCTTCCAATAATGTAATTTGTTAAAGGCTTTTTAATTTTTAACCCACTTCAAAGAAGTGGTGTGTCTGAATGTAAAGTGGGTACGTTTTTTTATTTGTAGACTATTTTAGACCTCAAAGTATTAGTTGAATTTTACAAGTTGATTACTTTTCAATCTGCTTTTATGGTATGATACATTTAAACCGAATAAGTATGTATGTATTTCTACACGTCAAGTCGCTTACGGTGATGGCAGAGTATTTGTATTTACATAGTCTTCAGAATCAGAATCAGAATCAGAAACTCATTTATTCATTTAGGGTGACAGGCACCTCTTATGACACGTCAAAAATAAACAAAATAAATTAAAGTGAACAACAATTGATATACATGTCAAACAAGATAAAAAATATATGTAAAGTCAAGAATATCACTAAGATAAAACTAAATGTAATAAACTAATGTAAAAAGTATATCAGTAGAATGTCTCATTTCCCCTTTACAAACTGATAACAAAGAGTAAAAAGAAAAGAAAAAGAGTAATTCTTTGTCATTCACCGGCAAAGTTCCAAAGGCCAATATGATCTGAGAAAAACTTGCCGGAAAAAACTCAGTCGGCTCTTTTAAAAATATCTCTTAGGCATATTTCTACAATTTTCCATAATTTAAACAAATTTAAAACTAACAATATAACATCAACATTACACTTTAATTATTACATTTAACACCCGTGTGGAGCTAGATCAGCATTTAGCCAAACATTTCTATCCTCGAGATAGTCCTCGAGTTTATAGTAAGCCTTTTTACATAGAGTGCGTTTAATTAATGCTTTGAATTTACTATCGGTGAGTTCAGCAATCCCGGATGGGATCTTGTTATAAAATTCTACACTATATTTTAGGAAATATGTATTAGTTTTCGTCAGTCGAAAACTTGGCAGAGACAGCTTGTTCTTATTCCTGGTATTATAACTATGCCTATCGGAGATTTTATCAAACAGATGTAAATTTTTGTTTTATATTATTTTGCATTAACACATGCTTGTGATATATATTTTAAAGAAAAATGGAAAGAAAAATTTGACTTCAGGCGAGACTCGAACTCGCGGCCAACTGGGAATCTAGTCCAGCCGCTCTTCCAACTGAGCTACCGAAGTCCTGCCCGACTTGTTAAATTTGAAGGAATAATAATTTGAATTTGAAAGGAATGTGAAGGAAAAATTTAACAAGTCGGGCAGGACTTCGGTAGCTCAGTTGGAAGAGCGGCTGGACTAGATTCCCAGTTGGCCGCGAGTTCGAGTCTCGCCTGAAGTCAAATTTTTCTTTCCATTTTTCTTTAAAATAGATGTAAATTTTTCCTCGCGAAAAGTATATTTTCATAGATGTAATGGCAAGGGACTGTCATTATATTTATTTCTTTAAATAGTTCTTTCAAAGAATCACGACTACGTAAGTTATACATCGCTCTAATGGCTCTCTTCTGTAATACGAAAATTGATTGTACGTCAGCCGCTCGACCCCACAATAAAATACCATAGGACATGACACTGTGAAAATAGCTAAAATAAACAAGTCTTGCAGTGTCTATATCAGTTAATTGCCTAATTTTTCTAACAGCATAAGCTGCGGCACTCAGACGTTTCGCTAACTGCCTAATATGTGGTCCCCATTGTAACTTCGAGTCAAGCGTTATTCCCAAGAAGGTAGCGTCATCAACAAATTGAATTTTATCATTGTTTATAAAAATGTCTCCTTCTTTACTTTTTACATTAGGGAGGGTAAAACAGATACATTTGTTTTTTTACTATTCAGTGCAAGATTATTGACAGTAAACCATTTATGTACTTCTCCTATGACCTTATTTACAGTATCGTAATCTTGATTTCGTCTGTTCACTTTAAAAACTATTGAAGTATCGTCTGCAAATAAAATTGTTTTGGGCATATTGTTAGGCATCAAATGAAGTAAATCATTAACGTAGACTAAAAACAGAAATGGTCCTAATATTGGCCCATTCCTGTCTTTGCACCTTGAGATTTTACTCCATTCACTTGAACTACTTGTTCCCGATCCTTAAGGTAAGATTGAACAAGTTGAAGAGCTTTATTTTCAAGTCCATAATGATCAAGTTTGCCAATTAATGTATTGTGATCCACGCAGTCAAACGCCTTTGAAAGGTCGCAAAATATACCTATATAGCATCTTGTGAATCCTCCCAAGCTTCAAAAATATGTTTTAATAAAGCAACACCGGCATCGGTTGTACAACGTCTTTTTGTAAAACCAAATTGCTGTTCGTGTAAGATGTTATTTGTATTGAAATGTTGCAGCAATTGAGTAAGCATTAGTTTTTCGAACACTTTACTGAGAACGGGCAGAATAGATACCGGTCTATAATTATTTGGGTTTTTATTGTCACCTGATTTAAATAACGGTATAACTTTACTAAATTTTAATAAATCTGGAAAGACTCGTGGAGTGTGGAGAAAATAAGTAGTCGATTAGTTTTTTTAAAAATTTGGATGAATTATTACTCATATTAGGCACGTGACGTAGTGTTTTATTCGTGGTAGTAGTTTATTCATTGAATTACACTTTTGATGGTGCAGCAACAGCGACCCAAGAGATGTGTCGCAGGTCGCAGATTGCATCAGTAAAAACGCTTTTTATATTTATCTTGTAACATGTCTTGCTAGCTTGTGGCTCACGATATCCCTATTAACGTCATCGCTCCAACGATATTAGATGTACCGATTGGACGATGTCCATGTGCCCTCTTTTCACAGCCTGATTCATTCATGCTTCTCAGGGGATTGAACCAGCGAAGTCTGTAAGCCTTTTATTTCATCGATGATGTAGTGCTCGACCCAGAATCTGTCTCTATACTTTCCCACTGTCAAATAAAACTTAAGTCTCCAAGTTTTATAGCCATAATTAAAATTGCTAATCTGTTAACAATACTACATCTATGGCTATATTATTCCGACTCTGTAATCAATTTCATTTCATTTGTTTCATATAAAATGTCGTTTCCACGAAATATAGACTCCGTGTTTTAGGTCAAAGCCTGCGTTCACAATAGGCGGGCAATCTCCAGAGATACGTCCGATATTATAATTAACACCCGGCAATACGTATTCATTGGTCCTATTTGCGGTGGACACAATATTTAGATAATGGGATTATTCAGGTATCAATGATGGTATAATATTGATAAGCGATATTTGTTACTGTCGTCTGATTCTGTTTATTCAGAGAATAGGGAGACGTGGTAATCGATGATGATGCCGAGACATGGCAGGGCAGGCATACTCTTTGCAGCCAAATGGTAGTGTTCCGCATCATCGTGTTCCGGTTAGGTAGTAATAAATGGCAACGTGATAAATATCATAGTATAATAACTATCATATAGGCCGCAGTCAACACTTCACATCCATGTGAACTGCATGCTTGTTTCTCACCTTCATTACATACAACTAAGGGGTGGCAACGCATCTGCATTTTCACATTTGGTTTTTGTGTAGATATCAAAAGACTGCAGTCATCACTAAATATCTATGTGAACTGAAGACTTGTTTGCCACTTTTATTACATAAAAAAAACATAAACACATTTACTTAGTTCAGTTACATGTGAGTTAAATGAACAAAATGTAAAATATCCAAAGAACTTAATTTTTTTTAGCTTGTAAAAACCAATGTTTGACCACCAACTTACCTAATGGAATGTGCAGATGTGGCCGAGACGAGAATGAAGCACGTTGGTCTAGAAGGTCCTATTCACCCTAGATTTGAAGATGCCCAGGTTGTAGTTTTTCGGAAAAAAGAAGCCGAGATAGTATTCCATTTCTTAGCTCTACATTTATTATATAATTAGATTTATTATATAAATGTAGAGCCGAAACGCTTGGACGTCAACGTAAGTATGATGTTCCACCGTATTCCTAGTCTAGGGAATTAGATTGTATAGATCGTTTGCACATTCACCGAAATGGATCCTGTAGAAAAATTGAAAGACGCACGTTACCATTTGCGCCGATGTTCAAGACTGAGCAGCCGCGTCTATACTAGTTTTGTGTCTCCAATTATTCTCGAAGCCCGCCGATCTTCCGACTCAGGGGCTTTCTTTCAGGCATGCCTGAGTTTATTGGATATTAAAGTTGAGCATGTTCGTATTGGACCATTCTGAGACGGCTGTTGTGCTAAGTTCATACGCTCAAGCAGTTCACTTGTAGGGGAGACTGGGGCAGAACCGGGACCTTAAGGCTGGAGCCTGCCAGATTAAAAACTATGACTATTGGGTACAAAATAACACCACAATAATCAATATTAGTCTTTATTTATCACATTAGACATTAAATGACAGTAATTAGATCAATTGTAATTACTTTAATCAAAGAAATCATTTTACTTTATTATCGTTTTACTTGACACTGGCAATATGCGTAATAGCGATGCCATAATAACAAAAAAAAAAATGGACACTTCGACGTCCGGCCGATTTTACCGCATCACCCAACCTCCTCCCCTCTTATGGACGACGGTTTGTATTTTCTACCTGCTATGCACACAGGTGCACGTGTAAATACACATCACTGATTGATGTCCGTGTAATAGAGACCAAATTAAGCGTTTGTATGGAATTTTGGCAGTTTCCGCGGTGTGACACAGGTAAGGTGCGAAAGATAACACTCTACAGACCCGAAATAAGCCGAAGTCTTCGTAAGGTCGATGCGCAATATTTCTTGTTGGAAATTGTATATCTGGGCATCATTGTTATATCGTGATACCTAAATCAGTGCACATCGTATGATCGCATGAGTACACACGACTTGTGTTCATACCTACATACATTGGAACATTGAGGATTTATTATATCTAGTCTACTTGGAAGTATATCTGAGAACAGTTTAGTGGATTCTGTAATCATTGTGATGAGTCAAGTTAATGGTTGATTAAATATAATTAAATTGAACTAAATGCCGCGAATATAATATTAATAATATGATATAGCCTTTCTCGCATCTACGGGTGAGATACACAGACCACACTACGACTTTACTTTGAGCAAAGTACGTTTGGAATTGTCAAAACTCATACTTTATTGACAGTTCTAAGCATACTTCGCTGAAAGTAAAGTGCGCGAAGTGCGGTCTGTGAATCTCACACTAATGGCTCTTGATGCTTAAGATGTTGTATCTGTCCCGGAAATTATAGGACCTTACAATTAAATTGGAATAAAAAACCGCAGAATACTAATTCACCTACCATTTCGAGGCAGATAGGTAATGCGGTGACTGAGTTGGACTATTCCGGAAGGGCTCGGGTGGCTCAGTCGATCCACGTACAGCCGGGGCCTAAGACATGCTGCTTGTGGAAAGCCCCGCAAGCCAGTCTTGTAAGGGGCGCCGGTAGGGTGCGGCCAGGCTAGCAAATGCCACCTCGACTAGGTACATGGCCGTCCGACGCTGTGCCACACCGCGGACACTCCGCCAAAATTCCAAACAAACGCTTAATTTGGTCTCTATTACACAGACATCTATCAGTGACGTGTATTTACACGTGCACCTGTGTGCGTAGGACGTACAAAATACCAACCGTCGCTCAATCCGTCACCCATAAGAGGGGAAGAGTTTGGGCGTTGCGGGGAAATCGGGCGGGACGTCGAAGTGTCCATTCTATTATTATTTAATTATTACATATTCTCTGGCTGTGCATTGCTTCGCATCGTTGGTTCTCTCGACACTAACCTGTTCTTCTATAACTTTTCATAGAGAGGAACGAGGGGATGATTTGGTTTTAAGGTTTGGCTCCATTGTTTCGGACGGATTGTTTCTTTGTATCCCGTCGGATGGGAAGTCTCAGTAACTGGTGGCTACTGAGATTTTGTTTTTTTTTTTATGTAACGCAGGTGGCAAACAAGCATGCAGTTCACATGGATGTTAAGTGATGATTGCAGCCTATAGACATATACACAAAAACCAGGAGTTAAAATACAGATGCGTTGGCACCCCGCCGACCTTAGTTGTTATGTCTCTATGATAGTTATTTCGGGGCCATACTTTATTACCGGATTTTTTAATTACTGGCTTAAATGGCACTTATTTTTTTACTTTAGATGTAAAAACAAATAAAACACTTTATTATGGTCTCACATAAATTTATTTCTCATATACATTATGTATAATTTTGCGAATCCACTGTGTCCCGGGACGCAGCGCGGGATCTTTACAAAATAATCATCGTCTACAAACTCCTACAATATAATTACATTCACACGTCATCCCGCCATATTGCGTCCGCCATTTTTAATTGCACTAACGTATGACTTGTTCACACAGAGAGCGGATGATGGAGCAGTGTATTCTTTGCAGATAACAATAAATTTATAGACCTATTTAAAATTTGCGACTAAAGTATATTTTTTGTTATTATAAGTTTTGCTATTAATCATGTGATTTCGGTCTATAAATTCAACTGTATTTTAGGTGTGTGTGTGAGAAAGAGAGTGAGGTTGGAAGCTCACTTTATGTTCTAAACATAATGTTTTGTCTCTTAAAAAGAAAGTAACGATTTGATGTATCTTTACTGTAACAAAAGCATTTCAGTTACTTCTTGCCAGTGGGCAATTGACCTTTTTAATCATTAATAAAAAAGGTCACAACATTATATCGTCAGTAGGTACTTATTTCATCTATATTCAATAAAAATAGGTACTTTACTAATATAGATCAATTGAAATTAAACTGAATTTGGGGAGACAGCTATGGAGTCAGTTAACGTAGCTCATGATCGTACGTTAAATCACTGCGTTTAGTGATTTTTTTTATTTACTATGACTGAGACTTTTATGTACTATACTTTTTATTATTACATCTCAATACACATCCGCTCTCTGTGTAACTGCGCCTTAAAGCTATGGCGATAACCACGCTCGATTCTAGCAAATCAAAATATACACATGGCGAAATTATATTGGAGATAATACATTTGTAGATTAGGTAATTACGATTTGGATAAATGTAACATATAATGGATACCGTTTAATGAAGGAGCTGGGAACTGACAATGATGACTCTGACTTCACATTCATTTATGACAGTCAAGTTTTTTTTTTTCACTATATTGGATCGAATCAAGAAATTTATCTTTCTCGGTAAATAACAATTACTATATAAAAAAACACAATACAAAACACGTTTTTATGTTTTAAAAAGTAAAACATTCAGTCCCCAACAATTATCTAAGGACCGGGATTCACAAAAAAAGATAAAAATTACAATAACATTATAGTAGCTATAGCCGCCATTAGCTGCCTAGCCATACGAGAATAGGAAAAACACAAATTAAGTAAAGAACACATTGAAAATTAGTAAATCAGTCTTTTACGTACAATGAAACGTAACAATTGATGAGAAAGAAACAAGTGACGTTATTTGATCATACGATTTGTACTAATTAATGGAATTAACTTTACAAACAGCACCGTACTATGGCATATCAATTGGACTTAGTCTACGGTACAACACTGAGCATTTGAACACTTTTTTCACATGGCAAGTATTTTTTTTTACATTTTAGAAAAAAGGCGAAAGTTTCATACGCATACAGCCTATGATGAACATTTTATTAGGTATAATTTCGATTAGTTGTCATCAATGCAATCACTCAGGTTCGTCGCAATAGCATAAGTCCATAATTGCACAGAATCAAATGAAGTCTAATTAAAATTACACAATCAATTAACTAGGCAGAATAATAGAATGTAACTAAGCTTATTTATAATATTGGTACACGAAAGAGATCGGTTATGTGCGTTCGTTAGCTAAAGCTAGCACATTACAGATCGCAATTTTTCTTTTTTTTTTATTTGTCGGCAGTTGCCAGCATTGTAATTGATTAAGTATTTATCGAAGATGGCAGAATGCGTCCATGAATAATATGAATGCAAAAAACTAAGTAAAATGAATTTATATATAAAACTATCGACAAAGTCAAGATATAAAAATAATCACAAACCGAAAATATGCTTACACAATAACAGATAGAAAAGAAATAATGCATAAAGTACACAGAACAAAAAAGGAATGATTACAAAGTAAAGCTATGGTCAAATAATAAAAAAATAGCTCATAAAAATCGGCACAATGACAAAAAGACAAACAAAGCTCCCCATTCCACCGTCGCAAGCTAGATACGCGATTCATCAACGAGTATTAAATTTTCACTATAACCTTCAATTTAACAATATTCTCATTTTAAACTACGTATTTTTTCCGTATCATATTTTAAAGATTGATATTAAATTTTCCATAACACCTAAGTGAAACCATTGGCAGTTGTCGATCGTGTAAACAGATCGAGTCCAGGCGTCCTCACACTTTCTCAAAAAGGAGTTTTTAATGCATTCGTAGACCGCATATAAGTACCTAAGTTAGAAGCTCAAATTTAACTTATACGTATAAGTAGGTATATTATTGTATAAAACGAGTGGAAAACCTAAAGGTCTTATTACATACTAGGCAAGGGGGTTACTGTAAAATATTAAACAACGTACTACACTTAGAGATAGCTTAAAGTAGTGTGATGAGAGTCGCGAGTCCACGATACAAGTAGATAAGTAATGCTAAGAAGCGCGTAAATTAATGTTTCTTGTAAATCACTCATTGGCAGACTTCGATATCGGCAGAAAAATTGAAACCATAACCTTCGTAACATTAAAAAGTGACTCGGAACTTTGCTTTTATGTCGATTCACCACTCGATTTATCGATTACCGTTTCAATACAACTCGAAACGACCTTTCCCTTAACATTACAACACACCGACAAAACATTTTTATCTACCTAACAATAGATATGTCATCGAATCACCGCTTCTACGAGGTGGCAGTGATTTAAAAAATACACATTCCTAAATCTACAGTCGTTCAAAATATTGCATTTAATTTGAAAAAAAAAACGTTAGGCTGAATGAGCTGTTTCTAAAACAACAAAAAAAGTAATTCATAGACACGCAATTAGTTTTTTTTATTTTCAAGATCACTGGTTCATACTGGGCAAGAGAGAACAAAGGAACAAGCGAAACAAATATAAAATGAAATCTATTTACATTAAACACTACGCACAGGACTGACAAAATTTCACACGACACAGCCGATTCGTCTAAAGAGTTGTTTATATTGCAATAATGGAAACGAGTTACCACAATTTACACTACTTAACGTATTTAACACTCGATATGAAAAATAAACTCCTAATTACAGCTGCAATAACTATTTATACATTTTACAATATTATGTATGTATCGTAGAATATAATAATATGTGATCAGAATTGAATATCATATAATCGCGTACGTTATTTAAGTCTCTAAGCGCACTGATTGATTCACTAATTACATTATATTCATTAGCAAATAATAAATTTTCACGGCGTAGGTAAATTACAGATACTTTTATTTAACTTTTTTTTTAATAGTTCGCATTCCACGAAAATCTGATAATATTATTAAATGCATCTATATTTCAACCGTTTTATATGGACTCCGTTACTGTTCTTATAGTGTTAAAAATAGCATGAACAGCTGCGTATAAAGATTTTTCTCTATCTATCGGTAGATTATAGGGTTATTAATATTATAGTAATTACCCTTCCGACTCACAATCATGATTACAATGGTCTCAATCGTAAATATACATCATAAGTATCATTTCCTAGGCACTCATACATGTTTAGCCTCATATAGTAGAGTATTAACATCGAAGTGAACAAAGTGGGTACATCAGTCGGTATCGCAGAACATCACTACGCTAGAAAAGCTTTTGGGACCCTGTCGTTCCACGTACTAACTGTAAGCTACTTAATGCAAAACCTCTTTCGTATAACACTGAATATATTCAAATCACATTATAATCACAAGGCATTATTACATTTATTAATTATTCAGAAAATTATATTAAGTCTGGTCTGCTTATTTTCTTCATTATTTAACGAACAAGGAACTAAGCAATATTTTTATAAAATTCAACGCACGATAGTTTTCGCATCCAGTAGCTTACGAGATAATCAAATTATATAAAGACAGGATGAAAGAACACACGTCAACATACATTTAAAATTGAGGACGAAAAAAAACTAAAATGGCACCGTAATACCCGGAACCGGAATCATAGACAATTTATTATATTCCACGTAAAAGAACAAATTTGGCGCCAAGCCATTTTGGCGGCAAGTTTAAGTACATACGTATGTGACGACAGAGTCCCGCGTACCTAAGGGTTGGTTCACACGAGTAGGTTTCAGCGTCAGTTGGCGTAGTGGTCGAACGAGCCCAGGTATTCCAGCGCTGCGCGGTAACAGAATTCGTACTGGTCCTGCAAACAATATAAATCATTAAACATATTCTCTAAATTAATAAAAAATACTTTTCTTAACTAAATGTCTGTTTGTTGACTTGTACAATCTCGTACGAAACTGGAAGATTTGGACATTGAGGGATTTGTAGATTTTTTAAAGTACTCAACGAGAATTTCGATAAGTACAAAACAAAGTTGAATGTCGTTTTATTGCTCACATTATTACGTACGAGATTCAGAGGCCAAGGTAAGAGATTGATTATATTATTATTATTTTTTTATTTTTTTATTTTTAGTACCAAAGGTAGGGGAAAAAGTTTGACGTTGTGAATATTATGTGCGGAAAGTTCGCATCGCAATTTTTTGGTCATGTGGGCTAAAGCAAGCTAAAAGTAAGAAAATTTTAGGCAAAAAGTTTGTATAGTACACGTCTAGTTGTATTTTTTTGCTCATGCGTACGAGTTTGTAAAGCTTACTTTCGTCGTTGCCTATAAATAGCAGTAAAATTTGGTCAAATTAGTGCCAGTTAGCTTGAAATTGTATGCAAACGTAGAAAAGCAAACGATCAAAATAAGGTGGCTGCCACAACCAAAACAAAACTAACATACTTGACTGTGAAACACAAAACATTTCACCCCAACCGACACAATGCAACTGCAACTTCGGCTTCGCATATTCAATAGCTATTGAGACTGAAATCTATTTCACGAATCGAGTGCGTTATTCATATCGAGTCATAACAGTTAGTGGCAGCCGCCACGTCTAAATAACTGATTCGGTGTCGAATAAAGGCTCCCGATGTGGCATTCACGGAGCGTACAGCGTTCGGAGACCGGTGTGTACCTAGCCGTAAACTCTGCGACTCGACTAAGTAATTATTTTTAATGGAATTGGATCGTACAGTGAATAGCTATTTGTGTATTATAAATTGTTAGAACGTTTATTTGTATAGGTGTCGTTTGGCTCGAATAGTCGTTATGCTAATCGTTTAATACGCTCGCGGTAGACTCCGTGTCTATTTAATTTGGCATTTTTAGTTGGCTTTATGTGGGTTCGGTCGTTCAAATTAAACCTTATAGCATTTTAAAATACATGATATCACACGGAAACCTTAATTTACTGAGAGCGACCCAGTGCTGTAATTTGAAGTAGGCAATAACTATCACAGAGACATGTCATAATAATTAAGGTCTCAGGGGTGGCAACGCATCTGCATTTTGACCTCTGGTCTTTGTGTGGGTGACTATAGGCTGCAGTCATCACTTATCATCAATGTGAACTATATGCTTCATAGCACCCTCATTAAAAAACGCGTTTTCGTTTCATCGACCTTAAAATCACAGAGATGCAAAATAAAAAAAAAATCTCTTCAAAAACGTACCTCGGTCTGCACCATGGCGGGGCGCTGAGTGCGCAGCGTGCGCACCGTCTGGAACACGTCGACGACTCCCTCGTACTGCATGCGCTCCAGGACCGTCGACAGCGTGATGAACACGCCCGTGCGACCCACACCGGCGCTGCATATACATTGCATACACATTAATACTGGTGGTGGAGCTCTAGTGATTGAGCTCGCGGGCGTTAGCACCACCGCATTACCTAATATACTTGCCGCTAAATGGTAGTGTTCAACACTATCGTGTTCCGGTCAGGTGGTAATGTACGGCCCTGTAATTTCCGGTATAACAGCTTAGGCCTCAGGAGTGGTAAGGTATCTGCATTTTGACCTTGGTCTTTGTGTAAGTGTCTATAGGCTGCAGTCATCATTTAACATCAATGTGAACTGCATGCTTGTTTACCACTTCCATTAAAAATTGTATATAAAAAACGTAAGAGATATTGTAAATTTCTCTAAAGCTGAACGTATTTGAACCCAACTTAATTCTCGACTAGAGATATTTTTTTTTCCTTTTTTCTTTAAAATTATTTCACTAGCATATGTGTTATTGTGGAAAAATCCAATTAGATAAAGCAATAAAGCGCCATGTTTATAATATCTTGTGATATATTCATATTATTTCAAATTTAAAATTTCTTCAACAGCATTATAGAAAATGCCTTTGATATCACAAACAAAACGGTAAAATTTATAATAAACAACAAAGGATATAATTACGTCATTGTAACGGGAGGTTATAATAATATTATTAGACAAAAATATTAAAATTAATAATAAAAATAAACATTCAGTAAACATCACTATCATTTTTATGTCACGGAATAAAAAAAATATATATATTTGTTTTTGTTCAATTTAAGAATCATATTCTGCGGCAACTTCAAAAGACTAGCCCCCTTATTCATAAACGTATATTAGATACGTTTTAGATATAGAATGCTTTGTCTTTGTCAGTTGCATTGTCAAATGTGCAGGATAGAAAGAGACGAAGGAGAGATTAGTAACACTTTACCTAAAATACGTTTATGAATAAGGGGGTAAATATTTAATGTCTTTTTATAAAACTGTCATATTCCCTAAGTACTAACTTAATACTTAACCAAAAACAACAATGCCAAGCCAATATAACATAGAATCGGCAAATTGAGCACTGACGACCGCCGAAAAATAATAATATTTACTTTAAAAACATTTTATTTTTGCCTTCTATGAACAATAGTCCATTTATATTGGTTACATGCACCTTTACTTTGTTAGTTTAGTAGCCAGTTTTAATGATGGGCACGTGTTCCTAAATTAATTTGAACAAACGTTTTTTCTATTTGACCAATAACAATTTCCAAAAACAAATTGCGGTTGCGTGCAAACCAAAATAAAAAGTAAATGTTATTTATTTATTTAATCTTTATTGCCACAAAAAAAAAAATTGCAACAAATGGCGGAATTAACACTAAGAGCGCTCTCTACCAGTCAACCATTGGTAATGAAGAGAAAAATCGTAGGCGGTGGTAGATTAAACAACAAAAAAAAACTCAATTAACACTGAAATGACTGAAAATGAGCCTTAACACTCTTTTTAAACGCAAATTTCGTTATGTTAATTGTAACTTAAGACCTGTCTCCCCCGAACGGGTAGGGAGAGCTAAATGTACCTATGCATTTAAGTTTACCCATATTTCGCCGGTAACTTTTTGGCCCACGTAACAGATGGTGAGTCTATTGACATCTACTGGGCATATTATCAAAATACGAGGGTGACACTGCAAAACTACCAAATAAAAGTTGCAATAACACCAGGGATAAAGGATAATATTTTTTTATCGCTGATTGCCCCCGACAATGATTTTCCCTTTAGAAACTGATAAAGAACCTTGGACAAGAAAAAGAAATTTGTCTTTCACGGGCAGTGTTCAGAATGGCAATACATATACGGAGAAAAACTCGCCACCAAAACTCAAGTACATTCAAATCTTCAAGTATCTTATAATGATAGGTAACCCTTGTACGTCCCACTGCTGGGCACGAGTCTCTCCCCTTTTTGGGGGGCAGCCTGATGCTTACTCCACCACGGGTTGGTGAAGATATCTATCAAGTATAATAGCACATCAAAATCTAACCTGCAGTGAACTGTGATCGGTCCGTCTTGTCCGAATTGCTCCTTCGTTTTGTGAACTTGACCCAGGAAATCTATGAACCCTTCGCCGCTCTTCGGCACTCCCTGTTCGGGCCAGTCCGTGAATTGGAACTGACGCACCGTCCTGGACGCCCCATCGCGAGCATCTGTGACCTGTGCAAATCATGGATTATATTAGTACAGGAGTACAATATCGCCGGGTTATTAAAAAGTACAAAATAATAATAAGAAAATGGAAAAGAAAAAGAAAAAAAAATAGGAGAGAAGGGAAGAAAAAAAAGAAAGAAAACAGTTCATTGATGCAGTTGTGATATCTTAAGTGAACCACACACTAAACAAAGAGAAAGGATAATAAAAGCTAGTTCATCTAAAAGTATCTAGTTAAATTAAGGACATAATACAAGGTTACATTAATGAATCGTGCCATATGAGTAATTCATGTAATAATATGAAGAAGTATAAATATTTTCCGTAAAAAAATCTATATCAACCTCGTATTTCAGTGTAGTATTACAATCAAATAAAATACCACGTACAATTTTGTGTTTGGCATTTATGAACTAAAATTCATTTGATTTGACATTAAACGGGACAGAGAATAGGCCAGGTACGTTCAAATTGAAATATTGGTACCTTAGTGGTTGATAAGTTCTATGCCGTGCTACAATTATGTTCTTAGAAACTATGTATACATTCATAAAGCTTTTGATTATTTAATAAGTACTTATTTTTTTATTGTTAAAGAAAGCTTTGATGCCGGGGTGAGGTAAAATTAAATGCATATTATAATAATGAAGTATGATTTTCTAATCGAGCATTTTAAAATAAACAACAATGAATGTTACGTCCAGTAAGCGGCGGAACGGCCGCCGGCGGTAGGATACAGGTACACATTTTTTTTTCGCGACGATGAATTTCTTTTAGAAGTCATTAGTACTGTCATTATAGAGGCACGTTTAAATAATTTATATGTATTAAATTTATAATTATTTACGAAAAAAAACATTTGGAATGCTTTCTGTTTGTTTAATACCTACACAACTATAGCACCTTTTAATAAGTACAACAAACTCGGGTAAAACTTCGGGCCACAACTAGTATTTTATTTAATAATTAAATTAAACAAAAAAAAATTTCATTCATGTAAAAATAAATGGTCGGGCGTTATTCGTTTTTTATATAATATACAACATAACATAACTAACGTTAAACCTAATCCAATATATTACGTTATTACCTTGAATTCCCTCAAGATGTACTGAGGCATATTATATTCGGCGATGGGATCAACCACGAAACATTGATAGCGCACAGAACGGTCCGACGGCCAATACTGGTGACATTTTTCCTGTAAAAAAGCAATCTTATTGTATTTTTTTATAAATTAATAATCAGCAATCGGAAAGAATATATAAGAAATGTTAACTTAAGTATAACTTGTGTGACGATTACTTAGTGCGAAATATTCGGCAATATGGAGACATTTATATTCAGTTCTTAAACGGGATTGAGATGATTTTTCGGGACTCAGTTATATCTAAACTGAAAATAATTTAAAATCAACTTACCCTCCCCATTTCTTTGAGCTTCGTCAACATAACGATAATAGTGGAATTGTGTTCCCAGAGCATACGCCAAAAATCATCCGTGGTGTCCGGCAACGGGCCTTGGGTTGCGATGTAAGCAGCCCTATATCTATATCCGTCGACGAACGAAGCGTTGATATAATCGGAACCGTCTCGCGGAGTCAGACACACACGAGTCGATTCATAAGGCAGAATGTGCACCAGTCTATTCTTGTGTTTGTTACAAGGCAGACTGGCAGAAACGAAACGACTGGAATCCGCTTTCATGTTCGCTAACTTCTTAAACTCCAGTTCCATACCGGTTATGTTCTCAATAGTATCGATTCGCATCAACTTCTGGATATGTGCGTGGAGATTACGCGCTGGCACTTCAGTGTCGCCGCACACAACAGCTTCCAACAAGGCATCGTGGATAAATATGTATTGGTCTTCGGTCTGCACCATGTAGTTGCGCTGAGCTCGTAAACAAGTGACGTGGCCGTAAATGTCAACGGTGCGTTCGTGTCGAGCCCTTTCGAGCATCGAATCAATAACAATGAAGCAGCCAGTACGACCGACGCCGGCGGAACAGTGAACGACAAGGGGCCCAGCCTCAGGAGGATTCAAAGCTCGAACGCGACGCAAAAATTGCAAGAAGGGGGCGGGATGGTCAGGCACGCCGTGATCAGGCCAAGCGGTGAATTGCAACTGTTTGACTTCTCTACGTTCTGCACCTCCGTTTCTGGTTACTTGGAAAGTTCTGATACAATAAGTAGCGAGTTCCTGAACTTCTGCAATGGTTACGGTCATCATGCCATACGTTTCGCTCCCCCGGCTAGGCCAATATTGATCGCACTTTATTCTCGTCCTCTCTTCCAACTTTGTCATCATAACGATTGTTGACGTTCGCAGTTCCCAGCACATGCGCCAGAAATCGGCGAACGTTTCTTGTAGAGGCCCTTGAGTCGCGACGTAGGCATTATGTTTACGATAGCCATCACAGTAGTTGGCATTGATGTAATCGCTTCCAAGTATTCCGTCAATAGGTTGGAGGATAACGCGACTGTGGTCGTACGCGATAACATTTGCGTAACGGTTTTTCGGTTTATTCACTTCCATGTTAGAGTGATCCCAAGTAAACTGCTGACCGGGCTCAATGCTTTCGTATTCTTGCGAGAATTTAAGATTGTCGTTAGCCTTAAGCCTATCGATATGTTCGGCGAGTTCTGAAATGGGAATCGGTGGATGTGATATCATGGCTGGAGTTTGGAAGTTTAATCGTCTCATTTCGACGGGATCCGAGGGAGCGCCGAAACCGATATCTGCCGACATCAATGGACGAGTTACGGCTGCTTGATCAGGAGTTTTACACGGCTGTCTTCTCCGTTTGACTATAAATAGGAGTACTAGACATAATGAGAGCATTAAAGCTGCTATAATTGGGCCGATTACCCAAACCATGCCAGCTTCTTTTCTGTTTTCTTCTATTCTGATTTCGGGATCTCCATTTATATCTTTTGGGTCCGGCCTGCTCGGCTCCTCGCCGGGTGGAGCTTCGCGCATATCCAATGATAGATATTCAGAGAAAGGACTAGAAGTATACAAATGTTTCTGTGGCGTATCTACAACAGCTCTCACAAACACGCGATATTTTTTACTCCAATTTAATTTTCTGTTACGGAAACCTTCATATATTTCATCGTTTCCGAGGTGGAAGGTGTATAAAATATTTCTTTGCAAGAATTTGGCAGCGATATAAGGAGCATTTTCGTCATCAGTCCGAACATTATTTTTTATTAAATCGTCTGTTAAGAATTGATCGGGATTTTGATGATTATGTGTTTTATCGTCAGGAACTACAACTAGGTAATAATGTGAAATAGGGCCATATTCTTCGGAAGCCTGAGGTAGAATAACGAGTATTTCATTTTCGACAACGCCATAAAAGTCTGGTTTCACCATCGGCTTAGGTGCTGCCATTTGGGTGGTAACTGTAATTTTAGTTGGTGGTCTATAAGAGTCATCATTGGGTATGGCACTGACATTCACATTGTACGTTGTGAATGGGGACAAGTCATTTATCGAGAATGATATTCTGTCATGTTTGATAATGACTTCTCTTCTTGGTATTTCTTGTGTTTGCGTCATACCGAGGGAGTCAACGAACTCTTTAATGGCGTTGTACGAAATCTTATAACTAACGGGGTTTAAGCGTAACGGTGGGGACCACGAGAGCGTCATGGAGTGAGTGGAAACATCCTGCGCTCTAAGGTGTAAAGGCACTTCTTCAGGCCTAACTTTAACAGTAACCTTTTCAGATAACCTTCCTAAACCGTCAGCGGTTTTTGCTGCAACAGCAATAGCGTATTCTGCGAATTTCTCTAAATTCTCCAAATCCGCAGAGTGCGTTACGTGTACGGTCTTTTGCTGCCATTCATCTAAATCCTCGACTGGTGTCATTGTGTAAAATATAACATAGCCGATTATTTTTCTTCTGGAGGGGACAGGCTCCCACCACACTTCCACGCCTGATTCTGACGTTGCCACAGCTTTTACTGACATGGGCGCTCTACCGATGTCCCTTTCAGTATGTGCTGTAATATCCTTACTGTACGGGCCGGAGCCTTGATCGGTATAAGCGCGAACTTTGAATATATAATGGGCGTCTTCTTCTAAGCCCGTGAACACAATTTTGGTCAACTCTGTAGTTTTTTCTATAAGTGACGATTGATCTCCTCTTTTGTAGAACTGAATATCATATTTCTTTATTTGGCCACTACGGTCCGCTCTTATCGGGGGTTGCCACGTAATACTGATGACGTCGGGTGTTTGGAAATGGTACGTCACATTTGTCGGTGGTCCCTTAGGTGCGCCTTCGGGTGTCAACCAATATTTAATGGTTTCTTGCCCTATACCAATCTGATTTCTCCCAGCCACTCTGAATTCATATTGCACTCCTCTTTCTAAATCATTTATTCTATGGGAGGTAACTTTGTTTCCAGAGAAATTGACTTCTTCTAGTTGTTGGTCTTTTATACCGTATCGGAGTCTATATCCATGCAGGTCCCCATATGTTTGGCTCGGCTTTGCCCATTCTATTTCTATCGACACTATTGGGTCGCGCTCCAATACTCTAAAACAAAAAAAATAAAATGAGATACATTACTAAATTTTGCAGAGTCTCAATTTGTCAGACATTATATTTTTTGAGTTAATTATATAGTAAACGTGTAACACAAATCCATTTTGACGTACTTCAGCTTAATTTTCATTCAAAATTATTTATTGTAGACTCGAGTTACATCATTCAGAATTAGCAAACAGACCGTTACCAATAGATTTCAATATTCAAAGCACTTTAAATCCATAGAGTTAAACATAATATGGTATAACGTTATGATTTATATAAGTAATAACAATAACTCACTTGAGGTTAACGGTCGGCCTATTTGGCACACCGCCGGGCGTCTTGACCGACACCGGCGCACTTCGGTCACCGTCACCCTTCCTCGTGAGCGCCGCCACTTGAACGCTGTACCTGGTGTCGGGCTGGAGCTCGGATATGTTCAGCTCGAGAGTCGTGTCGTCCATTACGTTGAAACGCATAGGATCGTTCAGCAAACCTTTGCCCTGTTTAAAAAGACGCGAAGATAAAAAACATTGACTATTTGTATAATTAGTTTCATAGACGAAATAGGTATCTACTTTAACGGGGTGAACTGGCGGTAAAAACAAAAACCCTAGCGAAAAATAGAAAATCAAAAGTATAACGCGATGTGTGGTTTCATCCGGCGTACTTCGGATATTATCATCAAGCTAATTTACGAAACGTAGTAACGCTGAAATTTTACTGTAGATGTAGAGCTCTAAAGCATTACCTAATCTACTTGCCGCTAAATGATAGTGTTCAGCGCTATCGGGTTCCGTTCAATGTGCCCCTGTAATTAAATGAGACCTCAGACGTGGCAACGCATCTAGGTATATTTAAATCTCTGGTATTTATGTACACATTAATAGGCTACGCTATTCCCTTATCATCACTGTTGCTTGCCACTTCATGATATAAAAGAATTATTACGTTAGTACTTTTAATAAAATAAAAAATAATATCTCGTTTTATTACCTCTTCTCTGACTTCTTGCACGTGTACATGGTAGCCTCGTATGATGCCATTTTTCTCTTTCTCTTGTGGCGGCTTCCACGTTACATGTATCGACGTGGAGTTGACCGCGTTTACTTTCACATCCTGAGGCTCCCCGGGCACTGTGAGCACACAACAAGTACGTTAAACAACCGAGCCGAACCTCGCTGCATCTCGACCTAAATGCCCTATCAGCATCTACTGGAGCGTGCTAGAGAAAAAATCTACCTAAAGCGGTACAACTCTCAAGGACCTAAACGGATTCAAGCAGATTTAAAGGCTTGTCATTAAGCGCTGCAAAAATTGGGGGAGGAGACAAGACAAAAAACCAAGTGCGGTCGGTAATGGCCCTCGGTAATGCTGATAGAGTATTTTGGTCGCGGGCATGTCTACACACCCTCAGCATCTCGATCGGGCATTTGAATACCAACACACACTGATAAAGTTATCATATACGCCCTTTCACATCACCAAAACCAATTAAAATCCATTACCTTCCAATCCACATCGTTTAGTTCAACTAAAATCGTCAAGCTTTTACAAAGAGTCAACATTTAGTAAGTATTAAATCTATGGATTAATCAAAGCAGCATTTCTATTACTATCATAAGAGCACACTCTGCAAGGGGTCACGCTTCGGGGCGTAGACTTGCAAGTATCGATTAGGACGAGTAAGTCACACGCCAAGTCTTCACCGAAACGTTAGGCAGAACACAAGTAATTAGGATAACCGCTTGCAGTTTGTTACAATGTCATCATTTGCTAGGAAGAGTTACACTACATCAAACATAGGCACAAGCACAAACGCACATCGATACAAGCACTATAGTAATTTATACTCACTCCTTATAGCTGTAGGGGTTACCAGCGGCCCATACAAAGTCAGTGACGAGAGAAAAAAGAGAAAAACGCATTCAAGTACATTTAAGACAAATTGTGCATACATTGCAGGGCGAACGGAACTACTAAGTGAGAGATTACGAGTAGAACGCTTGTCGGCAAAATAGGGGGTACTCTTATTTCACATCCTCGTGTATTTTGAGCTCTTTAGGAGGCGCATTCGGGTTAAGCCGCTTGGGATGCCGTCGACGGTCTAGGTTCGCGTGCATTGCCTTTTTCTGTTCACAACGAGCGCGGAACAAATGGGAATGTGATTTATTTCTTGCACAAAATTTCTCGAATATTCAGCCAGTCATGATGAATCTCCTTAAGAGTAGGTACGTGCCCGAGTTTCGCGTCCAACATTTAAAGTTCAACCCATGAAAAGTTTACTAAACAGTAAAAGGCTACACACATTGGAAGTCCGAAACTTGTCTCTCGGTGTGGACAATAGTCACTCACACGCACATGTATTGATTAACGCGATGGCGCCGGTCTATGTGTGTGTGCTTCATGTCTTGTTGTCAATGTGCGCCCATCTTTGCTCCTATGTGTGTGATGCCTCGTACCTTGTGTCGCTATCCACTGTGATGTTTGTGGCAGTGTCTGAGTGTCTTTGTCCGTTGGCTGTGGTCTTCAAAAGAACTGTTCAGTATAATCGAAGTTGTACATTACAGGAGTAGCCGAACTGTCTCGTAGCGTTCCTCGGATCCCGCCCGTACCTCTTTTATATGCAATAGCGAACGTTAGGCACAATAGTATTCTGTATGTCACAATATCTAGTGTGCATGCACGACGATAGTTTGATAGAGAATACAGAAGGAGGAAGAAGAAAGATAGAAATTGCTACTGGCAAGAAGGTGTAGCTCAAGAGCGAGTGAGATAGACAGAGAGAGATAGAGATAAAGACAGAAGTAGCGCGTAGTCTAGTCCGAGCCGAGCAGTCGGGTATAAAGGCGAAGTGAGACGCGGATCTGATCCCTAAGATCCGTTGCGGTCACAGACTGTAACGGATCACTGGGACCGATGGTCATTTCAACCCGCAGCCTTCCCGCTAAGAGTATAAGTCAGAGTAGTGAGTATAGAAGTTGTGAGTTAGTATAGTAGCATGCGCGCGTGTCGTGTTGGGACGGTATTGGTATTCAAATGCGGCGCTCGGGCCATTGTGCGTGTCGGGCTGAATAACCGGACGCTTCGGATACATGAGCCGATTGGAGCGATCGTAAAGTCGTTTCAAAGGTAACGCCCGCCGTATCGGACGGCTAATCAAATAACCGACGTCTCCATTGATTTACAAGAATGGGTGTCGATAGAACGTCTCTCGAATAGCTTCGGCTCACGCGTCCGAGGTCGATTACTGCGTCGTGGTACGCACTCGCTCTCTCACCTCGTGTCGTCGCTAGATGTGCTGAGTGCTCCTAAAAGTGCCGCCATTGCTTAACACAATAGAATATTCACGTATTGTGTACGGCATGACGTCAACCTATCACGGTGCCCAGTGAAATTAACTGAACGAAAAAATGGTGCTGTGTCTTTAAGAAAGCATGCATAATCGTGTCCATCTCTAAATACTCAACAACTGTGCGCCAAAATCAATAAATATAACGGTGCCGTCGACACTATACCAGGTGCATTGAAAATTGCATTTCAGTGAGTGCCATCTTTAGCGATTTGACAAATGACGGTACGAAGGGACGCGTCATAAAAACAAATCATTACATGTGACAAGTGAGTGGAAAAACGCACTGTACACACGCCACGATGGCGACAGTACAGTGAAATCAAATGACTGTGATATGACCATAATAATACATGTAAATTCATCGGCAAGCATATTATAAACTTTGTTATACGAGAATTAACCTCCTTGTTAGTATCCTGCTATATGCTCACAAGAAAGGAAGAAAAAAAAATGACATTAGTAACTTTGGTATTGACTGCTTGAAAATTGTGATATATGAACTATTAGACATTGGAACAAATTAATCCAATTATAAGAAACCCACCACCAATTTTCAACGAGTAAACATTAGCATTCGCTGCGACAACAATGGAAATAATTTCAGTGTATTTTGAGATAGGAAATTGCTTACAAGTGTTCACGTAAATTCATTTGAACGCAAATTATTTCCATTCTGCCAGCGTTAATTTAATCCGACTATAAAATCATCCACGTAAACAAACAAATTCATCAACTGCTCAAAAGGGACTATTAATTACTGCACCTTTATCTTACGTCCTTTAGCACTTCCACCGACGAAAATGTTTTCAAAGGAGATAAAGAGTAAATATGAATGATTTTATTTGAGTTCAAGACACTATCCATAGGAGTATGTTTGTAATCCACGAAGAGGTCGTTAGTTGTAAAAGAAATTATATTAGTATATTTAAGACATTAACAATGAACGTAATTTCGGTGGACGGAGTATTAAAATTTTAATTTCTATATTTAATTTAATTTGTATCTTTAATTTAGTTCTCACTCCACCGACATTACAACATAATAGGGTTCAGTTACAGTTAAAGGATAAAGTCATATTATTCATTGTGAGTAATTTATTTCTCGGCTCAATGAGGCTCAATTTTATGCCGTAATAAATGCCGGTAGGCATCTCGAGCTTTAATTAAATATACTTAACTCAGTAACACAAAATATTATTTAACATTTTAAAATCATTCTGTAATATTCAAGTCTTTTTATTTCCATGTATATATATATATATATATATATATATATACACACATATATATGTATATGTACATGTATGTATATAATATTACATATTTTTTAATTCATAAAATTGAGCTAAGATCTGGTTAGTTGGGTTAGGAGTCGTATATGCGAATATGAAACGTACCGTCTTCGTGTGTTCTAGCAGTGACGGGGTAGGAAGCGGGGCCGTCGCCCACGCTGGTGCCCGCGAGCACCCATATGCGGTACTCGGTCCACCGGCGCAGCTCATCCAGAACGAACGACGTCTGGTTTAGTTTGACCACCGTTGCCTCGGAATCCCCTCGGCCGGACTCGATGCAATGCAGTTTGTAGTAGGCGATCCGGCCGTTCGCTCGCTCGGCCGGCGGCGGTTGCCAAGACACCCGGATGGCGGTCGGCGATACCGCAACCGCGGTCACATTCATCGGTGGCGCTCCGGGAACTACACAAGCTCAATTATCAAAAACTGAAACCCCCCCCCACACATCGACCCCACCGAGCCGCACCTGCAACTGAAATGGGATCCGGTGTCCCGTCACCGACCGACCTAACCGATGCAATCACTGAATGCGATTGAAATAAAGGAACCAAATAAAAAACAATAAAAATTGTGCCCAAATCAAATAGAAGGTACGACGTAAGTCGTAAAACAGTGGTGCATGCACATTATAATGTTTAAATCTGTGTCGTGTGTAGGATCCGCTCGCCCATACATCTCTACGTCTCATCCGTCACACTTTCTCCTGTCGGAAGAAAATTGTGATCATTATGTACTATAATGCGATGCGAACAATATATTCAGCAGACGTCATCAAAACTCGGAACCGCAAATATTGCACTTAGAAGTTTTTATTTATGAACGCCGATAATATTGTTCGTATCGCTTTTGATTTAATAAAAAAATATCAAAATAAAAATCACTCGGGGAGCAACCCCATTAAAATCCAGACATACGTACAACATAAAGCTACTACTAGGGCACAGTGCACGCATTTGGCCAAAATTCGAACTTCAAGCGTATTCTCGAGGATAGTCCAAGTCATGACATATATGCGTACACGGTTACCGTTTCGACAATTTTACGATAACAAAACACATATTATTGTGATAAAACTGGGTGCTTGTGCTGTATTTACTGGCAGCGTGCCGGGCAGGTGCTTTTATGTGAAAGATTACATTAGCAATTACCTGTGAACCTTGTACCAGGTTCATTTTTAATTTGTCACACTTTCACCTCAAAGCGATGATTGGGATAAAATCTTTAAGGTGAATGCGCAGCAGCATCTCGCGAATTTCATATTTTCTGGATTTTGGCAAAAGTAGACCATTTTGAAATAGAAACTATCTATGATTTTTAATTTTGCGATAGTAAAACATAATTTCTCAGACAATTATTACTAAGCGGTTAAAACCATTAACCATTTTAATTTACTTCCATTTTGGTCAAAATTACTGCGTAAATACTCGTACAAAAAGTGGAGCTCAGTTTAATTTTGTAATGGTTTTAAACTCAGTAGTTAACATTTGCAGGGTGCAGAGAAAAAAAAACTTGATGTCGCAAAATTTTGTTTTTGGTTCATTATTTTTTTAAAATTTCAAAGCATATAACATTTTTTAAATTTTTTTTGATGCTATATAAATAGTAGGCGGTAAATCTAAGTGTTGCCATACGAAAGATCTTGCCCGATTTTTTTGATTGTGCTATTATTCCCGGCACCTTTCATTTTAGTATCTGGAATATATTAGGTTGGGGAAAAAGTTTCTTCGCATTTTTTAAGATAATTCAAAACATTTTTTAATATAGTTAATTTAAATTTAACTAAAGTATATATGTACCATTTTGTTCGACAACCTTTTGCCATCTTGTAGGTAGGGACATGATCCCATTGCTATAAAAATTTTGGGACTTCTCATCAAAATACCGCGACAAGTGGATTTGGCAGTCCTCTCGTGATGTTAACCTAACATTGCATAAAGAATTCTGAAGAGACCGAAACAGGTGGAAATCTGAAGGTGCAGGGTCAGGACTATACGGCGGATGCATTAACACCTCCCAGCCAAGCTCTCTTAATTTTTGCTGAGTGGCTATAGATGAATGAGGTCTAGCGTTATCATGATGAAACACCACACCCCTTCTGTTGATCAATTCCGGCCGCTTTCTCTCAACTTCTTGCTTTAAGCTCATCAGTTGTTCGCAGTAGAGTTCAAAATCGATAGTCCTGCCTGGTGGTAATAGCTCATAATGAATAATGCCCTTCCAATCCCACCACACACACACAACATCACCTTATTGCGAGTTAGCCCGGGTTTCGCCACAGTCTGTGAAGCCTGACCGGCCTTTGACCACGACCTTTTTCGCACGTTCTTGTCGTACGTGATCCACTTTTAATCACCAGTTATCAGCTTCTTCAAAAATGATTCGGTTTCATTACGTCGTAATAAAGAATCACAAATGAGTACACGGTTCATTAGGTTTCTTTCAGTGAGCTCGTGAGGTACCCAAATATCGAGCTTTTTTTTGTACCCAGCTTTTTTTAAATGCGCCAAAACTGTTTTGTGATCAATTCTCAGTTCTTCAGCTACGTCGTAACTACTGATATGTCGATCTTGCTCCACTTTTTCAAAAATGGCATCCATTTTATCCGTAATAGGGCGACCAGAGCGAGGTGCATCTTTGACACCAAAATTTCCGAATTGAAAACGCTTAAACCAAATTTGTGCTACTCTCACAGACACTGCACTAGGTCCATAAACATCGCAAATTTTTTTCGCGGCTTGCGTTGCATTTTTACCTTTTTTGTAGTAAAATTTTTAATGTATCGAATTTCTTCATTAGATTCACTCATCTTGACAGTACGAAAAACAAATGAAAATCACACATTTACCTAATTTGAATTTGGAATTATGTTCTTTAAAATTTTAACTTTAAATGATACCAAAACCAGCCAGATACAAATACTACAGCCAAAGAGATTTTATTACAAGTTCATACATACTATAATGCGAAAAGACTTTTTCCCCAACCTATTATTACGTTTTGCAGTCACAAATCACGTTATTTAATTCCATTTCAAAATTTATTATTTTTTGGGAAAATCAAGAAAATAATCGAAAAAGCCGCTGCGTATTAACCTTTAGGATTGTAGGTGAAGAAAAGTGTTCTCTATCGAAATTCCGTTGGTATGTTTCGATGACGACCAAAGATTGCGACGCACGGTGTCGACATACCATATTGTTTGGTCCGCACGGCTATGGGCGGGGTGGTGGCGCCCTCCCCGCGCTGCGACCGCGCCGCCAACCAGATGTAGTATAATGTGTTCGGGTACAGGCCGTTCAGCGTGTACGTTTCCGTGATCGGTATCCTCCTACAGTGACCAGTCATGTAGTTGAGTAAATGTTGACTATTCTAGAATAATGCTTATCAGAATCAGAAACTGATTTATTCATTTAGGGTGACAGGCACCTCTTATGACACGTCAAAAACAAGCAAAATAAATTAAAGTGAATAACAATTGATATACATGTCAAACAAGATAAAAAATATATGTATAGTCAAGAATATCACTAAGATAAAACTAAATATAATATGTATGTAAAAAGTATACCAGTGGAATGTCTCATTTCCCCTTTACAAACTGATAACAAAGAGTAAAAAGAAAAGAAAAAGAGTCATTCTTTGTCATTCACCGGCAGAGTTCCAAAGGCCAATATGATCCGAGAAAAAGGGGCCAAAAAAAACTCAGTCGGCTCTTTTAAAAATCTCTTAGGCATAATTTTCCAATTTTTCCATAATTTAAACAAACTATACTTACATATTCATATAAAGATTATATGTATATGTAAGCATTATATAAGCAAAATATTCACAAGACTAAAATGTATACTGTTTTCTTAAAATTTGAGGAGGTATGTCTTCGATTTCTGGTTATACATATCTGTATAACACAGGATTCAATTATTGAATTAAGTCGTTCAAAATAACACTGTTCTTGTTTCTGCTCATACTATGTACAATTTACAGTTATGCCGTGTATATTTTCTTTTAAAAATGTGACCATTGACAGAAATGAATAAAGCTTTATACTTTTGCTAGCTTTTAAAGTTCTTAGTTGTTTAATTTCAGTATACGACAGCGCTAGGAAGACAAAATACATCCAAACGGTCTGTTCAAACAGTTATACAGTTCACAATTAAACTCACTTGCGATGGTGCTCCTTAGCGTAGGTGTCGTTCCAGTACAGTTCGTACGAAACGATATTGTCGCCGGCGTGCGTCGGCCGTCGCCACGACAACGTCACCGACGTCTCACCCGCCTCCACCGCCACAAGGTTTGACGGTTGGGAAGGTACACCTAAAAGGGACATACATAAAATGTAACTTCACGCCTGTATTCTCCAAAAGGCCTCCACCGCCTCCACGTTTGTCCGTTGGCAAGGCAAAAAAGTCAGAAACGGCTCTGTCATTTCCGGGGCACAGAGGCACAACACCTTAGACCTCAGGATTGGTACCGCATCTGCATTTTCACCGTGGTCTTTGTGTGGGTGTCTATAGGCTGCAGTCATCACTTAACATAAATGTGAACTGCATGCTTGTTTGCCACTTCCATTACATAAAAAAAGTAACTAACGCCTCTGTATTCCCTGAAGTTGGAGGTAGAGGCGTTCGTTATCCATCTCAACCCCTCCCAGCAGGCCTATTGTGCACCTCGTTGACCATCAATTTAAAAATAACAATGTACCACAAAGTGGCTATCGAAATGATTTCAACCGAGATAGTTATATAATACGGTTTCAGGTTTGACAGTTGGAGAGGTACGCCTAAAAGTAACAAACGTGAAATATAACTACTGCTTGTGTTCCATGCATATCTCTGTATTTATCGTATATTGGTTGTAGAGTCCGAGTATGTACGATACTGTACGAACTTTAGGTTATAATGTCCGTTACGGCAATTTGCTGCGATTAGTGCAGTTTTCTTAGCTTTATTGTCAGCATCCATGTCAATTCGTGTTTGAAACTTTATTAGTATAAAAACTCTGGAAACCTAATATGAAACACAGTAGGTACTTACCTTGCTAGGTCTTGACGTGTACCTCGTATGTAGGTACACGGTATGGGGAGTCGGCTCACTTATGTTGGTTTGATGGTTACTGTCTATCTATTCATATGCGACTGAGAATGTTCCAAATTGAAAAATTCACTCAAATGTTCCAAATTGGTAAAATCCCTCAATAATATCGGACGACGATTATTCGACGGATCGATAATTTCGGACAAAATATCCTAGGTCCCTAAACTAACAGCATATCAACACCGAGACTGACCGAGAGCTTTTGTTTTATTAGCCCTTTAAGCTGCTTTTACCAATACATGAACGTTCTGCCCTTTCCTTAGGTAACAAAGCCGTATTTTTAGTGGTACTCACCTTGCTGGGTCTTAACCTGTACAGGAGCGGATATAGGGCCAGGCCCTACCGACGTGAACGCTTGCACTCGTATCGTATACACGGTGTGGGGGGTCAGCTCGCTTATCGTTGTCAGGTGGCTATTGTCCATCTGTTTGGGATAGTATAAAGTTGGTTTATTTTACACCTGGGTCTAATTCTGCTAACGTAATTAGTCGAACACTAAATACTAGCCCCCTTATTCATAAACGTACATTAGATACGTTTTAGCTATAGAATGCTTTGTCTTTGTCAGTTGCATTGTAAAATGTGCAGGATAGAAAAAGACAAAGGAGAGATTAGCAACAATTTAGCTAAAATACGTTTATGAATAAGGGGGTAGTACTATTATAATATTCACACTAATGTATAGGTTATCTCTACACAGGATTAAAATAAAGTAGCTGCCCGCGGTAACCCGTAGTCTGTAAGCTTAGATCTTCCTCCAACGGATTTTAATCCGGTTTTTATCAATACACAGGAGATACATGTATGACACATGGATATCTATATTACTCTTTCAGTATCTTTAGGTATTCTTCTCTTCTTCTTTATCTCCCGAATTTCTTCTGCTTTTCCATTTCCATCCTACGAAGGCATTGGTCAGGACCAACGAACAGTATTTCATATTTGAATTAAAATAAATTATACACGGAATTCAAACAAAAAAGGGGTTCTTGAAAAATATAAAAAAAACTCCTTACCATATGAGAATGCCACGATTGCTGCGGCTGGGATGGGTCCGTCGTGTAATATATTTTATAACCCTGAAACAAAACGAAAATACGCATTCAGTGGATTAAAATGACAGTGAAATAGGATTTATGTATTGTTTTATGTTAGGAACAACATCGTAACACACAAGCCTGCAAATTGGATGTGCCTTGTTATTTTTTTTTACAACAAATATACTGCGCATTTGGTAATGGAACGGCATCTTTTTAAAGGAAATTTCTGCACCAACATTATCTTTATAAGGGACATTTGTTGCTTCTAGCCTAGTGCATTAGTTGAAAATGGTGAAAAATTGATAAATAGTCGTAAAAATACGTTCAATACATCGATCCGTCGATACAGAATTATGTTGAGAAAAATATGCTAAAACCGTATTTTTTTGGACTTAAAAAATTGCAAGAGTTGTAAAAAAAAAAATAAACAATAACAATGTTCAGAATTATGAAACTTATTAAAAAAAAACATTTTTCAAAAGTGTTAAGGAATTTAAAAAAGGAGCGATTTCCAATAAAAAAGGCTTATCTTTTGAATCTCTATCTCTGTATTATTTACAATTTTCATTGAAAGCCGAAAATATGCAATTGTCTTTCACTTTATTTTTTTAACTCTTTATAATTCTTGATTATTTTTGTGTTATACTTATTTACAACTTTTGCAATGATGGATTGCCTACGACATGCAGATTTGCGATACGACATGTAGCTTTGCTCTACGACGCGTAGTTTTACGCTACGACGTAGCTGCCTAATTCGATACTACGAGTATACGCCACTAGATTTAGGAAAGTTTTTTTTTTATTTTTTTTATGTAATGTAAGTGGCAAACAAGCATGCAGTTCACATTGATGTTAAGTGATGACTGCAGCCTATAGACACCCACATGAAGACCAAGGCCAAAATGCAGATGCGTTACCACTCCTGAGGCCTAAGGTGTTATGCCTCTGTGCCGGAAATTACAGGGCCGTACATTACCACCTGACCGGAACACGATACTGCTGAACACTACCATTTAGCGGCAAGTAAGTTAGGTAATGCGGTGGTGCCTACGCCCGCGAGCTCCGTCACTGGAGCTCTACCACCAACAACAAGTACAGTCAGGGAACCTTACTCTTGTCCAAAATCAATCCAATATAGCTTTTATTATCAATGAATAAAGTGATCATGTGATTAAGCAGATATTTCTCTAATATTGACATCATTTTGTGAGAATAGTTAGGCATGGTAATGGATGTTATTGTATATAGGAAAATCGTAAATTATGGAAAATTGTAAAAATATGCCTAAGAGATATTTTTAAAAGAGCCGACTGAGTTTTTTCCGGCAAGTTTTTCTCAGATCATATTGGCCTTTGGAACTTTGCCGGTGAATGACAAAGAATGACTCTTTTTCTTTTCTTTTTACTCTTTGTTATCAGTTTGTAAAGGGGAAAAGAGACATTCTACTGATATACTTTTTACATTAGTTTATGACATTTAGTTTTATCTTAGTGATATTCTTGACTTTACATATATTTTTTATCTTGTTTGATATGTATATCAATTGTTATTCGCTTTAATTTATTTTGTTTGTTTTTGACGTGTCATAAGAGGTGCCTGTCACCCTAAATGAATAAATGAGTTTCTGATTCTGATTCTGATTCTGATTCGTAGTGAAAAGTTATTTATGTTGCTGTTAAGAGTATGTTGGTATGTCGGTATTAATATTTCGTAGTCCAGAGAGATATCCTTGTACATATACGAGTACGTGAATTGCGTAATATTTATTTTCTTTATGATAAAACGTAATACACATCGAACGATCGAGATGGAGAACCACTGTGGACGCCCTCTATCCCATCTAGGGGACATAGGACCCGATAATAGGTCTGGTGGTAGAGCTCCAGTGACGGAGCTCGCGGGCGTAGGCACCACCGCATTACCTAATATACTTGCCGCTAAATGGTAGTGTTCAGCACTATCGTGTTTCGGAATCCGTTATCCGGCACAGAGGCATAGCACCTTAGGCCTCAGGAGTGGTAACGCATTTTGACCTTGGTTATTGTGTGGGTGTCTATAGGCTGCAGTCATCACTTAACATCAATGTGAACTGCATGCTTGTTTGCCACTTACATTAAATAAATAAAAAAAGGACCATAAGTCAAAGTAAGTAATACACATCGACCGAAGTAATGTATAAAATAAGAAATCCCATTATTAACGACGCGACGTTTAACTATGTTTACGAGACATTATAATGAAATTCAGGTTTCTAGAATATGTTAACGGACGAAGCGAGATTAAGTTCCCGTTAAAAAAAAAGCCAACATTGCAAATGTAGTTTTATTTAACGAATCCAATAACAATGTAAGTGAAAAGACTTAAAAGTTTTCTTTTGAATAAGTAATTTTGTGCCACCGTTTTGTCTCTGACAATGCTGTAAAAAATATGCTTTGTAATGTTTAAATTTTTAAACATTTAAATGCATATTTTCTATATACTTTCATTTTTTGATTTTCATTCAGTTCTAAATAGCGATAATCGCACAGATTTCTTCAGATTAACAACTAAGGTCTCAGGGGTGCCAACGGAGGGGTGCCATCTGCAATTGCAATTGATCTAGAAGAAAAGAAGAAAGAACAAAGAAAAAACATTTATTGGTGCAGCCCCTATACCAATATCAGTTACTGCATTCATAAAAAAAAAACAATAGAACAAAAAAAAAACATTTACAATACAAATACGTTACACAAAAAAAAACATTTAAAAAAAGGGTTGACAAAGAAATAATTACTTAGACTTATTTTAAAAGTACCTAGTTAGAGTAGAACATAAGAAACAAGATCCCACGGCTGCACCAAATAGTTCCCAGTTCAGCATATGTCAAGCCGAAGCCCGACGCTGGTTTTCAACTGGAAACTACTCGGTGAGATCTCTAGTCTTTGTGTGTCTATAGGCTGCGGTCATCACTTAACATCAATGTGAACTGCAAAGATGCTTTGTTAGCCACCTTCATTGCAAAAAAAAGTAAATTTTGCAGTCTTTACACATCATGTGTGTTTTATTTCAACTACACGCTTGTTTGCCACCTTCACAACTCAAACAAATGTACATAAACAAAAATATATAATTCACACGAGAGTTGCTCACAATCACACATCATTATATTTAGAAGGAAACTATTCTTACCGTCACTTGACCGTTAGGGGTCTCGGGTTCATCCCATTGTATGACCATTGTACTCGAGCTGAGTGGACGAACTTGTACGTTTCTTGGTGCTGAGCCCGGTCCTGTGGGGAAAAAATAGATTATTCATGATCCCTGATTAAAGTTTTAATGGCATAGGGTTAAAAAAATAACATAAACTAGAATTTTTTGCTTGGCAGGAGCGTTCGTGTTACTTATTCGTTGCCGTATAGGCAAGAGAGGGAAGAATTGCAGTCGGTTCTAAAATGTATACTCCAACATTTGATAGCTGGATCCGACTAGCTGTCCCACAGCTAGTTTAATTATTAGTGTAATTATTGTTTGACATAGTTGGTTCCAATCATTTTCTTGATCGACCAGCTTCAGAATTGTTGTGCCCAAAACGACCAAAAATTCACCATACCATCCAATAATTTCACGAAGTAAGTAATATTTTATTCATTTAATTTGAATAAGGTACCTATATAATTATTTGTCATATTAACATTACATAAATTATTTGATTATGTTAGACAGTAATCAGAACAAGTAATAAGTAGGTATCACACACAAACAACCCACGAATGTTAATAAGCAGAACATTATAAAATTTTCATACGACAATAATTTAAGCGGCACAATATCGCCACATAATATCGCAATCAATTAAAAGCAACTCGCGCACAATACACACAATGATAATGAAAAGCTTCAATAATACTATTGACATAGGACAGATCGACCAATGTTATCATTCGTATGTTTGACTTCTTCGAAGCAAACAAACGCAATAAAAATTCCATTAACGAAATTGAGGGAGTGAAATTAATTGCTACGGCACATTTATATATAGTCTTTTGTTCAAATATTTGATATGAGAATTCAGAAGAATGTTATCGTTCACGTTATTACGTTCACGATGTCAAATTAAGTAGACCCGTCTCGTCTCAATTAAGTGTAGAACGGGAATAAAAAATATACAACAATAACAGTGAGCACAATGGCCGTCTTAATAGGATTTGTAATTGTGACCCCGACCAAGAAAAACGGGCGTCACTCTATGAAAAATCTCTTTCGCCGCTTATAACGCTCGGAATGGAAGAAACAATAAAAGTTCGGGACGGTGCAGTATTAAAACGCCATAATCGCGTTTCGTACGAAATCGGGGTTGGTTTTTATGAGAAATGTACGAAAAAAAAGTATACGCAGACAATATCGGCGGGGACAATTTAATTTTTATCTTACGCAGACGTTTTCGTTAGCTCGTCAACAAGCCATTTTTATTTTGTCTGCCGTGACACCGGTTAATTTAAAGGTGGGCGGGTGTTCAGTCAAATTTAATATTCTACGGTGGTAAATTAAATACTGAAGCCGCTTGACTTGATAAGTTAAATGCGTAGGTCAAAATTTTCCATTACATTTACTTAGGTTTGTTTATTTTAGAATGTTTCAACTAATTTTAACTTTCTATTTTGATTATGTTTTATCCTTTTCTGTTATTATTTATTAAAATGTAAAGGTATAATAATACTGTTTACTTTGTTTTTAGAGTTTTCAATAAAGTTGCTTTCTTTTCTGTTGGGGTAGAATTTTGTGACGGATTTGAACTGTCCACTGCTTTAAGGCCGTGAAAATGTTAAGCTGAATATAAAACTTATTATTCGACGACTACGCAAGAAATTCAAGAAGGAGAAAAATAGTTATTAAACTTGTTCTCAATTATGTCAATACTTGTGTTAAGTAACATTAACTTACAAGCCATATATATAATAGGTTGGGGAAAAAGTCTTTTCGCATTATAGTATGTATGAACTTGTAATAAAATCTCTTTGGCTGTAGTATTTGTATCTGGCTGGTTTTGGTATCATTGAAAGTTAAAATTTTAAAGAACATAATTCCAAATTCAAATTAGGCAAATGTGTGATTTTCATTTGTTTTTCGTACTGAAGAATCTAATGAAGAAATTCGATACATTAAAAATTTTACTACAAAAAATTTTCAATCCGGAAATTTTGATGTCAAAGATGCACCTCGCTCTGGTCGCCCTATTACGGATAAAAAAGATGCCATTTTTGAAAAAGAGGAGCAAGATCGACATATCAGTAGTTACGACGTAGCTGAAGAACTGAGAATTGATCACAAAACAGTTTTGGCGCATTTGAAAAAAGCTGGGTACAAAAAAAAGCTCGATATTTGGGTACCTCACGAGCTCACTGAAAGAAACCTAATGAACCGTGTACTCATTTGTGATTCTTTATTACGACGTAATGAAACCGAATCATTTTTGAAGAAGCTGATAACTGGTGATGAAAAGTAGATCACGTACGACAAGAACGTGCGAAAAAGGTCGTGGTCAAAGGCCGGTCAGGCTTCACAGACTGTGGCGAAACCCGGGTTAACTCGCAATAAGGTGATGTTGTGTGTGTGTGGTGGGATTGGAAGGGCATTATTCATTATGAGCTATTACCACCAGGCAGGACTATCGATTCTGAACTCTACTGCGAACAACTGATGAGATTAAAGCAAGAAGTTGAGAGAAAACGGCCGGAATTGATCAACAGAAGGGGTGTGGTATTTCATCATGATAACGCTAGACCTCACACATCTATAGCCACTCAGCAAAAATTAAGAGAGTTTGGCTGGGAGGTGTTAATGCATCCGCCGTATAGTCCTGACCTTGCACCTTCAGATTTCCACCTGTTTCGGTCTCTTCAGAATTCTTTATGCAATGTTAGGTTAACATCACGAGAGGACTGCCAAATCCACTTGTCGCGGTATTTTGATGAGAAGTCCCAAAATTTTTATAGCAATGGGATCATGTCACTACCTACAAGATGGCAAAAGGTTATCGAACAAAATGGTACATACATACTTTAGTTAAATTTAAATAAACTATATTAAAAAATGTTTTGAATTATCTTAAAAAATGCGAAGAAACTTTTTCCCCAACCTATATTAAAATGTAGTGGCATTTTAGTCCAGATTTCTTTTACATTTGCTTGTCGGGTGATGTAAGGTATACTTAATTAGAATCGGGCATGCACCTTTTTGATCAATTCTACAAAATTCGCTTACTATTGAGCGCGTTAAAACAATAAACACACTCGGGGTCATATTTGGTACACTGCACCGAAAACGTAGTGAATTCGCGGTACCTCATATGGATTAATAACTCTAGTTTATAATTTTCAACGCCGTCAAGCACCATTCAGCGATGGCAGCTACAATGTGCGTCAACCGCTTTTTTAATATTGTTCAAAAACTGTCAGCTCGCCGTGTCAATGCAGTATCAGCTCTTTGATTATAGCCTATATTTTATGCAAAACAATTAATATCATAATTTGGAGTTGCGTTTATTATTTTGAATTAAAAATAATTTAGGAAAATCGTATTTTGACCTTTTATATATCGATACAGAACAGATCAGATAAAAAACCATATATATATAAGTCTTTATTGTTTACCTATTTCCGACAATTTTTTGCATTACAAGTACATGTAAATTATATAAAACACAATTACGTCCAAAATGATTTGAATTTACTCATCTGGCATGATGTTGAGCTGGAATTAATTAGATTCGAGGAAGCACCTTTATAATCACAAGCCTACAAAATTTGTGGGCAATTCAACGCGTTATAGCTATTAAAACACTCTGGGTCATATTTGGTACACTCAACCGAAAATGTAGTGAATTCACGGTACTCCATTTGGGTTAATAACTATAGTTCATAATTTTCAGCATCGTCAAGCACCATTCAGTGATGACAGCCTCACTGTGCGTTAACCGCTGTTTTAATATTGTTCATAAGCTGTCAACTCGCCGCGCCAATGCGGTTATCAGTTGTTTGATTACATAGCCCATATTATTAATTTGATTTTGATTTATATTATTTGTATTGGAAATAATTAACGGTTATGTCATAAATAATTTCATTTTCACATTTTACCTACAATTTATCTTAAAATATTTATACGGGCACTTAGGGTGGGTATATATTTCTCACATTAATATTTAATTGTCTCTTTGAAAGATTTATTGGCAATATTTGATACTGTTTGAATTAGTATAATTAGCAAACATCCAAATCAACACGATATTCACATATTTTTCACTAGTTCATATTAGGTAAGTTACTATATTATGTTGTATGTTATATATTACGTTGTTTCGTTGTCAGGTTTCAGTTAATTTGAAATATTCATAAATATTTGAAATATTTGAAATATCCAGAAATATTTCAATTTTTTATGTGTTTTCATGGCTTAGTTGTTATCTCACTCAATAAAACAGAAACCAAAAATATAATCACGAAAAACAAAACAATAGAAAATTCACGCATATCAATAAAATACTCACTGGCACCTCCATACAACGAATCCACTGCAAGGTAGCATGAGAAACAATCGGATATTAGTTATTATAAAAATAAAACCCAAACAAACACACATTTCACACGGTGCTCTAGCAGAAAAAGGGGCTCTAACGTGGCAAGTGGACCTTTGACACAAAGTCAATCCTATCGGGATCAAAGTAATGGTGCATGAAGACGTATAACAAAATAAATAATGCACTAGAACTACAAACTACTAACAAAAATAACATATGTGCAAAAGAAATAAACGAAAGTAGATCAATGAAAATTCAGTCAGAAGCGAACTTACATGAAGCAGCGGCGATTGTTGTACGTCGCGTTTATGCGTTGGCATGAAAAGACGATCAAAATCAACCTTAGAACTGAGAAACAGCGCGAGAAAAACAAAGAAAAACAATCTAAGGTAATTACCGAATCTAAAGCAATGAACAAATTCGAACATGATGTCAGCGTTACAGAATGAAATTATAAGAAGCGTATGTAAGGATGCTTTTTCATATGTTCAAGAAAAAAAATATGTTAAATTACTTCAACACTTCATACTTTTAGCTGACTATACTATAGATACTTATTCGTTGAGTACTTCGAATTCTTAATGGTAAAACAATAAGGTATATTTATTCGCGTAAAATTATGTCATAATTTTGACATCGCATACTTTTACTTATCCTAATAAATCAAAATTTCGCATAATATTAATTACACATTTTATCACATTTTTTTGGGCATAATTACAGATTCAACATAAGATTCAACAGAATAACATTATGCCAATCATAATTAGAGCAAAAAACATAGCCTTAATGATATAAAATTTATGTTTACTGAAACAGTATGCCAAAAACAATTACGTCAAAGTATTTTTATGACAAAAAAGCCTAAACCTAACTCGTTATGCCAAATTAAATTAGGACAAAAACATTGTCGAAACAAAGATATCCCTTTCACAATTTTGTATTTATTTTTACTTTGATTTTACTTTATTTATATTTTATAATAGCATGATAAATAATCTAATAATATGGGCAAAGGCGTTTAGATAGGCCCCTAGCAAAGGTCTATCGGGTTTTCAAGTCGATTATATTTATAACAGACGAGAAAAGTAGGAATGTAAGACCACTTGAATTTCTAAATTCTGCTATACTCCTTATAGCATGAGAGTGGGTTAGCTGGCCCCTATATTGTTCCATCGCAATGTCCGGGAATGTGGAAGTTACATAGAATCTTTATTATAAATAAAGACACTATAACTATGAAGTGAATTAGTTGAAAGTGGAATACAGTGTAGTTATATTTAGAGAAAGTGTTCCCGATAACAACAGATAGGTTACAGTAACCCAAGCACAATGTAAGATGAAGTTGACGATAATTTTGAATGTTACCTGTTTCGCCAGTGGTGAAGACAGCGGGCGTTGACGGCGGGCCCCTACCGATGTTGTTGACCGCTATCACGTACATCTCATATTCAGTGTACGGGGATAGGTTCGTCACGGAGTAATATTGGGTGATAACGCCTGATATTTCACTGAACGCCTGTGTGGAAAGAATCGTTTAAAGAATTTCATGCGATGATGTTTTGTACGTAATTGGGACTATTGAGGTAATGTTAATATTGATAGAACATTTATTTATTTATACTTTATTGCATCAATAAAACATTGGTACAAATGGCGGACTTAACGCTTAAAGCGCTCTCTGCCAGTCATTAACAACATTACTGTTATTTTATTTAACAGGTGTAAGTTAAAAGCTGTTCACGATTTCTTATTTTCATGATATTGCTTATTCTTATAGACTAATACATAATAAAAAATACAATAGTCACTACACCCTCTCATATATCTCAAATAGCAGTTCATGATTTTTGTTTTTTTTTTTAACTTATTATCCAATTTTATGATCAGAATATTGAATAATGTTTAGTTTCGTCGTGAACGAACGTAACCCATAATTGGATACATATCTAAATATATGAAGTAAAGTGATGTCTACTGTGTTTCCTTTTTTTCCTTTTTTTTTATTGTTATGGCGTCGCTATTACGCATATTGCCAGTGTCAAGTAAAACGATATTTCGTATTTATTTAAGCAGCGTAAAAGTTAGTATAATATAGTCATCAAGTATAATATGTAAGTATTAAGTATATAAGTTATCAAGTATAATATGTCAGTCAAGTGAGTTACAATCAAGTTATTCGAACAACCAGTTACCAGAACATTTACAATGAAGTTTTGGAGGCAACCTGAAAGGTCGTGTTTTCGCACTGTTATTCTATTTAACTATACACGGGCACTGTAATAAACTTATATCAAACAAAATGCCACCAACTTTATTCAATATAACTTAAAAATACACCAAGAAAATGAAATAAAATAAGAGCACCATACGCCTCTTTCAAGGTTCCCGCCAAAACTCCGGTTTGCGACCGTCTACTGTGTTATTTTAATATTAAACACGTTGAGTTGAGGCGAACGTTGAAAATTTTTAAGTCATATGTGATTTTTTTTTAAATTATTCTCCTCTAAGAATATTTCACTCGCATGTGTTATTGTGAAAAATCTAACAAAATTAAAACAAATTGTAACCAATTTCAAGAACGCATTTGAGTTTTGCGCGTATTGCAATAAGTGGTATCCTAACTCCCTAGTTAGGCCCCTCGGGGGCGCCCTGACACCCTAGACTGGACAGGCTACGATAAATCGCAATAGTTCTAAAACACAATATAACTTACCTGGTTAGCATATTTGGGTTTGTACTGGATGACGTAGTACTGTGGTTCCTCAGAGCCGGTGTACGTCCACGCCAGTCTCACTCCCGTAGCCGTCACCTCAGATGGCCTCACTTCGGTCGGAGCACTCGGTAACGCTGTAAAAATAACAATCATTAGTATAATTTTTGTTTTTTTATATTATGGTGGTGGCAAACAAGCATGCAGTTCACATGGATGTTAAGTGGCGACTGCAACCTATAGACATCTACACAATAACCAGAGGTCAAAGTGCAGATGCGTTGCCACCCATGAGCACTAAGATTTTTTGCCTCTGTGATAGTTATTACGGGGCCATACATTATCATCTAACCGGAACACTACAATTTGGCGACAGATAGATTAGGTAATGTGGTGGTACCTACCTCGAGCTCCATCACTGGAGCCCTACCACCAGTATTTGCTGGTTGTGCTGTACAGGAACAGAGCATGTCACATTAATAACTTTCAAGTACAGCTGAAATGGTAAAGTAAAATCATTATTTGTTTGTGTCTTCACGCCAAGCCCGGAGTGTGCTTCTCCCATGTTTCTTCTACGTTCATCATCCTCTTCATACATGCACGCCGATACCTAAGACTTTTGACCTACTCTCAGACAGTACTAGACTCATCTGGTCAAGCCTACCTTGACCAGTCTTGGTCTTCCTTGCAACCATCCACATTCGCTTTGAATATCTGTACAGTGTATAGTCATTCGCTCATTTGACATTCTTTCTATATGCCCGAACCATGGCAGTATGCCTTTTCTCATTTTTATACCGATACTCTCATTCTCGATTTTCTCATTTTCACACGAAGCCTCTTTCTTATATCATCATTACAGACGCGATCGGTGAGCGATACTCTGCATATCTTAAGCAATCATCTCACCTCGACTACGTTTAATTTACTTTCATGCACTTATCTGCATACCTTTGACTCCTCTGCATTCTGCAAGGAATCCCTCACAGGGATGTTCGTTTCAATAATCTTTCGTTTTAATTTTGGTAATATCGATGTATCTTTTCTGATTGATTGCTATCCGGCGACAAATAGGTGAAACATGATATTTCTTAAAGTTCTTCTACATACGTCTCTAGTCTAATCGTTATTAATATAAATTAGATTTTATACAACATAATGTTCAGATAAAGTGATAATTTAAATAGCAATTTGTCGTAGACGTATCAAACAACTACAAAACGAGGCCAATCCACCGATATTAGTCTAAAACTTTTTAACAAGCAGCATTCGTAAACTAAATAACTCAGGCTCAAGCTAATCCCCTTCGAATTAGACTCGAGAAAACGTTGTGGCGAAGTAACAATAATTAATCATTAATCAAGCTGACATCCGTTTGTCTCTGGGGCCTAGAGCAACTTTGCAACCCTTTCAATTATGAATTATAACACTAATTCATAATGGATGTCTCCGCGACTTGGCACAATTTATCAAATTGATTCGAGCGGATCCGTCAATGGGCGCGGCCGCGACTTGACCGCCGTGCGCTAGCGATACTATATTTTTCGCTTGATATATTAAAGGATATTCAACAAAATCTTCCCCTATTAAATGTTTTCGCTGTGCCACGAATAGAGATGAAGAAATCTCGCAAAAGCTGCATCCAACCAAATAGGTGATCTATGACCACGACCACTCCGCCACGTTGTACGAGTGTAAGGTAAAGAAGAAATCACTCTAGGACATGGCATGCACCTAATATATTTATAAGCCAGTGAGCTGTCATATTTATATAATAAATAGATATTTATCACCTTATTCGCCAATAACTTATATCATTGATAGAAATCATGTCAATATCAATTAAAATTCTCCATCTTGGCGCACAAAGATGAAGATCTCTGCATAGAAATGGATTATTTAAAATTAGATTTTTTAGTCTTAAAGAATAAAAAAAATATGAAGTTCTCGCGGCCAGTTTCTAGCACACGTATTTTATTAGAAGTATACAAGTGAAGTTGGGCGGATCACTTGTCGGATAAAATAGAAATGACGGCGGATATTTCTACATCGCAACAGACTCGATCACTTGTGAGTGATCCGTACACTCTCACGTTTTCATTCAATACCGGTGGTATTGAATCGTCAATACAGGTACGTACGCATTTATATACCGTAGAGGTACATGACCTGATGTCACAGAGCGACAACATTCAATACCGGTGGTATTGAATCGTCAATACAGGTACGTACGCATTTGTATACTATAGAGGTACATGACCTGATGTCACAGAGCGACAAAAAGGGAGGATCCTCCAACCCAGGCGAGGATACCACCTGTTGGACTGCGGTCCATTGATGAACGTTTAGAAGTTGAACACAACTTCTAAACGTTCGTACGAGTTGCCATATATAACAATATAACAATATATGGCAACTCGTACGACAACTTCGTATGTGCGATTCAGCGGGGCAATCGTGATTTAGACAAGAACTTATGGTTTGTAGTCGTAATTGCCTAATGTGCCAATAGATGGCGCCTTATGAGGTGGACGCTACATTACTATATCGCTATTTTGTAACAATATCGCTCGCCTCTGAGACCACACCTCAGCCCCACCTTGAACGAGTTATTTCCATAAATTTGCATCATTTGTCCTAAGAAATTATGAGTGTAATTTGATTCAGTCCCCATCTTCTCAATCGAGCCGCGACGTAATGTAATGGAATAATTAGTGAGCTCTAATCACTCTCAACGGGTTTTAATTATTTATTGAAAGAATTAATTGAAGAACGTTGGGTATGTCAGTGATTGAGCGTATAAAGGGTGTGAAATTTTAAGTGATAAATCATGTTGGGTGATGAATGTAGCTTAGAGCGTTCTTTAGTTTTGGCAGAAAAAGAACCCTGTGATGTCCTTTCTGTTTCAAACTATATTTATGCTTAGGTTCATCCAAAGTAATTTATTTCCAACACACTTCCATGTTAGGGTCACTGATTTGCATAATTATGTACTATTTGCCACTCAATCGGCTTAGCAATTTTGAAGGGTTTCGTGTTTTTCTTTTGGGGCACAGATCTGAAAAAACGAAATAAATGTACTCACATTGCACTTTAACCTCGGAGGTGTTCTCGATCATAACGAGCACACTTGCCGCCTCGTACTGGCAGATTCCTTGATATCCTCCATCTTGAATGTGTTTTGCTGATAAGATTGTGCTTAAGGCCAGCTTCACACTTTGGCCCGAACGTTGGCGCCAACGCTACACGTCCAACGTGTGGTGGAGCTAGGAAATAGCATTGGTCCCAAACGTTGGAGCGAGCGATGCGAGTTGATGATTGTCCGGCGCGTGTCAGCAGCCAACGTTGGGCTCAACGTGTGAACCCGTCGTAATAAATAAATCGAATTTACTTACATTGCACCTTGACCTCGGAAGTCTTCTCGATCATGCCGAGCACGCTAGCCGCCTCGCACGTGTAGTTGGCAGACTCCCTGATGTCCTCCAGCTTGAGCGTGTTGAGGCCCAGCGGCGGGTTGTCCTCCGGCGTCAGCCATTTTGTTAAACCTGACAAGGACAATGCAGGTTTAATGTATTAAGTATACTTAGGCATAATTCTTGTAAAAAAGTCTTTCAATCGGAATTGTATCGATTCGCTGTTTTGCTTTGAACAATACGCGCGACCTATGTTAAAAAAACTATAATAACTCTTGCCTTGACTTAACTCAAACTCAAACTCAAAAATTCATTTAATCACTTGGAAATAATAGAATTTGCTTGTGATAGGTCAAATTACAAATATAAAATTAAAGCGAATAACAACTGATACGTTGATTAATATGTCAAAGTAAACAAAATAAAATAAATAATAGTCCAAAAATACTTAATGATAAAAATTGATAAAAAACTTATAGTTATAATAAGATGACAAGGAGACGGGCCACTTGATGGAAAGTAATCTCTGTCGACTATGAATATTTGTAATATCTCGGGACTTGCCAACGCGCTGTAAGCCCTGAAGGACTCTTTTGACACCAGTTTTAAAGAACTCTGTATTGTAGCACGTGCAAAAAATAAGAGAAATGCTGCATACCTTTCCTCCATTTCACTGTTGGCATGGGAGATCCAAAGGCAACGCATTTCAGAGTCAGGTTCCCACCGAGCATGACTTCGGTGCGGGGCGGCGGCGGGATCGAAAACTGTGGAGCGACGCGACGGACTAGGAACAAAAAAAAATTAATTCATAAGTACATCTATACAAATAAATAAAATCGGAGTGTCTGCTTGTAATATTAAAATAACCGCTTTTTACTAAATGCAAATGTATGTATACACGGTTCATATACCAAAACAACTTTTTTTTCAATTTTTGTTTGTCTGTCTGTTTGTTCGGGCTAATCTCTGGAACGGCTGGACCGATTTTGACGGGACTTTCACTGGCAGATAGCTTATGTAATAAGGCGTAACTTAGGCTACTTTTGTACTAGCTGCGCCCACGACTTCGTCCGGGTAGGTACTGAACAATCATAAATTCACACGGGGACGAAGTCGCGGGCACAGCTGGTCTAAAATAACATCACATAGTTGAAATTTTAATGTCATCATAATCTTTGGCATTTGAAGCCAATATTAAAAACTATTTCTGGGTATTAATGGGTAGATGGTGGTTAGATATTAATGGGTATAATAGACATTTACGGGGAGTACTACATCACTATGTATACAATTACTAGAAGTAGAGCAGAAGTCGCACATAAATTGAGAGGATATGGCGATCTGATGGAAAATAATTTAAAAATGAACGTGGCACTGCGGTATACGGCCGGTCTTCTGATTACAGAATACAAATAGCGTGTAATTTGTGACGATATGTGAGTAAGTTACAATAGAATTAATAAAATACACACAATAAGACTGCGTCTGCTCACGACAGTTTCCATCAGTTTAAAAAAAGGACTCAATTACTAAAAACCCATTTAATTGCTAATCGAAGTCACATCGGATAGATCAATTAACGTACAAAGGATAGTTTTAGCACAATGTCGAACTAGTTGTACTACGGTTCGCTTTCAACTTTTAAAGTACAGCGGTACAAATTGAAAGAAATTATTCGAACCAGGTATTTATTTTATATCATTTTAAGGTACCTACATTTTTTTACTATGAATTGACAAATAAAACTTCATTACAGTTTATGATAAGCGTCATTGGATAAGTACTGTACCTTAACTAACATTTTAATATAAATATCTGCAGAAAAAAAGTTGATGCCATGCTGATGTGTTGCCACTTCAGACGTATTTTTTTTCCTTCTAGCTCAGAAATTACATCTAACTGGTGCAGCATCTAGTGGACGCATAAGTATAGGTGCTTTGCTACCCAGTTGAGCACTGTAAAGTACTTATCTAGTACGGAAGATGGCGTATTATCGCGAATACGAATTGCCCTATATATATCAGTTCCCAACGTTAATTTATTCAGTTTTATTCAGTTTATTAATTTATTTCATATAATTAGGCTTAGGCTCCTGGAGAGCCTTTTTACATCGTAATTTTTTTCATTTTTTTTTTAATTGTTGAGCCATGATAAATGCCATCCCTGAGACCCAAACTGTTATGTCTCTGTGATAGTTATTACGGGGCCATACATTACCATCTTACCGGAACACGATAGTGCTGAACACTACCATCTGGCGGCAGACAGAGGTAATGCGATGATACCTACGTCCGTGAGCTCCGTCACTAGAGCTCTACCACCATTGATTACTATACCATTGAAATACTACCGCATTAAGTAGTGTTTGCATTTCTAACACAAAACGATGAATTAACATTCGGTTATATATTAAAAGTGAAGTCAAGTGATCATTACGACCCAGTGAGTCCAGCGGTACGAAACCACCGTTTGATTCGAAGGGTCGCGGGTTCGATCCCCGCACCGGGACAAATATTTGTATGGCCTACAGATGTTTGTTTCAGGTCTGGGTGTTTGTGTACAACGGCATCCACGACACAGGTTCATTTAATGCCTAATGTGGAGCTGTGAGTTTAAGCGTATTTTATTATTAAAATTTATTATTACACTCAAGTAGTAAGCAAGGCACTTCGTAAATTGCTGAACAACATCTTATATTTCACGGACAACCTATTCACACAAACAGGTACAAATTAACTGCATGCAAATTTAGATTAAATATTACGTAGCAGGCCGGGCAAGTAGTCCGGAGTGCCTACTTTGTAAAAGCCACAAAGTAAGAAAAGATAAAGGTGGAAAAACATTTACCCGGGGCCCATTATGTTAATTAGAGTCACGAGGCCTTCCGTCATTGTCACTTTACTCCATCCCCCTCGTGGGAATTTAGACCCTATGCTTGAATAGCGTTAGTTGAGTTTCCAACGCAGATGGAAAGGGTGGCCGCCGGTTTGTGTATGTAGAGGCGTTAAAAATATTCGTGTGTGGTAATTTAACAGTACGATAAGCTGGAGCTTGATAAGGTTTAGGTTTCATTGCGTGGATGAGTCGTGAGATGATTGTTTCTAAAAAAAAAAACCCTTCAGTCACATATGATCTTATATTTTATACTTATCCCGCACCTACATCGTCGCTTTCTTCATAATACAAAGGTTGACTGGGAGATAACGCCTAGTGGTATTAAGTCCGCCTCTATGTACCATAAAAATAATAAATAAATATTTATTAACTGATAATATGTGATAGTGGCTAATTCATCAGCATTGAAATCTCTAGTTTTTATATTGTGGAATGTTCCATACAAATTTCCATCCCCTATTTTAGTGGGGTGGGGGATTAGAGGGAAACAAAAAGTAGCCTATGTTCTTTCTCAAAGTCAACTCTATCTCTGTACCAAATTTCATCAAAATCGGTTCACTCGTTTGGACGTGAATAATTAACAGACAGACAGACAGAGTTACTTTCACATTTATAATATTATAAGTAGGGATTTATAGGTTACAGTATTCGTAAATGAAAACTGTTAAATTAATGTGAACTGTAAGCTTGTTTGCCACTCCATGATATTAGAAAAAGACTCAACCAAATCATTATCATGGACACCGACACACAAAGAAGAATAATCATAAAATGTCATACAGAAGTTATTGCGAAAACATTATTATATGTATCTGGATTTATATTTGAAAAGGGCAAAATGACAAATCAAGACATGTATTAAACATGTCTGATGGGTACAGAGTAGATGTGAAAAAAATATAAATAAAACGTGTAAAAGAAAACCAGCCATCGATAATAGGAAGCCCTTCCTTAGCTGATTATTTATTCAGAGGATATTCCCTACGTTATATCGTTCGATATGTACCATGGAGGGTTATTTGGCACCTGTTTTCCGTTTCTATGTGGAGTATATTTAATAATAATTTAACTTTATTACTGGTAATGGAGACTTTTTGTAAAACTGAAGCATATTCTCCTCAGTTTTATGAAAAAACATCACACACACGCAGTTTCAATGTGCAACGAATATGATGGTGGGGCACTATTAAAAAAGTCTGGCTATCTAAATGTAACATCTAGTGGTAGGTCTCCAGTATCGGTGTTCGAGTGCGTAGCACGACTCAATGCAAGTTGGGATTCGCGGTTACATTATCACTGTTGTTATAACATTTAAAACACAGAGCAGTGTAATGTATTACGCTGTGAATCGCAACACGTACTTTCACCTAACTAGACTAAGGGTGAGATTCACAGACCGCACTACGACTTTACTTTGACTTTAAGTATGCTCAGAACTGTCAGTACAGTATGGGATTTGACAGTTCGAAGCGTACTTTGCTTGAAAGTAAAGTCGTAGTGCGGTCTGTGAATCTCACCCTTAGTCTAGTAACTAAGCCGCAGGACTTCTAGGCCACAACTGATTTGTCAAATCTTATTCACAAACGTAACATTTTATGTGAGGACATACATGTTTACCGATAGTATTTTGTTTCATAACTTTTTTTATTGCTTTACTATAGACTTCTGAGTAGCGACTTTTTTATTTTTTAATTGATTTCCCTTAGAATAGGTAAATAAATAGTCACATTTAATTATAACGATTTAACGAACGACAACTTGTGACGCAAGCCATTATTTTTTTTGGATGGTTCTAGGGAAAGCATTCTTTTGTGGGCACAAAGTTTTTTGTTACTTCATTTCCACAATTAATTATAATTAACCGACTTGAAGAATGCTCCGCAAAGTGGTGTTTAGAATTTTTTGTGAAGATAAAATGAATGTGCAATGGGTTGGCAATGGGGGATTTCGTGAAAGTGACGGTTAAGCATGACAATTAATACGACGAATACTACGAAATACGAATAACTAAGAATTTATAGGATTAATACCAATAAAAAAATACATGCTTGATGCGTCGCGTATTTGTGATAACAAAATAGGTATGTTAGGCAGGATAATCTATATATATAAAAAAACAATTGCTGTTCTGTAGTCTCGCTAAAACTCGAGAACAGCTGGACCGATTAAACTATTTTGAGTTTTGAATTATTTTTAGAAGTCCAAGGAAGGTTTAAAAGGTAAGAATATATGAAGAAATTGAAGGGAAATAGTAAAAACCACAGTTTCATTTTCCCATACAAATAGTCCATATAGATTTGACACATTATTTCATTGTGAGGCAATACAAAGTTTGCTGGGACGGACGAAGTCCAGGGAAGGTTTGAAAGGTGGGAAAATATGAAGAAATTGAAGGAAAACAGTAAAAAGCACAGTTTTGACACATTATTTCATTCTGAGGCAATGCGAAGTTTGCCGGGTCAGCTAGTATCAACATAATTTTATAAGATCTTCATTAGATTTGAAATCAATTGTGTGTTACAATTTCTAACTAACCAAATAACATACTTAGAATCTTCCCAAGAGATTGGATACCATAATATAAAAATTACGAGAATCAACAAACAATTCTCCTTAAAATAACTAAAGCATGTTGTAGATTTAAAAATACAAACTTGTATGCAGAATAAGTAATGTAAAACCTATAAAGAAATAAATTTTCATGTGAAGTACAATATAATACTCCGAGCTCTAACTTAATAAGCGCGGCACTGAAGTACCTACAGTAATCCGTAAAATAACATTTTGTAGTCTGTTGTTCGCATAATGAGATTAGTACGGCTCATAAATCTGAGAATTTATGTATAATATACACCCATTTTTATTACTATTTTATACCAATATCATTGGGAAGACTGTTATATTTTGTTAGAAGTTAAAATATACATTTTTCTGTTATAATACTGCTTCAACTGTCTAGTGGTAGCAAGGTACTATTAACGCAGGAGTCCCTGGGCCAGGGAGTCAGTGCTATTGAGATTTAACCATTTTCTAGAACTTTCTTACAGCTACTGTTTCTTTTATGCCATGAAAGTGGCAAACAAGCATGCAGTTCACATTGATGTTGATTGATGACTGCAGCCTATAGACACCCACACAAAGACCAGAGGTCAATATGCAGATGCGTTACCACTTCTGAGGCCTAAGGTGTTATGCCCCTGTGCCGGAAATTACAGGGCCGTACATTACCACCTGACCGGAACACGATAGTGCGGAACAGTACTATTTAGCGGCAATTATATTAGGTAATGCATGGTGCGTGCACCCGCGAGCGCCTTCACTGGTAATCTACCACCAGTGTATCCATGATGTGTATCCATGTGAACTGCATGTTTGTTTCCCACCATCACTTCATTAAAAAACACTTATATTTCTTCACCAGTTTTCATAATAAGAATCAAAATACGTCACTAAAATGTCGTCAACGCATAAAATTCAATTCTCAAAGCCTCACTCGACCCGCGTTCAATCGTGACCGTTTTATCATCCCATCCCAAATTAATTTATCTGAATCCAAACCAACGAAATTTCACAATCCAAACTTGCCCAATAATCTATTGTTAATTATATTGGTACTTCATTAGGGTGTTACGGATCGCTGGGTCCATTAATACTGGGCGTTCGTTTGTCTTGGCCCCTGTTTGGTCGCTTGCCAAAACATTCATCAAAGTATTATTATTGATGGCTATTGACTTTAACCAGCTTGACACCGCCTGAGTACACAAGCGATTGGGACTTTAATCTTATCTGGCGTGACTAAGTTCGTTGAATCAGTATTTGTTCATTTACTGGTGGTAGAGTGTACCATAGGCAGATAATATGTTATAATATTACGTATAGAATGGACACTTCGACGTCCCACCCGATTTTCCCGCCTCACCGAACCTCCTCCCCTCTTATGGGCGACGTTTGGTATTCTCTACGTGCTACCCACGCAGGTGTTTGTGAATATACACGTCACTGATTTATGTGACCAAATTAAACGTTTGTATGGAATTTTGGTAGTGTCCGCGGTGTGCCATACGTTAGGATCCCACTGCAGAATCATTTCGTTCATCCAGTTATGCTGCAAACCTAATTTTACGCATCATTTCAGCCGAAACATGTCCACTGTTGGACCAAAGCCTAATCATAAGGGGGATATGCCATAATCGCCACGCTTGGCATGCGGATTGGCGATCGCAGTGGCGGTAGTTTTATCGCAGGATGCCGCTGCTCATCTTGCGTTATTACATTTACTACCGCCCCATTGAAATGCTTTGACCGCCAGTGTTCAGTTGACTGATTGCACTATTGGAAGAATTATCTTCCAATGGAAGAAAATTCTTCCTCTAGTGGGTGGGTGGTGGGGTCGTCGCGTCCCGACAAAAGCTGAAAGCTGTTCAGCTTTCTGAAATATATCAAAATATCCTCTTTTTGCACTGGGATGAGAGTATGAAGAGATTGATATACATTTTACACAATTAATATTTTTTCGGCAGCCGAAAAAAATACTCCAGAAAAAATTCAAGACTTTTCAAGGCCCATTTTTGTGTATGTCAAATGTACAAAACATGCCCCATAAACGGATTATGCGAGTAAGTATCATAGACAAAGCAAATGTGTTCGTATGTTTCACTTTGTTAATTGTAAGCCGCAATTGCCCGTGTTTGAGGCGTTTAATGGGCACATCCGGAAACCAAAACGGTCGTCGTATGGGGGCTTTATGCAGACATTTGTATTTGGAACATAAGAACTGCCGTTATGTTGGATGGATAGAGTGAATGGAGATAATGCGATGTGAAAGAGATGTCCATTTTTATGTAATGAAGGTGGCAAATGAGCATGCAGTTCACATTGATTTTAAGTGATGATTGCAGCCTATAGACACTTACATAAAGACCAGAGGTCAAAATGCAGATGCGTTAACACTCCTGAGGCCTAAAGTGTTATGCATCTGTGCCGGAATTTAATATAGTGCTGAACACTACCATTTAGCGGGAAGTATATTAGGTAATGCAGTGGTGCCTACGCCTGCGAGCTCCGTCACTGGAGCTCTACCACCAGTATTTTTTCTGACTTCCCGTCCTAGCTGAGCCAATTATGATGAAATTCGACATGGGATAGTATGAACCCAAAAATCGTCAACGGATATTTTGTACCAAAATCGAATAGTACGTAGACGAATTCGCGGTAAATAGCTAGAAGTTATGAAAGTATAATCTTAAATAAATAATCTCTCAAAGGACAAACATTGCATCTTCAAGACGATGGACACCCGCATAACTCAATTAATAAACATAAAAACTAAGCACAACAAAAACTATAAACTGTTATAAAAAACACAAGAAAACTTCCTTGACAAACCCGACTAAACCATGCCGGGAATGTAATTAGAATGCAGAATAAATGTAAAACAACGAACGAAATATCGGACAAGCCAGGGGAATTACTATTAAATTCCAGAAAATAAACATTCATAACCGGCACATAGATTAACAATACGAAATAGTGTCACGCGATCATTTGCAAGGTAAATTTTATTTGTTCGATTCCAGCGCCCAAAAGTTTTCAAAAACCTGTATTTATATTTATTTATTCCAGCGCCCAAAAGTTTTCAAAAACCCTGTATTCCGGCCAAGTGCAAGTCGTCCGACTTGCACTTGGCCGGAATACAGGGATATCGTTGAATTAGTGTGAATGAAGAAGTGCGCATGGCCCCGCAGCTGGTGTAGATGAAGCGCACATGGCGCATTCTACATTCATCATTTGTTGAATTAGGTGTATTGTTAAACACAGTGGCAGTCAATAGTTTTGGATCACAAGTAGATGGAAATGAAAACATCGCGTGTTCAACAACACCGGAGCGTTAATTTCAACAATGTTTTTAACAGTCGTCGCCCGTCTTACTGCCACAAAAAGTGAGATTGTCTATTCTCAATATTTAAAAAATATTATTTATGTATGATTGAGAATTAAGCCAACCACGAATCCAAGGTCTGAGTCTGCGAGTTAAAATCCCGTTTTTGAGAAGGATAATAATATAATGGTAAATTCGGGTTTTATTTTTTGCTATTTATTTATTAACGTTTTCGTAGGTTTTCGCGAGCTTCATACATTGTAGAAATTAAACTTGCAGATTTTCTCGCGTATACAACACTCCCACATAGATATTTATTTATTCGCACTATAATTGTAGATTTTGAGAGGAATACTTCAAGGCCACGTAACCGAATGACAATATGTTAATTATTATCAATAAAGTAAATAAAAAAACGAATTCTAATAAGAATAGTAACTTACGCGTTATTGAAGTGGGTATCTCAGACAATAATGTACTACATCGATTTCGGGCCAAGTTAGTAGACTATAAAAATAAAAAGAAAATTTTTACTAAAACCTTATTTTAAATAGCATTTAATGCCATTGTCTTCAACAAAAGGAATTTCAGACAACAATAAATTTGAAGTAAAAAAAAATTGTTTCCATTAACTTTGTAACCAATTTGTTAAATTGGTTACAAAGTTAATGGAAACGATAAGTTTTCTCCCATTATTTGCCTAGAAAGGATAAATGAATTATTTGAGGCGTACATTTTGAGGGTTTCACTGCTAAAGTAAAGAAGGTTGGTTATTGATCAGGGACTTGGTTAATATTGTGAATGATTAAAAAGGCGAGAGTGCATCGAAATCTAAAGAGTAATTTTCGTGGATTCGACGGTTTTTACTCACAACGAAATGTTAAGGAGTAATATTTTGTTGTTAAAATCCAATGATATTCTGGAAGTGGCAAACAAGCATGCAGTTCACATTGATGTTGAGTGATGACTGCAGCCTATAGACACCCACACAAAGACCGAGATCAAAATGCAGATACGTTACAATTCCTAAGGCCTAAGTTGTCATGCCTCTGTGCAGGAAATTACAGGGCCGTACACTTCATATATTTAATTTAAATATTTATTTATTTACTAAACATTCAATTACAGGACCATTACAGAACAAAACGTATATAAAAGACGCACGGGAGGTGTGTCAGGATTGGGATATCTGGCGCTCCACATTCTCTGCCCACCCCGTAAGGGATTTAACGTGAACATACATACATACATGACTTACAAATAAAACTGGACCAATTCATTTGGCAGCAAAGATGAAAAAAAACTAAATTTCATAAAATGTTCGATTATCCTGCATTTCCACTAATGATTGAATCATGTAAATATTAAACTGAATTCTTTTCAAGCGATATTTTTACTTCCATCCAATACCATTACTCAAGACTGCAAACTGTACCAGTCTAATGGAAAATATCATTAAAGGCGTCGGTTCTCGAAGAATATGAACATTTTCCGTGCGCTTTCTACACTTTATAACACAAATTGTTAGCGCCCTGCGGCAATCAGTCAGTGCTATCGCTGGAAGTGGCCGACGCTATCTAAAGCTAATATATTGTGAATATTATTCTCTCAGCCTACTCAGACATTTCCTTTGCAAAATTTTGGGAAAAAATAATAGCGAAATATATTTATATTATGTGTTCGAATTCTTTCTAATTTTTTAAACCATTTGAAAACGACAGTCGGTTTACATACTGTCCCAGTCTATGTATGTTTGAATGTATGGAACGATTTAAATGTAATTTAAAATATTAATTATTTTGTAATCGTGTTAATATAAGATTTGTACATCGTGTCATCAGGTCCATATAAATTAAATCACGTTTCCCGTTAATGAGTGATCATTAAGTAATTTGGCCTCAGAGACGGCTGTTGGTCCGGAAATTCTCTCGTTACTTACTGACCTAAAGGGGTCAATTATATACAACGAAATGAACAGTTTCAATATAACATGATACTAGATCATTCCGACTTTTGATAATTATGTCGAAAATAAAATAACTGCTGACCCCCTTTCTTGCTATAGAATGCTTTGTCTCTGTCAGTTGCATTGTCAAATGTGCAGGACAGAAAAAGACAAAGGAGCGATTAGCAACACTTTAGCTAAAATATGTTTATGAATGAGGGGGTTAGTGTTTAATCATAAACAGATAGTCGATCCTGTATAATATTTTTTAGTGCCGGTCGTTTTCTTTTCCGCTAACTGTTTTTTTTTCAGCCGAATAATTGTGACACTTGGCCTGCGTTGCACCACGACTTTTGTTAAAGTAAAAATTATTGTAACATTTCACACCCTGCTCTAACTTTAACAGATTTCTTTAAGTTCGAATAAGATGTGAAATGTTACAATTACTTTAACTTTAACGAATATCGTGGTGCAACCCAGGCTTTGTCTCGAATACACATGGTAGTCTTACCTTACCTTTGTGCCTATCTGTACCGCTAAACACAAAAACAATTCGCCTGTAGTTACTCGTCCTATAACTATGTACAATATTTAGATTTAAAGTGCGTTAGATTTTTGGAATTTTATTACTAAGGGTATAGACGAAACACTTTGTTTCAAAATACAAAGTTAGTGTTGATGGCTTTTTTGTACATCTTTCGCGGCAATGCAAATTTAAATAATCTTACCTTTGACGTATAGTGAGGTTGGTTTTGAGAATTCCGTGCCGATTGCGTTCTCGGCGACACACTCGAACTTGCCCTGATCCTCCTCTTCGCTTTTCACTATTTGTAATGCACCTGCACAAAAACACAAAAGGCTTATTCGTCTTATTGCTTATAATGCACTGGTGGTAGAGCTCTGGTGACGGAGCTCGCGGGCGTAGGCACCACCGCATTCCTTAATCTATCTACCGGCAAATAGTAGTGTTCAGCACTATCGTGTTCCGGTGAGAAGGTAATGTATGGCCCAGTAATATCTATCACAGTGACGTAACAACTTAAGTCTGAGGGGTCAACGCATCTGCATTTTCACCTCAAGTTTTTGTGTGGATGTCTATAGGCTGCAGTCATCACTTAGCATCAATGTGATGCTGCAGGACAGTTTGCCACCTTCCTTACTTAAAAAAATACTACAAAACGGGTAAAGTGTGATAAAGATGTTAGTGCTACGTCAGCCTAAGTGCTACGTTTGCCTAAGTGCTACGAGCGCCATAGTGCTGTGTACCCCTGAGTGCTACGAGCGCCTCTGTGCTACGAACTTGCTACGCCAGCTCAAGTCCGTAGGCACCTAGGCATTACCTAATTAAGTGTTTAGCGCTATAAGTTTCAGATCAGGTTGTAATGTATGTAATGCAAGTAATTTCCGGTACAGAGGCATAACGACTTAGAACTCAAGAGTTTCAATGCATCTGCATTAAAATCACTCGCTTAATTATCTGGTTAATTTCATGCAGATATTTATAGGCTACATATTCACTTACCATCAATGTGAGCTATATGCTTGTTTGCCCAATTCGTGGCATAAAAAATACACACCATTTAAAATAGTAATGAAAGGAAACAACAAGAATAAATCGGGAAACAAACAGGCCATGCACTTCCGTCAACAGCTACCGTTTGCCGATTTAATCGTATAAATAAAACCCTTAATATCCCATCGATGAAATCGTGAAACCCTATAACGTCTTTCGATTTACGGTAATGTAGCAATGCTCATAACAGGAACAAACTGTTACTGCGATATGCCCGGGTGTAGGGTTGCCAACTCCTAAAATAGAAAAGCGAAACTGCGCTCAACTATGCTGGACTTCGTATACAAAACTACGTCGGAAACTATCTTTTTTATAAGTAGTATAGCCATTTTGAGTCAGCAATAGATAAACAAGAATGCGTACAAAATATCTTCTGTAGGTGCTAAGTGCGACGCGTTATATATAAATATAAGAGGTTAAAGGGAGGATAGGTCGGACACATAAATATTTGACCGAAGACGAAAAAAGCCCAAACACGTCCGGATCAGATCGGACAGATGACAACCCTAGACGGGAGAATCGGTGGTAGCCGTACAGTAAGTTGAAAACTTTAATGCTGTATCGAAAGGTTCGTAGATACGGGTGTGTTGTAATGTTATTTTTTTATTAGAATCGAACGGGTCGCATTGTAAACATAAGGTACACAATAACGTGCGGACTTGTTATTAAAAAAAAGAACATTCCCAGGTTCAATTCACGAGGTGTTAACCTTCTTATCGTATCTAGAAAGAAAGAAAAAAGAAAGAAAAATATATTTATTTGGACATTTTCGACAGTAAAAAACAAAACAGAAAAAGGAAAAGATATAAAACAAAAAACAAGAATTTATACAAAAACAAAACTTAATTAATAAAATTTCCAAAAGGGTCCCCAACTCAGCATTGTGCCGGATTAATAACCCGGCGCTGGTATTATGTTGGGGCCTTATAGTGTGAACCACGGATACCCAACTGCTGCCAATAAAATAAAATAAAACAAAAAAAAAACATATTAAAAATCAAAAAAGAAGAAGAAAAAAAACACTAAAATTTAGATAAAAATATAAAATAAATACATACATAATAACCATAAATTTATTAGATAAAATATTTTAAAAAAGTATATATTTATAGATATAGATATATATATTTAAATAAAAATTAAAAATAAAATATGTCATCAATTATATATAATAAATAGGTATGATTTGGTGTGCCGCGGCCGTGTACGAGTGCCGTGCGTGGTGTGATGCCGTCCATATTCCCCCCCGGCCGCGAACCCCGCGTTTCTCTTTTTGTTTGTTTTAATAGGTTGGGGAAAAAGTCTTTTCGCATTATAGTATGTATGAACTTGTAATAAAATCTCTTTGGCTGTAGTATTTGTATCTGGCTGGTTTTGGTATCATTGAAAGTTAAAATTTTAAAGAACATAATTCCAAATTCAAATTAGGCAAATGTGTGATTTTCATTTGCTTTTCGTACTGTCAAGATGAGTGAATCTAATGAAGAAATTCGATACATTTTAAAATTATACTACAAAAAAGGTAAAAATGCCTGGATGGACCTAGTGCAGTGTCTGTGAGAGTAGCACAAATTTGGTTTAAGCGTTTTCATTCCGGAAATTTTGATGTCAAAGATGCACCTCGCTCTGGTCGCCCTATTACGGATAAAATGGATGCCATTCTTGAAAAAGTGGAGCAAGATCGACATATCAGTAGTTACGACGTAGCTGAAGAACTGAGAATTGATCACGAAACAGTTTTGGCGCATTTGAAAAAAGCTGGGTACAAAAAAAAGCTCGATATTTGGGTACCTCACGAGCTCACTGAGAGAAACCTAATGAACCGTGTACTCATTTGTGATTCTTTATTACGACGTAATGAAACCGAATCATTTTTGAAGAAGCTGATAACTGGTGATGAAAAGTGGATCACGTACGACAAGAACGTGCGAAAAAGGTCGTGGTCAAAGGCGGGTCAGGCTTCACAGACTGTGGCGCAATCCGGGCTAACTCGCAATAAGGGGATGTTGTGTGTGTGGTGGGATTGGAAGGGCATTATTCATTATGAGCTATTACCACCAGGCAGGACTATCGATTCTGAACTCTACTGCGAACAACTGATGAGATTAAAGTAAGACCTCACACAACTATAGCCACTCAGCAAAAATTAAGAGAGTTTGGCTGGGAGATGTTAATGCATCCGCCGTATAGTCCTGACCTTGCACCTTCAGATAATTATAATGGTAGCAAGTAGACGTCTCAAATTTTCACAGAATATTTAGGTATTTGGTGGAGTTAGTGGGTGTTGGTGGCATTGGTGGTGTTGGTAGTGGTGGTGGAGGTGGCGTTGGTGGCGTTAGTTGCGTTAGTGTCATTAGTGGCTTTGGTGTCATTGGTGTCGTTGGTGGCGTAGGTATTATTGGTGACTCTGGTGGCGGTGTTGATGGCGTTGGTGGTGGTGGTGGTGGTTTTTAGTCGCGATGGAGGCATTTGTGGCGTTGGTGACATTGGTGGTGTTGTTGGTAGTTTTGGAGGAAATGGTTGTGGTGGTAGTGGTGGTGGTTTTGGTGGCGTTGGTGGCATAGGTGTTTGGTGATGGTGGTGTTGGTGGTGGCGTTGATGGCGCTGGTGACGTTTGTGGTGGTAACGGTGGTGGAGTGGTAGCGGTGACAGTGGTGGTGGTGATCGTGGTGGTGGTGACGATGGTGGTGATAGTGGTTGTGGTGGTGGAAGTGTTGATGACATTAGTGGTTAAAAATGCACAATGTTAATATTCAATTTTTAACATCCGCCATTATGAACCTAAGCATAGACATTACATGTCATTTTGTCTGCCACAGATCTACGGTAGACTCGATCGAAACCTATTTATAATTAAAGATCGTAAAAAATTAATAATACTGAGTCGAGAACATGTATCCGCAAAATTCGTATCTTTTGATAATTCGTGAAATAAAATCAATAATTTTATAAATTGAAATGTCAATTGCCCGCCATTATGACGTTTTTTATGTATTACCGAAACTGGACAGGCCGTGCAATTTTCAAAAATCAATTGCCGTTTGTTTCTTTCGCTAAAACTGTAGTGTAATTTAAATCTTTACTTTAAAGCGACAAAGTTCGCCGGGCCAGCTAGTGTAATATAAATGTTCATACAACGCTTTAAGTGTTTCTAACAATGGGTGGGGTTAATAATCTACTAAGTTTACCTATTATGTGTTCTCAGATCTAATGATGTCTACGCGGATTTAATTAATTGATTTATGTACCACCTATTTTCAATCATTCAAACGTGATGCTGGCAGTTATGCCTACTGGGGGTTGCCAATAAAAAAAAATGTTTATGAACGCATGCATAAATGTCAATCATTACTTATACTTATTTTGACACTGTGATTTTGACAAAAAAAATTGACAGCTCCGAAACTAAAGACCTTTTAGGGAAAATAACACATTTTTCAAGTATTCGTCCATTTTTCTTATTTTTAAGATGTATTCTGCTATTCGGGGCGGAGACAAATCCAACAAATCAAAAACCATGAAAATTGTTCCCGCAGATCTCGAGTTTTAAGTGTTGTAACAAACCCGACTTTGTTTTATATATATAGATTTTTAGTAATTGTTTTTATATTATTTCGCATTAACACATGCTTGTGAAATGCGCAATAATATAAAAACAATTATTAAGGGTAAAAGCGACTTCTTTACGATATTCAATAAACTGTAAAGTCTATTATATCGGTCGCCTAACTAGCATAGTTGGTAATAGATGGCGCTGCTGCTACCATAAAGCAATGCAATAGATGTGAAGGAAAGATTTGACAAATCGGGCAGGGCTTCAGTAGCTCAATTGGAAGAGCGGCTGGACTAGATTCCCAGTAGGTCGCGAGTTCGAGTCTCGCCTGAAGTCAAATTTTTCTTTCCATTTTTCTTTAAAAATAAAATAGATTTTTAGTGTTCTTCTCCGATTAGCGCGTTATCAGAGAGCGTGGGTACGGCCGGTTATATATTAGTCCTCGGGCTGTAATTAGCGATTTGAACAGATAACTGAGTTGTACATCTACAATCGTTTAAATATATTTATGTTTTAATCTACATGTCATGGGAACATCTGGCGGATTTAATGCCATAGGATATTTTCTCCCTAAATATCTTGGTTCTCCACGCTCACTTTCAACCCCAAGAAGGAATTGGCGTAAAGATAAAACATTTATTCAACGCAGCATGATAAAAAAATATTTTAATAGATTTACGCGTATTTTGAACTACAATTTTGGAGCTCGCTGGTCGGTGCCTGGTAATTATTTCATAAAATTTCAATGAGCGGCAAACCCTTAGAAAACACTGTTCACTATTACGAAGTGACGTAACATATAAAACCCACTAATCATTCGAAAAGAGGTTCGTACAAAAAAGTGAAAAAAGAAAACCCAAATCCAATATTTTATATGAAATATAATTTTAATATACAACATTTCATAGTCAAACAGAATGATTCCAAACATAAAAAGCGCACATTACGGTGGGTTTATCTGCAGCAACTAAATACGTAAAGATTTATAGCTTAATAACATACCATTTGGGTTACATTATGCCAGTTCTGAATGTATAAATGTTTGGTGTTCTTAAATAATGGGCAACCGCACTTTCCATAAACGAGTGCAATGTTCTACGATGCAGTAAGCAAGTACGCAAGGTACGTTGATGATAATAAATTCATTTAACAGACGTTTAATGAAGCTTCATATTTCTAAGGCTACCATCAGTTAAATTACTATCTATACCGAATAAAAGCTCCAAAACCCGGACATTTAGATAAATGCAGTTTTTTCGCGGCCACCCTAAAATATAGCTTAAGTATGTAAGCATAAAATATGCATTTTTATTACTTTTACTTTAATCCTTATATATAAAAATCAATTGCTGTTCGTTAGTCTCGCTTAAACTCGAGAACGCTTGGACCGATTTGGCTAATTTTGGTTTGAATGATTTTTGTAAGTCCAGGAAAGGTTTAAAAGGTAAGAAAATATGAAAAAATGTTGACAAATATTAAAAAACAAAATTTCATTTTCCATACAAACAGTCCGTTTCTATCAAACTTTTGACACATTCTTTCATTCTGAGGCAATACGAAGTTTGCCGGGTCAGCTAGTATGAAATAAATCATAAACACATACAATAACACATTTCGCATCGATACTTTTCTTGAAATTATGTAACACAACCCCCCAAAGAGGGGAGAGACTCGTGCCCAGCAGTGGGACGTATAATGGGTTGCCATTATTATATGTAACACAACATAAATAATATAATTATCATTGCCCAGCAAAAACTTAAAAACGACTGAAACCGATTAAAAAAATAAATTCAGTTCAAAACACGCGAAATTATCTCACTACATAAATCCATACATCTAGTTTTTCTTTAATTCGCTCAACGCTATGTTAAAAACACTCCATTATGAAGCAGAAATATCGAGTCGCACAACACTCACATCGCACGATTTGAATCCGAGTTTCGCACACTCGATTTACTATTCGTTTAGGTACGTGCCCCGATACTAGCGACGGAAAACTATCAAAGGAAATGGTGGGGCACTTGTAAACAACGCTAGTACAAAAGAAACAAGGTAATGCAATTACTCTGTACGTCCCCGAACATGTCGGATGGTACGGTGTCGATGTATTGGAGTTATAAAAGCAAACTGAATTTCTATTTGTATTTGTATCAGTTGTACTGGTTTAAGATCTTTATTGAAGCTATTGACATCGTGAGTGCTAGTTGCTATATAAAAAACAATTGCTGTTCGTTAGTCTCGCTAAATCTCGAGAACCGCTGGACCTGTTTGGCTTATTTTGGTTTTGAATGTTTTTTGGAAGTTCAGGGAAGGTTTAAAAGGTAAGAAAATATGAAATTGAAGGGAAAAGTAAAAACCACAATTTCACTTTTCCATACATAGGTACATCCATAGGTAGTCCGTATCTAGGTTAATCGAAAACCATATCTAAGGTATCTAAGGTTTGAACCTTTGACTCATTATTTCATTGTGAGGCAATACGAAGTTTGCCGGGTCAGCTAGTGATAACATAAAAAACAAATTTAAAAGAAAAGTGTTTGTTGCATCCACATACTTACAAAAGATCTTTATTGAGGATAGTACAAAGCTACATTATGCCGTATGTTGTAAGGTAAGCTGCGCGTTAATTTCTACCCAGAACGTGCAAATTGTGGAATGAACTTTCCTCAGAGGTGTTCCCCCGGCGCTACAATATGAGATTCTTAAAAACTGGTGTCAAAAAAGTCCTTCAGGGCTGGCAGCACGTTGGCAAACCCCCCTGATGTTGCAAATGTTCATAGGCGACGGTAACCACTTTCCATCAGGTGGCCCGTCTGCTTGTCTGTTAATCCTTTGACATGAAAAAGATATATGTTTATTTTCATATAAATCATCCCATGGTATCCCACAGAAACATTTTTTCGGGAAAAAAAGTATCCTATAATCTAAGATACCCTATCTGTATAACAAATTACATCAAAATCCGTTCAGTAGTTTCGGCGTGTTTGACGGACAAACATCCAAACAAAGAAACTTTCACTCAACACACAATTTATTTTATAATATTAGTGTGATATGTGAATTAAAAATTATAGTCCTTGAATATGAAATAAAGAACAAGTCTGAAACAGCTACTTTTCTCAATTCTTACATCCAATAATATTGAATAAAATGTAACAGAAAAATATTATTTGGAGTATTGATACAAATCTTTATTGAACGTCACAATAATCGTAAATATCATCGATATCTGTAAACGTGAAGACAATCCACGTTTAAGGTCCCTCGATTTATAAAAGATGCCTCCGGGCACGTAGTACCTACCTCGGGGAACCCAAACTGTCACTATAGGCCAGATAAGCGAGGACCTTTCATAATTTATGCAACGATTTTTCCATGACAGCTGACGACTTGGTGATGTGTGAATATATTTGAGGCGAGTTTTCGCTTTTTGTGATATATTTTATCTCTTATTTCTGGAATGTACGAGGCGAGGCTTTTTAATTATTTATCTTATCTGACACATTCGAAATAATAAATACATTGTTTTATTTATACAACAATTATCGCAAATTTTGAGAGGGATATTTATTTTTCCATTTTTTTCAATAATATTTCACTTGCATTTGTTAAGCGAGTGAAATCTTTTAAAGATAAAATAATCCGATAGATAGCATTCATGGTACTATGTAAGCAGGCAAGTATAATACAGACCTAACACTCGCGAGCTCCATCACTTTGCTCTATCAGTTTATGTCACGAAGAGTGAAGCATGCAGTTAACATTGATGTTAAGTGATGACTGCAGTATTTAGACATCTACACAAAAACCAGAGGTCAATATGCAGATGCGTTGCCACCCCGGAGACCTTAGTTATTGTGTCTGTGAGTGATAGTTATTACGGGCCATACATTAGCATCTGACTGGAGTACGATAGTGCCGAACTGAACGCTACCATTTAGCGGCAGATTGATTAGGTAATGCGGTAGTGCCTACGTCCCCGAATCCCTACACTGACACCCATGTTCTCATACATTAGCATCTGACCGGAATACGATAGTGCCGAACTGAACGCTACCATTTAGCGGCAGATTGATTAGGTAATGCGGTAGTGCCTACGTCCCCGAATCCTTACACTGACACCCATGTTCTAAGTCGTAATCTCGACTTTAACTCAACCCTACTCAATGCAATTGGTATTCTTAGTTGTAACTAATAACGTCAACTCGACATTCTGCCTCCGTTTGAGGTGAGAAAGGAATTGTCAAACTCCAAGGTACCTCACGACCTACTTTGAAATTTCGAAGAGTATTTACATGTATATTCACGCCAGGTCCCTAACGGGGTAGGCAGAGAATGTAGAGCGCCAGAGTGTTTACATTAACGCCATATTCTTGCGCTCAATAAGTTTTTCGTGTCGGAACTATCTGGAAATATAATTGAATACCATATTTTTCTATAAAAACGGATTTTTAAGACTTTGTGAGATAATCCGTATACAAAAGCTACTGTCAAAATAGAACTAAGAATATCGATTTCAGGGCGTCCCCATAAAGTATCCTAAGCTGAGTGTGAGTCAAGCAATGTTTCAAGTAACGTCTTAGAATATGTATGCGAGTCTCTTCCACCAGTAAAGTATAAAGTATGTAAGGCTGGAGCGCCTTCTGCGCTCGCCAATTGCCCGGTGAAGTAGACTAGTGTCGTCTCGAGATAGGCCGCCTACACAAAGAACGAGCTAAAAAAAAAGAAGAAAAAAAAATTCACAATACAAGTAGGTACGTTATGTAAGTTATGTCTCAATTCTCTCAACTAAAACCTACTTTCTGCTATACATTAAATATTCAGGCGTAAACAACTTGTAAATCATGATAGATAACCTTTGATCGGAAGAAATATAGTGCCTGGAAAAGTAATTAAATTTTTCAGGATATTTCACTTCCATTTTTCTATCATAATCCGCCTTTCCTTTTGTTTATATTTACAGAATTATTGCAAGGTTCTCAGAAGATGAACTATCCTGAATCATATCATGTAGGCATGGGAATATTATTTGAAAACTCTACCCTGTGGATTTGTGATAATGGGCTGCTTTTCCTAGTGATTAAATAGCACTCTTTGTTCGATCCTTAACCTTAAATAAGGGTATTTTTTTATTTAGAAGGGAGTATATTGTTTATAAAAAATATTCGACGGTCGCTAATTATTTTAAGATTAATTATATAATATTATCAAGAGTTTAAGTTGGTATTGCCTCTTGTGGTCTTAAGATTATATAAAATTAGTAAACGTCTTAGGTATAAACAGTAGTTAATATTGGTCATTTTAATTACGGATGATATAAAATGGTACGCTGTAATGATGTGATGAAAGTTATTACGATTCTATATTCGATCCCCAATTGTGGAAATAAGTACACTGTTTAAAAATATACTAAGGCTTTCCCGTAGGCTTAGGTACAAGCAAGAATTAGACTGTCTCATCTTCATTTCGCAACTAAATGAAGCTAAGGGTATTATCACGGTGATGAAAACTATCCTATATTTATACAGGTTAGACACATCTTTTTCTTCTAATTTCAATATACATACAAATTTCCAAATTAAAAAATGTGACAAATAAATGTATTCTGCACAAAATAACAAACACCTAAACACTGCCACCAATATAACCTCATAATCCCCAAACTAGAGGGTTCCGTGTGTGGCTGAAATGAACCGTCCGCAAAGCCCCCAAGAGCCCATCTCATAAACCGTATCATAAATCAATGTACGCAATAATCATACTTTATCACCATTTATAACAGGCGTTAGTTGCAATCATAATTGTCCGGGGCATCACAATGTCCACTTAATCAACGGGGCAGAGTAAACCTTACCTCGTGTCCGTTCTAAGAGCTAGATTGAACGGGGCCACCGTGATAAAGTTTCCTTGGCCAGTGCAGCTTGACACGTCGGCTTACAACGCCCGGGTCGCATTGTCAAAGCGGCTGCAGGACGGGAGGGGTCAGCGGGCGCTGGCGGCTATATAATACCACAACGACTACGCTATTCCATCGGACGTTTATGAATAGCGCTTATTTTTCTTTTAATTACGTTCCTCCGCTGTCTGTTGACGCGGCGTCGCGATACGGAGTTCGGTTCGGTGGATTTAGCTTGATGGGGGTTTGAGGGAATGGTTGCATCCTCCGTTATAAAAACGGTCACTAATTATTTTAATAATGTCGTAATATGTGAGACCCCGAGTCTAGCTGGAAGAATATATATATGTCTTTTAATGTTTCTGTAGATATACACGTAAAAACAGTACTCTTCATATATAGTAATAGGTACATTTTTTTATGTAATGGAAGTGGCAAACAAGCATGCAGTTTACATTGATGTTAAGTGATAACTGCTGCCTATAGACACCCACATGAAGATCAAGGTCAAAATGCAGATGCGTTACCACTTCTGAGGCCTAAGATGTTATGCCTCTGTGCCGGAAATTACAGGGCCGTCGTAATCCTATCTATCTCTACCTATATATTATATTATTATTATTCACGAAGTAGATATAATTTTTTGTGGTATATAAGCACGCAAATGAAATTACCAAAGTAATTATTCCAATTGGAATTCGGCATATCACAATCGGACTTACGGGGACGGCATATTATTCATATATTTAACTTTATTTCAAACACAGAAATGTTGTACAAAACGTGGACTTAATGCTACTAAAAGGCATTGTCTACCAGTCAAACTTTGGGTAAAAAGAAAACAAGTCAAGTATTATAGTAGTGAAAATCTAACAGAACGGCCATACCGACTTAACACATCAACGACATTGATTGAACAGTAAAAACGGAATCTATTCCATCGATCATAAACTATAAAACCGCACCCACAAAAACGGTAACTGCCTATTCAGCTGAAACACCAAATGTACTGTTAAAGCGATAAATGTCCGAGGGAACTTCGTCAAAAGGAGCCGCGTTACGAAGGGTCCGATTTTCAAAGCGAGAAGTCATGAAAGATGACAGTTCGCGCGGAAAAGAAATGACCGCTATAATAGCGAACATTTCAGCCGGGGCGGTCGAGGTTCGCTCAAGAATTGGGGGAATGGCATGAAAATATCGATGTTTATTAATTGCATCGATATTTATCGAGAGACGAAATTGATGTCATTATCTATGAGGAAGATGCGTCAAAATATTCGGAAAACATAAAAACAGTTTTGACACTTTCATGTTATAAATGCAATTTTTTTATTAAAGAAAAATGGAAAGAAAAATTTGACTTCAGGCAAGACTCGAACTCGCGGCCTACTGGGAATCTAGTCCAGCCGCTCTTAAAATTGAGCTACTGAAGTCCTGCCCGATTTGTCAAATCTTTCCTTCACATTTATTGCATTGCTTTATGGTAGCAGTAAATGCAATTTGTTATAAACGCTACATCATTTATATACGAGTATATCTATTCAACGTTCGCCTCTCGCTAAGGAAACCCGCTCGATAGAAAGACCGGTGTTTCTGTCGGCCTATTTCAAACGTTTTCGAACACTCAAGAAAATGAAATCAAGCCTCAAAACCAGCGACGAGTTACCTGAGCCATCTCAAGGGAAGGCCTATCTGCCAAGGTTTCTGAAATTTGCTTTTACGAGCCCTTTTCACGTTAGGCGACTATTTTACATATTCCTTCATAATTCTATGAAATCACATTATACATTTTAACATAATTCATTCAGTCCACTTAATAATTCGAAGGCGAAGAGTCAGCGCCGATTGTGTATGGTCAAAAAACCGCACAATTTTTTTGGTTGTTCAGACTCTATGAGCGGACTACAAATAGGTCAAAGAGAACAGATATTTTCGATCCAAGAAGGTTTCTGTTTCCTTTTGAGACACGGAACCTATCCAACAAAACGGTTATACCGACCATTCGATATTTGAAAAACTAAAAATATTTCTGACACTTGCATATTATTTTTTGCGTATTTCGTAAACTATGGGAAAGGGAAAAAAAACAGGTCAAAGAGAACAGATATTTTTAAATGTTTTGATGTGTCGCGAGTATAAAGGTAACGGTAATATTTTGAAAATATCAACATTTTTATATATCGACATTTTTACCCTAGCCTAGTCCGCGTGGCCACGTATCCGTCGGGATTTTTCGGTAATCAAATAAAATCCGGGTACGCGGAGCACGGGTTCAATTTGATTTGCACCGCAAAAAAATTTTCGCAGCCGTAATCGTTCGTGGTCTCGCCCCAAAAATAGTTTGCGAGTTGGGGAATTTAAAAATAATAATGCTTTGTGGACGCTTTCGGTGGACCTAATTAGCGAAGTATTCGTGTTTGTTTTTTCGAGTGTTTTTATAGTAAGCGCCCAATTTAATATTAGCGTTTGAAAGTTTTAAATAATGTCCGTTGATTGCATATTTTAGGAGGCGGCACTATAAAACTATTTATATTGAACAAGTAAAATAATGAGTATGTCGGCGTAGACTCTCCTCTCCAAGTATTAAGAACATTGTATATAAATATCGCTGGAGTCTATTAATTTGAGGGGCATCAGTATATTCCAAACCGTCCATCACCGTTACACCGTCCATCTTTTTTTTTATGTAATTGAAGTGGTAAACAAGCATACAGTTCACATTGATGTTAAGTGATGACTGCAGCCTATAGACACAGTACAAACATGAACAGTATGGAAACTACGTACAAAACGTGCGAAACGGCACACTAACACAAACATGCGCATCGACGCTCGATGTAGCGAGTGACTCAGTACTGCAGCACCGCGAGAACCGCTTATAGGCCTCGTCGATGCGCATGTTTGTGTGAGTGTGACGTTTCAACGTTTTGTACGTGGTTTCCACACTGTTCATATTTGTACTGTGCTATGGACACCCACACAAAGATCAAAATGCAGATGTTGCCACTCCTGAGGCCTAAGGTGTTATGCCTCTGTGCCGGAAATTTCAGGGCCGTACGTTACGACCTGACCGGAACACGATAGTGCTGAATACTACCATTTAGCGGCAAGTAGATTAGGTAATGCGGTGGTGCTTACGTCCGCGAGCTACGTCACTGGAAAAGTCATCATCACGTCATCTACCAACACGGAAAGATTTTTATTTGTTTTGATGTTCTTTATTTCATGTTACATCGCCGCGGGATATTCGGGCGGATGAAATATTCACGAGACGGACTGGTTGTAGGCGAGCTGATTTATTGTTCACTAATTTATTGGGACGTTATAGGTACAGTATCCAACTAGAAATCTTACACATCGACCTCAGGAAGGAGACTTCGGCTTATTTCGAGTCTGTAGAGCGCTATCTTTTTCACGCCTTACCAATGCGACGTTTGTCGACCATTTTTGTTTTTTTTTTATGTTATGGAAGTGGCAAACGAGCATGCAGTTTACATTGATGTTAAGTGATGATTGCAGCCTATAGACATCCACACAGAGACCGAGGTCAAAATGCAGATGCGTTACCACTCCTGAGGCCTAAGGTGTTATGGCTCAGTGCCGGAAATTACAGGGCCGTACATTACCACCTGACCGGAACACGATAGTGCTGAACACTACCATTTAGCGGCAAGTATAATAGGTAATGCGGTGGTGCCTAGGCTCGCGAGCTCCGTCACTGGAGCTCCACCACCAGTACTCAAGTTTTGTTCTTCAGTATTCCTACATAAAATTCGGATAAGGGACATCTCTATCTGCGAATGCGGTTTAGATGACGGCACTCTTGACCACATCTTTTCAACTGTTCTTTAAATAAAAAATCCCTACTCCCTTCTCCTTTCAAAAACTCCTCGTCCAACTAACTTGAATTTCCTACTAACACTTTCCTACTAACTCCCCTTTTGTGTACATTTTATGTAAATATATTCGTGTAAATTAATCAATCAATCAATCCATGACATAAGGACCGCAGGCACAGAGGAATTGGACTTTGGACCTCCTTTTGTTTGGAACAATTTATTTGGACGTTTTTGCTGAACACTGAAACGCCAGATGCACGGAAACATTGTTTATTGTCCAAGTTAGCGGACAAAAATGGACGATATTTCGTTGATAGTTGCCGGAATTCCTGAATTATATATTGAAGTATTGATTTTGAAAAAACAATTTTGTGCAAGTAGATTCGTTTGAAACAAGGTGGTGAATTTGTAGGTGAATTCTTGTTTTCTCTGCGCTAAACTACGGATAAATGGAGGGACGGATGGCCGGATAGACATGGCGAAACTATAAGGGGTTACTTGTGTTCTATGGAACCCCCTAAAACTACCTTTTAGCAGAAAATTTAATGTACGCTCTTCAAAAATCCTTAACGTAATATTAATAAACAGTAACCACAGAAACAAAGAAATTGGATATACTTCTGTTTGGAACAATACATTTGGACGTTTTTGCTGAACACTCGAACGCCAGATGCACTGAAACATTGTTTATTGTCCAGAAGTCCAAGTTAGCGGACAAAGCTGGATAATATTTCGATAACAATCGCCGGAATTTCTAAATTAAATATACGAGTATTATTGGTTTTGAAAAACAATTACGCACTTTGTTAACCGACTTTGAAAAAAGGAGGAGGTTCTCAATTCGTCCGGATCTTTTTTTAAAATTTATTCGTTTGTAATGAGGTGGTGAATTTTGTAGACAACTTTGTTTTTATTCGGATTTCTGTCGTTGCTTCTGTATGACACGGCACTATATTGATGTTACAAAAAGAGACTACGGATGCTGAAAACCGATACCTAGTAGCGTCGGGTCAATAGAAAACAAAATACGATAAAGCCGTGAATAGTTTTATTTCTATGAGTGCCGCTCGCGTATACCTAAGACCACAAAAAAAACAATCGATATTAGATAATCGTCGGTGCGATAATGAATAGAGATGAAATGATGTAATGAATAGAGTTCTAGCCAATTCTATGATTTGGAATAAATGTGAATGCCGTAGGTCATTGTACTATTCTTTTAAACTTTAGTACAAAGTTTTCATCTCTTTTTTTTAATTTTGGAAGACGGAAGTGTTCTTTACTTTTATAAATTAAATAAAAAAAGATCAGTCCGTAATTTTCGACAGGCAAGGATTCAAGTGTGTTATTATCGTGGTTATTATAACCTCTTTGATTTTAGGCAACGCGTAAATACATGATATGTTCTTAGGTTTTCGCGAGCTACACTCATTGAAATAATCATTTTAGTTTAATATACGCGAGATAAATCCGTAAAAATAGTTTTATTTCAATGCGTAAATACATATTTGTATGCATAAGTATAATCTGGATCCATCATTTCAGTATTACCAATAATAAATGGAACTCTTTTACAATGACACAAGTCACACGGGGGCAACCCAACATTTGCAAGGCGCAAGGGACGGCCGGTGGTAGGTACATTAAAGCAAAACATTTTCATATTACTAAACAAACTCACTTCAATACCCGGAACCCTTTGAATAAATAGAACAGAGGTCTATTCAGAGTCGACGAAGATACGTAAAAATTATACCATCTGGAAGCGACACGGGCCGCGTCTGTAGAGGGCTTAATCAAGTCGGTATACGCCTACTGTGTTGTTATTGTTGTTCGAATTAAGGCTCGGTTTTTGCTCGAACAGACCATACCGTCCCATTCAAAGTTGGGACTTCGCATTTGTATGTAAATGAAGCGTAATCTGACAGTAGGTCGCAATCACGGTACATCTAGGTCCCTTCGGGTGTGCCGTGGAGATATACACACTGGATGAGGGCTCGTGATATGGAAATCGTTTGGATTTATTTACCTTTTGATATTGGACTGCCCTGCGGGTCCACCGAATAGCTTGATCGGTTTTGATCAGGCTACATTATTTCACGCTTCTCCATTGGGGTAGGCAAAGATTAATGTATACATAGACGTTTTATTGCTCTTCTAAACTGAATCACTTTTGCTCATTTTGTTTTATTTTCATTATCAGCTTTGTCCCATTTCATACGCGTTGTTATTTTTTCATTCACCATCAATGTTTTTTTCTTTCATTTCTAAAGGCTGAATTTTCTGGCATGAATTATTGCGAAAAAATAAATAGTACAATCATCAATGATGGTAAGTATTATACATATAGCCTATAAACACCTACCCCCTTTTTTTTTTTTTTTTTATGTAATGGAAGTGGCAAACAAGCATGCAGTTCACATTGATGTTAAGTGATGACTGCAGCCTATAGACACCCACACAAAGACCAAGGTCAAAATGCATATGCGTTACCACTCCTGAGGCCTAAGGGTGTTATGCCTCTGTGCCGGAAATTACAGGGCCGTACATTACCACCTGACCGGAACACGATAGTGCTGAACACTACCATTTAGCGGCAAGTATATTAGGTAATGCGGTGGTGCCTACGCCCGCGAGCTCCGTCACTGGAGCTCTACCACCAGTAAAAAAATATCTTAAACCCCCTTATTCATAAACGTACATAAGATATGTTTTAGCTATAGAATGCTTTGTCTTTATCAGTTGCATTGTCAAATGTGCAGGATAGAAAGAGACAAAGGAGACATTAGCAACACTTTAGCTAAAATACGTTTATGAATAAGGGGGTTACATGAAACCTAAAATTTCAGTGTAGATGCGTTGCCACTACCGAGGTCTAGGTTCTTATGTCTATGTGTCAGAAACTACAGGGCTGTACATTACCACCTGACCGGATCACGATAGCGTTGGACACTACCATTAAGCGGCAAGCAGATTAGGTAATGCGGTGGCCCATGTACTCGGGCTTACTCTACCACCACAGAAACAGTGGTGCAGTTTCTTAATTGATTTTCTTTTTATGTTATGGAAGTGGCAAACAGGCATGCAGTTCACATTGATGTTAAGTGATGACTGCAGCCTATAGACACCTACACAAAGACCAACGTTCAAATGTATTTATTTATTCAATACTTTATTGCCACAATATAAAATACATTGACAAATGGCGAACTTTACGCTAAAAGCGCTGTTTTCCAGTTATACATAGGGAGTCCAGAGAGCTATCTGAGCGGCATTATAGTTAAAGAAGAATAAAAACGTATTGAAATTATCTTAAACAAGATTAATAGTTTGAAAACAAAAGTATTACTTACAATAAAATAGATACACATTTGTTATGCCTCTGTGTCGGAAATTAAAGGGCCGTACATTACCACCTGACCGGAACACGATAGTGCTGAACACTTGTATTTAGCGGCTAGTATAAATGAGAATGAATCACAAGATACCATGGGCATCGGTTTATATAAAAAAAAAAAAAACGAATACCGTATCCAGTATCTGTTGGCACGTCACTTCATTATATTCTTGGGCAAGTTTAGTTGTTAATTTGGCTATGCGAAAGATCGTAAAGGCTCGTCTTTGTTTCACATGTAATTTACACGGGCCGCGGCGTAACGGACTTTAAAATAATACACGGTATTAACACTGACTCGCCCAAACCCGATTGTAATACCTTTTCATTGTTATTATTATTTTGCGAGTCAGAATGGGATAAATACCTAAGTTTGTTGTATATTTTTCGGGAAATCTATCGTCCTTTCCGTCCGTTGTAATTTAGATGGTATATAGAATGATTCGGTGTATTGTCTAGTCTTTGGGTTGCGGATGTGAAAACGAAATGAGGAGGAGGAGGTTACTCCTTAAGAAACGAATTGAGTAATTATAATTTAAAATAAACGGTACGGAAATTTTATGAGGAGTACAATCAAGTGTAACACGAAACTTGAAGCGTTACGCGCTATTCCCCCGCTAGCGCTGCGACCGAGCGGACGTGTTTCCACAGTACAAATATGAACAGTATGGAAACTACGTACAAAACGTCCGAAACGGCACACTCACACAAACATGAGCATCGATGCTCGAGTAGCGAGTGACTCGCTACTGCAGCACCGCGAGAATCGAATCGAAAGAAAAAATGGCATAGGGGCCTCGTTGATGCGCATGTTTGTGTGAGTGTGCAGATTCAACGTTTTGTACGTAGTATCCATACTGTTCGTATTTGTACTTTAGTGTTTCACTCGGCCGCACACTACTGATCTCCTTACACACACCGAGTGAACTCGAGTATCGTGCATAAACATTCAAAATAAAATTTTTAAATTCGGAATATAAATCGCAGACCATACAAATATCCGTTCTTTGTGGAATGGTGAAGTCGAACCCATCCAATAGCCAGCTTATTCCAGTCTTGATGACTCCTCGTCAATAAGAGTTTGCAAAAATAAAAATGGATACTAAATTGAAATTTTATCTCGCCTACGGACTACGGGCATTAGAGCTCATTTCGGATTGTGATTTTTGAGCAGGTTTGTTTTATCATAGCAGTGTTACCATAATGATCTAAGACTCATCAACGGGCCACGAAATATTGGAGGCGACCAAGGAAATGTAATCCACTCGAATAAATTAAAATTAATGAGATTAAAAAGAGCCCACGGCAAGTCGTCGCGGGTTGGTTTTAACTGAATTTAAATTACTTTCTCACCTCCTGTGAAGTGCATAATGGCATTAAAATTAAAAATTATTATTACATTTCGGAAGAAACCTTTAGGCGCTTAGACGTCAACGTTGAAACTGTTAAGGAAGGTTGTTTAGGATATTCACATAGTTATCAATATATTTTTTCAAAAAACTGATAGGAGGCGATTAAGAAAGAGTAACAGAAACAAAAAAAAACTATTTTTAGAGTTTTTGTCTGTTTCGTACGTTATAACTTAGAAACTATTCAACGGATTGCAATTTGATTTTTACACTTTCACACTTTTTCAATTGGATTGTTTCGTCACAATCGGATAAGAGAAACAGAAATTATGATCAATTGATTTTATTTCCAGCACTGCTTCAAAACTTTTGAACGGAATTGTATTAACTAACGATCTATTGCTCGTGGTTGCGTAATCATCTCAACCACATTGGACCATTGGACTTGCCCAAGGACATTTTTAAAACGTAACTTCACGCCTGTAATCCCTTAAGGGGTAGGCAGAGGTAAATGCATGCATTCAAGCATACATGCAAACACTTACGATTCGCCGGTTACATTTTGGCTCATGTAACAGATGGCGAGCCTGTTGACATCTCCGGGCACATTACCAAACTTCGAGGTACTGGGAAATTTCCAGAAAATAGAAAAATCCCAATAGAACCAGAGAAAAAGGACTTTACACCATTATCTCTGATAACCCCTGACCCGGGAATCGAACCCAGGACCTCAGCGTATTAGTAGTGGCCTGCTACCACTAGGCTACCGAGGCAGTTTTACTTGCCAACAGAATGTACTGTTCTACGCGCATCAAGAACAAATTCAATAAACCAAACAATTCTGTTCAAGTCCGGATCGACTTAACACTCCACGGGCGGTCCAACATCGAAAATGCAAAACGGAATCGCAGGAACGTCACAGCGAAGGCAACTTGAAATGAAATTCGTAGTAACACTCAATTATACGATTTCACGACTGAACTTGCCACTTTCGTAAGTAGCAAAGTCGCACCCAATCTCTCGTTTGCAACCCGCAAAATTGATATAATTAACATTCTGCCGCCCCCAAGCTTATCATATTGTGAGCGTGGAAGTTTCAAACTTTCATTTAGATCCAAATTAAATTGCGACGACTTTTTAGGGTTCCGTAATTAAAAATGAAAAACCGGAACCCTTATAAGATCACTCGAAAGTCTGTCTGTCTGTCACAGAAATTTGCTCTCAAAGTATCGAAACGGTTGAGTTGAATTTTAGCACATACTCGTATATGTAAATCGAAGGCCCTGACATGGACGTGCAAGGGAAAATTACTTTTAAACTTGAAATTGTCGAAGGTATGTATGTATGTATGTATCTTCACGCCAGGTCCCTAACGGCTACCCCGTTAGGGACCTGGCGTGAAGATATGAGATATGCAGAGGGTTGTTGGAGGTAAATTGGAAAATTAAAAAGTAAGATTTATTATTCTGGGGATTCTATTTCGGTTGTAATTTCAAAATTTACAGCTTTGACGTTATTTTTGAAAAAGTGGAAAAACTTCGCTAGTAACTCATACGTCACCATCTTTTATAACCAGCACTGGTAGGAGCCAAATGTTTCCTATTTCAAAACGTAATAGCAAACATTCTTTCCTCGTACAAAACAATGGGTAATGTATGAGCAAAGACCATTTCCACTAAAAACCCCGGTAATGTACAAGGATCAAGGATTTTTTGCTTTAAACAAAACCAATTTCACGAATCGGTAAGCAGGTAGCAGATTTATTCACTCTCTATACTACTATCTCACTCATATATGACAAGTGGAAAAATTACAATGCCGCCCCTTCACTCCAAAACTATTGAGCCCAAAAGGATAAAAAGAAAAAATACTACCTCACGTATATACTACAGGTAAACCTATAAAAAGTCTATGGTATTTAAAGTTACACATGATATCGCTTAATCGTACGGAACCCTATTCACACGAGTCCGACTCGACCAGTTTTTTTCGTTGAGTTTTAATTGGGCCTAATTAATTGGCGTTGATCGAGCGACGTGACGAGCGGGAAAGAAAGAGAGGGTAAGAGAGAGAGAGAGGAAAAAATATAATGTGAGTTAAAAAACGAGTGTTCTGCGAGGCATCATTGGAGTTCACGAAGTTATTTCAAGTTGACGCTAAAAGGCCCTTAGCGTCACGTCGTTGACGTTGAACATTGAGTGTTACATTGTAAGTGGCAGTTGATTATTCGCGATGGAATGGACGCATAATTTTTGTGATTTACAATTATATTGATAACTATTATATGTAAGCAACTTTGTTCGTGTGATTTTGAGTAGCAAAAAACATGATTTCTCATTTTTTTTATGCAATGACAGTGGCAAACAAGCATGCAGTTCACATTGATATTAAGTGATGAATGCAACCTATAGACACCCACAAAAAGACCAGAGGTCTTTGAATGTGAAAAATTGTACAACCCTAAATAAAAACGAACTTGCGCGAACCCATACCGGCGCGTCGATGTCGGTGTCGCGTCGGCGCGGCGCCGCGATAAGTAGATATCAGTGGCGTCAAAACAGGGCTGTCACTTAAAACTTTTGAGCAAAACTTTGACTTCGATTTTCTCCTAAACTATACCTTTATCGATTGCCTAATTAAATTAAACAATATACCCCATAAGATTTATTTATTCATAATTTTGCATGTTTACATAATGTACCAGTGTTGAGAACAATAATTATTTAGTGGAGTCCTCACGCATGACGAGAAGTATATAACCGAAAAGACGTATTCCGTAAATAAAAATATCATTTCCTTATCTAACCGTAATATCGTTTCGTAAATCAACAAAATATTTCTTGTCTCTTAATATTGCGTTCCGACCTTCAGTCGTTTTAATACACGTAATAAGGATTTCATAATGCTATTCCCAAAAATCCTTATTAGCTTTGTGTTTCGGTCAACCTTTGTGTATGGGTTCGTTAATATTATGTATTATGGGCAGAACTGGCACGTCACAATTGGAAGAAAATATTGTGCAAATTGAGAAAATTAGCTTTGTCTGTTCACATAAACTCTAAATTCAAAGGCTGATAAATTTTGAAGTTGTTTTATCCAAATTGTGTGTTTTTTTTTAATGTACCTCAACCTTTTATGAAATTTCGAAGTGACGATAACCTTGTTACATGTCACATTTTATTAGCTAGATATATATTTTTTTCATAATGGATTCAGATATCAAAATAAAATGTATACTGGTCACAATTTAAAATTATTCTTATGGCGAAGTTCGCGACTTCAACGTTCAAGTCAAGTTCAATAAGAGTTTTTCATACAAAATTTACAACTGAAATGTGGATATTTATAATATTTTCAAAATTTCATGAAAGTTTATTGGTTGTATATTTTTAATCAAACGCATTTAATAGCAAAACGCAGTGGTAAACGGTAGGTATATTAAACCTACACTATTTTCAACTACACGATCTGTGAGCTACCCTATCTGTATGACGAACATAGCCCATATTTGGGTATGACGGAGAGACGCTGTGGCGACAAGTTCACGGGCTCGTAGCACTTATTATTCTCATTTTTGTGGGATAGTACAAAATTAATTAAATCACTCACCGGCCATCTTGTCGTTGAGCAGAGCGTATCTGGGATTGGTGGCGATATCCAGGGGCAGCGAGTTCCAGAGCCACCGCACCCTCGGCGTGGGACTGCCGCTGGCCTGGCACGGTAGCGTGGCGATGTGGCCCACCTCCACCACCATCGTGGTCGGCGGCGGCGCGATCGACGGGAAACCGGGTGGCACCTTGTCCGCTGGAAGAGAAAACACCCTTTTAGACTTCTTACAGAGTCACAATATTCACAGTTAATACGAGTAAGTTCTGAGGTTTCAACTAGGTTCAATTGTCGATAAATATGGAATTTGAGCGTTATGACATTATACAGGGTGTCCCAGAAATCAATGATAAACCGGAAACGCGTGAATCAATGATAAACAGAAAAATGTGAAAAAAATATTTGTCATGTATTTTTAATATTATTAGGATTTTAATTATAGACTGTAGTTTACAGAAGAGAGAACAAAAGTTTTTAGTAGTCATCACTACAATACAGAGGGGGAAATTACATAGATAGTAATATTTGTGGTCTTGGGACTTGAAGGATCATCGCAGGATGTCGGATTTTCCGATATTTTTAAAAAATCCTAATAATATTAAAAATAAATGACATCATTTTTTCACATTTTTCTTATAACTGTCATGGCCTGTCATGGTTTATCGTTGATTTCTGGTACACCTGTATATGCCAAAATTGCCACACTTGGCAAGCGAGTTGGTGATCGCAGTAGCGCTAGTTGTATCCCAGGACGCTGCTACCTACTCCGCTTTATGGAATTTACTACCGCTATGAGAATAGTTTGACTGCCATTGTCCAGTTGCCTAACTGAAGAGTTCTCCTGCACTATTGAGCGGGCGGTGGAATCGTCTTAAGATAAGTAAGTATTTACTATTTATCTAAACAAAGCAACTGAACCGAAACACTAGCGGCAATTTACCGCTTTCAGGTGACGCTGGCTTCCGTCCAAGAGATATGATATTTGGCTTGTTTATCCAACATTACACTAAATATACATCGCATGAAAAATGTAATAAGCCGCCAACGGCGTAATAACGTCGTGTGACAACATTACGGACGTATTGTAATTTTCTTTGAGACAACCTTTATTTTGTTTGATACGTCGGATATTTTTTCGCAATGACGGAACATTAGGCCGCGTAATGTTGGAATATTTATTATTTTTTATTCCCACTACTGTGGGGACGAGGAAGTGTTTTTATGGGCGCTCGAGGGAGAGTTGACAAAATGTTATGTCTGTTTAATCCCGCTTTATTAGCGAGGGCTCATAACAAATTTTAGCTCGTACAAAAAATTTTTTTTTTGTTAGTGTGTACTTCTTTAGCGCCGTTGTGCAGTTTTGCTGATGGGTTTAAAATATTAAACTCGCGTCAGAACACGTGACCTGATCGAAAATTAGACCGCCGGCTTGGCGTGTTGGTCCCCTTTCTTTCTACCGCGCGAAGAAAATGTATGCCTGATGTTTCATTTAGGCAGCGCAGGTGCAGGCTGTGTTTGTGTTACATCGTGTTGCTGCATTGAAACTAATATGGCATTCCTAAGTTCTATTAATGTAAAATAATTTTATTGTAATATGTAGTTCCGAAGTGTTATTTTTTTAATGCAATATAAATTGTCTCGGTAGCCTAGTGGTAGCAGACCACTACTACTACGCTGAGGTCCTGGGTTCGATTCCCGGGTAGGGGGTTATCAGAGATAATGGTGAAAAATCCTTTATCTCTGGTTCTATTGGGATTTTTCCATTTTTTGGAAATTTCCCAGTACCTCAAAGTTTGGTAATGTGCCCGGAGATGTCAACAGGCTCACCACCTGTTACATGGGCCAAAACGTAACCGGCGAATCGTGGGTGTTAGCATGTATGCTTGAATGCATGCATTTACCTCTGCCTACCCCTTCGGGGATTACAGGCGTGAAGTTACGTTAAATTGTCATTTTTGTGTACGATAGCGCAAATAAATGAATATTGTATTTTACTACATAAATACTTGAATACTGATAATTAAAGCATTCGTGCAAAATTATTTCCTAGCCATTCCGAAATATCAAAAATTCACAACGTTAATATTCAAGTTTTTCTTCTGTCGGCATTTTCGGAGTGCAATCCGTTTTTTATGTAATGGTATTGATGGTGGCAATTAAACATGCAGTTGATATTGATGGTAAGTAGCGACTGCAGCCTATAGACATGTACTAAAAAACCGAAATTCTCATGCGGAGGCCTATTTTCACCACCGCAATACGTAATCTATCTGCCACCAAATGCCTTCAGGAGTGGGTTGCCACCCCAAGTTCGGTTTAAAATAACCGCTTTCGCTTACCGCAATACAATGGTACTATATTAGTAGTAGTAATGTAGGTAACATTGCACTCGTGCGAAGCCGGGGCGAACCGCTAGTAACAAGATATTCGAACACAAACCAAACGATTCCGTTACGGAAAAGGCTTAAGAGGAAAATTAAGATTTAACCAGTATAATCTTAAGCCGGTAAAGTGTATAGTAAAATGTTAATTCCGCAAATGAAATCCGCCCTCGGCCGAATGAACGAAATTTGATTAAGCAACAAGACGGATATTACTTCACGGATTCACCCCCCCACGCAGTTATACTTTACGTTCGCGAATTATTTTCCCGATTGGCCTCAAGTTTGCCACCATTTTCAACGTTTACCGATGCATTGGATGAACGGTCGGTGGAAATATAATTAATTGGATTGTGGTATACGATACATTTTAATTCGTAATTGTTAAAGTATACCATCGTTAACGCTCCAAAATTGAATAGGATACTTATTGTATTTGTTTTTTGTCTTGTTTGACATATATGTATATCAATTGTTATTCACTTTAATTTATTTTGTTTGTTTTTGACGTGTCATAAGAGGTGTGTGCCACCATTTTCAACGTTTACCGATGCATTGGATGAACGGTCGGTGGAAATATTGAATATTGAAAATGATCGTGCTAATTAATTGGATTGTGGTATACGATACATTTTATTTCGTAATTATTAAAGTATACCATCGTTAACGCTCCAAAATTGAATAGGATACTTATTGTATATGTTTTTTGTCTTGTTTGACATATATGTATATCAATTGTTATTCACTTTAATTTATTTTGTTTGTTTTTGACGTGTCATAAGAGGTGTGTGCCACCATTTTCAACGTTTACCGATGCATTGGATGAACGGTCGGTGGAAATATTGAATATTGAAAATGATCGTGCTAATTAATTGGATTGTGGTATACGATACATTTTATTTCGTAATTGTTAAAGTATACCATCGTTAACGCTCCAAAATTGAATAGCATACTTATTGATATTATAAAATTCTTTGACCAACCAATTTTAATTTGATGATAACTGAAAATATTATTATTGTTATTTATTTGGTAATCCAGCAACCCGCAACTGCATGCGGCGAGATGTACCTATAGCTTGATTTGTGTAGGTAAGGTAACATATTGAAAAAAATATACCCATCTCTTTTTAGAAATAGATTAGATACCTATACATTTTGTATGAAAAAGTCGCACTAATCATATTTACCTCTTAATCACATTGACACATAATATGCCTGATACACATACTCATATCATTGTCACAGGTGGTTTGGGCTCTCTAAAAATTATAGACAACCATTGCGATATATAGCGTATTAGCAGTGGACAACTTTCGGATCAGCCGAAAGTTGTTCACCGCTGGACCAAAGCCTTCCCAAAAGGGGGTTATATATTCGTATACCATAATCACATTGGCATACGGATTGGCGATCGTATCGCAAGTATTTTTTAAATTTTTTTTTTGGGGAAAGAATTTTTTTTATTTGTTTTTTCAATAAAATATCGTCCACCTCACCGTAATATGTTTACAGACTGAAAAACTCACGTCTGCCGTTGCGCACTTGGCCGCCTCTAAGTATTTTCGTTCCGCCCCGATAACTTATTACATCCATGACGTACATGTATTATTTATATATGAAATTAAAGCGAAGTTTTCTTCTCTTTATTATGGTATACGGGAGCCAAATTAAATCGGCCGCAAATAAGAGTCGCTGGCTGTTAAAGGTAAAATAATTTAACTAAAAATACTTGCGGCCTTTTTTGATAGGCAACCTATATATATTCTATAGATTATAAAGTTGCGTAAAAATTAGGTTTGCAGCATATCTGGATGAACGAAATGATTCTGCAGTGCGATCTTAACCTATTTGTAACCAATGGTAGGTACTAAAGGTAAAACAAGGCATTACCGTTCCGACATATCGTTCCTCGTTAATTGGCCGTACTTGTTACCTGATTAACATGGAACAAGGCCCATGAAGTAGATACCTACAAGCCAAGCCCTGTGAGGTATTTGTACGAAAATTTTCTTTGAGGTTAATATTTATGTGTGCGTTGTTTCGTAAGCACCTAAGCTTCTTACTGTTGATGTACCTGTATCGTAATTATGAATTTATTAGTCCACAGTTTGATTCACTTGAAGCTGGTGAGGCTTTAGAAGTGGTATATGGTATTTGCAATCGAAGTTGCGTAATAGCTTCTTGGTGAGAGATTAACGTAATTTCACGTACTTATTCCTGGAGGAGGTAGGCTGAGGTAAAATGCATTCAAGCATACACGCAAACACACGATTCCACCGGTTACGTTACGTTCTACGTGGTTAGGTGGCGAGCTTATTGCCATTAACGGGCACATTATCGCACTCCGTCGGTGGCACTGGAAAACTGCCGAAAAATGGAATGGAACTCCTTACTCGCTTTGCCGGGGAGCGATCCCAGGACGCCAAACGCTACAATGGAGTACTGAGGCAATCAGTGAGAGATTATTGTCATGATATGTTAAGCGTACTTCAGCAGCTTTGTGTGGCAGGTTACCCTTAAGGACTTATAACACGGAGCGGTATTCAGGATACGATAGCAAGGGTCAGGGTAGTGTTATAATAGTTAGGGCCCTAATTAGGGCGACCGGAGCGGCCCGTGTATTTGTACTGTGATTGAGTTAGGGCGCTGTCGACTGGATAGTGATAAAGCGGCAAGAATAAGCTGCAACCCGGCGCGAGGCCACCTCCACCCTTTTTGCCGGACCCTGAATACCGTGTCATGTCTTGTCGTGCCTTTTTACCATAAAAATGGTCGAGGAGAGAAATTACTGTTATATGCGTGACATGAAAATGTTCCGTTTTGCAATGGGACTGTGACGCTTGCCGATTTGCAGCTCTGCAGCTCTATGTATATGATGGAAGCTTTGGGACGGTACCAGGATCGACACTTCAGAAAATATTTTATTTAAATTAAAAATAATCACCACTTTACACATGCCTTACACCATTTTACTACTTAGGGGTGGAAACGCATATGCATTTTGACCTTGGTCTTTGTGTAGGTGTCTATAGGCTGCTTGATTACCATTTCCATTACATTAAAAAAAACAGATTTATTATATTAATTCAGTGTATTAAATACCGTAAAAATATTATTGCTATACCCTCTTAATAATTCTGCCTAATCTATAGAAAGATCTTTAATCAATCACTCGCATTTGTTTAAACGAAATATACCATAAAATCTAACAATTATTTAAAAAAAAAACCTGTTTTTTCATCCCCCTCTTTGCAGTCAATATTAACTTTCAGCTAACTTCCGTGCTCCCATTTAAAGGAAAGATGGCACATGTTGTCATACTGGCGCAACGCCTGCTATAAACTTGAGTAGTAATCGAGTTATCGCACAGTTTGAGCCACGAGCGTCAAGCGATTAAGCACTGCTAAGAAGCGCAGGAGAAAAGTATCACTTGCGCTTGCTAGTGTCTTGTCGTTTACTTGTCGAAATGTATTACATTCGATCATGTTTTTGTTTCAAACAGGGTACGGTATCCGAATAATGAACTCTTTTAGATATGATTAGGTGTTGGTAACCTCTTGATACGGCGGTATTTCGGGTATTTTGAATACAAAATAAATTCGCTTACATTCAGTCACTCATTAGGTATAAACTTGTTTACAACACAAAGACAAATACCAGATACAAATATCTGTATGCTTTACAAATATTTGACCAGATACGGGGATCGAACCCGTGGACCTCGGTTGAAACGGTCGTCACACACCGCTGGACCAACTGGCTCGTCAAATATGTCCCATTTTTAGTAACAACATAATATTTAATTTTATACACTATTGTTTTATATTATTTCGCATTAACACATGCTTGTGAAATATATTTTATTTTTAAAGAAAAATGGAAAAAAAAATTGGCTTTTTTTTTCTTTTAAAATAAAATATATTTCACAAGCATGTGTTAATGCGAAATAATATAAAACAATTATTAAGGGTAAAAGCGACTTCTTTACGATATTCAATAAACTGAAAAGTCTATTATATCGGTTGCCTAACTAGCATAGTTGGTAATAGATGGCGCTGCTGCTACCATAAAGCAATGTAATAGATGTGAAGGAAAGATTTGACAAATCGGGCAGGGCTTCAGTAGCTCAATTGGAAGAGCGGCTGGACTAGATTCCCAGTAGGTCGCGAGTTCGAGCCTCGCCTGAAGTCAAATTTTTCTTTCCATTTTTCTTTAAAAATAAAATTTATACACTATTGGCGAAGATCATGCTATGATGTACTTTAGTTGTAGCTTACTCTCGGTTATAACCTACTATCGTAAAGTGGCAATGTGGCAAAAACATGAGGCAAGTGAATACAACCGCAGACTATACCTATTCCTGATATATGGATCTATTCTATTCACATTTGACCAGTGTTTATGTATCACCAAATTTTGCTGTCACGAACGGTATTATTTGGCAGGTATAAAAAAACAGTTTTTTCATTTCCTCTTTGCAGGTCAATATTAATTTTCAGCTAACTTTCGTGCTTCCATTTGAAGGTAAGATGGTACATGTTGTCATACTGGCGTAACGGTTGCTATAATCTTGAGTAGTAATCGAGTTAGAGAGCTACAAGCGCCAAGCGATTAGAAAAAAAATGCTTGACAAAAACAAAGTGTAAAAAAGCATGCTTGCTGGCTTACTTCAAAATCATTATATTAAAATTATACTGGGATTTTTCCATTTTCTGGAAGTTGTGCCCGGAGATGTCAATAGACTCGACATGGGCTGAAACGTAACCGGCGTATCGTGGGTGTTTGCATGTATGATTGAATACATGCATTTAGCTCTGCCTATCCTTCGGGGCAATTTATTTAATATACCTACATATATAATCGCCCGCATTTTAATCATCTACAACTGGTGCCGAATTAAAAAATCTAGTGATTTTGACAAATGATCAGCTTTAATTTGTCAGTGAGATTGTTCGCATATTTAATTGATTCTTATAAACATTTGCGGGAATTCAACAAACAAATTGTGACTGTTCGAATGAAAACGCGTTTGTTGTTCTAAGAATTAACGCGATGGAGAAGCCATTAATAAATTTGTTAACGTCGCACACTGTAGTACAATTGTAGTAGTATGAAATGCTCTGAACCGCTCACAGTTTACTTCTTGTGACATCCGTCAATTTTCCCCTGACGGCCTTTAGCAAAAACAATCTACGGTAATCGGATTCCGAACGATAACGTCGTGTTTTCTCTGTGTTGGGCACACGTCACGGTTGCCTAGCAACGGATATAAGATACTTTTCCCAGAACGTTGTGAGATATTGTACATCTACATTACCTATAAAACTTCTACGGTAAAGAGCCACTTAAATTAGACTAAAAAATATGAGAGTAGAGATTTATTTATGAAGCATTGGTGTTTTAGACGATTATTCTACTAATTCATGGAATGTAAAAATCTAGCAGCAGCCGCAAAAAAACCACCAAGTGGGAATTGCACTCATGGGCTGATGGATCCGTTACAATTCAAAGAATTTCTATGTAACTATGTTGAGAAGTATACTATGAGTAAGCGAGTTATTCGTGCTCATAATATCGTTTGCTCATAAGGATTTAAGGGTTTACTAAGGTACCACCGTATTACACAATGAACCTAATCTATCTGCCGCCAAATAGCAGAGTTCAGCACTGTCTTATTTCGGTTACATTTTTGCGCATGGCCCCGTAATATCTCTCACAGAGACCTAATAATCAAGGTTTCAGAGGTGAAAATGCGTAGATGACCATACAGTGCAGTCATCAAATAACATGAATGTGAACTGCATATTAGTTTGCCACCTTCGTTACATACAAACAAAATTGAATTTTGTTTTTTTTTGTATGTTATGGAAGTGGCAAACAAGCATGCAGTTCACATCGATGTTAAGTGATGACTGCAGCCTATAGACACCTACACAAAGACCAAGGTCAAAATGCAGATACGTTACCACTCCTGAGGCCTAATGTGTTATGCCCCTGTGCTGGAAATTACAGGGCCATACATTACAACCTGACCGGAACACGATAGTGCTGATCACTACCATTTAGCGGCAAGTATATTAGGTTATGCAGTGGTGCCTACGCCCGCGAGCTCCGTCACTGGAGCTCTACCACCAGTGAAATAATAAAGTATTCGTGAGACACCAAATTTGCAATTGAATTTGAATCTAAACTGCATTAAATTTACTAACCAAATCGAAAGCTCTACATTAAGTACATTACGGCACAAGCCAAACAAATTACATTACCGTTAAACAATTTTCTAACAAAAAGAACAGGCTTTAGAAATATATATACCACAGTTTTATCTTGAAATCCCCCAAAGCTTGAAACAAACAGAAGTAACACAACGAAAGAGTTCATAATTCCACAATCACCACAATAAAATTCCTCCCGACTGTACATTTTGACAGTTTAAAACGCAATATCTGAACGCGGAGTTTTAATGGAAAAGTAACTGTAACGTAATAGAAATAAAGCTGTAAATCATATCGCCGGCACGAGGGGCGGTAAATTTTACGTAAACTTGATATTAATTACGCGCCCGATCCCAGTGTATCCGCAAATTGTAATATACTGTACCGCTCGTTATATTACCAACATGTTATGCTTATCTGTAGATCTATTGCCCTATTCATATATTATTATGCCTAATAGGTTTTTGTTCTATTAGTAAATTATGTGTATTGCTTTTAATCTCAGTTAGGGCCGGCGCCCATTGCCGGCGCAGCACGGCACGGTTATGGCAGAGAATATGTAATAATACTACGTATACACTACGCGTACACGTCAATGATTGATGTCTGTGTAATAGAGACCAAATTAAGCGTTTGTATGGAATTTTGGCTGAGTGTCCGCGGTGTGGTTGAGGTGAGGAAGTTTTTACGGAGACTTATGATTTTTAACATTATTTCAATGACTTTAGCAATGATATTAAATACATTATTTTATTATTAAGAAGTACAGGTGCAGGCCAGCATGGAGTGAAACGTCACGTCATAATGCGGCATGACATTTCACAAGATGCCATGGCATGACACTCAGAGTATGTGAGACGCACAGATTACTGTGTGCTAAACTTATACGCATAAGGTTGAATTTAACTTGTAGAGAGGGCAATCTCAGCGGCTAGCGGGGGCGCCCGAACGAAGAAACGTATCAAAAACGTTTGTCTACATTCGTTCCCCAAGATCCTATGGTATGCCGTGCAATTCCACAAGATGTTTCGGTATGCCTAAGCGTACTGTACCGTATCATACCCATGCCACACCGTCATTGGGGGCCGGTCCTTACTCTACTTGTCGGTCGTAGTCGTACAATTGGGAAAACTTGTAATTATTTTTTATTTCACTATTAACTATACAAAATATAGGCAAACACTACTGAGTTATTTTTTTTTATATGCTTACTCACAGCTCCATATTTGGTATTATATAAACCTGTGTTGTGGATGCCATTGTACACATACAACACATTCACAAACACTCAGACCCGAAACAAATATCTGTAGGCCTTACAAATATTTGTTCCGGTGCAAGGATCGAACCCCTTGCGGTGCGAAACCACCCATCGAATGAAACGGTGGTTTCGCACCGCTGGACTAATCGGGTCGTCAAATTGTCATCGGGTTGGCAACTCCCCTGGTTTAAATATACACAGATGACAGTAACCACTTTCCATCAGGTGGTCTGTCTGCTTATCTTTTGTTGATGTTTTGTTGATGATTTGATTTCCATTCTTTTCTATTCGTTAATGTGACTAACAAAATGTGTGGATTAAAGTACAACGAATAAGTTCTCACACTTTTTTGACAAATAAATTGATATTCGTTATATCAGTGAAGTATAAAAAAAACTTCTAATAATAGTCAGCATTGCCTTTGTTCGCGTTTTTCTCTTCTCTCTTTTGTTGTCAAAGTATATCTTTTAATATAAAAAAGCTAAATCACAATTTACATCCGCGACACCTCAATATACCTACCCCAAGTCCAATATTCGCGAATTTCATTAAGTCGGCGACATTAAAGAAATTTAAAATAGATCCGATTCAATATACTCAGATTTCCATGCTATATGTCAGCACAACGCCGTTTGATTACATATCAAATACAAGGAGGAAGGTTTTTCAATCGTGACATTGAATAAAGGACCTCTTTGACATTAAGAGGAATGAATTCAATAATCCTATGCGAGTGATGGTCGTTTTATCGGGTGTAAGGGATATGCGGGTCGGATGTAGGGGGGTCAAACGATAGAGTTTTACGTTTGGTTTGGTGATATGAAGTAAATCGTTGTTTTGGCTTGCAAATATAAGATAAGTGCCAAACCGACGACCCGGTTGGTCCAGCGGTGTGAGTTGACCGTTTGATTCGAAGGGTCGCGGGTTCGATCACCGCACCGGGACAAATATTTGTATTGTCTATAGATATTTGTTTCGGGTTTGGGTGTTTGTGTATGTGTTGTTTGTATATAACGGCACCCACGACACAGGTTTATACCTACTGTGGGGTTGTGAGTGTAAGCGTATTTTAAAAAAAATTAAAGCTATGTAATAAGTGTGAAGGAAAAATTCAACTGTCGGGTGTGGACTTCGGTAGCTCAGATGGGAGAGCGGCTGAACTTAGGGTTGGTTTTTACAAGAAATCAAGTACATTTAAGTCTGAGAAGAACTTTAAACAGTATTTTATTTGTTTAAATATTTTCTAGAGCTTCTGGCGCAACTTATTAATTAAAGTCTATTTATTTATTATTATTAAGGTACATCAACAATATACATACTTTACATTCACTTACATTTGTCAACAATATAAAATTCTAATATGTATATTAATTACAGACGTACACAACATTCATTGGTAAATATAAGAACACTAGTTAGTAGACAAGTCTAACTTATAGTGTTAAGCATTTTGATGCTGAAAACAGTATTTTTGTATACCAACTTTATTTTTGTCCAACAGTAAAAAGTATAATGTAGTCAAGAACATTAAGTATATGTAATATAGTTTTTAATAGTATAGTTGGCAACCCTAGCTAAACTAGAGATCAAAGTGGACGCAGTTTCAAGTTCCGCCTGAAGTCAAATTTCTCTTTCCATTTTTTTTTAAACATAAATAGCAAATATAAGTACACGTGGTATTAAGAATAGGCATAGGCATTCCATAAGAATAAACAAACAGACATATGTTACAGCTACAATATGTTGATTAGCAAGCTATAAGGCTATTTTTCAAACAAGACTTGATTAGGCGATTGAACTTATCATTATGAATTAATTTATTAATGAGCCAACCCTGAAATCGCGGCATAAATTCAACGGTTTCATTCATTTAGTAGGGCGGCGAATTGTGTTTTACTGCTGGTATATTTTTTGCGAACTCAGGGTTGACTCCATACTCGTACTAAAATAGTTGTTCATGATAATGAGTACAGTGACCTCTTAAAGTAGGTATTTGAAAATAAGCTTATATTAAGTATAAAGGTTTCAGTTGTCATACCCGAAAATCTGCCTAAAATTAATTTACTGGAATCATATTTATTTTGCTGTTTTCCTCAACAATGAGGGGCAAGCAATGAGCACAGAGAAAGGTAACATCAGGGTATTTCAAAGATGGAAAAGCATTATCAGGGTAAATTGAGTCCAAGGATATGGTCGATTACGGTTGCAAAGGGACCAACCGGAAGGTAAATATTCCAGAAAATCATAATATCCTTTATTATTTTATTCATTTGCGTTAGATCTATCCTATTTGCTTTACGTACCTAAGTGTATGGAATTTAAATAGTCATCATTGGTTTTTTTTTTCTAGCAAAAAGTTGGGTAAGTATAGATCATAATTCATGCTCGCAATGCTGTGTTTAATTTTATAATTTCCATTTTTAAGTTTCCATAGCACAAAAAGAAAAAAGAAACCCTCATAAGATTATCCCTCATAGATCTTTGTTATCAGTTTGTAAAGGGGAAATGAGACATTCTACTGATATATCGTACTTTTTACATTAGTTTATTACATTTAGAATTATCTTAGTGATATTCTTGCCTTTATATATATTTTTTATCTTGTTTGACATGTATATCAATTGTTGTTCACTTTAATTTATTTTGTTTGTTTTTGACGTGTCATAAGAGGTGCCTGTCACGCTAAATGAATAAATGAGTTTCTGATTCTGATTCTGATTACTCGTGCGTCTGTCTGTCTGTCTGTCTGTCTGTCCAACTTTCACAGCCAATTTGTTTAGAAAGTAGTAACCAGAAGTTTGGTGCACATATGTATCAGTGGTCCTAATATGCACGTGTAACGTATATATGTATGTATCTTCACGCCAGGTCCCTAACGGGGTAGGCAGAGAGTGTAGAGCGCCAGACATCCCGGTTCTGACAAACCTCTCGTGCCTCGTCTACCTTCATCATTCTCTTCATACATGTACGCCGATTCCTAAGACTTTTGACCCCACCATCAGACAGAACTCGACGTATTTGGTCATGGTAGGTCAGCCTTGGTCTTCCTGGGCCTCTGCAACCATCCACATTCGCATTGTATATCTGTTTAGTCATTCGCTCATTCGACATTCTTTCTATATGCCCGAACCATCGGAGCATGCCTTTTTTCATTTTTACACCGATAATATCATTCACACAAAGTCTCTTTCTTACATCTTCATTACGAACGCGATCGGTGAGTGATACACCGCGTTCAACTTACTTTCATGCTCTTTCCTGCATACCCAGCTCTCGCTTCCATATAAAAGCGTTGGAGTAAGTACAGCATTATGTACGGCTAGTCGAGCCCGCTGGCTGAGATGTTTAGATTCTAGCAGCTTACCCAACGCTCCATTCACGCAATTCCCAGCAAGCACTCTTCTTTCTATGTCAGTGGTGTACCTACCATCCTTGTAACGTAAATAAATGAATTTTATAAAAAACAATCTTTGTTTACTATTGTGCAAAAGTTCGGTGGTGTAATCGGTAGATGAACGATACTGGATTAAAAAAAAATAGGTAGATTAAAAAAAATACCTATATAAAAAATTTCAACGCTATCTTGCTTTTCATCCGAGGCTTAAATTGAGGTACAAATTACAATAGTGCCCCGAGGGGCGGCCACTGATTAGAAAGGGGTTTCTTAAATTTCACTCCCCGCTTCGTTATAAAACAGTTTAAGATGGGAAAGTTTATAATCTATCAGATACTTAATGTGAATTTTAATCACGTTTCAATCAATAATGTCACAAGTGTTATACATTTGTCTGATATATTATTATGTAGAGATCATTATCATTGATGCAAAATATAGGAATACATGAAACAAAAAAAAAAAAAACCTTACCATGTGTTATTGCGAAAAAATATATTACAAAAAAGTATGTAAGTGTGAAGATACTTACATACTTTTTTTACTTACATTAATAATATTTATTGTTTTTACACTTTTACGACTGTATCGGATATTACGGGGGTAGGTACTACCTAATTCCAAAATTAGGTGACAGTAGATACATAGTACTGGCAGAGAATATGTAATAATACTACGTATAGAATGCACACTTCCGACGTCCCGCCCGATTTCCCAGCATCACCCAACCTCCTCCCCTCTTATGAGCGACGGTTGGTATTTTCTACCTGCTACGCACACAGGTGCACACGTACACGTCACTGATTGATGTCTGTGTAATAGAGACCAAATGAAGCGTTTGTATGGAATTTTGCCGGAGTGTCGGCGGTGTATGGCCTATTTTTTTATCTTAGCCACCAAGACGCTGACCCAAACCACCTGAACTATACCAAGTACACCCGTCAAATTACTGGTGGTAGAGTTCCAATGTAGGAGCTCGAGGGCGCAGGCACCACCGCATTACCTAATTTATCTGCCGCTAAATGTTTGTGTTCAGCACTATCGTGTTCCGGGTAATACCTATCACAGAGACATGACATCTAAGGTCACAGGGTTGGCAACGCATCTGCATTTTGACGTCTGGTCTTCCTGTGGGTGTCTATTGACTGCAGTTATCACTTAACGTCAATGTGAACATGCTTGTCTGCCGCCTTTGTAACATAAAAGAAAGACGACGCAATGCATCTGCATTTTCACTTAAGGGTACAGTATTCAATTATCATCTCTGCGAACTACGGGATTGTTTGCCACCATCATTGTATAAAAAAAACCTACAAAATCGTCATCACAACTTCACAACTCAACAAAAAACCTGTTTTCACTGGTAGAGCTCCAGTGACGGAGCTCTCGGGCGTAGGCACCACCGCATTACCTAATATACTTGCCACTAAATGGTAGTGTTCAGCACTATCGTGTTCCGGTCAGGTGATAATGTACGGCCCTGTAATTTCCGGCACAGAGGCATAACACCTAATGCCTCAGGAGTGGCGGCGCATCTGCATTTTGACATCTGGTCATTGTGTGGGTGTCTATAGGCTGCAGTCATCACTTAACATGACTGTGAACTCCATGCTTCTTTGCCACATTATTACATAAAAAAAAACCTTTCAACTTCAATTACAACTTTAATTTCTATATCGAATGGATCCCAATCTCTTATCCGCTTCGTGTGGACGATGACAAACCGTGTTTTTATTTAAATAAGCCCTTCCTATTCCCCCGATAGAGTCTACACGTGAAATATTGTTTTTCTGTCTCGCAACCGCTATTTATCAATCTGTTTCGCTCTTTTACAGGAAAGTAAAGAAACTAAAATTTCCTTTTAGTATACTGACATGAATATTACTCCGATAATGTTAAAATATGACGAAAACTAGCGTCCGGACTGACATTGGGAACTATTTGGAGCAGCCGTGAGACCCTGGTTCTTATAAGTTCTTACCTAAGTGCCTTTTAACACTTTCGAGTACTTACTTTTAATCCTTTGGTATTTTTAGTTTTATTTTTAAGGTGTTTTTTTATTTGTATGTCACTTCATGGCAAAAAATACAAATAAAAAAAGTGTGTTTACTTGTGTACGCACATAACAAGTTATAATTCTTTACCATAACTATACAATACACCAGAAATAAAACAAAATGGCACGACAAATATTTTACAATGTATATAAATTATACATACCGACAGACAGTTACTCTAAATCTTTAAATACGCTTAAAACAGTACCTATATTAAGAACTTTTACAACTAATATTTAAAAAAAACCAGAAAAATTATCTATTTATCACCGTTGTATAGACGATTGAATTAATAAAAAGTTTAGCAACAAACTTCAGACTGTTGCTCTTATCTGTTTAGCAACTAAATTCAGACTGTCGCTTTTATCTGTCCATGTGCGCGCGCACCGTAAAAATTCACTCTCATCATTTTTTCCAATCGTGCCAAATGAAGTGTAACTTCAATAAAGAAAGATAGTTGTAAGGAGATCCAGCAATACATGGATACAGACGTTTTATGTGTTTCAAAATATTCATTGATAAGTCCCATATATAGAAAGGTAGGAAGAGGAATTGGAGGTAGTGTGCAATTTTATTTTAGACCCCTTCATGGAATAAAAAAAATGTAATATAATAGTCAAAGTGTAATGTTGATATTATATTGTTAATTTTAAGCTTGTTTATTGAATTATGGGAAATTGTAAAAATATGACTAAGAGATATTTTTAAAAAGAGCCGACTGAGTTTTTTCCGGAAAGTTTTTCTCAGATCATATTGGCCTTTGGAACTTAGCCGGTGAATGACAAGGAATTACTCTTTTTCTTTTCTTTTTACTCTTTGTTATCAGTTTGTAAAGGGGAAATGAGACATTCTACTGATATACTTTTTACATTAGTTTATTACATTTAGTTTTATCTTAGTGATATTCTTGACTTTACATATATTTTTTATTTTGTTTGACATGTATATCAATTGTTATTCACTTTAATTTATTTTGTTTGTGTTTGACGTGTCATAAGAGGTGCCTGTCACCCTAAATGAATAAATGAGTTTCTGATTCTGATTCTGAATATAGACATGAAGTTACGTTAGTTATAAAACAAACTAGTGTCAGTTCGTATTTTCACACCGTTTTGGTGACACGATAACCTACATAGCGGTGTAAAGGTGAGACTGGCGATCCTACGTCGGTACAGTCCAAATGGCGCGGTCGCATTCTAAAATGAATGTCGAATGGAGCGTCTGCTCATGAATGTCGAAAGTCTATGGTACCCAACGATGGTATTTAAAACGTGGATTTTAAAATAGTTTTGCATAACACACTGCAAAATGGCAAGTCTTTTTGAAGACTGGATTAACATAAAAGCATGAAATTAGCAACGATTTAGCCGTGAGGCAATTTTTTTATTTTATAAAACTAGCAAAAAGGGCTTGCAGTTCACATATTTAATAAATATACGTCCACCTGCTGGGCACGAGTCTTTTCCCTCTTTTGGGGGGAGGCCTGGAGCTTACTCCACCATGCAGCTTCAATGCGGATTGGTGGAGATACGGGTTAGTGGCCAACTCGCTGTCGGATGTTTTCAAGCCGCTCATAAGGCCTCCGACAAGGTTTAACGACTGCTATCTATCGATAGCAACCAGGACCGACGGCTTAACGTGCCCTCACCAAAGCACGGAAACGCGCATTTTAATTTGCTACTAGCGGTCACTCACCACACACCCGACCGCGCCCGTAATGCTTAACCGAGGAGATCGCTTTTAATCTACACCAGCCGCGGGGACATCCGCACTCCACAGTTCATATAGATTGTAAATAAATTATGTACAGTTTTATTTTTCACTAGCTGTGCCTGCGATTTTGTCCGCGTGAGAATTTATGATTGTTCAGTATCTACCCGGTCGAAGTCGTGGGCGCAGCTAGTATAAAAGTAGCCTAAGTTACTCCTTATTACATAAGCTATCTGCCAGTGAAAGTCCCGCCGTCGAAATCGGTCCAGCCGTTCCCGAGATTAGTCCCAACATACAGACAGACAGACAAACAAAAATAGTAAAATATGTTGTTTTGGTATATGTATCGTGTATACATACATATGCATTTAGTAAAAAGCGGTTATTTTTGTATTACGAATAGGCACTCCAATTTTATTTATTTGTATAGATGTATAGATGAAGTGGCAAACAAGCACAGTTCACATTGATGGTAAGTCATTTGAACATGTTGATAAGAACTAGAGATTTCAAATGCAGATGTGTTGCCACTCTGTGCCGGATATTACAGGGTCGTATTACCATCTGGCCGGAACGGCTAGCGCTGAACGTTACCATTTAGCGGGAAGTGGATTAGGTAATGCGGTGTCGTCTACGTCCGCGCACGGGCTTCTTCAGTGGTGCTCTACAACCCATAAAAAGAAAATAGATTGTAACAAAAGTATTAGTAGTATCTGTCAGTAAATCTGTATTCAAAGTGGCTGCAATTTGACTGCCTCGTTGGCTCAGTGGTCGCGATCGCGATGGTGAAGCCTGAGTTCAATCCCCAGGCCGGGAAAATCTTTTATTGGGTTTTTTCTGTGAGAAAATTTCCAGTAGTAGCCCGGAGTCTGGTCGTGCCTCAGAGAGCACGTAAAGCCGTCGGTCTTGCGCCCGATCTCTCTCCGGTCGCGTCGGATTGTCGTGCCATCGGCGTAGAAGGAATAGAGAGTGCACCTGTGTTTGCGCATACACTTGTGCACTATAATATCTCCCGCGCAATTGGCTAGTCTCCGTTGAGATTGGCCGCCGTGACCGAAATTCGGTATGGAGGACATTATTATTAATATTCGAAGTGGTCGAAAATTGTATCCAGTAAACAATAAAACACAAGATAACTCAGTAGCACAAGTTAAACTGGATCAACTTACAGCACGATCCGCCAAACTGAAAACAGTAATTTGCAACGTTCAGACTGTTTGTTTGCACAAATATTGCGGTTAAGCATTTAACATTCTCACTCCATTTGGCTTACAATTCGACAACGTTAAACTTGAAGACTCGGACAAGTAGGAAGCGGGGGATGATATGAATTATGTATTTTTTTTACTTGGCTGACTTTCGTACATTGAGGTTTTGTGACGTCACTGCGCTGTTTATTTGGCTACTGTTTAAATATTCATATTATTGGCCAGTCGAGTGTGTAATGGGAGTTTGCGTAAATAACTAGAAATTATTAGGGCATAATACTGTTATCATTAATTTCGCTCCAATGTCACTAAATGAAGACTTTTAGAAATGGTCGCAGGACGGTGCGCTCTAGACCTTGTGTATCAGTATTTTAATGTAAGACTTTACTGATGGTAGAGCTCCAGTGACGGAACCCGCGGGCGTAGGCACCACCGCATTACCTAACATACTTGCCGCTAAATGGTAGTGTTCCGCACTATCGTGTTCCGGTCAGGTGGTAATGTACAACCCTGTAATTTCCGACACAGAGGCATAACACCTTAGGCCTCAGGAGTGATAACGCATCTACATTTTGAACTTGGTCTTTGTGTCATCAATTAACATCCAAAATAATAACAGGCAAAATCCGTAAGAGGGTAATATACTTTACTACAACTGAAGTACAGTTGTCAGGAAATCTACGTGTACCGTTCAAAATCATGTCCAAACATTCGTCGTAAATAGTCCAAACAAGATAACAGAGTAACACAAGTTAAACTGGATCAGCTTACAGCACGATCCGCCAAACTGTAAACAATATTTTGCAACGTTCAGACTGTTTGTTTGAACAAATATTGTGGTATTTGCTGTTTGTTAAATATTTAACACTTTCATCTCATTTGGTGTAAAACAAAGTTAAACTTAAGAGGAGCCACTCGGACATGTAGGAAGCGGGGGATGAAATGAATTATGTATATTTTTTTACTTGGAAGACTTTCGTACATTGAGGTTTCTTGACGTCACGACTGTGTTTATTTGGATATAGTTAAAATATTCATGATTTTGGTCAGTCAAGTGTGTTAATGTGAATTTGCGTATATTATAAGTAGAAAGCATTACGGTATAATGCTTATCATTGAAAATAAAGTGAACCGATTGTGAAAATATTTCATCGTTATGTGCACCAAATATAATTGTAGCGTCCACTACATTAAGGCGCCAAGTAGTGGACAGAGATGAAACCTCACAGTACAAGTCTAGTACGGTAGATGGCGGGTAATCGAATTATATCGCACATACGAAGATTTCTCAAGAGTTGCGATATATACAACTTCCCAACGTCAATCGTTGGGCCGCGGCCCGCCAGGCGCTATCATCTCGCCTGGTCGGAGGATCCTCCCTTTTCGTCGGAGGATCACTTACACCCGTTCCTCCACATAATGATATTTTAATATCAACGTAATGTTTGGGGGACCGAAGATCAAAAGGAACTGAACTTTTATAGGATCTCTCGAGTGTCTGTCTGTCTATCAAATCCAATTTGCTTACAAAGTACTGGGCCGTACGAGTTGAAATATAATATACAGTACTCAACAATTAATATTGCACATTGAGCCTGCGAAAGAGACGATCGGCTCGTTTCGACTTCGTAGAGCGTTATATCTGTTGTAAACTGCTTACGTAAGTACTGACAGTCCGGTATTGGTCAAAACTTGATCAAAATGGTGGACAAACGTCAAAGAGGTACGGTGCGAAAGAGATAACGCTCTACAGACCCGAAATAAACCAAACTCTCCTTCCTAGGCTCGATGTGCAATATTTATTGTTGAGCACTGTTCCTATTTTATAAACTAACTATAAATGAAACTAATCATGAAGGAGTAATGTTAATACATATATGCATTTCAAACATGAGGGCCACTTTTGGGCGATTACTTAAAAATGACAAAAAAGTGTCGTAAAGTGCATTGAGCGAAATATGATATAAAAGGTCTCATTGTGACGATACCTATTACCTACGATTTTTTTTAAACATACTTTTAATTTTGAAGTTATTTAAGAAAAAAGGCGCATTGGCTCAGTGGTTTCGGAGATAAAGAAGGACCTTCATTTCCGAAAATACTTTCTATTAATATTAGTAATAAGTTCTTTACCTAGATCACAGGATTATATTGCATTCACGGTAACATTTAACAACAAAGACACAAAAACTTAGACTACAGGAGTGGCAACGCATGTACATTGAAAACTAATTTTTCATGGTATATATACACAAGTGTTTATATGCTCCAGTGTTACTTACCATAAACTGTATACTTGTATGCCACTTCATGACATGAAAAAAAACAGTACAGAAACCTATGCACGCGACACCAACTCGCCCTTGGACGGTCTCATGTAATACGATGCACGGACTTTTCAAGTCCCAAACTTAATTTCAACGTGAACCTACCACCACCCGTAACTCCCATAGAAAGACAATGCCTCACTCCAAGGTCGGCCATCGTTTGATAACAGCTCTGTAATTGCTTCCACCTGGTAGTCTTGGTGCGTCTTTAATTAAAATTTTCAAAGCACTTTCAGTACCTTTTCGGCTTCTATTGTTAACGGTACATTTATTATTGACGTACAAAAATTACTTTCAATTTACGGCGCGGGTTAATTAAGTTGGGGTAATACAGGAAACGTGTATTATATTTTGTTATTCCACTGCGCCTGGAAAGAATGGTTAATGGGTAGGTCACCGGCGTTACCATCTATTTGTATAATTTATGCTCGAATCACATCTGTATGTACGTGTTCGTTAAAAAGTAAAAAAAAAGTACGCAGTTCGTTTTTGTTTATGTAGACTTATGAAATCGGAGTATTTATTATTTGATGTTCCAGAAACTTCACGTTTTGAACTTAAATTGTATTTCATTATGACTTTAGTAGGTAGTTAGTTTATTCATGGGGTTATTATTCTACTTCAAAAAAGAAGGAGGCTCTTCACCGCTTACTCGTCAGTAAAGTATTTCTGATACATTAAAATATCTTTTTTTTTAATGTAATGGAAGTGGCACACAAGCCTGCAGTTCACATTGATGTTAAGTGATGACTGCAGCCTATAAACACTTACACAAAAACCAAGGTCAAAATGCAGATGCGTTACCACTCCTGAGGCCTAAGGTGTTACGCCTCTGTGCCGGAAATTACAGGGCCGTAACTCTTACTCTTGTATTGAAATATTTTTCTGATTTCTCGATGCCCGTTTTTCGATTTCGAGATAATACGAATAGAATCTTTAATATTAATGGAGTCACACATTCAATAGCAGTTCGAGTGATCATGAAGACACGTGGAGTGGGTTTTAATAAAAATGGTAATATTACACTCGTCCTCGTATGTGCTGTGTTTTGTATTGTCTGTTACGCGAAATTTTCGCGTGAGAAAAAATAAAAAGATTGGTTATGACACTGAAATAAGACGATTATTTAATTAGTTACGGTCATAATTTTGTTTTTTTTTTTAATGAACATTGTTTAAAATCATTTCCTGCGTAATTTTGAAATTAAAATTAAAGAATTTTTTATTTAAGCTTGTCAAAAAAATTTAGGATGTTTAAATTTTATAATTATGCATAGCTCACATAAAAAAAACTAACTCATACATATATTTTCTGTTTGGAAAATCATTCTACAGATCGTGCGACCAATACTCTTTTATGAATTAATGAAATATTTTAATATTTATTTATTTAATATGATGACATAATTGAACGAAGATGGATCTCTAGGTAGCTTATAACCCGACAATGCAAAAGTGTCCTTGTAGACCATTTTGAAATAAATGATTTGAATTTTGAATTTTGATGTCCTTTTGTTTTAATTAATTATGTAACATACAAATTTATGTTAGAAGAGAATGTCGCAACTTTCATGACGTTGATTCAAATATTTGATCCAAAGAATCTTATTTCGAATATTAAAAAAAACTTTATACGAATCAACGAATCAACCGCAGGCAACAAAGTTGTTAATAATTTGAAGACTGTCACGTTGACGTAAATTTCAAATTAATTCTTGGTTACGGCGCAGTGCTATTTTTATTTTTGTAATTTTTTTATTTCATCCTTGACACTCATTCAGTTAATAACCTTCATAGTATGTTTTCAAATGAAATAATTGAACTTAGATATATTTCTTTTCCTGCGATTGGAAAAAAATATGGCAGGGAATTTTTACGATGCGCGCTAAACAGATAAAAGCAACAGTCTGAAGCTAGTTGCTTTCTTTTCGTTTTGCTTTATTTCTGTTCTTAGGTGCGGATATTTTTTATTTTTTTTGTAACGGAAGTGACTAACAAGCATGCAGTTCACATTGATGTTAAGTGATGACTGCAGCCTATAGACACCCACACAACGGCCAAGGTCAAAATGCAGATGCGTTACTACTCCTGAGGCCTAAGGTGTTATGCCTCTGAGCCGGAAATTACAGGGCCGTATATTACCACCTGACCGGAACACGATAGTGCTGAACACTACCATTTAGCGGCAAGTATATTAGGTAATGCGGTGGTGCCTACGCCCGCGAGTTCCGTCAATGGAGCTCTACCACCAGTAAGGTAGTAGTACAATACACACACTGTTCTTTTGTCTTTTTGTATTGCTGGATTTACCGATCCAAAAGTCCGATTACACCAAATCTCAACAATAAATATAACGTGTAAAGCCATTTTTGGGCAGTCGTCAAGTAGGGATTACCTGTTATGGCTCACGCGGCGAACGTGCTCCGCTCCCTGTCAGAAACCAGAAAAGGTGGCGCATATGTGACATTTCTCATTTTGTACCCAGGATTACCAACGGGACCGCGACCCATGGGCGAAGCGAACATTTTGTTATTCAGAATGAGTGGCGCGGTAATATTTTGTACCTTTGTGAGATTTTATAAAGTACTTAGTCGGGCAAAGATTTAACGGGACGTGATCTGTGTGAATATACTTTAGTCTATATACATTACACAAAAGCGAAAGGTCGCTATATCAAAAACTAGCTGTTGCCCGAGGCTTCGCTCGCGTGGATGTCGTTTTATACGTTGACCAAATAGGTCGAGTACTGTCCGAGGGAGGGGCTCAAGAGTCTTAGGAATCGGTGTGTGTGTATGAAAAGAATAAACACATACAAAAAACATAAAACTGTCTCAGTAGTTTTTTTACCGACTTCGAAAAAAAGAGGATGTTATCAATTCGTCGGAACCTTTTTTTAAGTAAGAAAAATGAATTATGTGGTGTCATGACGATAAATGAGGACTGCAGTCGATTTATACAAAAACTTGAGGTTAAAATGATGATGTGATGTTGCCTTGTGAGGTTTGAGTTGTTTTACCTCTGTGATAGAAACTGAGCGGCCACACATCATCTATCCGGAACACGGGGGGTGGTCTGGAGCTTACTCCACCACGCTGCTCCCATGCGGATTGGTGGAGATACGGGTTAGTGGCCAACCCGCTGTCGGATATTTTCAAACCCATAAAGCCTCCGAGAAGGTTTAACGACTGCTATCTATCGATAGCAACCGGGACCGACGGCTTAACGTGCCCCCCGAAGCACGGAAACGCGCATTTTTAATTTGCCGACCGCACCCGTAATGCTTAACCGCGTAGATCGCTTATGATCTACACCAGCCGTGGGGCCATGCGCGTTTCAGAGTAAATAATACTTAAAAATTAAGATGTGAATAACATTATGGATCGTTTCAAATAAACTTGAGCATATTTTGCGCTTATTCATACAATCCTTAACGCGGGCAATCTCCGGGATCCCCCGGTGGAGTTATTTCACGCATGCGAAATACGTAATTAACTTATATTAACGCGAGATCGACTCACGGGGGTTGCCTGATTATCTTTTCGCGTTTCTAGGATCATGTTACGCATTCGTATTAAAAACGATCAGCAAATCTTTGGAATGTTTTACAACGTATTAAATGTTGTTCCTTCTGAAGTCTTATTTTAATAATCCGTAAAAAAAAAATGTAATTTTAAAATTTTGCGTGGTGCCACAAAATTGTAATGAAATCATTGGGGGAATTAAATTGCGTGTTAATAAACATTCTACTTAAACAGCCTACAGCTATTACAGAAAAAAATATGTAAAGACAAACAAAGGAAGACGTATAAATATGATTGATCCTCCCAAATAAACTTGAGCATATTCTGCGCTTATTCATCCGTTCCGTAACGCGAGCAATCTCCGGGATCACCCGATAGTTATTTCACGCATGCGAAATACGTAATTAGTTTATATTAACGCGAGATCGATCTACGGGGGTTGCGTGATTATCTCTTGTGTTTCCAGGATTATGTTGCGTATAAAATACGATCAGCAAATCATAGGAATATTTCACAACAATTTTGAACTACTAGTATGGAGATGGCCTGATCCTTATCGGTGGACATAGTCCTTTTATTGCCAATGCCATGCGCAAGCGTTCACCAATAAAGAATAAAAAGTGCTCTAATTAATCGTCCTCTTAATTTGTTTAGACATTGATACAGTACACTTATACGAAAGCCCGGTTATTAAGAGTAAAAATCATGTCTCAGATGTAACAAGTAAACTTTACAATCTTACTCATCATTTTACTGGTGGTAGAGCTCTGGTGACGGAGCTCGCGGGCGTAGGCACCACCGCATTACCTAATCTATCTGCCGCTAAATGGTAGTGCTCAGCACTACCGTGTTCTGGGAAGATGGTAATGTATGATGGCCCTGTTATAACTATCACAGAGAAGAAATATTTTAGGTCTCAGGGGTGGCAATGCATCTGCATTTGGAACTCCGGTTTTTGGGTAGACGTCTATAGGCTGCAGTCGTCACTTAACATCAATGTAAACTGCATGCTTGTTTGCCACTTCCATTACATAAAATAATAAACACGAATAAGTACCTACTAAACTATAAATTGTTGACCAAACTATTAATATAACACAAATTAATACCGACATACGAGTTATCTTCGGAATGTCGCGCCTTAGTTCACGCGAGCGAAATGCGTAATTAACTAAAATTAACATTCGTCGAGATCGGGTTTATTGTGTGCCGGATACCTCATTTAACATCTGCGTTTCTGGAGAAGTGGAGCGCAAGGAGGCAAGTGAATATTAAAGTTTATCAGCGGCAAATGAGCTTCGGCTTCAGAAGTAGCAACGCATCTGAGGAAATCTTTGTTTAAATATGCTTGGTGATACACTGAAATATTTCAGTTGCCTCTTTCACATCTAAATCTAATAATATAATATTATAAGGAGGTAATATTTTTTTGTTTGTTTGTTTGTTTTGAATAGGCTCAATAACTACTGGACCAATTTTAAAATTCTTTCACTATTCGAAAGCTACAAATACTAAAAATAGGGTTCCGTAAGATATTTGGGGTTTTCAGACACAAGGTGTAAAAAATCAACCAGAAAAGTTACTTATTTTGCGTACGCTGCCTAAACTATAAAATATATCGTCACTATTCGAAAGCTTCATTATCCACGGGTAACAAAGGCTATATTTTATTTTGGAAAAAATAGGGTTCCGTAAGATATTTGGGTTCAGACACAAGGTGTAAAAAATCAACCAGAAAAGTTTCTTATTTTGCGTATGCTGCCTAAACTATAAAAGATATCGAGGAAGACTTTAGGCTATATATAATCATCACGCTAAGACGAATAGGAGAGGGTAGGCAACATTGCACCGCGCGAAGCCGGGGCAATGTTGCCAACTTTCTTCAACGTTCTCCAACTTTAACAAATTTGTTTAAGTTAGAGAAGGATGTAAATTTTACAAAAATATAATAAACACATTCACACAATCGAATATAAAAGTGTGACTAAAAATCTCATATATTAGGCATTTTACTGGTGGCAGAGCTCCAGTGACGGAGCTCGCTGGCATAGGCACCACCGCATTACCTACTATACTTGCCGCTAAATGGTAGTGTTGAGCACTATCGTGTTCCGCTCAGGTGGTAATGTACGGCCCGGTAATTTCCGGCACAGAGGCATAACACCTTAGGCCTCAGGAGTGGTAACGCATCTGCATTTTGACCTTGGTCTTTGTGTTAGTGTCTATAGGCTGCAGTCATCACTTAACATCAATGTAAACTGCATGCTTGTTTGCCACTTCCATTACATAAAAAAATGTTAGTAAATAACAAGACATAGTTTTCAAAATGAAATCGTGTGGTACAGTCACACAGCAAAGTGTACTTTGATTCGAGTTCAATCAACCACAGCCAGTAAGACACGTTTCGATTCGAGCGTACAATCTACACGGAGGCCCGCGCACCGTTTACGCGAGATTGGCTGAAATAATAAATTTCTCTTACGATTTCGCTGAGGAAATGATATTTAGGTAGCACGTCTTATGGTATAACTCAATTCGCGGAGCGGCATCAATACACCAGCTCAGCCTTTGTGCCTCCAATTGGATAAGGCCCTTGTGTATTACGCAGTGCGCGGACTGATGCTAATTTATTGAATTTTTTTCACTCCATCACTTTCTTTCCTCTTTCCTCGTTTCTTTGTATGAGTAGGTTTTTTGTTCCTGTTTCTTGGCGGACATAATGCATCTACGTGTTATCGTATTAAGTAGGTTATATGATATGTTCTTAGGTTTTCGCGAGCTACACTATTTTTACGGATTTATCTCGCGTATAATAAACTAAAATGATTTTTAAAATCAACCCGACGTTTCGGTCGCTTTTCAGCTTCCGTGGTCCCGGGCAGACTGAGGTGACATTTGTCTGACAGAAGTTTGAAAAAATTATATGTAGCTACCTCCATCGATTTCGTAAACGCCTTGCGTAGCGTTCAGGATTAACACAATAATTACTTATGGTATCTTGAGGTCTTGCAGACTGCTGCGGCTGGGATTTAATCTTGCTAAGTATGGGATCCCATGATGTTGATAATCGCCATCCATCTTCTCTATTGAAATTTGGGTTTTTTTTAATTTCAATAGCCTCGCGTACCATTCGTGGAATGGGTTTGTGTTCTCTAGCGAGTATTTGAATTTTATCAAACCGGATGTAATGGTTCGGCTTATCCGCTATGTGTTCACAGACTGCAGACCTCCCTGTTCTTCGGTTTTTGACATCAGCAATGTGCTCTTTAACGCGGGTGGATACAGCTCTCTTATTATATATATTGGTCAAACGAAGAGAGCTGTATCCACCCGCGTTAAAGAGCACATTGCTGATGTCAAAAACCGAAGAACAGGGAGGTCTGCAGTCTGTGAACACATAGCGGATAAGCCGAACCATTACATCCGGTTTGATAAAATTCAAATACTCGCTAGAGAACACAAACCCATTCCACGAATGGTACGCGAGGCTATTGAAATTAAAAAACACCCAAATTTCAATAGAGAAGATGGATGGCGATTATCAACATCATGGGATCCCATACTTAGCAAGATTAAATCCCAGCCGCAGCAGTCTGCAAGACCTCAAGATACCATAAGTAATTATTGTGTTAATCCTGAACGCTACGCAAGGCGTTTACGAAATCGATGGAGGTAGCTACATATAATTTTTTCAAACTTCTGTCAGACAAATGTCACCTCAGTCTGCCCGGGACCACGGAAGCTGAAAAGCGACCGAAACGTCGGGTTGATTTTAAAAATCATTTTAGTTTATTATACGCGAGATAAATCCGTAAAAATAGTTTTATTTCAATAAGTAGGTTATGAGAAGCATTGGAAAAATAAATATTGAGTGAGTTGAAGTTGGCGAGGGTAGCCCAAAATGATGTGGGCTTTCGTCCAGCAGTGGACGTTTTTCGACAGAAATGGTGATGAGTTGAAGTTTCTTGCGAAGTATAAACTTTGCGGTATACATTTTATATACATAAGTATTTAGGTATCACTCACTGTTCACAAGTGGAGGAGAATTCTTCTGTTGGTGTAATCAGTCAACCGCAAAATAAATAAAAGTGCTTATGTTAGCAGCAGTTAGTGGCGTTGGTGGCGTTGGTGACATTGATGGTGGTGTTGGTGGCGTTTGTGGAGTTGGTGATATTGGTGGCGTTGGTGGTGGTGGTGGTGGAGTTAGTGACGTAGATGGCATTGGTGGCGTTGGTGACATTGGTGGTGGTGTTGGTGGCGTTGGTGGCGTTAGTGGCGTTGATGGCATTGATGGCGTTGGTGACATTGGTGGTGGTGTTGGTGGAGTTGGTTGCGTTGGTGGCGTTGGTGGCATTAGTGGCTTTGGTGACTTAAGTCTTATAACGTGTACAGATAAGTATTAATGTAAACCAGATTTTATAACCATAAGTGTTTTTGTATAATCCAATTTTAACCAAAAGTTATATCCAAAAAATGCTGCTCAAAGTCACTATTACACGCGAACGAGGTCGCGGGCACAACTAGTAATAAATAAAACATTTGGCATTTACAATGACATTCATACATGAATGTATTTAAAACTAAACGAATACAGGATTGATTTATCTTATGCTTATTAACCATCGGATCCCAAACTAGACAGAGACTTTATTTTGGGCGCCCTGAGACCCAGTTTACAAAAACCATTAAGCGTCCAGCCTTGTACACATTCGCAAATAAACATAGTGTATGCTAAGTTCAATGCATTCTAAAGATATCAATAATTCGTAAATCTCAAATAAATACAGTTAGAATTAAGACAACAAGACAATAACATAACAGATCTAGATTAGATCAGAAAAAAGGCAGTCCATCTTCTAATAGGTAAGTAAATGTAATAACGCGAGATGGGCTGCAACGTTCTGCTTTAAAATGTTTACTACATAGATTGTAGATACACATAATAATATCTCCCCTACAACGCACTAATTACACACCTACTTGAAATAAAACTATTTTTACGGATTTATCTCGCGTATATTAAACTAAAATGATTTTTAAAAAATCAACCCGACGTTACGGTCGCTTTTCAGCTTCCGTGGTCCCGGGCAGACTGAGGTGACATTTGTCTGACAGAAGTTTGAAAAATTATATGTAGCTACCTCCATCGATTTCGTAAACGCCTTGCGTAGCGTTCAGGATTAACACAATAATTACTTATGGTATCTTGAGGTCTTGCAGACTGCTGCGGCTGGGATTTAATCTTGCTAAGTATGGGATCCCATGATGTTGATAATCGCCATCCATCTTCTCTATTGAAATTTGGGTGTTTTTTAATTTCAATAGCCTCGCGTACCATTCGTGGAATGGGTTTGTTAACGCGGGTGGATACGGACTCTACCCGCGTTAAAGAGCACATTGCTGATGTCAAAAACCGAAGAACAGGGAGGTCTGCAGTCTGTGAACACATAGCAGATAAGCCAAACCATTACATCCGGTTTGATAAAATTCAAATACTCGCTAGAGAACACAAACCCATTCCACGAATGGTACGCGAGGCTATTGAAATTAAAAAACACCCAAATTTCAATAGAGAAGATGGATGGCGATTATCAACATCATGGGATCCCATACTTAGCAAGATTAAATCCCAGCCGCAGCAGTCTGCAAGACCTCAAGATACCATAAGTAATTATTGTGTTAATCCTGAACGCTACGCAAGGCGTTTACGAAATCGATGGAGGTAGCTACATATAATTTTTCAAACTTCTGTCAGACAAATGTCACCTCAGTCTGCCCGGGACCACGGAAGCTGAAAAGCGACCGAAACGTCGGGTTGATTTTAAAAATCATTTTAGTTTAATATACGCGAGATAAATCCGTAAAAATAGTTTTATTTCAATGAGTGTAGCTCGCGAAAACCTAAGAACATATCATACACACCTACTACCCGTCCAAACTTATACCAAGAACTGATATTCACCCAAACACTTTGTAATGTTATCGTGTTGTATGGAAATACATAGCCCGAGGTAACCCCGATAAGTGAACACATGCCTAAGAACGAAAGCATTATCAGAGATTTGCTCCTTCCCAGGAGGTTGCCACGTAAAAAATTGATAATGCAATGATGGCTACCATTTTTCTATTCGTGTTTTTTTGTATTCAATTTTTAACAAAATACACCCGTGTTGTGCTTCAACTTTTTTTATGTAATGAAAATGGTAAACAAGCGTGCAGTTCACATTGATTTTAAGTAATGACTGCCGCCTATAGACACCTTTTTTAACTGGTGGTAGAGCTCTAGTGACGAAGCTTGAGGGCGTACTGCACCACCGAATTACCTCTATCTTCCGCCAAATGGCAGTGTTCAGCACTATCGTGTTCCGGTTAGATGACAATGAATGGTCCAGTAATAACTATCAAAGAGACATAACAACTTAGGTCTCGGGGGTAGCAACGCATCTGCATTTTGACCTCTGGTTTTTATGTAGACGTCTCGTCGACGTTTTTGTGAGCTGTATGTTGTTTGCCACCTTTCTTACATAAAAAAGAATGGTGGTATTCCAGTGGCTCGGATTCGAGGGTGTAGGCACCACAGCATTACCTAATCCACTGTCGCGAAATTGTGTTGTTCATGACTATCTCTTCTTATTATCACTTCTGATCAGATTATATATGGTCCCGTTATATGCGACACATAATTTTTAATGTAATGGAAGTGGCAAACAAGCATGCAATTCACATTGATGTTAAGTGATGATGAAGCCTATAGACATTTACACAAAGTCAAAATGCAGATGCGTTACTCCTGAGGCCTAAGGTGTTATGCCGTACATTACCACCTGACCGTAACACGATAGTGCTGAACACTACCATTTAGCGGCAAATATATTAGGTAATGCGGTGGTGCCTACGCCCACGAGCTTCGTCACGGGAGCTCTACGTAAAAATACATCAACACATATAAATACATCAACGCAACGCATGCTTTATTTTTGCAGGCAACTCATACTTAATCTGTTTTTTTTACTCACGCCATTTTTCAATTCTAATATACCCAAATGTGATAAAGGTGAAAATAGAAGCATTTCTCGTATGGTGACGGTAAAACGGGTTTTGTACATATTTGATTTTGAGATAAGAGTGATTTTAGAGGTTGGATATAGAAAATGGAGGGACGGGCTGAGTGCGTTGGTGTGTCGACAAACAAGCTTAACATTACCACATTACCTTCCATTTGCCCGACAACACCGTACAGGTGTGGTATATGATAAAAAACAATGGTATACTGAACATGAATATATTACGGAAATCATATTAAACAATAACAATGAATTTTTCGTGGCTATTTTTTCAGTGACGCTGGTAATTTAATAGCGTTTTTCTGAAGGATTATAAGTTGTGCTATAGCCCCCACTGACGATCAGTTAGACTGATCAGTCGGACTGACGTAAAACTAAAATTTGATCGTCAATGGCGAATCATAAATCCACAATTTTAACTGAAGACGCGCCCGGAATTTTTCCGTACATTTCATAATCCAACCAGTGTTGCCGACTTAGTGGATTTTCCACTAAAGTTGGTGGTTTCAATCGCCCATTATTTTGGTCGGCTAATAATATTACGCGTCAGATATTTTATTAGATGAAAAAAACTTTTTTTTATGATATGAAGTGGAATAACAAGCATACAGTTTACATTGACGGTACGTAAGCCTGTAGCCTATAAACAACAACACGAAACCAGAGATTTAAATGTAGATGCGTTGCCACTCCTGGGGTTTAAGGTATTATGACTCTGTGCCGGAAATTATGGTGCCGTACAACACGTATCAGTGCATATCAGTTCGTACTAATAAATAGCTTCATTTGGTTGACCGTTATATAACGGGTATTTGATTACGGTCGAATGGACCATGGACAGGACATGGAAGTGTCCATGGTCCATTTGAAAGCTATCAAAAAACGTCTACGTCCCAAAGGACCGTAGGGACGTGATTTTTGTACCTACTTCTTGTACCTTACGACGGCCTAACAAAACAAAGTAATATATTTTATATCACATTATACTAATATATTAAAGATAACTACTTAATACAAGTTGATGGATGTGGGAGTGCGTATGGGTGACTTAGTGGTGAACTGTCTGCTTTACGCAGATGATGCGGTAATTGTTAGCTCTACACCATCTGGGCTACAAGCACTAGTCACAGTCATGAAAGAGGATTGTATGGAGAAAGGCTTACAATTGAATGTGGATAAAACGAAAGTATTAGTATTTGAAAGAGATGAACAGAGAACAAATGCAAGGGTAGTAGTAGATGATGCAGTGTTAGAACAGGTTGATGAAATTGTATATCTTGGATGTGCTTTTAGCAAGGATGGTAGGTACACCACTGACATAGAAAGAAGAGTGCTTGCTGGGAATTGCGTGAATGGAGCGTTGGGTAAGCTGCTAGAATCTAAACATCTCAGCCAGCGGGCTCGACTAGCCGTACATAATGCTGTACTTACTCCAACGCTTTTATATGGAAGCGAGAGCTGGGTATGCAGGAAAGAGCATGAAAGTAAGTTGAACGCGGTCGAGATGAGATCTTTTCGCAAGATCTGCGGTGTATCACTCACCGATCGCGTTCGTAATGAAGATGTAAGAAAGAGACTTTGTGTGAATGATAGTATCGGTGTAAAAATGAAAAAAGGCATGCTCCGATGGTTCGGGCATATAGAAAGAATGTCGAATGAGCGAATGACTAAACAGATATACAATGCGAATGTGGATGGTTGCAGAGGCCCAGGAAGACCAAGGCTGACCTACCATGACCAAATAGGTCGAGTTCTGTCTGATGGTGGGGTCAAAAGTCTTAGGAATCGGCGTGCATGTATGAAGAGAATGATGAAGGTAGACGAGGCACGAGAGGTTTGTCAGAACCGGGATGTCTGGCGCTCTACACTCTCTGCCTACCCCGTTAGGGACCTGGCGTGAAGATACATACATACTTAATACAAGTAATATATATAACTATTTATTATATACATAAAAACGTAACGTAACTTCACGCCTGTAATCCCCAAAGGGGTAGGCAGAGGTAAATGCATGCATTCAAGCATACATGCAAACACCCACGATTCGCCGGTTACGTTTTTGGCCCATCAACAGGTGGCGAGACTGTTGCCCTCTCCGGGCACATTATCAAACTCCGGGATACTGGAAAACTTCCAGAAAATGGAAAAATCTCAACAGAACCAGAGATAAAGGATTTTAAACCATTATCTCTGATAGCCCCGACCCGGGAATCGAACCCAGGACCTCCAGCGTAGTAGTAGTGGTAATGTAGTGTTATATACATAATAAATAGTTTTGTATATTTATATAATACATAACTATTTAGCCATTATATTACCTACTTACCTACATGATTGTATTACGCATGCCTAGTCTAAATTAATTTGATTTTGTAGGTAGGTAATTAATGTTATAAATAATATGTTGATGACACTGACGCGCGATAAAACTCGAACGAGTTTATGTTGCGTCTTACTGTTATTGTATTCACCTAATTATTGTATGTTTGTAAATAAAAAAAAAAAAAAAATATATTATATTCTATCAAACTAATATATTATACCAAACTAATATATTATAGCCAAAAAATAGCATAACGCTGTAACGAGTTATCGATAAATAGCCGTTTAGTGGTTTTCTGGTGATTTTAAGGGGTGAATCTGGGGTAGAGCTAACATAACTGTTGCCAACACTGAATCAAACGGTCAAGGTCAGGCGTCAACTAAGGTAGGTACGGCTAATATCGTCCACGTTTTCAATTAATTTAATTTTAAAAAAATGTTGATTTTAATATTAGAATTGATTATTTCAAAAACAACATAAGTCACATTGAATTTACTTTGCAGGACAAACAAAACAGTTTTTATGTTAAACGAACATTGAAAACATGTATGTAGACATAATTTTGTTGTTTTCACAATAAAGGTGGACATTTATATTATGTTATTTTTACATTAATTCTGGAAAAAATGAGTCTAGCATTAATAAATGAAAATACGTATACATAGTAACCTGTTTATTTATCTCACTTTCCTTTTATATTTAAAAAAAAACACACAAAAATAGTGTTTACAACTCTTCAATCTCTTCTGTAACTGTAGTCGGTCAAGAATAAATAGTGTTATAAAAATCCATAAACTGTATGATGGTTCCAACTTTTTGATGTCAGTCCCTTTTTTCGGATTCCGTACCTTAAAGGTTATAGGGTCCCTATTACTAAGCCTCCGCTGTCTGTCTGTCTGTCTATCAGTCTGTCCGTCCGTCCGTCCGTCTGTCACTAGGCTACTGCCTAGTGACAGACGGAGTGTAGTAGGAGAGTCTCATTTTCACAAATTATGTATTTCCGTTGCCGCTTTACATAGAGCAGACACACAGATGCATGGGCCACCGGCCACAAAGGACCGGAGGGGAGTAGCCACATGGAGGCTTTGCAAGCCCAAATGGTCATACGCGTATAATAGAAACTAGTTGCAGCCAGACTGCTCATTAGATTAAATCTAGCTGTGCGGCTGAACTGACGTCCTGAATAATACCGATTTGCTCTGTTTCTTTGCTGTAAAAAGAAATCTGCCCCATCAAGTTTACAAAAAGATAGCGTTACCTTACAAATGTAAGTATATTTTAATCACAAAATTATTATTTTATTCTTGAAAACTTAAAAATACGATAATATCGCTCGTGTTGTTTTGGACTAATGTAAACAACACAGACTGATAGATGTACCATAGACTGACCCGAGTTTGTTGCCGAGAAGCCGCTGTCTCCGAGATGTTTAATTTTTATTTATTTATTTATTTCAGGCAACAAATGTAAGACTATAAGTAAAACAAAGGCCCATATAAATATATACCTTACAGACTAACATACATAATAATAACACTATGAACTAACACTACACGTGATTACGGCGACGTGATGCGCGGTTTTTCTGCATCTGTGTTTAAATGTGTGTGAAATTGCCACTCCTGAGGTCTAAGGTATTATGCCTGTGGGCCGGAAATCACAAGGCCGTACATTACCACATGACCGGAACACGATAGTGCTAAACACTACCATTTAGCGGCAAGTAGATTAGGTAATGCGGTGGTGCCTACGCCCGCGAGCTCCGTCACTGGAGCTCTGCCACCAGTTTAAAAAATTGTATTGTTCAGTATTGTTTTTTAAGTAACAGGCCATAGGTGTCTTGTTTTTGTACTATATTGACATAATTATAAATTATAACAAATCCTGATTCTGATTCCGATTAAAATATTTTTTTACTTTAAACAAATTAGCACCCCATAATTAATTTACAAGGATTTCCAAAAACCCGGCCCTCTATTAGAGACAATTACCTTACTTTTAGCATCAGTTCAATTTGACATTAGCTTCAGTTCGTGAATGGGGAAATCTAGTTGGCGTAAATCGTTTGTAGTGACGCCACAGTTTTATGCCAAAAGTTTTACGAAATATTGACCGTCAATGTGGGCTATTAGTCTTAAAAGTTGTCCAAAGCGATGGGCTATAATCAGCATGAACAAGACTGGTTAGCAGTGATGGAGCTCAAGGCGAAGGCAACACCACATTACCTAATTAATTTGTCGTTACATTTTTTAAAGTTGATTTTAATGTCATATACTTTTCATTTATATCACTATTATCTGTATTTTTCTCAAAATTTGGCCTAGAAGTTTCGAAAATAATGATTGGCGACCATATTCATCTTTCTTTTTTAACATTCTTTTAAAACAGTTTTTTATATTTATTAAATAGATACGTATCATACGTACAATGTAATTGGCAAAAATTTTTATAAATTTCATACCCTAAAATTGAAATTATTTATAGATAGGTTGGCTCCCCCTTTATTATAAGTTTTTTAACGTTACACGAGTGTTTGGGACACTATATAATAGGTTGGGGAAAAAGTCTTTTCGCATTATAGTATGTATGAACTTGTAATAAAATCTCTTTGGCTGTATAGTATAGTATTTGTACCTGGCTGGTTTTGGTATCATTGAAAGTTAAAATTTTAAAGAACATAATTCCAAATTCAAGTTAGGCAAATGTGTGATTTTCATTTGTTTTTCGTACTGTCAAGATGAGTGAATCTAATGAAGAAATTCGATACATTTTAAAATTTTACTACAAAAAAGGTAAAATGCAACGCAAGCAGCGAAAAAAATTTGCGATGTTTATGGACCTAGTGCAGTGTCTGTGAGAGTAGCAGATATTTGGTTTAAGCGTTTTCAATCCGGAAATTTTGATGTCAAAGATGCACCTTGCTCTGGTCGCCCTATTACGGATAAAATGGATGCCATTTTTGAAAAAGTGGAGCAAGATCGACGTATCAGTAGTTACGACGTAGCTGAAGAACTGAAAATTGATCACAAAACAGTTTTGGCGCATTTGAAAAAAGGTGGGTACAAAAAAAAGTTCGATATTTGGGTACCTCACGAGCTCACTGAAAGAAACCTAATGAACCGTGTACTCATTTGTGATTCTTTATTACGACGTAATGAAACCGAATCATTTTTTAAGAAGCTGATAACTGGTGATGAAAAGTGGATCACGTACGACAAGAACGTGCGAAAAAGGTCGTGGTCAAAGGCCGGTCAGGCTTCACAGACTGTGGCGAAACCCGGGTTAACTCGCAATAAGGTGATGTTGTGTGTGTGGTGGGAATGGAAGGGCATTATTCATTATGAGCTATTACCACCAGGCAGGACTATTCTACTGCTGCGAACAACTGATGAGATTAAAGCAAGAAGTTGAGAGAAAGCGGCCGGAATTGATCAACAGAAGGGGTGTGGTGTTTCATGATGATAACGCTAGACCTCACACATCTATAGCCACTCAGCAAAAATTAAGAGAGTTTGGCTGGGAGGTGTTAATGCATCCGCCGTATAGTCCTGACCTTGCACCTTCAGATTTCCACCTGTTTCGGTCTCTTCAGAATTATTTATGCAATGTTAGGTTAACATCACGAGAGGACTGCCAAATCCACGTGTCGCGGTATTTTGATGAGAAGTCCCAAAATTTTTATAGCAATGGGATCATGTCCCTACTTACAAGATGGCAAAAGGTTATCGAACAAAATGGTACATACATACTTTAGTTAAATTTAAATAAACTATATTAAAAAATGTTTTGAATTATCTTAAAAAATCCGAAGAAACTTTTTCCCCAACCTTATATAATATATATATGTATATTTTGAAATCAACCAACCCATACATTAATTTTATATGTCATGAAAGTGGCGAACAAGCATGAAGCTCACATTGATGTTAAGTGACGACTGCAGCCTATAGACACCCACAGAAAAACCAGAGGTCAAAATGCAGATACGTTACCACTCCTGAGGTCTAAGGTGTTATGCCTCTGTGCCGGGAATTATAAGGCCATAGATTCTGATTCTGAGCAAATGGTTGTGGCAGACGGACAGTCAGCCGCACGAGTGATTTCATTAGAGTTCCGTTTTTTCCTTTTGACGTACGGAACCGTATAAAGTATGTAGTTACATATAAAGTCTATCCATTACAATAGCTTAAGAAGCTCTTGAAGCACCATTCTAATGGTGACCTCGAGGGGACGTTTGTTTTCGTGAGACAGATTTCCCAACAGTATTCAAGTTTTTACCTAGTTTGAAGAAAATAAAACGCGAGCGTAACACAAGCTTTTATGTTCGTTGAGGACACTTCCTTTCATTACCCTCGAGAGTCATCGACACTGCAGCTGAGGCGTACAATCGAGTGCTAAACGAAAAGGATATGACGCCAATTTGTTTTCATCTATTACACTCAAAGTACTTGAAATCAGGAAAAATACGACAAAAAATATGGAGAAATGAAAACAAATATCGGAATATTTTTTAATGTATAGATTTTCATTTTGCCCGTGTCAAGTGAAATTTATTATACTAGTGCTCAAACATTATGAAAAATATACCGAACACTTATCTCACTGGACATTTTCTATAATTATGGGGATTTTGAGTATCGTGGATATTAGATGCAGGCGCTGTTGGCCCGTGTTACTCTATGTTAGACGCTAATGAAGCGTATTCCATCGCCTAATTGGAGGTTTTGTTATGAGCTGTCAAAGGCGTAATCGTACTGTATGGTAACGTCTATATGTCTCAACCGGATCGCAAGATTTATGCCAAGGATTTGTCTTAATAAGGCGCGATTTGCATTGTTACATTTTTTTTGCAATAACATATGGGAGTGAATTTAGAAATCAAAGAATAAACGGTACGAAAAATTTGCTAAAGCTTTGTATTGTCTAATATGTTATTTACAAAAGATATTTATGTAGAATTTAGTTTTCATAAAATTACTTTATCCGAAATGAAAAATTAAATAATCCCTACTTAGTAGGGAAACTAATATCATAAATGTGGAAGTAACTCTGTCTGCCTGTCTGTCTGTCTTTTACCTTTTCACGTCCAAAAGATTGAACCGATTTTAATATCATTAATAATTGGTACATAGATAGAGTTGACTTTGAGAAATAACATAGGCTACTTTTTATACGACATCCACGCGGGCGAAGCCGCGGTTAACAACCCGCGGCTGGGGCTAGCATTATACAGTAGCAATGGCCTGCTAAGACTATAGAGGCAGTATTAAGAATAAAAATAGGTGTTATAAACAATTACGTCTGAATCTACTTTAATTAAACCTATATTGTTTGTAAGTATCGTGAAAGACAAAATGCACTTTCAACGTCTTTTTGTATCAGATAAACTTAACCACTATTGTGTACTGTATTACGTCGCTGGACTCGTGAGATAGCGCTAACTAGTAAAGACATTTTTGCACAAAACCCGATTGTACGCGACTGTATGTTGTTGAAATAGTGGAGTTAATTTAAAATGCTGGCTTAATTTTTATTTTAAAATACAAGTGATATTAAGAAGGAGTTTTATGGATTTAAATATGTAGTTTTATGTAATATTATTTTCCATGAAGACTATATGATGTATTTATTTAGGTAATATGTGTCTTATTTGCATTGCAGAAAACGAGATATTTGCATAGCGAAATTATTCTCACATTTTTCAGTTAGTTCAATTAACGTTAACGTTACTTCACGCCTGTATTTTATGAAGGGGTAAATTCAAGCATTCTAGCAGACACGCAAAAGCTACGATTCGCTAGTTACGAATTGTCACGATTTAATGATGGCGAGCCTATTAACATCTCTGGGCTGACCAGACTCTGAGTGTGACTCTGGAAAAAAAATCAAGCGTGGAAAATCCTAATTGCAATAACTCTTCAATCTAGGACCTCAGCTTGCCAGCAGTGATCTGATGCAACAATACAACGGAGGAAGTTTTTAAAATTTTAATGAGAAAATAATTAATGCCTGAGTGTATTTTTGTGAATATTGTTTGTGCAATACAAAATGCACTTTCAACGTCTTTTTTGTATCAGATAAACTTAACCACTATTGTGTACTGTATTGCGTCGCTGGACTCGTGAGATAGTGCTAACTAGTACGGTCGTAAGATATTTTTGCACAAAACCCGAAGAAATAGCGGAGTTAATTTAAAATGCTGGCTTAATTTTTATTTTAAAATGCAAGAAGAAGTTTTATGGATTTAAATAGTTTTAATATTATTTTCTATGAAGACTTGTTGATGCATTTAATGAATATACGACTTAATTGCATTGCTGCAAGCAAGACATTTGCATAGTAGAATATATCTGTAAAGCAAAGTAAAGCGCTCCTAAAAATGGTAGAGTATCCATGAAGCATAAATCCATGTACAGACGGAGTTTACCTATGCTAAGATGATTCACATTATATCCTCAAAGTCGTTTGTTTTCACCAAACCTATATCCCTACTTCCCTACTATATATTATATTTATATTATTTATATATTATGTTATATTTTATATTCATATTATAAATGCGAAAGGAACTCTGTCTGTCTGTCTGTTACCTTTTCACACCCAAACGACTGAACCGATTTTAATGAAATTTAGTACAGAGATAGAGTTGACTTTGACAAAGAACATATGCTACTTTTAAACGACATCCACGCGGGCGAAGCCGCGGGCAACAGTATCTATCATAAATCTAACTTTGAATATATAAAACGAATTTGTATAGCCCTGGTAACATTCACATAAAAAATACGTTGGTGCAAAGTATTCCACAGTTAAGTGTAGCTAATGTTATCATTATTGTTAAATTTAACAAAAACCATAACTTTAACAAACATTTTTGTGCAACCGAGTCCTTCTATAGGTATACTATTAGAAATTACACTTACTAGTTAGTACGCAACTAATTAAAAGCCAGCTACGCAAGCGTCGCATCACAATCTGTAGACAACCCTTCGCGTGAGAGACCCTTGATACAGTTCATACCCACTTGATCTCTAAAGAGCAACCTCCGAAGGACTCTTCCGTATCGAATCTACACGGCCGCGTTTCTTTTGAGTCACTTCTTTGACTGACGACTTATTATTGCTTTCCAATCGGTCTCGTATTAATTATTCACCATTGCTATTGGTTTTTTAGAAATGATTCAATCGGTCCGATGGTGTTGAAACGGGTGTTGTGTCAATTTTAATTTGATTTGCGATTTACCTTTCATTCATCTGATTTGAGTTTGGCGTTTGATTTAGCTGAGCTTTTTTGTAGCGTAACAAATATGTTACTTTTTAATGACTGTGAATTTTAAAATTGTTTTATATTATTTCGCATTAACACATGCTTGTGAAATATATTTTATTTTAAAGTAAAATGGAAAGAAAAAATTGACTAAATATATTTCACAAGCATGTGTTAATGCGAAATAATATAAAACAATTATTAAGGGTAAAAGCGACTTCTTTACGATATTCAATAAACTGAAAAGTCTATTATATCGGTTGCCTAACTAGCATAGTTGGTAATAGATGGCGCTACTGCTACCATAAAGCAATGCAATAGATGTGAAGGAAAGATTTGACAAATCGGGCAGGACTTCAGTAGCTCAACTGGAAGAGTGGCTGGACTAGATTCTCAGTAGGCCGCGAGTTCGAGTCTCGCCTGAAGTCAAATTTTTATTTCCACTTTACTTTAAAATAGAATTTTAAAAATGTTTATTCATAAAATGTTATTTTAACGTAATTTAATAATATTATCAATTTGCTGAATAATAGATTAAACGAATAGGTCTTTTTTATGTAATGGAAGTGGCAAACAAGCATGCAGGTCACATTGATGTTAAGTGATGACTACAGCCTGTAGACACCCACAAAAATACCAAGGTCAAAATGCAGATGCGTTACCACTCCTGAGGCCTCAGGTGTTATGCCTCTATGCCGGAAATTACGTACATCACCACCTGACCGAAACACGATAGTGCTGAACACTACCATTTAGTGGCAAGTATATTAGGTAATGCGGTGGTGCCTACGCCCGCGAGCTCTGTTACTGGAGCTCTACCTTACTCTCATATATTAATATTGAATTATACTACGCTCTTCAGTTCAGTAATTTTATTTTTATTTTTTTAGAGACAATGGGTAGTCAATAAACTAAAACTAAGGTAGGTAAGGTGATAAAATTGAAGAACTAAAATTAAAAGAAGAAAAGAAATTAATAAAATAAGGTGACAAAATTGATGAATTACAAGTAAGAACTATCTGGAAATTTAAAATAATATTATAAGGGGTAGATCGCCAAATCTTCCTATTATATAAATGTGATACCACATTCGGACACTGAGTCATTTCGTCATTACGTTAGTACTGGTTAGTTTAGTTACATTAGTTTTTATACTGGTGGTAGAGCTCCAGTGACGGAGCTCGTGGGCGTAGGCACCACCTAATATACCTGATATACTTACCGCTAAATGGTAGTGTTAGTGTTCCGGTCAGGTGGTAATGTACGGCCCTGTAATTTCCGGCACAGAGGCATAACACCTTAGGCCTCAGGAGTGGTAACGCATCTGCATTTTGACCTTGGTCATTGTGTGGGTGTCTATAGGCTGCAGTCATCACTTAACATCAATGTGAACTGCATGCTCGTTTGCCACTACCATTACATAAAAAAGTACGCTAAAAGAATGAACGACCAAGTTACCGTTGCCTCAATCGAAAAAAAAAAACAATTTAATCACATCGCATACAGCCATACTCTACGTAGTTACGCAGTACAATATGTTCAGCTGTCGTCTTTATTCGACAGCCCATGCATGAATGTTTCGGAAAAAGTTCGTTCGCTGACAGCTGGGTGGACATTTTGTTTTGTTTCGAATGCGACGGACGTCCGTTTTATTGAGTGATGTAAAATCTGATAAGCGCTATTTATTATTCCCGCTACAGCTGCCCGTAGTCTAGTAAGTGTCTGGAGCATTTGTATAGATGTTTGCTTTTCTTTATTTTTATTACTAGCTGAAAAAACATACAAATTTTCGCATTCACAATTTATAATATATTATTTGTGTGTTTTAAAAGCTACAAATGTATCTGTATACACAAAATGACACCACTATCTGATAATCTGATATGAACGAGAACTTGAAAAAGAGTTAAGCGTACGGCTGCAAACAAAGTTTACAGTATTTACCCACAATAGAGTCGGCGTCTGAAAACCTATGATATACATTTAGCTGTGGTAGTGAGTAAATTGTACTGAGTTCAAATTTGAAAACCTTTTCAAGACTATACTCATGACTAAAGCACTTTTACTAGTGTTAGAGCTCTAGTGACGAAGCTCGCGGGCGTAGGCACCACCGCATTACCTAATATACTTGCCGCTAAATGGTAGTATTAAAAAAAACTGGTGGTAGAGCTTCAACGCATCTGCATTTTGACCTTGGTCTTCGTGTGTGTCTATAGGCTGCAGTCATCACTTAACATCAATGTGAACTGTATGCCTGTTTGCCTCTACCAATACAAAAAAAAAGATGATCCTTTGCTATTGCAACGCCACCCCTTTTTGCCTTTTTAAATACATACACCGTAGTTCCTCTTTATTTCCATACTTCCTATGCATCACTGAATCACCCTATAAACGTAGTAGCTACAGTTTCGAACACTGAGCGAACATGTAATTTGGCCGCAGTAAGATCGTTCACAGATTGATGCGACCTCTGGGCCCCGATGCAGGACAGTGCAAGGGGACAAATGAGGCCCCCGGGACCTCATTTAGGCGGGGCACGAATAAAATGCACTTAACTTAATTGGATTTTTGGTTTAGACCTAATGTATATGGAAATTAGAATTACCATTGCTTTCTAATGTACGTTGTTAATGTGAAAAAGTTTACGTATATAATATACCTACCTGTATACTTTGACATTTTAGTAATTAATTATAACAAATTTTAATGTAATTGCGTTAATTATTATGTAATGAATGTTCATAAATAATGATCTACTAGAGAACTTGTTTGTAATTTTGCTTAGAACAATTTGTTTGTCTAAAACTCAGACTCAGGATCATAACTAAAGTGCAGTATAAAGATCTTTTTTTTTAACCGAGAAAGTTCACATGGATTGTAAGTGACGTCTGCAAAAACCGGAGGTCAATACGTAGATGCCTTGCCACCCCTGAGGATTCAGTTGTTTTAGCTCAGCGATAAATATTACGGGGCCAGACATTACCATCAAACCGGAACACGATAGTGCTGAATACTATCACTTTACGGCAGAAACATAAGGTATTATAATATATAATATATTATATCACAATATCGATAGTAACTAAGTCATGTGTTTATCTAACCTGAACACAATATTTTTATTTTTAAAGAAATGAAAGAAAAATTTGACTTCAGGCGAGGCTCGAACTCGCGACCTACTGGGAATCTAGTCCAGCCGCTCTTCCAATTGAGCTACTGAAGCCCTGCCCGAACACAATAACATCAATCACAACAAATCACAGTAATTCAGCAGGAGATATAGTGCATGTTACGATGGTGCTTACGTCAAGCACGCAAGTTGCTTCACTTAAGCTACTAAAATAAAAAAAATACAAAAATAATCGCTTACACTCACAGCCCCACAGTAGGTATAAACCTGAGTAGTGAGTGCTGTTGTACACAAACACCCAGACCCGAAACAGATATATGTAGGTCATACAAATATTTGTCCTGGTGCGGGGATCGAACCCGCGACCCTTCGAATCAAACGGTCGTCTCACACCGCTGGACTAACCGGGTCGTCAAATAAATACTTAATAACTACCCCATAATTATCAGTTATTGTTATTTAAGGTCTTTGTTATTGTATGTACATATTTATACCTGCCTACCGACGTAAATTAGGTTAGCATACTTACAAACCATAATGGTTTTCCAATGCTAGCATTAAGTGATATAATGTAAAATCTTTTGTTAATTTATACTATTGTAAAGGAAAAAAAAATAGACCTGCATAAATTATTTTTACTAAGTCCATTTAACCTGAGTTATAATAATAGCCTCTGGTGTCGCATCTGCCCTACTTAATAGTTCTTAATCTATGACAGATGATAAATTATGCCGCCATGATGCCTCATTAAATAAAGTGAATTTTAACATAAAAGTAATTTTCTACCCGTTTTTTTATATTCCTGGCATTTTTGTTTTGTTTTTATCGGAGTGTTTTTAAATAATTATCTACCTGACACCATGCTGAACTGGGTACCTTTTTGGCGCGGCCGTGTGACACAACTACTTATTACTCATGAAAATAGGTTATTATTATTTAATGTTTTTTGTAGCATTTTTTTAAATATTTTTATACGGTGCTTTTTTTTTTTTTTTTTTTTTTTGTTTTGTCTTTTTGCATTATGTGTAACTGTTTTTTTTATTTTTTTTATTATTATTATTATTTTTAACTATGTTCTGTTGTGTCTTGGGCCCTGCGCCGAATAAATGTTTTTCTTTCTTTCTTTCTTTCTTTCTTTAAAGACGTCTTCATCCACGATGTGATCTCTCATTGTGTGATTATTATGTAAAAGAGTGGTAAATTGACTTGAATGAACATTCTTTTTTTGACTTCTGCAGACTGTGACTGTGCAACCACGAGGAGTGTCTTGTTGAGTACTTTAGTACATATAGGTTTGAATTGAATTGAAATAGCTTGATCTAGTGACAATAATTGACAACCGTTGGGAGTTGCAGGATCAATCTAGTATCACACTATACATAATATCACACTATAGTACCAATGTTGATATATCGATTGAAACCCGATGACATGTCGTTATACATATTATATTGTTAAATTTTTTTGCGCTTTGGTCTCTTTATCTCTACAATAGTATCTTGGACAGACACTCAATTGACAGTCTAAAGTGACCGAAATACAAATAAAAATATTCATAAAATCCCAGCGACAAAGGACAGTTAGCTTCAATGATAGGAAGCGGGATTACACCTCGCCTCTCAACGCAAAACTGTTGTAATCACAAACAATTTCAAAGCGAAGAAGATTGCTGCGAATCGCAATATTGCTGTACCCGTGGTGTTCGTGACGAGCGCGAGCGGAGGAGTTTCGAAATACCTATGTTACTATAACGTACACAAAAGAAAAGAAATAATGTTATTCTGAAGCGCCCTGCCCAAAATCATTTTTTTAATTTTTTTATTTCTAAATTCTACTAAGTTACACGAAGATCTGAGAATCTCAGTGTAAGAATAAAAATAGGGGGAAAAAATAGAAATATTCAAATATAAGATTGAGTCAAGCCGCATGCTTTTTTTTTCATACAATTCAATATCTTTTATTTTTAAAGAAAAATGGAAAGAAAAATTTGACTTCAGGCGAGACTCGAACTCGCGACCTACTGGGAATCTAGTCCAGTCACTCTTCCAATTGAGCTACTGAAGCCCTGCCCGATTTGTCAAATAATAATCAATAGTTGGTAATAGATGGCGCTGCTGCTACCAAAAAGCAATGCAATAGATGTGAAGGAAAGATTTGTCAAATCGGGCAGGGCTTCAGTAGCTCAATTGGAAGAGCGGCTGGACTAGATTCCCAGTAGGTCGCGAGTTCGAGTCTCGCCTGAAGTCAAATTTTTCTTTCCATTTTTCTTTAAAAATAAAATATATTTCACAAGCATGTGTTAATGCGAAATAATATAAAACAATTCAATATCTTTGTTATACAATCGTAACGAATTTACCTACAAGAATGCCTGCATTTTCAATGATAACTAAAAGTGGATGGAACTGGAACGAAAGCATTTAATATTTTATTAGATCCAAACAGCGATATTATCAACGTGTCCTAAATATTTGTAAATCTTGACACTTCAATTACATCACCTTTATATCTGGTCCAGGGAAGTTCAACACATACGGTACATAGCAATATTATATTGCATTTTATGTCAAGTGCCAGGCATCAATAAAACACGCTTCCGCTACCGCCTGTACGCGGTACACCGACGACTTCGGAGATTTTTTTCAAGAGAAAATACAGATTGCGTTTTAACAAACGTATACAAGACATTATTGTGTTGATACCAAACAAACTTAGCTCTGCCGTGATACCCATTAACTGTAAATCATGGAAGGGGTGCTACAGCCCTTGTTTTTAAGTTAATGAAGATTGGATTGGATTGGCTCCCTTCAATATATTTGCCGTACGTTTTCCGATTAAATTCATTTAGTTGAAAAAAATGGGCGTATTTCATTTGACACGGGTGCTCTTTCCTTCGCAAATAAATCAGTTTAATGTATATCAAACTTCCTGAAGTAGGTGTGGCGTTACCAAATGATTTATTTTTGCTGTGTTATAGTAAGTTACAAAATTTGTAATAACTGATTATTTTTAAATGAATATATAGAACATAATTACCATAATTACCAAAATAAAATGTGCAAAAAGCTGTATCCAGAGGGCATCAGACAGATAAGAATAGCAGATGGCAAAACTTATACCTATTACAAAAAAGAAGTGTGATTTAGCCTTAATATTGGAAAGATTTCCGTAAATACTCGTATATACGCCGTACTTTTAATAAACAATTGAGAGCTTTAAAATATGGTAACAATATTAAATAAATTGTTCAATAAAACAATAATAACATAATTAGGATTGAACAACCCCCGTTTATGTGATTTCAGTTTTAAGCTCGCAAGTAGAAACTCGCAGCTAACGCTGCCGCTCCCGCCACCGCATGTAATGTACTCCACATCAACTTGCGAGCTAGAAATCTTTTCAAGTGAATAAAATACAGATACAGATTGATGAAATACAGATTGCGTTTTAACAAACAAGTATGCAAGGCGATATTTTTTGAAAGAACAGGCTTTGCTCTGCCGTGACTCTCATTAACAGTAAATCATGGAAGTTGATATTTGGGCTTTTTTTAATTTAACGGACAATTGCGATTCATTTACAATTTAGGAAAAAAATCTGCTATTCCCGAAAAAAGATTGCAACGAACCGTTTCCTTGGCTTCCGGGTATTTCCGGGTCCAGAGCGAATATTTCACCGTGTGCACTTCGAGAAGCGACTCTCAAGCTGTACCATTAAAACATCGCAACACGCAGTTTACACAAAATTGTCGGTACAAATGGATCGTGCGGCGTGCGCGCCGCCTAATACTTCATTGTCTAATGCGAAATCCCTTTGTGCATTCATTAGTATCGACTATCGACACAACCACTGTGGACGGTACACAAGCTAACGCAGTAAACTCAGCACGGTGGCGCACTCACAAGCAATTTGTTTGTCTCTATGTTAAAGATCAGTTTGGTTGGTGTTATAAAAGGCTTTTATACGACACGGTATTCAGGGACCGGCAGAAAAGGTGGGCGTGGCCTCGCGCCAGGTTGCCGCTTATTACACTATCCGGTTGACAGGGCCCAACTCAGAACAGGACAAATACAAGGGCCGCTCCGGTCGCCCTAATTAGAGCCCTAACTCCCTAAATGTTATTACACTATCCTGACCCTTGTCCGTACACAAATGCGTCGGTACAATCGGATCGTGCGCGCCGCTTAATACTTCATTGCCCAATGCGAAATTCCTTTGTGAATTAATTAGTATCGACACAACCGCCGTGGACGACACGGTACACAAGTTAACGCAGTAAACTTGGCACGGCGGCACATTTGCAAGCAATTATCGTGTTTGTGACATCAGCCTAGAGACCAGTTTGACCGGTTAATATGATTGGCGACCTACGGGACTGAGTAGGTAAACATTCATGTTTCGCTAGTTATCGGCTGAACAAATAGTCTTACTGATTTTCATTACGAGCTAGCTGTTTAAATTCCTGAGGATGATAGGTTTACTCAACGGATTAGAAACACAAAGGTGACTTATATTCGAGGTGGGTCAATATCATTAGGGTGCAGATTTTCAATTGAATAGTATTGAGTATTTAGTGATATTTTTTTCACTCAAAGACATATTTTCGATTGTTTATTTTCAGTGTCGGTACATACATTTAAAAGAAAATTCGCATGTAGTCTGTACACAAATGCGTCGGTCGGTACAATCGGATCGTGCGGTGTGCGCGCCGCTTAATACTTCATTGCCTAATGCGAAATCCCTTTGTGAATTAATTAGTATCGACACAACCGCCGTGGACGGTACACAAGCTAACGCAGTAAACTCGGCACAGCGGCGCATTCGCAAGCAATTATCGTGTTTGTACCATTAGCATAGATATCAGTTTGGCTTGTTGTTGTGATTGGCGACGGATGGGACTGGGTGGGTAAACATTGATGTTCTGCTAGTTATCGGCCGGACAAATAGTCTAATGGTTTTTATTGAACGCTAGCTGCAGATACGTATGGGAATGGGAGTGTTCTCTTGAGATAGTAAACGCTGAATACGGTGGCTCATAAAGATAAATTACGAAACGAAAGTTATGAATGAACTGAAAAACATTATTGAATCAATCAATCTTTTTCATTATTGACAGAACTCTGTTAGTAGTTAAATGAAAGGGATTACTGAACTAACACCAATTGTATCTAAAAGTATCACAAGAATACGTTAAGTTCAAGTAAATGGGTAGGTATATCAGCCCATCGAAATATAAGTATATATTTTAATGGCTAGCGAACGGCTTAGTATATAAATCTGATTAGAAAAACAAACTTAAGGCTTTCTACTTGATTGAAACACAATATCCAACCTCACTACTGTATCTCCATAGAAAAGTTAATTAATTGTAATTACCTCCAGCAATATGGTTACAAATATATCAAAAGCAATTTAAAGTGGCACCAACGCCGCATCTATATGACCAGAATGGCCACAAATCGCGGTCGGCTTTATCAAAACATCGAATGTGACCATAAACATGAAATAAACGCAATAAACATGATACATTTAACATTAAATGTATTTTATTACTCGTTTTGTTTGAACAATTTATCACCGTTAAGCGAATGCGCAATAAAATTAAAGTAAAAATATTTTATACAAATTAATATAATTACATTTCAATTATACAAATTAAGGCATAGAAATTTTATAGTATGTGTATGTGTAGGTATACAACGATTATTATTCTCTTAAATTTCATGAAACTGTCCTGAAACAAAAAAAATACCCAATATAAACAGAACTGAAAGCGTTATTTTCTCTGTTGCTAAAGGATACCCAAATCCCTGACACAACCAAATAAGGTTGATAATTTATAAATCTCTTTTTTTTTCTTGAAAAATTTTGCAACTTTGTTCAGACATTGTCATTTTTTATATTGCAATTTAATTCTTTTTCCTGTAAAAGTTTACATGCTGCGCGTTGACGTTCACAAAAAAAAACAACTATTATTTCTAAAATTAAAAAAAAAACAGCGTAAACATTACACAAAACAAACACAAAAACATGTCTCGCGCCAAATATAACGTTCCATTTCGCAACATCATCTTTTAAATTGAATATGAAATGCATTGAATGCAACATCAATACAAAACCATTTTACTTTGGAAATAGCAATTCAAGTTGTTTGTGTCGTACAACGCTCAAAATTGTGGGGTTCATACATATGATAAATACCTACTACATAATCCATTATTGAAAAATATTGAGCCATAAGCCGTTTTCGTATTATGCGCTTCGTGCTGAAATGCAATTTCTAGTCTTGGTCGTTTTTTAGCTCTCAAATTGGAGGTTTTTATTTATGATGGAAGAAAAGGCTTCTTCAAGTAAAACGACGTTTTACCAGTAACCTAATCAATGCTTACTCCATTATTAGCGAAATTATTAGACTAAGGATTGAACACGTTATTCAATTCAAATGTTGTACGTTTAGACTGTCAATAAAATAGTCAATTCGAATAAAAAATGAAGATACATAGTAAAATATTTATTCAAAATTTTCGTTCAAAAATTAACTCCCCAAACTACTTTTACCTCTTACTCTTGTTCTCGTACTCGTACTTTATACTGGTGGTGGTGTTCCAGTGTAGGGAGGGCGTAAGATAGATTAATATATCTGCCGCCAAATAGTAGTATTCAACACAGTATTCAACACAGTATTCATTACTGGTGGTAGAGCTCCAGTGACGGAGCTCGCGGGCGTAGGCACCACCGCATTACCTAATATACTTGCCGTTAAATGGTAGTGTTCAGCACTATCGTGTTTCGGTCAGGTGGTAATGTACGGCTCTGTAATTTCCGGCACAGAGGCATAACACCTAATGCCTCAGGAGTGGCAGCGCATTTGCATTTTGACCTCTGGCCATTGTGTGGGTGTCTATAGGCTGCAGTCATCACTTAACATCAATGTGAACTGCACGCTTGTTTGCCAATTATATTACATAAAAAAAAAAAAAAAAAACTGCCGTGTTCCGGTAAGATGGTAAAGTAAAGCCGCATTAACTATCAGAGACATAACAACTAAGGTCTCAACGTGGCAACGTATCTGCATTTTGACGTCTAGTTTTTGTGTCGATGTCCACAGGCTGCAGTCATCACTTACAAATTAAATAATTTGTCAAACATTTGACGGATACGAGCTATTTGTATGGGAAAATGAAATCGTTGTTTTAACAATGTCTTCATATTTTCACACCATTTAAACTTCCTTGGACTTTACGAATATTTCAAAACTAAAATTAGCTAAATCGGTCTAGCCGTTCACGAGTTTTAGTGAGACTAACAAACGTGATTTCATTCCTACTACGTATAGAGATTCTGATATGGCTGGCTGCTGTTTCCCTTTCCAAATTTACCTGACACTGACGTAAGTCGTAATAAATAAATATATGAATGTCATATAATTCAAAAGCATACTTTGTCTTTTGTTTTATTCTCACAACTAAACGCAAGTTCGAAAGAAGTTCTGTTTGCGACGGATCACTTCCCCAAACCGTTGTTTGTCGGTGCACAAGGGGCGAGCATGTTACATTGTAGTTCGGTTGATCTTTTATATGGTAATGTATCCGTTTCAGGGGACGCTGAGAATATTGACTTGTTTCTGTAGAATAGAGACAACATGACAAAAACAAAGGAATTGTAAATCTGAACTCTTTGTTGTTTATGATATACATTGAAATAGTTCGCGTGTCTATTAAGAAGTACGATTATATGTTTATCGAAGCTACAATAGACCGTTTGTCAATTAGTTTTAATTAAGGAGCTTTAGTTGTTTTAATTGAATGCCGATCTTTTAGATATTACAAGTATAAATAAAAAATGTGTGTGTATTGCTCTAATGTATCAAAAATTTTAAATAACGTCCAATGGGTGATGTGGTCCGTTTGATTCGAAGGGTCGCGGGTCCGATCCCCTCACCGGGACAAATATAAGGTTGGGGAAAAAGTTTCTTCGCATTTTTTAAGATAATTCAAAACATTTTTTAATATAGTTTATTTAAATTTACCTAAAGTATGTATGTACCATTTTGTTCGATAACCTTTTGCCATCTTGTATGTAGGGACATGATCCCATTGTAAAATTTTAAAATGTATCGAATTTCTTCATTAGATTCACTCATCTTGACAGTACGAAAAACAAATGAAAATCACACATTAGCCTAATTTGAATTTGGAATTATGTTCTTTAAAATTTTAACTTTCAATGATACCAAAACCAGCCAGATACAAATACTAAAGCCAAAGAGATTTTATTACAAGTTCATACATACTATAATGCGAAAAGACTTTTTCCCCAACCTAATATTTGTATTGCCTACAGATATTTGTTTCAGGTCTGGGTGTTTGTGTATGTGTTGTATGTGGCATCCACGACACAGGTTTATACCTACTGTGGGGCTGTGAGTGTAAGCGTATTTTTTTAAAACAACTAACACACAAGTCCCTATACTTTTTAGGGTTTCCCTCGATGGCAACGGTACACAATGGTCAACTGACAATGGGACTATTTTGGGAGTGGACCACATCAAACGGAATTCGATTTTTAAATCGGTAGCCATGTAGGCCGCCGGTAGGCTGAGATATCGATATACACGCAAGAGACGTAAAGCCGAAAAAAGAACCGTCGCGTCTTTTAAAGTCGGTTAAAAATCGTGGATTATCTGGAGGGTTGTCAGTTTAATTGTGTCTTTGAGGTAAGCGAAATGGGCATTTAGCATGTAAGCAACAAAGTATAGCCTCAGGTAGATTAGATGGGAACTTGTGGTCATCCTACGGAGATAATTTTCAAAGTCGTCTATTAGGAGATTGTTTCAAGCTGTTAATTGTTCAAAGCTGGTGAATAGCAACTAAGAAAACGTAATTATACAAAACCATAACTGCACGCGAAACGGAAGGTAAACAGGTGGAAGTGAGTAAATCTTATTAAATATACAGGACAAGAAAGAACTGTAGGGCACATTATATTTATTTCACATATATTATTTATTTCATACGTGTATTTTATCAGCACTTACACTAGGTATACGAATTTCATACATTACATATTATGATATCACGCAAATATTCACATGTAATTATTTACTTACCGCGAGTGTACCCGGATGAAACCCGTTGTTTGTCGTGACTTATTTTATCTATATAAATATTATTACAGTTTCGGGTACGCACGGGGCTACATCTACCCGCGAATACTCGCGCCTTCCGACCGCCGCAGTTGCAACGTAGGTCTCAGTGGTGGCAACGCATCTGCATTTCGACCTTAGGTTTTTGTGCAGATGTCTATAGACTTCAGTAATCAGTTAACATGAATGTAAGCTGAGTGCTTGTATGCAACCTTCCTTACGTAAAACAAAATAAAACCTATAACACGATCCGTTCGAGGATACAATAAACCACCTACAATCTCGACTCAGTTCAAATTCCCACAAATTAAAAGCACGCATAACCTATTCGGTTCCACGTTTAAATTCTGGAACGCTCGAAATTTAAATGGTTTTTAGGCCACGCTCTGGGCTAGATAGTAACACTATCTCATGACTTCCAAAGTCCGACACATAACGCCAAATTTAGTACCATTACCCGCAAAAGCTTCTCGCAAAAAATATGGTGCTGTTTGAGCTCGTGTTACAAAGGCTCAGAGAGATATTTTCAGGCTGGCTTAATGTACAAGAAAGTAACGGGACGACCAGTATATTTATAAAAAAATAATGCCTAGTTTGAAGCGCGCATGGCCCTTCGGCTGTCGTAGTTCGCAAGCGATCTACTCGGTTGTGTGATATGCGATGCGCGTTTCCGTGCTTCGGTGGGCACGTTAAGCTGTCGGTCCCGGTTGCTATCGATAGATAGCAGTCGTTAAACTTAGTCGGGAGCCTTATGGGGGGTTTGAAAACATCCGACAGCGGGTTGGCCACTGACCCGTATCTCCACCAAACCAAACCGCATTGGAGCAAAAAGAGGACAGACTCGTGCCCAGCAGTGGAACGTTTCAAGGGTTGCCATTATTATCTTATTATATTAAATGCCTGGTTTATTAAAAAATAAATTGTATCAGTATTTTCTGAAACACAATTTCTCTACCCTTAAGTTGCAATTGATGAAATTCTCGTCAACACTTTTTACGTAGTATCCTCGACTTTAACAGGAGTGCTCGCGTGCCGAGAATTACGGAGCCATATATTACTATATGACTGGAACACGATAGCGCTATTATACTAACTCTTACGGCAAGTAGATTATATAATGCGGTAGTGCGTACGTCCGCGAGCAACGGCACAGCAGCTCTACCACCAGTAGAAAATGCACCGACATACAAAGTTGGATACGACACAACTACCTCCATAAAATCGACATAGGAAAAAATCGATTCCTACTTTTAAATAAGCAATTACTACCGCAACCTTCTCAAATAGCCCGCGCGTCTCTCATCTCTCGCGCCACCGCGAAGGCTTTGTTTCAAATGACCGCATTTATTCTACCCATCTCCAAGTCCTTCTCCGAATCATGGTTAATTTATATTCAAGCCGTTTTGTCTCTGTGTCTAAGTTAGTCATAACGCGTATTTGCTGAAAATTACAGAGGCGTATTACCATCTGACTGGAACACGATAGCGCTGACCACTAACATTTAGCGGCAAGTAATTAGGTAATGTGGTAGTGCCTACGCCGCCAAGCTCTGTCACATAAGCTCTAACAGCATCAGAATGTGCATCAGCTTTTAAAATTGCACACGACACAAGTCGCAACAAATTGCCAACTCTGAAATTGGCAATTACCACTGCGACCTTCTCAAGTGGCCCGCGCGTCTCCCATTCCTCGCGCCACCCCGAGAGCTTTGTTTCAAGTGCCCGCATTTATTCTCCCCATGTCCGAGTCCTCTTTAATTATGGATAATTTATATTCAGATTAAAGCCGGCAGGTGGGTGGTCTATTCCTCTCTATTATATAGGGCACGTGACTTCAATATGCAGTTATTGGAATTTATGCGAGATTCGGTTGCGGAATAGTTTATATGACAGACAATATTTGTGTTTAATGCGAACGGGCTTATTGCGTGATTTATTGGTGTGATCTTAGAATTTAGAGACGGTGAATTTACTGATGTGATTTAATTTAGATGCAATCAGTGGGGGTAATAATTTATGCGTTTTCGTGTTTGGAGTTGTACAACTTATTGTTTTATTAATTCTGTTATGAATTAGCTGGTATGAAGGTCGGTGTCCTGAATAAGGTAAGGAGGTACTTTACACCATGTCAGTTGTTTAATTTGTACCAAGAACAAGTTCGGTCGTGTATGGACTAACGTTGCTGCCTTCTGGATGAATCGGTCAAATACTGGCTCAAAGCCCATGAGTCGGTTGATCGGCGTGCTTGGAGAATAATTGGAGACACAAAACTAGTAAACACGAAGCTGCTGAGTCTTGAACATCGCCGCAATGTGGCGTGTCTTTGAATTTTCTGTGATTCCATTTCTATAGGATCGTGCGATCGATCTACACAATCTAATTCCCTCTTCACCTTTTTACAACAGGACGAGAATTTAGGATGATATTTCACATCATCCTAAGACAGTGAACATCCCAAAAATTCGAATCAAGCGTTTCGGGTCTACATTTATTATACGTAATACGTACAGCTAAGATATGGAATACTCTGGTGCCTTCCTTGTTTCCAAAAAACTACAATCTAGGCATCCTCAAGTCTAGAGTGAATAGCTACCTTCTAGATTCTAGACCAACGTGCTTCATATTTGGCTAAATATTCATTTTCCATCAAGTGAGTTGGTGGTCAAACGTTGGTGTATACAAATGTTAAAAATAACAGGGTTGCACTGCGGGAGTGCCGGCAGAAGTGAAAACTTAATATTAACGTAGTGCATTTTTGATCACCCTAATACTAATGGTAATTTGTGTGTGTATTCATGCACCACACCTTTGGTTCTTTGACGAAATAAAATCAATGTGGGTACATTTTTTGGCGCGTAGGAATACGCTTCTTTGCTACGAGCGCCATCTTCCGTTCGCAACGAGAGTGTACGTGCACTCGTTCCAGCTGAAATTACCACGATAACATAAAATTGATTGTGCCATTATAAATTAGATCGGTATCTGTGTATCGGTAAATTTGTGATATTCGAAACGTGATTTATAATAATATACAAGCAATATTTGTCGCCTATTAATGTTAATGGACTGTGATGTAGAGATTGAAATATTATCTATTATATTTTGCCCGGTTTCCGATTGGCTGTTTCGTTCAGAGGGACTGTTACACAGCAAAATCGGAGTATAATTAAGCGATATTGTATCCATATTCAATGCTAATAAGTTTTTTTGGACATATCATTATACAGATAGGCAGGGGTATAGAATATATATGTGTCGTCTTTATACCTAGTACCCCGACTTTTAGGGGGGATTTTTGGATTGACCCGAGCGCATCAGATTGAGATATGGGCGATACTTTGCACCCTGACGAATATCTCTACCAAATCTGAGCTGTCTATTTAAGGTCGCACTCTCGGGCAGCTATTAAAAAAAATAAAATTATGCACCTTATTTCCAAATGGAATTAAGTAAGTAAGTAAGAATTCTTATTTCATAATTTTGGATGGGAGCTCTGATCGCGTACATTTAATGTCCACTCTGACCTCCATACCGGAACAAACATTTGTATGGCTTACAGCATAGCATATCCCCATTAGCATATCTAGCCGGTTGTCATTATAACTTAGCCCGTAATCGGATTAGCCGCGTCTTGCTGGCCACACCCAATCTAAACTTGCGCATACCGAGATCCGAACTCTGGACACGTCCAAACATTACCTTTCGTAAGACTTTGACTTGGAAATCTAATATATAAAATTCTCGTGTCACAGTGTTTGTAACAATACTCCTCCGAAACGGCTGGACCGATCATTATCAAAATTTTATGAGTATATTTGGTAGGTGTGAGAATCGGTTGTAGTCTATTTTTTATATCCTTTAATGATAAGGGTGATTCTCCGAAAATATTTATTTCTTAACTAGCTGTCCCGGCAAACTTCGTATTGCCTCAGAATGAAATAATGTGTCAAAGGTTTGTCAATAGGTTTGTTGTTTTATCAATAGTCCATTTATGTACATCAAAATATATATGGACTATTTGTATGGGAATATGAAATTGAGTTTTTTTTACTATTCCTCTTCTTTCTACTACTCCTTTCATTTTTTTCATATTTTCTTACATTATAAACCTTCCCTGGACTTCCAAAAATCATTCAAAACCAAAATTAGCCAAATCGGTACAGCCGTTCTCGAGTTTTAACGAGACTAACGAACAGCAATAGATTTTTATATAATTATATAGATTTTTTGATACTTCTAAGGCGGTACGAAGTTCGTCTGCTAGTATAGGTATAATATTTTACTAGTGACCTATATTCTCACGGGAGTACCTATTATATATGACTGACCCATATACATCAGACCCATCTTTCAAAACGCCAAAAAGAAAGAAAAAAATTTTTATTTCGAGTAAGACTTTAGAACGATTTTCGAAAAGTCATTTTATATATAAAGGGATTGTTATAAAAAAATGTAATTCAAATAACCGACACGTTTAGAAGATTTCCAAAATTAAAGCATTCAAATCGATCTAAACAAAAGACGTTAATAAAAAAATATATATATCCTTGGCCAGAAGATACATACACATACACTTTATCTGACAAGAAACAGGTTAATCATACACAAAAATATTCCTTTCTCAAACATCAACATACACCTACTAATTAGAAGGCGGTAAGTCAACTTATGAACTTTATTTCGTACATACAATATGTTATATCGATCATATTACAGGTAGGAAGTACAACTTACCGCACCTTACAAAGTTACTCTATACTCTCCGTTCTGCTCGTGATGTTAAAACTAACTTCTTGTTTATACACTAACAACTTGCACGGGGGAAAACTAACACATATTAGTTTTCTATATAACCTATTTTAAATTATTTTATCTTTGTAATGCTGTGACGGAATGTTTTGTACTATACGAAACTATGTCGAAGTTAGCAAGAGATTTAATATTGGAAGAGAGGCAAATCATGTAATTAAAAAATATAGTTTGAAAAAAACTAAAAACACGCTTTTAAAACTAATTGAACGAATAAATTAAAAAATAGCCCCCCACGCTTTTTGAACAATAATATGAATTTTATAATTGATTACTAGGTACTGTTTTATTTATATTTTTTTAGTTCAATTAGTTTTTTTTTAAAACTATTATTTTATTTTTTACTTTTTTGTTATGGACTTTTTTATTATATTTTTTCGAATTATTGCATTGTCATCGGTCGTAATACGTGTCCAAAGTTTCAAATTAATCAGACTTCTAGAAGCCGGTGAATTAAGCTCAAAGATTCCGTTATATACATACATAGGTACATAAATACAACCCAAGCTTATTAAAGCGTATTAAAAAACGTAATTAAATTAAAGTGAACAACAATCGATATACACGTCAAATTAAAAATTAGAAAAATTAAAAGTAATGGAGAATATCACTTAGATAAAACTAAATATAATATTATCATAATTTGCCATCTCACAAAAAATGGTGACATAATTACGCCGAGAAAAATCAGTACGCATACTACGCATTCCTTTAGTTAACATTTCTGTGTACGTGAAACGATACGATACATTATAACAAGCGAAGAAATACAATATGTTTGAACAGATAATCACAGCGAGTTTTTAATACACGATTTTTATTGTTCACCGAGAGATATATATGACGGAATATAAAAAAAATCCCGATCGCGTTCCATTTAAACGGCATCGATGTATCGTTAAGCGGCTCGTTTGATCGAATATCTCATTATTCACCGGCAGTCTGAGCGTTCATTAATTTCCAGTCTATAGAATTTATAAATAACTTTTTCCTTCACAGCCCCGACGCGTGAAAGTGAAAAAAAATGCGTTTTATCTTTTGTCTACCTAAACTATTTATGTTTTTGGGCTACTGAGCGCCTCACAATATTGTAGACATTTTCTTGATAAAATAAATGTGAATAATATACAAGGTGTCCAGTAAAGTGTGAAGTAAGTTTTTTTATGTTAAAATAGGTTAGGATCCCTCTGCAGAATCATTTCGTTCATCCAGATACGCTGCAAACCTATTTTTTGCGCATATTTATAATCTAGAGAATATATATCCACTAGGTTGCCTATCAAAAAATGTCCGCAAGTATTTTTTTATATTTTTTTTAAGAAAGCATTTTTTCAATAAAATATCGTGCATCTCACGGAAATATGTATAAAGACACTGAAAAATCACGTCTGCCGTTGTGCACTTGACCGCCCCTACGTATTTTCGTACCGCCCCGATAACTTTTCACGACCGTGACGTATATTATTTATATATAAAATTAAAGCATTTTTTTTCTCATTATTATGGTATACGGGAGCCAAATTAAATCGCCCGCTAATAAGAGTTGCTGGCTGTTAAAGATAAAATAATTTAGTTAAAAATACTTGCGGGCAAATTTTGATAGGCAACCTAGTAGTGGATATATATTCTCTAGATTATAATGTTGCGTAAAAAATAGGTTTGTAGCATATCTGGATGAACGAAATGATTCTGCAGTGGGATCTTAACCTATAGGTTGACAGACAAGCTGACGGGCCACCTGATGGAGACCGTCGCGTCGCCTATGAATATTTTCAACACCAAGGGGATTACCAACGCTGCCAGACTTGAAGGACATTGGACGCCATTTTTGAAAAACCCCATACTGCAGCACCGAGGGAACACCTCAAGGAACCACCAAGAGGAAAGTTCGTTCCACAATGTACCTACGACAAACTGTGAGAGCTGATAGGCCCATGTTAAGACCTAACTAAACAACATGAAATATGTTCCGCAAAAGTCAGCGGTTCTCAAGTTTTTTTTTTTAATTTATTTATCGCTTTTTACAAAAGGTTTACAAAATTTAAACAATAATTTATATAATATTTACTATAATTATAAAAACCTTGCACCAGATCATGACTTTTATCGCAATAAAAATAAAATATCAGGAAACTTTTTTAAGAAAATTGCAAATTTATGGCAAATTTAGATAAGCCTTCATTTTAAACTGAAAAAAAAGGCAAATAAACATTAGTCTGAAGCCAACTGCGGAAACTAATAACACTAACAATAGAGATCAATTAGCGTAGAACATGCACCAATCAAAGCTAATTGTTGCAAGAGATTTAGCCAAACTTGCGGCCTGATTGTACTATCTGCTGGATAAAGCAGGCTGTAATGGATTATATTAGCGCTGTATTGAGTAATGCGTTCATACTGTTTATATATAATGGGATATGTTAAGCAAGCAGAGGCTGGATTATATTGCGCTATTAGTTTATAAATTGTGAATGTATTATAGATCTATATAATGGAACTAATTCAATTTATTAAATTCACTCGTGTTTCTATAATTCTATACTAGCTGGTTTTGTAACTACGTCAGCATGCTCGTTGGTTGTGTATTACATAAAATGAGTTTGTTCTTTTTCAAGATGAAAACTATCTCTAGGTATACGAAATTACATCAAATTGGTTCAGCTGTTTTGATGCGACAATGAAACAAGTAGGAAAGTTATACATTATGAACTCCTAACGAAAATATATAGGAAGACTTATAAGGAGACCGCAGAGGGCGTAAAAGTTACTATTCGTTTCGACAATAACAAACTACATGAAACTAAAAATGAAACACGGGATTAAAGTAAACATAAATTTGGATCCAACTACAGAAAATAATAATAGAGGCTCAATAGAGATCAATTAGCGCAGAACATGTACCAATCAAAGCTAATTGTTGCGAGAGATTTAGCCAAACTTGCGGCCTGATTGAACTATCTGCTGGATAAAGCAGGCTGTAATGGATTATATTAGCGCTGTATTGAGTAATGCGTCCGTACTGCTTATATGTAATGGAATATGTTCAGCACGTAGAGGCAAGATTATATTGCGCTATTGGTTTATTAATTGTATATGTGTTATAGATTACTCGTATAATGAGATTAATTCAATTTGTCCATGTTACATGCGTTCAGTAAGGGAACTCTTTATTTATCCATAATCAATGTAGTCTAGCGACCGATTCCATAAAAGTAGGTATATATTTTTACCCCCTTATTCATAAACGTACATTAGATACGTTTTAGCTATAGAATGGTTTGTCTCTCAGTTGCATTGTCAAATGTGCAGGATGGAAAAAGGCAAAGGAGAGATTAGCAACACTTAACTAAAATTCGTTTATGAATAAGGGGGTTGGATTACTGACATTGAATTAAGAAACAAATTTACGTTTAATATAATACATGTGATAAGGCTAATGTTCAATTTTCGAAATGATGGTTCTAGGGATACAGCTCTATGTCGGAAACAAAACCATCTGTGATGAAATGAAGGATGTCCAATATATACGAGTATAATATGTAATTGAATCTTGTTATCCACCTTTCGGAATATAAAAAAAAAAATATGCCGGCCGAATTGAGAATCTTCTCGTTTTTTGAACTCGGTTAAAAATGAATAAACTTTACTGAAGGACCTATAGGAAATTCTGATTCACGTTTTCACTTATATTAGCAAACAGGCATGCAGTTCACATTAATGTTAAGTGATGACTGCAGCCTATAGACACCCACACATTGACCAGAGGTCAAAATGCAGATGCGCTGCCACTCCTGAGGCATTAGGTGGTATGCCTCTGTGCCGGAAATTACAGGGCCGTACATTACCACCAGACCGGAACACGATAGTGCTGGTGGTGTGTATTGATCCTCATCCAAGATTAAGGTTACTAGACCACCAATCTTTCTAAACTTCTCGAAGCCATTCGCAATCACTTAAAACGGAAATTGTCGCGCTATTTTGCCGGGTCCGCTAGTAACAATTTAGAGAAACTCGTTATCGGTTGACTTCGGATGGTTTTAAGACTTATTTATTGAAAAGGATTCCTGTGTTCGCCTGCGAGCTGTTCCATTATAGTGTTAGGACCTTAGTCCTACGTGAAGTTGTGTGGTCTACGTAGTTACCTAAAGAACGTCTTGTTTCTACCCGATAGATAGGTAAAGTTGTGTGTTATAATAATAATAATGGCAAATAATTGGTAGTGTTCAGCACTATCGTGTTCCGGTCAGGTGGTAATGTACGGCCCTGTAATTTCCGGCACAGAGGCATAACACCTTAGGCCTCAGGAGTGGTAACGCATCTGCATTTTTACCTCTGGTCATTGTGTGGGTGTCTATAGGCTGCAGTCATCACTTAACATCAATGTGAACTGAATGCTTGTTTGCCACTCTTAAAACATAAAAAAAAAAAATGGCAACCCATTATACGTCCCACTGCTGGGCACGAGTCTTTCCCCTTTTTTTTGGGGGGAGGCCTGCAGCTTACTTCACCACGCTGCTCCAATGCGGATTGGTGGAGGTGGGTGGGTTAGTGACCAACCCGCTGTCGGATGTTTTCAAACCGCCCATAAGGCCTCCGACAAGGTTTAACGACTGCTATCTGTCGATAGCAACCGGGACCGACGGCTAAACGTGCCTTCCGAAGCACGGAAGCGCGAATTTAATTTGCCACTAGCGGTCACCCATCACACTACCCGACCGCGCCCGTAGTGCTTAACCGAGTAGATCGCTTATGATCTACACCAGCCGCCGGGCCATGCGCGCTTCTTGTGTTATTATGATTTACATAATATATGGTTATCTCATCAAAGTCTATATTTGTGTTCGATTTTCAATTTGAAGTAGATCTGTTCTTTCGTCACAAAACCTTGTTGTGAAGTTTAACTACTGAATTCCGTCGTTTTACCGTTCGGTAGAATTATTTTGAAACGCCACTATATGGATAAAATTTCCAAATTTCATGAATATTCGGCTATATCTGTTCTGATAGGTGCATGAAATTGGAACATCTGTTTTGTTTGACTGCGTCACAACAAGAACAAAACGGGACACAAAAGATAAAAATGGGACTATAATATTACTAAGATTCCTTTGTCCGTCTGTCAGTCACCAGGCTAGATCTCATGAACCGTGATAGCTAGACAATTGAAATGTTTACAGATGATGTATTTTTGCTGTTGATACAATAACAAACACTGATAACAGAATAAATAACGATTTAAGGCTCCCTTTACAAAAAACGTGTTCTTTTAAAGAAAATGGCACGGAATCCATCGTGCGCGATTCTGACTTGCACTTTACCGGTTCTTTGTTTACTATTAGAATTATGCGAATTGTGAAATAAAACTATACCATTCCATAACCATATTTCTTGAAAACGATACGAGCATTTCTAACCTATTTCCATGTAATAAAGCTGTAACTGGGATTTTGGTATTTTGGAACGTTAGTTACAATTTAGAGGATCTCGTTATCGGTGGACGTCCGAGGGCGCTTTTAATGCTTATTTATTGAGAGGCTCTGTCTTCGTGGCCTCTGCGTCGCTCCCAAGATCATGGTGTCAGAGTGCGGTTTATGGAGGCTCCCCGTGGAGTATTGTGGTCAGCAAAGGTAAATATTTCTTTAGATAAGGAATCATTACTTTGCATCTAGCTGTATAGCTGTAAATAATTGTTATTAATTAAAAGAAGTTTGAATTTCTTTAGTTATTAATTATTTTAAATGTACATTTTATCTAGATTCTAATCTTTGTGTTACACTTAAATTAATTGGAAAGCTGTGCCTATAATAGGCATATGCACCAGACCAATGCGTCTGTTTTATATTTTGTAACTATTTGATGTACCTACTATGCTGTTGGTGTGTCAATAAAATAAAAAATAGATACCTACATTGCTACTCGGCAACTACTACTGGAAATTGGATAAGATGTCTAGTAGTCGTTTGGTTGTAAAAAAAATAGTTAAAACATATGGAACAAATACGAGTTGGATAAGATAGATTTTCATACTCAATTTGTAAAAAAATATGCACACAAATCTAATAAGTTTCCAAGGAAACAGTCTCATAACAGACAATTGAAAATAATTCCATTGATTCTCTTCGGGTATGAAATCATATTACGGGACTTTGTACCAAGTGCGTGAAATAACAGGGATAGAAATTGGTTAAAAAGTCGACCGAATGCAATAAAAATCTACTTGCCATAAAATTAAAGCACGGCTGATAATTAAGGACCATTCATGCTCTTCGAATACGATATCCCATTATTAAAGTGCAATAAAAGCGCGTGGGACATCTAAAAAAAAACCCACGAACTGTTGTATTTTTACATTTCCATCCAGTAAAACTGCAATGGCGGCGGTATCTTTGGAGTTTGTTAGGAATTTAGAGTAGCGTGTTATCGGTCGACCTCCAAGGGTGGTTTAGTGCTTATTTATTGAATAGCTTCTGTCTCCGCGACCACTGCGCTGCGGACGAGACCACGGTATCACCGTGAAGTAGTTTATGAGATTCTAGAGTTGAGTGGTCAGCGAAGAAGAATACTTTGCTGTTTGAACGCGGTTACGTATATGCCGAAAAAAGGGTAGACCTCTTGCATATTTAGTGTAAAATGCGTTAAGGTTAGTCGGCCGCGTAACGTGAAAACGGATAAGTAGATAGTAAAACATTAAACTCAAAGCACTACGACGCACCAACGCATCATCAGTTGAGTGTATAAGATTTCATATTTTATCAACTTATGCTCTTGTTATGCTCTTGGCATTATGCGACGGTCAGTACGCGTTACATTAGACGCGTTCATAAGATGTGCAAGAGTACTTATGTGGTGTGGTGTGATATGCTGATCTTAAAATGTAGGGACGACACTCCACTAGTAATCAGTAAAGTTAGTATACAATAAAGTAGTCTAAAAATACCGGCTAAATAGAAATAGTATTAAGCAGTTAACACCTTTTTTCTATACAACTGAAGAATATATCTTTAAAAATTACAGAAGGAAGGACCGCCCCATAGCAAATGATAATTAAGTCTCCATTGATTTTCTTCGGGTACGAACATCCAATAATGAAGTGCATTAAAGCGCTTATGGCATCATTAGATCCTCAGAAAAGGCCACGGACGGTTCCAACTTCCAACTTCAAAGAGTGAAACTGCAAAGACCGCCGGATTTTTGGGGTTTATTAGGAATTAAGAGTAGCTTGTTATCGGTCGACCTCCGAGGGCGGTTTAATGCTTATTTATTGAATAGCTTCTGTCTTCGCGGCCACTGCTGTAAGGCCGATATCACCGCGTCAGGGTCAAGTGGTTTATTGGGTTGTGGAGTTTGGTATTCAAGGAAGATCAAGTATTAAGTATCACAGAGGCAGAACAAAGAATAAAGTTAGTCACGAGCGCCTACGTTATGACCCTGGTTTTTGTGTAAATATCTATTGGCTACCAGTGATGGGCGTAACAAGTTACTTTTGTAATCTAATTAATCCCTCAGGCCACCAGAAAAATATGACAATTGATTTCTTATTTCTTTTCTTATTTGATTCTCGGACCCGATCGGGTCCATTCCAGCTTCAGGCTTTGAATAACCGAATTGCAAAGTAACCAGTTACATTGTAACTGAGGTTACTTTTAGATGTAATTTAAAAAAAAAAAAAAAACGTAACTTCACGCCTGTAATCCCCGAAGGGGTAGGCAGAGGTAAATGCATGCATTCAAGCATACATGCAAACACCCACGATTCGCCGGTTACGTTTTGGCCCATGTAACAGGTGGCGAGCCTGTTGACATCTCCGGGCACATTACCGAACTTTGAGGTACTGGGAAATTTCCAGGAAATGGAAAAATCCCAATAGAACCAGAGATAAAAGCTTTTTCACCATTATCTCTGATAACCCCCTACCCGGGAATCGAACCCAGGACCTCAGCGTAGTAGTAGTGGCCTGCTACCACTAGGCTACCGAGGCAGTTGATGTACTTTAACTGAATTAAAATGTAATTGAATTACAAAGTAATCAGTTACATTGTAATTAGGGTTACTTTTAGATGTACTTTAACTGATTACAATGTCTTCAGTTACAAATAATTTGATCAAATTAAAAAATAATTTGATTACTATATAACCTAATTAAATTACATCATATTTAAAATTAATCAATTAAATTGTGCCTAATCTTAACTTTATGACGCGCAAAACTGTTTTGGGCATCTAAGGGGAATCCTTTGTCTAGCGGTGGACATCTTTCGGCTGAAGTGATAATGAGGATTATTTACGTAAATTATGTAATTACTTTGTAATTAGTTACATTGTATTTAGTTACTTTGTATCTAGTAGGTGTTTATTGCAATCAGTTACTGAAGTAACCTGTTTTTTTTTTTTATGTCATTAAGTTGACAGACAAGCAGACGGGCCACCTGATGGTAAGTGGTCACCGTCGCCTATGGACATTTGCAACACCAGGGGAGTTGCCAACGCGCTGCCAGCACTGACGGACTAGTTTTGACGCCATTTTTGAAGAACCCCATATTGTAGCACCGAGAGAACACCTCAGAGGGAAGTTCGTTCCACAGTTTACACGTTCTGGGCAGAAACGAACGAGAAAACCGTTACAAAGTATTTGGTTACTTATTTGTTTAATTAATTTATACTGGTGGTAGAGCTCTAGTGACGGAGCTCCCGGGCGTAGCCACCACCGCATTACCTAATTTACTTGCCGCTAAATGGTAGTGTTCAGCACTATCGTGTTCCGGTCAGGTGGTAATGTACGGCCCTGTAATTTCCGGCACAGAGGCATAACACCTTAGGCCTCAGGAGTGATAACGCATCTGCATTTTGACCTTGGTTTTCGTGTGGGTGTCTATAGGTTGCAGTCATCACTTAACATCAATGTGAACTGCTTGCTTGTTTGCCACTTCCATTACATTAAAAAAAATACAATGTAATTGTAACTTGTAATGGTCAATTTATTTTATTTATTTATTTATTTCAACTTTAATGCACCTAGTATTTTCCATTCTCCATTTTTTACCAGTCAACCTTGAGGTAGTGGGATCCTAATAGTAAGGGTGCAATTATAAAAACTATATGGACAGTAAGGAATAGGTATTTTTTAGAAACAAAAACATTATAAATTATATTAAATTACATTTTGCCCATCAGTATTCTGTTACCTACTTGTTACTGTTGTTTTATATTATTTCGCATTAACACATGCTTGTGAAATATATTTTTATTTAAAGAAATATGGAAAGAAAAATTTGACTTCAGGCGAGACTCGAACTCGCGACCTACTGGTTATCTAGTCCAGCCGCTCTTCCAATTGAGCTACTGAAGTCCTGCCCGATTTGTCAAATCTTTCCTTCACATTTATTGCATTGCTTTATGGTAGCAGCAGCGCCATCTATTGCCAACTATGCTAGTTAGGCAACCGATATAATAGACTTTGCAGTTTATTGAATATCGTAAAGAAGTCGCTTTTACCCTTAATCATTGTTTTATATTATTTCGCATTAACACATGCTCTTACTGCTTAACAACTGAACTGAACAACTGAACTCGTTACTGTTACTATGGACTTACACTGGTTACTGTGACTATGAACTTCGTGCGTCACGAATACAGAAGTGAACAGCGTCAATACGTCAAGTGCGGATAGTGTAGTGTATCCACCTGCATCAAAATATTTAAAATTTCGCCAACATTCCAACTTCCAAAGTTAACAACAGCACGTTCCAAATTAACACTTGGTAAGTCACACGCAATTACACAACCAGGGTTGCCAACTATATTTCAAAAACAGTTTTACACTGCTTTTGACTACATTATACTTTTTACTGTTGAACAAAAATTAAAGAATACAAAAATACTGTTTTCAGCATCAAAATGCTAAACACTGTAAGTTAGATTTTTGTAAATTAATACTTCTTCGAGAAAGAGGTCATTCGCCGAATCCAACTCGGCTGGGTAGCGTTCGGGAAGTTAAGGAGCGTTTTCTCGTCAAACATCCCGCAGTCCTTGAAGACGAAAGTCTTTAACCAGTGCGTTTTACCGGTGATGACCTACGGTGCCGAGACGTGGTCTCTCACTATGGGTCTCGTACGAAAGCTCCAAGTCACTCAGCGGTCAATGGAAAGGGCTATGCTCGGCGTTTCCCTACTGGATCGAATCAGAAATGAGGAGATCCGTAGGCGAACGAAAGTCGCTGACATAGCCAAGCAGATTTCCAAGCTGAAGTGGCAATGGGCAGGGCACATAGCTCGGAGAACCGATAGCCGCTGGGGCAGAAAGGTTCTCGAGTGGAGACCACGTATCGGCAAACGCAGCGTAGGACGTCCACCTGCAAGATGGACCGACGACCTGATCAAGGCTGCAGGTACCCGCTGGATGCACGTCGCTTCCGATCGGTCGGCATGGAGGTCCTTGGGGGAGGCCTATGTTCAGCAGTGGACGTCTTATGGCTGATATGATGAAATTAATACGCTGAGCCAGCTCTAAAAAATGTATATTTTTAAATTGGGATGTAATCATGAGTCAATAGGTACGTTCATTCTTTTAGATTATCATGTAAAATAAACGGCGATATCGATACTTATGTGTGTGTGTATCTTCACGCCAGGTCCCTAACAGGATAGGCAGATAATGTGGAGTGCCATATATCCCGGTCCTGACATACCTCCCATGCTCATCGTCCTGCCGATTTTATCAGCCGATATATCGGTATCGGTATCGTTACATCGCTAATTTAAAACAATAAATGAATAAATTACTGTTCATTTTTCTAAAATACTCATTAATATTCTTCTTTCTTCAGACCTAAATATAATTTATTTCTTGTACAAAATTGTTGGCAACCCTACACACAACTCAAGTCCACATGAAAATGTTAATACTCATTGACTCCGAGATCGCAATAATTATGTCGTACATCACCAAACAGGCTCAACTCTCCACATTTGAGGTTGGGTGTGGAATGTTACAAGACATTTAAGAGGTTAATTTGGGTGGCGTACAAAGGCTTCAAGTGACTTTGTGCCAGTTTTTAACGTACGCGTAATTAAGTCTTTATGTAGGATGAAAACGGGAGAATGATTAGAATTCGGATTATTTGCATTGTAATTTGACGCGCCATAGCTATTGGTGTCTACATAAAATTTAAATTCATACCCCCTTATTCATAAACGTATTTTAGATAGTGTTGCTAATCTCTCCTTTGTCTTTTTCTATCCTGCACGTTTGATAATGCAACTGACAAAGACAAAGCATTCTATAGCTAAAACGTATCTAATATACGTTTATGAATAAGGGGTAAGATTTTATAAATGTGACGTCATTATGAGTATTCGAACGTCTGTGTTTGTTTCTTTTAACTGCCTCAGTAGTCTAGTGGTAATAGGTCACTACTGTTACGCTGGGATCCTGCGTTCGATTCTCTGGTTGGCTAGAGATAAAGGTGTAAATTGCTTTATCTCTGATTCTATTGGGAATTTTCCGTTTTCTGGAAGTTTCTCAGTACTTCATGTGGCCTGAGATGTCAACAAGCTCGCCACCAGTTACATGAGCCAAAACGTAACCGGCAAATAGTGGGCGTTTGTATAGCTAGAATGCATGTATTTACCTCTGCCTGTCCCTTCAGGGATTGCAGGAGTGAAGTTACGTTTCTTTTAACAAAATACATCACAAGAAATAAACCAACACAACGTACGGCCGTTAAGCGTATTCTTCGAGCAACGCCCCCTTCGTGTGACAAGTGACCTATAGGTACTGTCCATGCTCAAATGCCCGTTCGCCGTAAATTCGGGTGTAATATGTCTCGAGAACAAAGATCAATCAGGCGCATTGACACGACACGATGTCTCCCACCACATAAATGAGTTGAAATTTGTATCGTCGCAAACGTTTCTATTGTCGGTATTTTTCTTATAATGTCATTGCTTCTAACGATCTATCGATCAGATTCGGCTTAGGCACGTCTCGAGACAGTCCTAGTCTACTTCACCGGGCAATCGGCGAGCCCAAAAAGCGCTCCAGTTTAAATAAAAGTTAGCGCAACTGCTTAAGGGAGACCCCTGTGGGTCCGAACCTTGGCTCAGGGCGTTGCAACAATAAAAACTTAAGATTTGTCAAGTTTATGTAACAATTTAGAAGAGAATCAGCAAGTCTTCGAATTCTACAAATTATTGTACTAACCATTTTCATCCATAAAGATGTTTGACTTTTAGCCAAAGTTTTTAACTGCATCATCAAAAATCGATTGCATCGGCATACATGAAAAATAATTTATTTGTTTGAATTGTTTCCAGTAGTAAAGTCAAGACTTATTCCAACTTCATTGTTAATTTATTTAGGAATATATGAAAAAGAACGTGTAATGTGGGTATCTATACTCAATCAAAAGAAAACAATTAGATACAAGGGAAAACAAGTCAAAGCAGAATTTTATATTCCATTAGAACAAAGTAAAATATGTCATTACACAGCTTCGAATTACAATGGGTACATATTCTCGGAGTTTTTAACAACAAACCTTTGACAGACACTAATTGCTAGCGCAATTCGTTCACAACACTCACGCGTAAGATTTATAGGTATGTTATCATATCACGGGAAATAAATTAAAAAAATATATTCCATTCCGTGTTATGTTTCAAAAACTCACAAATGACTTGTGATACCGAATCTTATTATTGTCTCGATTCCACGGAAAGTTCGGAGAAAAAAAAACAAATTATATCGCCGACAACCATCCTTATTGTACCGGCTTCATTATATTTTGAATCATTCTTGTATTTCAACTGCCTCATTTGAAACATGATCAGAATCTAGATTAGTAGCGGACCGTGATAATCTAAATGCTCATTAAATGTTTATGCATTTTAAATGCGTTTTCAAATTAATCCTCTGTTACTGTTATGCTTGAAATATCTTTATTGCGAGCTTTGTTTATCTAGCGAATATTACTTGATGACTGACTGATGACTTTTGTTCTGTTTTATTTTCAATTGCGCCAGTGTCTTAGGAGGTTGTTCCCCTCGTCGTAGAGAAAGTAATATTAGGTTTTTCTCAATTGATAAGATTTAACGGGATCAAAAGATATGAAAGGGTGACATGATGATACGCAGAATGACAAAAACTCACGAGAGCATAACAAAAAAAAAATAAAATGACATTGACGAGTTCAACACCATTGTTGACGACGCTGAAGTCGATTGCCGAATCTACTCATTTATCATCAAAACCAAATTCATCCACTTTCCAGTCAAAGCCGCCACCACAGACTCGGCGTCACGGTCGGCGAGACTGTTTATAGCGTCGCGTCGCGCATTTGTAAGTCAAGTCACGTCGTAGCGATGCGCCCGCACCGGCTCTACGCAGCACGGCGCTGTTATCGTCAGAGGCTCGCTGTTTTAGCACCACACCGCTCACACCGTTTACGGCAAACTGACTGCAAATTCTATTTCACTTACCTTCAAACACAGTCAACGTCGCAACAGCCGACACTGCGTCGCCGACACCGTTCTCGGCGACACACTCGTACGTCGCGTCGTCGCGCTGCGCCCGCACCGGCTCTATACGCAGTACGGCGCCGTTGGCGTCGACGCCCGCCGCTTTGTCCATGCCCGACACTTGGAATCTGGATTGCATTGCTGTAAAAAAATATGAGAGTATTATGAAGGTGTAACAATAGGCTATAAATGAGCGATATGGTGAATATGTTACGATTTTATTTTTAAACTTTATGATTATGGAAGATTTTTTTTATGTAATGGAAGTGGCAAACAAGCATCCAGTCACACACAGACAAAGGTCAAAATATAGATGCGTTACCACTCCTGAGGCTTAAGGTTTTATGCCTCAGGTATTGTGCCTCTGTGCCGGAAATTACAAGGCCGTACATTACCACCTGACCGGAACACGATAGTGCTAAGCATTTCCATTTAGCGGTAAGTATATTAGGTAATGCGGTGGTGCCTTCGCCCGCGAGCTCTGTCACTGGAGCTCTACCACCAGTGAAAAAGTTTGTTATGTTGTTCTGAGCATTAGTAGAAAATATACACCGTAGCCCGTAGATTTTTCATTAAAATTAGATATCTTAGCGCGATGTCACACGTGAGGCTTAAAATGCTTTCCCGCCATTCACTAAATTATGAGACCGTACATTATGACGTGTAAAATCAGATATAAAGACAAAGGTAAACCGGTCTGTTAGTTACATTTATATGACATCAATCGATTTCACAAATTCTACTTTAAAAATTACATCTCGGAAACGAAATCTCGATGGTCGCAATATAACTCCAAGTTATGTTTATTCCTTCACGCCAATAAAATTGCTGGCTGCAGATGATGGAACTTCTAAAATCCATTAATAAATAAAATACAGTGACTTACAGCTGAAAGCCGCTAGTCATCAATACACGCCAGCCATACTAACATTTTTCAATTCCGCAAACTCAAGTTATTTCGAAATTTATGTTTATTGAAAATCTTATAACGGGAGAAACGTCCGAGATCCTTTGTGAGATCTTGCACTTTGCATTTCAACCTAAGATTGTTGTGGAAAAACAAGGGCCGCCGTTTTGCGGGGCGGACAGCTCTTAGCTCGAGGGAGTAAAGTTTAGATTGGTTTGCGGCAACCATAAGCGGTTAGCCCTGAATGTTGGCTGAATGCAAGTCGCTGTTGGACGACAGAGTTAAATCGCTACTCGTGGTAAGTGCCGGGGAAATGTATTTCACAACAAGTGAGAATAATCGTTGTCTTTCCGCGACCGCGTTTTAAAGATAATGCTTTACAGCTGGACTCTCATAATGTTATCTGAAACGTTATATCGGATTTGATGATGGTTTGTGTGGTATGTTTAACATTTAGGTTGTTCGACGTATCAAAAGTTCACTAAAGCCTATCTTCATAAGAGTTTTTTGATGGCTGATGATTGATGGCCAAAAATCTCGAGTTGCTAAAATCGCGTTCAAAAGAATATCGTAATCATACTAATCATTACCCACATAACTACTTGGATGATAATTATCTTTTGGTCAAGGTAAAGAAGTCGCTAAATAATCTGGCCACTGTTTATCATAGGGTCTGAAACTATCGAGTCTATTCTTTTGTACGTTCACGTATTTTAAGATTCGTCCTCTAATTGGATAAATCACTCTCAAAGTTTCATTCGCGCGACACTCAGTAGCGAAATAGAACGCGTTGAGCATGCCGCACTGTCGCGAATGCGTTTGCGGGGCGAAACTAGCGAGACCTAGTTTCTGGATTTATGGCATTTGAAAAGGACATTGCAACGTTCGCGTACTTTGAAAACTAACTAGGCCCAAGACATGTTGTAGTAAAGTGAACTTTATCAGAATAAATTTGCTTCGAAATGGGTTGATGCAATTAACAAGTCTAACTGGGTGTGGTTCTTGTCTTTATCTATTTTTAAGAAAATATAAAATCTCGGCTGTTTACTTTCTGTGTTTTAACAGCACTGGTCCAAAACCACTAAGTATGTAATTCACTACCATTAGGCTTAAGATCCTAGACTCGATGTTTGCGTCGAAGAGCAATTAATTATTTCTCATTTTTCTCCAACTGGGAAGATTTAAAACACGTTCAGTGTCTTATTCTTTATAGAACACAAACGTTTGTGCTTAAACACAGAGTGACTCTTCACTCTAAAATCAACATTTGAGTTTGAAAATGCGTCCGTCATATATTTAATAGAGCTTTTGACCAAATAGGTAAGTGGAATTAAAAAACATGACGCGAATCGTGGTTGCAAAAATAAATGCATGTATCAATGTCAAACGGATTTCAATATTCTTATAAACGACTGTGTGTTTAAGATTCAGCATCTAATTATAAAATAATGTCTATCAATGTTTCATTTGCGCGACACTCAGTAGCGAAATAGAACGCGTTGAGCATTCCGCACTGTCGCGAATGCGTTTGTGGGGCGAAACTAGCGAGACCTAGTTTCAAGATGTATGGCATTAGAAAAGGACATTGCAATGTTCGCGTGCTTTGAAAACTAACTGAGATACTAGGCCGGCGAAGTGTTGCGGTTAAATTAATTTAATCAGAATAATTTTGCTTCGAAATGCGTAGATGCAATTCTATAGTCATACAAAGGAATTGTGTAGTTGTTTTTCCACTTAAACCGTCAAGACACGAGTGACTATTGGTGTTGAGTGAAGTGTATTGTTGTTTTTTCCACTTAAACTGTCAAGAAAATAGTGACCGCCGGCGGCGAATGAAAAATTGAAGTCAATTGTCATATATTTTTCTTGCTAGATGACGGGTTAAAACGAACTGCTTCGGTGGCTCATTTCTTAGGTATCTGCAATATTAGCCCAGTAGCACGCATCAAGGCCATTAAATATGCCACTACTTCTAGGCCAAATCCTGGATTCTATCTCAATTTGAAGAATGACCGTAATATGATGATTATATTGATTTCCACCGTTGAAATGTGTCCGATGAATGACAGAAGGCTTGCCATTTGGGCACATTAATCGTTTATGTAAACATTAACTAACTTATTTATATATTTACCTCCTCGTCATTTGTTGAGCTGAGTTTTTTTTTTGGCGGATTTCTCAGTACATGGCCTGTGGAATTCTGGCAGTGAATGACAAAGAATGCTTCCTTACTTATCCCAAACTTGTGGTTTGTTAGTTTGTTTGAGAGAAAAGAAGACATTCTATCGATATACTTTAAAACAGTTTTTTGTTAGTTATATTTTTTTGTGAACAAGTAATTATTAAATAGGATATGACACCAAATCTTAACTCCAGCGGTGTGGTATTTATGTAGACAGACGTACGAGTGAACTTATAAGGCTTCGCCTTCCTTCTGAGATACGGAAGCCTAAAAATAAGTTATGGAGACCTGTTTACGCAGCACTAAACCTTACTATCAAAAACTATGGCACACTCTCAAAACCAACACGAATTAAACATCCAACCAGTCATAATTTGCCCAAAGTAAACATAATATATAACGTCGTAACACACTCAGAAATTAATCACACGAAACGATAGCAAATATTAAAGCTATTAAACAGAACTTGGTTATTTATCGTCGGCAGCCCAACTCATATTAAGATGGTCGACGATATATTATTATTTATTAGCGTAATCGTTGGAGGAAACCGTAGGTGTTCCCCTCTCGTCTTCGATAAGATTCATGTTCTACGTGAACCGTAAATGATCACCATACTTATTAATAAATCTACATGTATATGTACATAAAATAATGCGCAGCTACTTAACTGTTTACAAAATTATTCGTTTCTGATTTTCCGCAATAGTTACATGAACACACATGTCTCAATGTATCACTTAAATATTTGTCACAGAAGACTCGCTGTAAGAAGTAATGTCTTCTATATTATATATGTCTTATATATTTTGTACCTCAAAAGGAACCCAAAGATCACAGTTCAAGTTTTGTGTCTGACTGATAAAAGTAGTGGGACGATTGAGTAGAAATTTGGTAGACATATGTAAATCAGTGACTTGGGCATGAATTTACATATTTATTTATATATTCAGACAGGGATCGAACTTGCGACCTCAGGATAATCAGTCCAGCCGCTTGAAGTCAAATTTTACTTTCCATTTTTTTATTAATTTCTATAATGTTCTTTAGGTTCTTTTAATAATATTTTAAAGCTACGGATACTTTGTACAATTTCTTTCATTTATTCTGTATGTACATATTAATATATAACACTTGTCATGATTCTTAAATCATCATATTATTATATACGTATATATACAGGTACTACTCTTCTAAACCTGGGCTGTCTGACGCGATGGGCCGTCGGGACCACATCGTCCATCACGGCGGCGAGTGTGATTGACGTGTCTCGACATCGTCTCGTCGGTTTATTGTTCGTATTGCGTGACCACTGGCGAATAACTCGATGTGAAAACCACTTTTTAAATAATGAATCGTTATTTAATACGGATAGCTTTGATCTGTATGAGGAAAACATATTATAAATCAGAACTAAAACTCGCCATGTCGCTATAAGAAGTAAGATCCATGTGGATATTTCATACCTTGAAAATATTTAGACTAAGGTTTGGTCTGGTATTTAAATACGAATAAGAGCTTATGACGCTGTTCTATACATTGCATTTGATTTAATCCACATCACTAGCACACCCCTTTCAAATGCACACGGACTGACGCGACGGGACAATATCGTCCATCATGGCGGCGTCTGACGTTGTCTGGTGGCCTTTTTGCTCGTTTTGCAAAACCATTGCTAGTGCCTCAACGAAGCAACACTTTTTAAACGATTTTAAAAAGGAAGAGGTTCGGTTAGTATGTTTTACTCTTCTTACCGATTACGACCAGATTGCTGATCCGATTTAAGTAATTATTTTTAAAAATAATGAACAACTCTTTCAATAAGTATCGAAGCTATGCAAATATACAATAATATATAAAATATTTTAACTACGGTTGCAGAGGCCCAGGAAGACCAAGACTGACCTACCATGACCAAATAGGTCGAGTTCTGTCTGATGGTGTGATCAAAAGTCTTAGGAATCGGCGTGCATGTATGAAGAGAATGATGAAAGTAGACGAGGTACGAGAGGTTTGTCAGAACCGGGATATCTGGCGCTCTACACTCTCTGCCTACCCCGTTAGGGACCTGGCGTGAAGATACATACATATTTTAACTAAGATATCTCTGGTTTTTAAATACGAGTATGTATATGAGTATTTAGAGACGCTATTGACGACTACAGATTATTATAAAATTATTTAATCCACAGGTATTCTCATTTGAAATTGGCGCGGTCAGACGCGACGGGACCACATCGTCCATCATGGCGACGAATGTGATTGACGTGTCCCGACGTTGTCTCATGGGTTTATTATTCGTTTTGCTGCATCGGGACCGGCAGTGTCTCGACATAAAAACACTTTTTAAATATGCTTCGAACAATGCTTTAGTAAAAATCGAAGCTTCGAAAATATTATACGGATCAGAAATAATACTTGCTGATTCATTAAAATTATTTTGAATAGGTCTATACCTATTTAAAATAAAAAAATCTGATATTAAAACGAGTAAGATCCGCTTTTTAACGCTTTTCTATATAAGTAGTTCGTGATAAATTCAACTTAATATAGAATTATATACGAGTAAGTAAATCCAAAGGCATTCCCGTTTCAAATAGGCGCAGTATGACGGGACGGGACCACGTAGTCATAGCGTCGACTGTGATTGACGTGACCCGATGTTGTCTCGTAGGTGTTTTTGTTCATTTTGTAAGACCATCGTTAGTGCATCGACATTAAAATACTACAGATATTTGAGATTTAAATAATTATGTTTATGCAGTTTGACGTCTAGGATTAATCGCTAAGATCGCTATCTCTTTTGAGTCAAATTTTAAGTAATTAAGTTGTGGTATTAAAAAGCGTTATCTAAACAACAATCTCGGTCTTAACAACAGTCTTAAAAAAAAAGATTGCTTTATTATTTTACTTACTTTATTGGATAGTATGTAGGCGACAATTTACTACGAGCTGTTTAATCAGCCGAGAGACAAAGACAAAACAAAACAAAAACAAAGATAAATAAGTCGTTACTATTAAAAACAAAAAGACACATTCTCCAAACTTTGGCGGACATAGTTCAGCAAATATTTGAGTAGTGGTGGAAGCCTTCAAATCCGCGTCGATACCAAGTTGTGACAGAATGAAATCTAATAAATCTTTCAGGAGTTCCTGTCGTGGCACATATACGAAAGTCCCACACGATCTGTCAAACTAACCAAGGAAACAGTAGCTTTGTCACGGCAACAGGGAAAGTATTGCAAATGTCAATTAGAATGTTACACGACGATAATACGATTGCCACTATAGGTACGTACAAGTTAGAACTGATTTTTGGTGGCCGAGATCTACAAATTTATAAGTTGTAGGTACCTACGGTAGATTTAATTAGTATTCGGAGAAATCATCATATTTGTATTATACAATCGCGAATTTATCATTCAAAAAGTTCTTCCACTACTAAATTGGTCCACACTTAATATTCCGGGCAGCTGGAATATTATGTGAAGCCAAATGTTATATCACATCCATTCTGATTGTATAACACTTTTTTTTAATTTATTTAAATTGTATGTATCTTCACGCCAGGTCCCTAACGGGGTAGGCAGAGAGTGTAGAGCGCCAGATAACCCGGTTCTGACAAACCTCTCGTGCCTCGTCTACATTCATCATTCTCTTCATACATGCACGCCGATTCCTAAGACTTTTGATCCCACCATCAGACAGAACTCGACCTATTTGGTCATGGTAGGTCAGTCTTGGTCTTCCTGGGCCTCTGCAACCATCCACATTCGCATTGTATATCTGTTTAGTCATTCGCTCATTCGACATTCTTTCTATATGCCCGAACCATCGGAGCATGCCTTTTTTCATTTTTACACCGATACTATCATTCACACAAAGCCTCTTTCTTACATCTTCATTACGAACGCGATCGGTGAGTGATACACCGCAGATCTTGCGCAATGATCTCATCTCAACCGCGTTCAACTTACTTTCATGGTCTTTCCTGCATACCCAGCTCTCGCTTCCATATAAAAGCGTTGGAGTAAGTACAGCATTATGTACGGCTAGTCGAGCCCGCTGGCTGAGATGTTTAGATTCTAGCAGCTTACCCAACGCTCCAATCACGCAATTCCCAGCAAGCACTCTTCTTTCTGTCAGTGGTGTACCTACCATCCTTGCTAAAAGCACATCTAAGATATACAATTTCATCCACCTGTTCTAACACTGCATCATCTACTACTACCCTTGCATTTGTTCTCTGTTCATCTCTTTCAAATACTAATACTTTAGTTTTATCCACATTTAATTGTAAGCCTTTCTCCATACAATCCTCTTTCATGGCTGTGACTAGTGCTTGTAGCCCAGATGGTGTAGAGCTAACAATTACCGCATCATCTGCGTAAAGCAGACAGTTTACCACTAAGTCACCCATACGCACTCCCACATCCATGAACTTCACCCTATGGAGGCATTTGTCTAGATATATGATGTACAGCCTAGACGAAAGCACGCAACCCTGTCTGACACCGATGTTAACATCAAACCAGGGTGACATGTTACCATCTACCCGCACACATGCTTGACAGTCCACATACGTGGACTGTATTGCACGGAGCAGACTGCCATCAATACCGTACTCTAGCAAAATGTCCCACAGCTCCTTTCGTAATACCCTATCAAACGCTTTCTCCAGATCCACAAAACCGCAGAAAACCTTCTGGCTCACAGCCAGATGCTTCTCTACGATGTTACGGCAGGAGAAAACTTGATCCATACATCCTCTTCCAGTTTTGAAACCACCCTGTGCATCCCAAAACAACCCGTCGGACTTTTCTTTCATTCTTCTTTCTAAGACTTTCCCATACACTTTAGCTGCCAAACTGATCAAACTGATCGCTCGATAGCTGGTGCTGATACGTGAACCCTTGCTTTTATACAAAGGCACGATGACCGCACACCGCCAATCCTTTGGGATTCTTCCGGATCTCCAGCAAAGGTTGCACAACATCCAGAAAGAATCCCAAAGGGCAGCACCACCATATTTGATCATTTCGGCAGAAACCTGATCAATACCCGCAGCCTTACCACATTTCAAACTCCGTATCGCCCATACAATCTCATCTATTGTTATATCCTCACAAGCCGGCACCGTCAAGTCAGCAACTCCGGCGTCAGTGTTGTGAGCATAATCATACATTTCCCCATAATACTCGCTCCATCGTTTTAACACATCTTGCGTGTTCTCAAGAATGTCACCCAACTTAGATTTTATTCTATTCATTTCAGAAACTGGAGAAGAGCTTCTAGACTTTTTCACCTCCCTCCAATAGAGTTTGATGTTAGTCTCAAAGCTCTTCGCCAGTCTCTCATCAGCTTCCACTTTATCTCTCTCACGCTTTTCATTCACTAAAATCTTGGTGTCATTCTTGAGCCTACGGTAAATTTATCTCTTCTCATCTCTCATAACATTATTCATTTGCAAAGATGCTACATAATCCAGCCCTGCTTTCTTCTTTCTTTCAACGGAGTCTTGCACCTCCTTGTCCCACCACGCATCCCCTTTCAAGGATTTGCGTATCTTTGCATAACCACATACTTCTTTCGCAACTTCCACCATACTATCTTTCATAACTTGCCAACATTCATCCACCTTCAAGTCCGTAAGACAAACCTTGTCTAACTTTTCACGGACTTGACGTTCATACACTCTCCTTGCACTAATGTCTTGTAACTTTTCACTCTTTATTCTTTCAAGTCCTCCGAAAGGCACACGGACACGCCAATGTCGCCACTTCTTGAACAGACCCCTAAACCGGCTTATTACCAAGTAGTGATCTGTATCAAGAGTGGGACCTCTGTAGGCTCTAGTGTCCATCAGGCTCTTCCGAAGACGACTATCATAACCATGATCAAATCAATCATACTTTTTTGTTCATTCCTCCCCCATGTATACGTGTGAATGTCCTTATGACGGAATTCTGTGTTAGACACAAGGAGACTTCGTTCCAAGCATAAGTCAAGTATCAGCTTACCAGCATCATTTACTCTTCTATCACCATATGGACCTAGAACGGCCTCGTATCCTGGCCGCCTGGTCCCGACCCATCCATTCAAATCACCACACAAAATTACCCTTTCATTAGCTTCGACCATATCGAGAACTTCCCTTGTAGATTTCCAAAACTTCTCCAGGTCTTGGGTCGTCGCTGAGCTAACCGGTGCATAAGCTGCTACCAAAAACACCCTAGTGACGCCCAATTTAATTCGGACCCAGATTAGTCTCGGGTTCACCAAACCATATTCTTTCACTTCAGTGACTAAACGAGAGGACAGAAGGACGCCCACCCCCGCGCTGGCATGATCGCTCTGTTGCACACCTGCCCACAGAGCCATCACGCCACCCGGGAGATCTTCGACCTCACAGCCCTTCCGTTTAGTCTCTGTTACACACAAAACATCCAGGCGTCTCACACTCATTACGTTCGTCAACTCATTCATCTTCTCACAAATTCCACCTCTCACATTCCACGTGCCTATCTGGCACTCTCCTCGATCCGCCGTATCGGGCCCGGCGTGACAGGTGGCGGTCCCCATCGCCGCTTTGGCCGCTTTTCGTACCGACGGGGACGGGTCGGTACGCGTCGCCTCGGGGGGACGCCCTAACCCGCACTGCGGTACGCCTTCGTGCCAGAATTGCAGCCCTAAAGGACTGGCAGGGATCGCGACGTGCACGCTTCTGGCATGACCTCCAATTTATTTAAATCGTAACAAAATATGTACTCTAAAAGCAAGACGAAGACCGACCTACCATGACCAAAATAGGTCGAGTACTGTTTGAGGGTGGAGCAAAAGTCTTTGAAATCTTAGGAAAGAAAATAGAATTATTTAGTCAAATATGCAGACAACAGATTAAAAAACCTCACTTTCCTTAAAAAGTATAATTAGAAGCAAGAAGTACGTGAATATAAAACATTAGTTTTGTTACATACAAACACGCCACGGCAGAGAGTGTGGAGCGCCAGATATTCCGGTCCCGACACACCGGTCAGAACATTATTTAGTAGACATATAAAACATTAGTTTTGTACTAGCGTCTTTAACCATTTTTATTCTTAAAAACATTGAAACATTCCGAATACTTTCACAAAATACTCTAAAAGTAAATACAATCAGACAGACCCCAACGCGGCCAAACAAATCGCATTTTCACTTTTGTTCGAACGTCTCCGCCATCCGCAGTTTTCCGACTCACTGGTCCAATCTGATGGATAGTCCGGACAAATCGGCGGATAAAGTTAGAATATGAAATGAGATCGGTAGGTGTGGGACGTTATTCATTTATGGCCATCACATCCCTAGTGATAGATGCGGTGACATTTTTCATGGGCTAACTATTTAGGCAGCTTATGGATTTATGGCTCATTTGCTTAGCTATCATTTTATTTGGAAGTGATTTTTTTTAGACCTTTTCGCCTTGGATCATATGTTTTAAATCTATTAGAGTTATAAATGCTTTTTTATCTTATTTTGTGGTATTTAAACAAACGTCCTAAAGGTATAAATAACATTTCATTTGTTAAAAATGGATGTATCAATAGCAGGCGCCTTGAATTAAATCCTGAACGTTTTAACGTGTACAGTATGATTTAAGTTAGTACCCAGCAATGTATTAAGAAGTAGGACTTCTGTATTAAGACTTGTTCAAAGCGAGAGGCTTCAACAAATCAAACGATAATCTAATATATAAAATTCTCGTGTCACAGTTTTCGTTGCCATACTCCTCCGAAACGGCTGGACAGATTCTCATGAAATTTTGTGAGCATATTGGGTAGGTCTGAGAATCGGCCAACATCTATTTTTCATAACATTATTGGACATTTTTTTTATTTCCTAGGGCGATACGTAGTTTGCCGGGACAGCTAGTATACTATAACATTTAAGGTAAACAGAAGAGAATACATATAGACACAAGAATAAGAAGGCTCAAAGTCATGTAGCGACAATGGATAGATAAGCTCGGTGTATTTCCCTGTGAGACCATTGCAGTAAAATGACCAACCTTCTTACTGCAATGCAATGGCTGTCGGTTCTGAGTGGTGACCAGGTAATGAAAGGGTGGACAGGCCCGCCATAAGGTGGACTGACTACCTGATAAAGATTGCGGGATAAGGGCAGCCTAGGATCCCACGTTTTGGCCATATCGGAGAGAGGCCACATTTGGGGACAATTATTTTGTTCTGATTCTCAATCTTTTGAAGTTAAAAAATGTATGACTTACTGGATACCCGTTTCCCGTTCTTCCGCCACTGGATATTGGGTGTGGGGTCGCCGCGCGCCGCGCAGTAAAACGCTGCGATGCCGTTAGCACGCACTTGCAGGTTTCTCGGTCGGATTGTGATTTCGGGCGGATCTGTACACACAGAAAAACAAAACTTATTAGCACCACATATACTTATGAAAAAAAGGTATAGTTACAAAATACAAAAGATGTGTACGAAAAAGATTAAACCAGTTTAGGAACAGCGGCTCCTTGCTTTAAAGATAAAGCGAGGCTATATTAGACATATTTGAGATAAAGTATAATAATACGTAATCTCTTTGTGATACCTGCAGTTATCATTTTATGACATTAATATTTCACCATAATCTACTTTGTCACAGCCAGTTTAACAAGTATCAATAATCAAAATCGGTTTAACCATTTAATAATGATGCAGAAAAGAGACAGGACCACACACACATGATAAATACGTACCGTTCCGTTGAGGCTTCGCTGTTGTTGGGTAACAAAGGGGTGATTTTAGACAACATACCGCGTTGTCACTACTCTCCTTTGATTTAGGTCTGGCTAGTAAATTGACCTTTATGAGAAACGTGACAAGTTATTTTACTTTGCTACTACATTTCCTCGTGTTCGTTGTGTCAAAGTGTTTTGTTTCAGTTTGGTCCCCTTGATTATTGCATTTCCTCTTACTATGTCTGATTTGAGGTACGTGGATATGTTATGAATAACGGGTGTATAGCGTTTGAAACTACTAATAAAAATGTATGGAAATGTTTGACTTCTTTTGAATCTTCCTTCCTATTACATTAAATAAATCTAACTTCACGACTAAATTCTCCGAAGGCATGGACGGAGGTAAATATAAGCAGTCAAGCATACATGCAAACACCCACAATGAGCTGGTTGCGTTTTGTCCCATGCATGTAACAGGTGGCGAGCCTATTGATACCCCCGGGCACATTACTGAATTCCTAAACTGAGAATCTTCCAGGAAATTCCAATAGATAAAGGATAATACACATTTTCTGATAGCTGGTATACTGCTCTCATTTGTGAGCGGGAGCTCCCAAATACCAGTTTGGTCCACTTGACTCCCTACAAAGACGCGTTGTTCGTATTGTCAACGATCCAGGACTTACTGACAGGCTCGAACATCTGAGCCTGCGCAGAGACATTGGGAGTCTGTGCGTGTTATACCGTCTCTACAATGGTGAGTAGTCTGTCGAACTGTTCGACATGGTGCCACCATCTGTTTTCCTACAGCGTACTACCCGCCGAAGAGAGAAGTTTCACCCTCACCGACTAAACACGTGGCAGTGCTCAACGGTGCGGTTTTATCGTTAGTTTCTGCCCAGAACATGTAAATCGTGGAACGAACTTCGCTCTGAGGTGTTACAATATGGGGTCAGTTTAATGACATAAAAGAAAAGTTCCCGACCCGAGAATGAATCGAACCCCTGGGTTAAATTCCAGGGTTCTGACCCTAGCGTAGTAGTAGTGGCCTGCTGCTACTAGACTATTGAAGCAGTTACAAAAGGTATACAAACATTCAAACAAATATTTGTCCATAAAACAAAAACCTATATCAAATAAAAGCTTTTAATCTCATCTAACTGATCGCGAAACGATCAGAGTTTTCATTATATTAATTCATGAACAATATAAATGCATGGCGTCCTCCCTGCAAACTGTTAAACGTTATCAACCCTAACAGTTAATTTTATCAGTTCTAAAAGGAACGAGGTCATCATGAATTTACATGGCCGTCATTAAACTTTCACCGGGCAATAGTAACAGCGGTCCATTCGGATCTGATTCTGTACAATGAATAAATTAAGGGGGACCTTGATTTCCACCATAACAGACCCTGAGTATAAGTAGTTAAATTCCGATGTCCGATAGCTTTAGACGAGATTAATACTAGAAGTTATTTTATTAAGGTGTCTTTTATTTGTGATTAGTTTTGAGATAGATTCTGAGACACATCTGAGATCAAAACAGAGTCAACCCTTCGGAATGTAGAAAATAAAGATTTCGCCCCGCTTCATGAACCCCTAGAAAAATAGGTCCCGTATCCCAAAACAATGTCGCGCTCGCAAACGCCGGGGCCAAACGGGCCTGAACAAAAACGTCTAAAGGGACCGCGAGTAACGGACAGAAGCGTTTGATTCCTGAACTAGAAAATGAAATCCCATTTAGTTCTATACGTTTCCGGAGTCCCGGGGGCTTTTAGATCGATACTACATTAATAAACGAATGCGAGTAACGTATTTTCGGAGACTGTCACATAGGAGTTAAAATATTCATGGATCGGACACCGCAGAGATCGGGGCCGAGATTAGAGACTAAAAAAACACGAGAACGATCACTAGCGCGTTGTGGTTCCGTAGGTTACATTATCAGATTTTTTATTTTTAGAAACGTAACTTCACACCTATTGTCCCCGAAGGGGTAGACAGAGGTAAATGCATGCATTCAAGCATACAGGCAAACACCCACGATTCGCGGGTTATGTTTTAGCCCATGTAACAGGTGGCAAACCTGTTGAAATATCCGGGCAAATTACCAAACTTACGAGGTAATGGGAAATTTACAGAAAATGGAAAAATTCCAATGGAACCAGAGATAAAGTCCTTTATCTTACATACCGTTCCCTACCCGGGAATCGAACCCAGGACTCCAGCGTAGTAGTAGTGGCCTCCTACCACTAGCCTACTGAGGCAATTATTTTTTTATTATTAAAATTAATAAATTGGTACTGTGGTAGAAGGTTGCTACGCTTGAGGTTACGGAATTGATACAAGGGTCTCCAAGAGCAGTTCTTCATAAGATCGGCGTTTGAAATATGTGCTTATGTGTAACATAAATGTATGTTAGATAGCTTAAATTTCGTGGAAGACCTCAAAAGGGTGCAAAGTAAACTAGCTAGCTTGTAAAGAGTAGCTTGAATAATTTAAAAATCCTTGAATTGGGCTTATCTACAACTATAATATCCAGCAATTAAGTACTGAACAAACTAATTAGAGAATTATCTCTTTCGCACCTTATCTACTCGTATGTGACGTTTGTCGATAAATTCTTACCAATACCGGACTATCAGTGCTCACCAATGCCGGACTATTAGTACAGAATATGTAGTAATACTACGTATAGAACGGACATTTCTACGTCCCTCCTGATTTTTCTTCTTGCAGCCCGCACCTCCCCTTGAATACCATGCCGGCAGTCTCGTGCACTGAGGTTGCGAGCGGGCAACTGTGTGTGTGCGTGTAAAAACACATCCTGATTGAATATGTCTGTGTAGTAGGTAATCAAAATAAGTGTTTGTATGGAATTTTAACCGACTGTCCGCGGTGTGCTATTAGTACGATCACCGTATCGTAACAAATATTTGTTTAGCCTACTGATATTTGTTCGGTGGTTTGGGTGTTTGTGTATGTCTTATGTGTGAACAACGGCACCCACGACACAGGTCAATATTTAGTGTGGGGCTGGGGGTTTCAGTGTATAATTCACTGTATATGATGCTTGCATTACGGAACCCCAAAAAAATGGATCAGGTGCTATATAGGCAAGGTGCGGCGGAGCGCGAAACAATTTGCATCGATCCGGCAGCATTACGCTTTTGATCGAAATAAAATCGCCCACCTTAGTGTGTGCACTTTAATTAAGAATCAAGGATGTCACTTGGGTGTAGATTTTTACTGGTGGTAGAGCTCCAGTGACGGAGCTCACGGGCGTAGGCAACACCACATTACCTAATTTACTTTGCCGCTAAATGGTAGCGGTCAGGTGGTAATGTAATTTCCGCCACAAAGGCATAACACCTTAGACCTCATGAGTGGTAAAGAATCTACATTTTGACCTTGATCTTCGTGTGGGTGTCTATAGGCTGCAGTCATCACTTAACATCAATGTGAACTGCATGCTTGTTTGCCACTTCCAATATATAAAAAAAAATTACGTGAAGAAATTAATTGAGATATGTTTCTCCATCGATTATCTATACAAATAAATAAAATTGGAGTGTCTCGTTTGTAATATAAAAATAACCGCTTTTTACTATATGTACACGGTACATATATTATACCAAACAACATTACGGAACGGCTGGATCGATTTCCACGGGACTTTCAGTGCCAGATAGCTTAAGTATGTAATAAGGAGTAACTTAGGCTTCTTTAGTAGCTGCGCCCACGATTCCGCTCGAGTAGATACTGAACAATCATAAATTCTCACGCGGACAAAGTCGCGGGCATAATAAGGGTGAGATTCACAGACCGCACTACGACTTTACTTTGAGCAAAGTACGCCTTTGAAGTGTCAAAACCCATACTAAACTGACAGTTCTAAGCATACTTTGCTTAAAGTAAAGTCGTAGTGCAGTCTGTGAATCTCACCATAATTAAAAATTGCGAATCTTTCTCACTGTTGGATGTTTTTCGCGTGTTTGACCGAGAGGGTGCGAGTGTGACGAATGGAGGAAGCTAAGGATTATGTTTATTCCTCCACGACGAACGCGAATGGTCACGTTCTATACGAGAATTGAAACTGTCATGGCGGCGGAACGTGCCGACGCACGCGTACAAATAAAAAGATTCAGATTTTTCACGCGCCAATCCAGCTCGATTTAATTATCTTGACGCTCGTGAGAAATTAAACAAACCGTAACATGCATTTTTCGTAGGTACATGCTTTACATTTTTTTCAGAATTAACATCACCTGTCATATCAATTATAAAACACTAGCAGCCCGCCCCTGCTTCCAATAATACCTATAATACTACTATTAAAACGGCACTAATCCTATAGGCTAAACTGCCTCAGTAGCGTAGTGGTAGCAAGGCCACTACTATTACGCTGGAGGTCCTGGGTTCGATTCCCGGGTCGGGGACTATCAGAGATAAAGGTTTAAAATCCTTTATCTCTGCTTCTATTGGGATTTTTCAATTTTCTGGAAGTTTCCCAGTACCCCGGAGTTTGGTAATGTGCCCGGAGATGGCAACAGGTTCGCCACCTGTTACATGGGCCTAAAACGTAACCGGCGAGTCGTGGGTGTTTGCATGTATGATTGAATGCATGCATTTACCTCTGCCTACCCCTTCGGGGATTACAGGCGTGAAGTTACGTAATCCTATAGGTTGCGAAAGTTATAAGGGGTAGGTAAAAGGATGTTTTCCCTTGAACCGACTCTGCTATATATAGCCTGTATCTGTTTCATACTTAATATCAAAAACACTGATGGTAGAGCTCCAGTGACGCAGCTCGCGGGCGTAGGCACCACCGCATTACCTAATACACTTGGCGCTAAATGGTAGTGTTCAGCACTATCGTGTTCCGGTCAGGTGGTAATGTACGGCCCTGTAATTTCCGGCACAGAGGCATAACACCTTAGGCTTCAGGAGTGGTAACGCATTTGCATTTTGACCTTGGTCTTTGTGTGGGTGTCTATAGGCTGCAGTCATCACTTAACATCAATGTGAGCTGCATGCTTGTTTGCCACTTATATCACATAAAAAAAACACATCCCTGGGGGTCGATTTCCACAAAATCCCAGGAGTGCTGGTAGAAGTTAAAACTTGATTTTTTGATAATGGTGATTGGTATTTTGTTCTAATTTAAAAATGTGGAAAATATATTAACTTACAAAATATATATTTTGTTTTAATTATGCGGCGTGGATGGAAAATGCAAAATAATGTCAATCAAATTTAATATTGTGGCACATTCATTACACAGCGCGGGATTGTCGCTATCGGAACGTACTCAGTAGGGTTGTCAAAATATTATTAACTATTAACTGATAAATACCAAATGCTAGTATTGTGCTGTTCGGTATTAATTTCTAATAGATAGGATCTTTTAGTAAATAATTACATCAACGTAGACAGATTTCAATGAAAATAATATTTAAAATAAATGTTTCATACTTATGCATATATATATATATATCTTGTTTTCATTATGCGGTGTGGATGAAAAATGTCACATATTGGCAATCAAATACCGTAGCACATTCATTACACAGCTCAGAAATACGGTAAACTATCCGTATTTCGTTTGGTTAGCAACCCTACTAAAAACGTTACAATATTATTAACTGCAAACTATCAAATGCCAGTATAATGCTTTTTTTATTACCGTTTCTATTAGAAAGGCGTTCTGTGGCTTAATTATTTTCCCAACGTAGACCGTTTTTTAATTGCAGTAATATTTAAAATTAATATAAAATACTTCGTATTATATTATCTTGTTTTCATGCGGCGTGAATGGAAAATGTAATACAATGGCAATCAAATATTGTGGCACATTCATTACACAGCGCGGGATTACCGTTAACGGACCGTATTTATTAGGGTTGTCAACCATATTATAAACTGCTAACTACCAAATGCCATTATAACCTACGTCATTTTATAACTGTTTCTATAAGTAGGGGTATAATTTCGAAATAAATTACTATGCTACTTGATATTTCAAACAAAGAAAATCTATAATTACGTTTACACTACATTAAAACTTGATATCCCCAATATCGAGTGATAACAATGTTATATTTGTAGGTACTTGTTTATTAGATAAAATGATGCGTGAATACAATTATGAATTACGGGCTGATGGTTTAGTGTGGTCTAGTCTGGAATTAATTTTAATCGACGCATCTTTCTTTCTTCTGCTTTCTTTTAATTCCGAATCATCTATCCCATTTTGGAGTCGAGACGTGACGATACCCTATTGGAGTAGTAAATAAAACAACATGGGGTGGGCGGCAGCATCCCGCGATAAAACTACCACACTGTGATCACCAATCCGCCTGCCAAGCGTGGCGATTATGTCATTTATGACGCACAATACCGTTGTGGGCGTCTTTGAAGAAGGATTTGTCCAGCAGTCGACGCCTTTGGCTGGACTGATGATGAAATAAAAAAAAAACGCGGGAAGACATGCAGCGTCATGCCATAATACTGTCACCACTTCAATCGCCAATCCGTCTGCCATAGAGCAACACGGGCCACTCCCCTCCGGTCCGCCGCGGCGGCCGGTGGCCCACGTGGCTCTATGCCGCCATTACAACAAATATAAAAAATAAAAATATTAAGGATACCATCTTAATATTTGTATGGTGCCCATACAATAAACGTTTTTTTTTTGTATTTTTGTATGTTATGAAGTGGCAAACAAGCTTACAGTTTACATTGATGGTAAATAATACTGTAGCCCTTAAACATCTACATGAGACTGTAGGTTTCAATGCAAATGCGTTGCCACTCCTGAGGTCTAAGGTATTATGCCTGTGGGCCGGAATTTACAGGGCCGTACATCTGACCGGAACACGATAGTGTTGAACACTACCATTTAACGGCGTGGTGCCTACGCCCGCGAGCTCCGTCACTGGAGCTCTGCCACCAGTGTAAAAATTGTATAGTTCAGTATTGTTGCTCAATATTAATAACAGACAGAATGATGTCAAACTGATTTCAAAGAACTTTTTTTTGTAAGTAACAGGCCATCGGTGTCTTGTTTTTGTACAATATTGACATAATTATAAATTATAATAAATACTGATTCAAATATTTTTACTTTAAACAAATTAGCACACCAAAATTGATTTACAAGGATTTCCATAAAACCCGGCCCCTATTAGAGACAATTACCCTAGATTTAGATTGACATTAGCATTCAGTTCAATTTGACATTAGTTTCAGTTCGTGAATGGGGAAATCTAGTTGGCGTAAATCGTTTGGGGTGACGCCACAGTTTTATGATAAAAGTTTTACGAAAAAATGACCGTCAATGTGGGCTATAAGGCTCAATTTAATAACCGCGATGGGTTATCTCCGTATACACTTGTCACTATGACATTTATTACGATGATATAAATTCAAGCTATCGAAGCCTTAATTTCATTGCGCGTCGAACATTTCATTACGTTGCTCAATAGAGTTAATCGAAATACGCATTGTGCATTTGTGTTGTGCCCATGTTGTTGTGCCGTTGTAGGACAGTCCCGTAAAATATAATTTGTTTGGAGAGCATGATCTTATAGGTGGTACGGTGCCACAATACCACAATATTACGCAATTTTGTCGTATGTTACTATGGTGGCAAATAAATATTCTTATATCATTTAGAATAAACTGCAACCTAAAAACATCTTCACAAAAACCGAAGGCCCAAATGAAAGCCTCTGACAGTTTATATGCGACCAAACAAGATCTACTTGCCGCTAAACGATAGTGTTTACTTCTTTCTAACAAGAGATCCAAGATAGTATTTTTTACGTAGGTGGCTCGTATCCAAACGCCACTAGTCTACTTCACCGAGCTTCTCTTAATTGCCGCACAGAAGTATAGCAAGTTAGACCTCATCCGTTGAATTCTCGGAATGAATGAATGAACATATTATCTCTCTGGTTATCATATTGATGTTTATAGGCTACAGGATTACTTACCATCAATGTGAACTATATGCTTGTTCGCCACTTCATCATATAAAAAACACGACAACAACAAAAAAGAAAAAAAAGACATTCAAAATATCAATAAAACACAACAAGCATGTGACATTCGAATTAGATAACGACAATATATCAAGTATAAAAATTTCAATGGCGTCCCACGCGACAAAACATAAATGGTCACGCACGTCCACCAATACGAGGGCACGGGGGCAATTTATGACAATAATCTGGACCTGTCCACCCGATCCCGTGGGACTATTCTCAAAGTGTGCGCCCAAATATTTTTAAAGCGAAACAAATACAGAACTGTCTGTATTCCATATAGGGTTTTACAGGGGTGTATTCATGTATTGGTGTTTATACAAGTTCAGTCAGCAAAGTCCCGCTTATGCAAAATCAATCAAAAGAATTAAACGGTAGGTGGACCAAAGCAAGACCAAGATTTTCATTTTTGATTGTTTTGTTTGTTTCGTCGGTTTGCTGTTTTGAAGGTTTACAATTTTGACAATTCACTATTTTGTCGGATTACGATTTTCATAAAATTGACTTATTGCATGTTTGACCATACGCGACTGAACGGGACAAACGATATATTAGCCTAAATGATATTCATGCCAATTGAAATACATAGTATAACAATTATGTTAAAGTACTATTATGAGAAAAAAATATGTCCGACTCGCTATTCTAGCAAATATAATACAAATATTTTATCAAATTTCAGTATCTGGCAAAGAAGTCTAAAAAAAACAGTAACAATGTTCGAATTATATCACTTACATTTTGCTTTAAAATTTCGACCAAAATGTCATTTTCATGAATCATAATAGAGCCCCTGTTTTCAACTACCCTCAACCGATTCAAAGCGGGTCGAATAGAAACTGTGCGAAATTTATATCGCCGGTATTAAATGGATTTAATTTGCATATAACACGCGTGTAATAGCGCGTCTGTCTGTCAAGCGAACGCTGCGTTTTCCTTGTGACTAGTTTTTAAATGCACCATAAATATATAATAATGCTGACCAATGGTGCATCGCAGGAATGATATTTCAATTCTGTCATTCTATACTCGTTATTTTTGATATTCGAATCGCGATAAATTTGTTGCAATATGAAGTTCAGTTTTAACTGAAATTGTTTGTAGGCCAGTACCTATTCAGTGTTCAGTGACATGATAATATGTAATTAATATAATAAATATGTACCCTAAATTCAATTTCTGTTATACAGATATAATTCGGTCGTTTCGTGGCCGATAAATCCAGCTAAAATTAAAATCTGTCATATTTCGACAAGTAAGCGAATACATAATTTAATGACGAAAATAGGAAAATCTGAAAAAAAGGTAAGTCGTCACTCGTAACCCTAAGATGCTTGTCATAAATTCGAACATAACGCAACCATACAGCCCCAAAGAAAGTGCCAGCAGAAATTATAAAATAGACGTGTGTATTATAAAAATACATTTAACAATACATCAAAGGTCTTGTTCTACAATAGTCGACCGGTCTAGACGGAGTTACGGCAAAGAGACGTCGAATAATTCAAACTTTCACGAAGGGTTGACTTTTGACTTTTAGTAATAATGGCGACTGTTCCCCGGGGTTGAAAAGTATTTTTGTTATACTCCAACTTTGACGTGCATTGAGAACCATTTGCTTTCATTTTAAGTACATATAAAATATATGTATTTAAAATACTTTCCCATCAATTGAATGGAACATAATTTGTACTGATGAAAGATTGAGTAAGTAGTGGACACATTATTACGTCTAAGGCGTCCATTGCACACCCATGCCAGTCTCATTCAATTCAATAAGTGATGGATGACGTTTGATTTATATTTGAGGAATGGAATAATTTTACACTTAAAGTGTATCTGTATCCGCTGTAACTATAAGTTATCTTCATGCCACTATCACTCATAGCTTGCCATGGCTTTACTGACTGTGGTAAAACTGACAGCAAATCCTATCGTCTAAAAGACACCTATCATATAATCGCTCATTATGGTTCAAACTTGGCGTTTGCTCGCCTCAACCCTATTGCTGATTTTTTTCTCAATTTATGCAGTACGTTAGCTTTCTTCCCAAAACAAATCGCATCAAGCCAACAAAAATCATTTGGGAGTTCTTTAGAGTGGTTGCCAATATTGAAGATTCTGCGTGTTCTAACTGAGTAGAAATATAATGGAAATAATGTGTAATGATGTGTCGCTAAAAGTAAATGGCAGTAAACGAAAGTACCTTTAGCTGCCTGCGGGCGTACCTTCATGTTATATTGCGAAGGACATTTGAATCGCTACTAGCTTTGTCTCGTTTTTTCATAGATGCGGTCTTGTAAACAAATGAAACAAAAACATGCAGTTCTACATTAAAGCGCAGTACAGATGTCATGGTGTGGGCCCTGTTGTTAATCAATATTCAACAGTTAAACCGATATAGGTACATATAATCCTCAATAAAAACTATTCCAGTTCGAGTAAAGTCGAACATCGCTCCAAAGACTCGTTTGTACAAGTATACGCCATCAAAACCTGCAACAAAAGACTCGATTAGCAACTTACGTGTGAGATAACGTATAAATATGTTCGCTGTGTCGTTGACTGGCGGCGATTCCTCTATTATCTGTATTTCTTCTGTGACTATTTCCGTGGGCGGTTCGGTTTCTTCAGGTTCGTCGTCTGTTACAACAATTAGTGTTTGAACTCGAGTGGTTGTCGTATTTTTTTACATAATTTGCCTAAGTACGACCTTAAAAGTAACAACTAAAATTAATTATGCTACTTGTAAAGCTACTGTTTCCAATTTTATTAAATACATCGTTTTAAGCAATAATTTATTTTTTATCATTCGAAATAGTAGCTTGCTTCACAATCACAGTTAAATATTTTACAAGAATTATTAACTTACATATAAATATATTACAAACCTTTTATTTTAAAGACATACTCATTATTCTTATTATTCATCTATTTAGATACTCATGGAAATTATCTGGTAAATTATGTTTTAATAATTAAAAAACAAATAGTGCTACACAATACACGCTTTATAATTTCCCATAAGATGTAAAAGCCAGGTTACAGTTAACAGTTAAAGTAATTTCCAAATGATGAAACTAATCTTTTGCTGAAATGGCACTTCAACAAATTTGATAAGGAAAATAAGATGATAAGTCTTAAGATACGACTTCGCGTGTAGTTAAGGAGAAATTTTGGACACGACCTAGCCTACCTACCAGTAACGAATGGAACCGACGAGGAAATAGAGTTAACTATTTCTTATCTCGCATGATAAACGGTTTCAACGCTTTCATTCTTCATCTAAATATACTTTTAACAATGCCCTCCCCATTGTACTCTCTGCACATGTATAAATCATCCATTGTTATTACTCGAGATATCGATACACTGAGAATCGATGCAATAAATAAGCATCTGAGGAACATCGATTATTGAAAGATTTATTTCTCAGTTGTCTCAACTACCGTCCATTATTCACGGAGTTCTATTGTGTATGAAGAAACGATAAAAATGGGATAATGGCGCGGTGCGAATGAGATACGTATTATGCTGATATCCGATAATAAAGTGGTTCGGTTTCGTGTAGCTTAGGAGATCTGCACACTCTTATTGGGAACCTCTGCAGTTTATATAAATATGGCGCTTTACCTCGTTTTGAGATGATACGAGTATGTCTCTGGTCATTCGAATAAAAAGTCTTGTCAATATCTTTTTATAGTAAGAAGCGATCAATCCCTGCCTGATTTTTTTTTTCGCTTATTTACAAACATAAGGACGTTTCTTTTTTTAGGTTATGATGATGGCAAACAAGCATGAACTTCACATTGATGGTAAGTGAATATTGTAGACTAAACTACGCTCACTCGTGTAGGAGAATTCTTACGTCAACCGTCAGTTAGAGCAGTCAATCAACCGGACAATTACGTTCAAACCATTCCAATGGTGGGGAGTAAGTACAGTAACGCGCAACGCAGACACAGGATGAAACTACCGCCACTGCGATCTCCGGTCATGGGGGGGCTTTTTTCTAGAAGTGTACGTCTGTCGGCTTTGCTTTTTTGCGTTGCGTACAAATTGCGTTGCTTCCTACTTCTGAGGCTCAAGCTGTTTTACATCTGTGTTATTTATTACGGGGACATACATTTTTATTCTTTCAACGCACTGCCTTTGGATTATAGAATTTCTTTTTGAACTTTTATAAAATAGCCATTCAATGTTACATCAGCACCAAACGTACATTCACCGACACAACCATCGCCCTAACAAATCCCCATTTGAAAGCCGTAAATGAAAAATATGAGTTGAAGTCAAAGCGCTTATAATTCCCACTTCGAACACTTCCACAAGGGCCACTAATGAATGGCGCCGTGGACAAAAAGGTTAAAAATAAACAAGCGCGGAACAATGGTGGACAAACAATGCGGCCGCGTCAAAGGAGATCTGGTGTGAGGAGAGCAAAAAATTGTGTAAAAACTAGGCAATCGTCTCTTATTATGAATTGCTTTCGCCACAAAGTGGGTTTAAAGTTGTAAATGTTTGTTTAATGATGCTGAAGTTAACTCAAATGGGGCTAGATTAGGACAGTTAACGTTAATTTTGAACAGAAAATAATGTTTTATATTATTCGTCTATGTACGTCTACTAGTGCTCGCTCAATGAAAAAATTTGATCGCAATACAGGTGTACCAAAGTTTGAATTCTATTACGAATATCTATTTTTTTTCCGACTTAACAATCCGCGCATTCGTCGTAAAAAGGAACAGAAAGTTTTTCCTTCACATACCTTGTAATATAGTCACAATTAACGAATTTGAACGAAAACGCCTTGTCAATGCTTTGGCTTTTAAAGGCGAATATTCCTTGACGAAATCGTTTGTGTTGCACAAGAGAAACATTTAAAGAGACCTTACACTATTGATCCACACTACACAAACGATTCATATTAATGCGGACTATTAACCAAACGCTCGATAAATCCCAATGGGCGATAGAAAGGCGATTTATTCGCACGGGGGGCGTGTTCCCTTGAAATATCGCGACACCGTGCACTTCCCGATACACGCGTGTAACCGAGCGCCATCAATCTCGCGTGATTGTTTATGGCTTGGCGACAGTCAGTCGCTGCGGGCGAGATAGCGAGATGGATAGGTGTCACAGTTTGATTGCAGTCTTCATGGAAGATGACCTGATGAACGAGTCTATAGGCCGACTGATAATTCTAATATGGCAATCATTTTATATGGTTGTTTTTATATTATTTTGATACAGATTTGTCACGTGTATTTTTAATTAAGATACGTGCACGTGTAATGAAACGCAGGCGATAGTCGTTGCAGAGAAATAGTGATTTATCATGTCATTTTTCGTACGATCATAACAACCTTTTTTTTCGAGTCACTTGAGAATTGGGAAGTCTCCTACCCCATGTGATCCCTTGAAATATCGCGACACCGTGCACTTCCCGATACACGCGTGTAAACCGAGCGATATCAATCTCGCGTAATTGTTTATGGCTCGGCGACAGTCAGTCGCTGCGGGCGAGATAGCAAGATGGATAGGTGACACAGATTGATTGCAGTCTTCATAGAAGATGACCTGATGAACGAGTCTAATATGCCGATTGAATATAAAACGTCGGATAAGCAAATGTAATATGTAAAATGCAATAAAGTATTGAGTTTCAGAACCAATCAAAAATCGACATATTTTGTTTACTCAAAAATATACGAATTCTTGGTGAAAGAGCTCTAGTGATTGAGTTCGAGGGTTCTGAGATAATGGTCTAATTAATTATTGCCCATATAAAGAATTCAATCGTCTTTAAAATTTAAAGCAGATTAATATCGACCTCGACACAAACTAATTCGGACATATAGATTAAGGCCTCGATGCGTCGATGACTCTGAACGATGTAATACGTAGAAAGACACCTTACTTACTGGTCACATCTTACTGGTGGTAGAGTTCCAGTGACGGAGCTCGCGGGCGTAGGCACCACCGCATTACCTAATATACTTGCCGCTAAATGGTAGTGTTCAGCACTATCGTGTTCCGGTCAGGTGGTAATGTACGGCCCTGTAATTTCAGGCACAGAGGCATATCACCTAATGCCTCAGGAGTGGCAGCGCATCTGCATTTTGACCTCTGGTCATTGTGTGGGTGTCTATAGGCTGCAGTCATCACTTAACATCAATGTGAACTGCATGCTTGTTTGCCACTTTTATTATATAAAAAAAAAAAAAAAAAAAAAAAGACACGCGCTCGGACGGTTTTTAAAATACAGTACACTCAACAATAAATATTGCACATCGAGCTTAGGAAAGAGACAGTCGGCTAGTTTCGACTTCGCAGAGCGTTATCTCTATTGCACATTGCAAAAGTAAGCACTGATATTACGGTATTGGTACACCGTGGACACTCCACCAAAATTCCATACAAACGCTTAATTTGGTCTCTATTACACAGACATCAATCAGTGACGTGTATTTACACGTGCACCTGTGTGCGTAGCACGTAGAAAATACCAACCGTCGCCCATAAGAGGGGAGGAGGTCGGGTGATGCGGGGAAATCGGGCGGGACGTCGGAGTGCTATACGTAGTATTATTACATATTCTCTGGTATGGTATTGGATAAAACTTGATCAAAAATGTCTGATAGGTAAGGTGTGAAAGAGGTAACGCTCTACAGATCCGAAATAACCCGAAGTCTCCTTCCTTAAGTCGATGTGCAATATTTCTTGTTGAATATTGTACTCAGCAAACGCATATTAAATCAAGATTGGCGATTTATTCACGTCAAGGCGCCAATATTCGTGTGAAATATCACGACACCATGCACCGCCCAACACGGGGTGTAACTGTCTGTTATCCATCTAACTTGATTGTTTATGGCTCGTCGACAGTTTGACACGTGATACACGATCTATTGATGGATGCTGTTATCCAAAATTATAAAGTGACTTCTTGTCAATTTGTCAGTTATTTGTTTTTTTTTTTATGTTATGAAGTGGCACACAAGCATACAGTTCACATTGATGGTACATGATTCTGTAGCCTATAGACATCTACATATAATCCAGAGATTTCAATGTAGATACGTTGCAACTCCTGAGGTTTAAGTTGTTGTGACTCTGTGCCGCAAATCACAGGTCCGTACCTTACCACCAATGAACTAGGGGTGCTTAACAAAGCGAGGCAGTATTTACATCGGGGCTACTACAGATTTATAAGACCCAAGTGCGGCCCTATCTGAAACATTGCTCTCATTTGTGGGCCCCCAAACACCATTTTGGATATTGACTTCCTACAAAGACGCACCGTTCGTATCGTTAACGATCTAGGACTAACTGACAGACCCGTACATCTGAGCTTGCGCAGACACTACCCGCCTTGTGGACACCTGGCAGTTCTCAGCTTAAAAAATATAGCCTTCAAAATTATTTTATACCGGTATAAAATGCGCGCTGGTTTATGTATATTTTCGTATGGCGACATTAAACAGGCATTCTTGATAAATAATGTATAACTGGCAGAAGTAGTTTCTTAAGTTGCGGAAGCGAGGTTGTGTGTGCAGTAAATCATAGACGAAAGCATTCTCTATCTCAGTTTTTCCGTAATCTCTGGACTACAATAAGTAATTAATTAATTTTACTAATAAAACTAAGAACTAAATTTAAGCCAACCAAAGCAGAATTTCCCTCCTATCCAACTCATCGTCAAAAACTTACAAATACCATCGACAGCAAAATCAGGGCTTATGAGATGTCGAGACACGAGATTACGTCATAAATCCGCGCCTCCCATACGAAACTAATAGAGCCTTCCTTCGGCACCATTAAGCAGATATGATCATCATTCAACTGGATTCCCCTCAATGATCAACAAAACATATTTCTTTATACTTTTTCAATATTCTACTGCGGGATAGTGTGGGGCAGTGTTCTTCAACCTGTGGGCCGCGACCCCCTGAAGCTAATCACGTAGCTTATCACCATTTCACGTACTCGTAGATCTATCTACATCACAATGAATTTGATCGTTATTTTATATTTAAAACTATCAAACCTCTCTAGGATTAACTGATATTTTTAATTTATTTTTGTATGAATAGCATAAAGCAGTTCACAAAATACATGTACCTTTCGAGTTTTATGTATGTAGTCTTAATAATTTCGTAATAAAGTGATCTACGGACGGACACACAGACAGACAGATATGACGAACATAAAGGGGTTCTGTTTTTTCATTAGGCTACGGAAACCTTAAAAATAAAATATCCATAGTTGAACGATATATTTCTATTGGGCAGAAAATACAAAATTCACATAGTAACGACAAAGGTATTATCGAGTGAAAAATGTTTACATTTCGAACTTTGTGATCAAAAGCGTAATTGCAATTTTTATCGCTAACGAATTGTAAATATATGTACTGTCGTTTGCAAAAGTGAAATCCAGATTGCAATTTTGTCAGGTTGAAAGGGTACAATCAGGTGCAAAAGTTTATACATATTCCATATTTTATTCCATATTTACGATCGAAAGCATAATGTAAGTGATGCTTTTAGTGAGATGCACTCTCAGTGTATTAAAATGTTTTACAGCGGGTAGCATTTGGGTGTGCCTGGAGTATGCACGTAAATGTAGTAATGACAAGATGCTTTCGGCTAAGTGACTCCGGTAACGCTTTTTGCCACTCTCGTTTAGATATTCTGACACTGGAATGTAGTTGGAAATGATGAATATTTATAAAAATCTGCGTTGGCTTTTTTTGATGTGTAAAAGAAGTTGAAAATATTATTATAATAATAATATAAGATTTTCAAAAAATTTAACATTGTAATTATATGTACACTTGTTTATGCAAATTAATTTATTTATTTACTTTACACATGAGTATGTTTTTAAATACAAACACTGTTTAGAAACATACAATTCATAAATTTCTATATGATCAGATAGCACATTATCAAATATAACTAATTACATTATAATGTTTCATATACTAAGTAAGTAAAGATAAACTTATGCTAAACAATTAGGTAGTTACTTACAGTACGCGCGGGCGATGAATGCAGTCGCCACAGTTTAGTTTGAAACAAAGTGGCTGCATTTAACTCGCGCGGACTGTACATTATATTCATGCAAAAATAGAAATGAACTGACGACGCAAGATTCGTAATTAATGCAAATTTACCATTAAAAAAAACGCTTACACTCAAAGCCCCATCTAGGAATTAACCTGTGTCGTGGGTGCCGTTGTACATACACAACACAAACACTCAGAGCCGAAACAAATATCTGCAGGCCATACAAATATTTGTCTCATTACGAAAATCGAGCCGGTGAGCCTCGGTTAAAATGGTCATCACACACCGCTGGACCAAATGGCTCGATAAAACCATCGACCTGCTTTGCTATAAATATGTAACTGAACGGCAAACAAAACAAAATAATATATGGATAAAAACATTTATTCAGCGTAACGAAAGGTAAGTATGCCTATCTGACAAGACAGCCTATATAATTCAGTATATTTATCGCATTAGACTAATGAATTATAGGTAGATTGACTTAATTCATAAGTTCTTAATTATTTGACACTATGATTCAATGAGCCAAAAACTGGTAAACTAATCCAATACATGAATAATGCAGCTCATCACACTAAAACATTCCGTTCCAACTATCTCAAGTTTTATTTAAGCAAATCCACCTAAAGTTCCAACTTGCACAACTAAAGTAGATAACTTGACAAACATAAGTGACATTATTCGTCTCTATGCGGATTATGCATAGAACAATAAAAACGAAGTCTCGAATGTTCGCCGAGATGCCAAACGGCTGCTTATAAGCGTGATATAGTGTTCGGTAGTTCGTCAAACATTTCTGACACGATAATAAAAACGTGAATCTAAAAAAAAACTAATAATCACTTAGTGAAATTAATATGCATTTATTTAGAACATTTACCTACATATTACTAAGTAAAATATTAATTATACATCCTATACACATCTAAGTTAAAACCATAGATATTTCAATGGGTAATTTCAATGGGTTACCATTATGGGTGTTACACGATAGCGCTACAAGTAGATCAGGTAATGCGGCTGTGCCTACGCCCTCGAGCTCCATCACTTGGGCTTCACCACCAGCATAAATTGTATTACAACATAAAAAAATGAAGCAGTATTTGTGATTTCACCGTTCATCGGTACCAGAAACGGACATAAAAAGGGTAAGAAAAATTCAACGCTAGATAACCAACGTTACTGTGAAAAGTACAACTGCAGTATTTTTCTTGTTAGTTGAACAAGCTCACCGGCCCAGGCACCAGTGTGTACGTCACGAAAGCCCTCGTCGGTGCGAGTCTATGAACGTATATACAGACCGAATGAAGCCGTGACAAGAGTTTCTGCTTACCATAAACAATATTACTCCCCAGAACGCTTCGTTTGGTACAGTCGCCGGTAAAACTATTATGTATATATAAAATATTTCTACACATACATGGAAATGCACTTGCAATGTGTAATATTTTTTAAATATGGTAACTTGAAATTTTAAAGTGTTCTCGATTATATTTATATGATATATTAAATTAATACTTACTGGTGGTAGAGCTTCAGTGACAGAGCTCGCGGGCGTAGGTACCACCGCATTACCTAATATACTTGCCGCTAAATGGTAGTGTTCAGCACTATCGTGTTCCGGTCAGGTGGTAATGTACGGCCCTGTAATTTCCGGCACAGAGGCATAACACCTTAGGCCTCAGGAGTGGTAGCGCATCCGCATTTTGACCTTTGTCTTTGTGTGGGTGTCTATAGGCTGCAGTCATCACTTAACATCAATGTGAACTTCACGCTTGTTTACCATTTCCAAATAAAATATTATATGTAGATATACTTAACTATATCTAATAGGTTGTTAATTTGATTGCATTATTTGATTATTTGAGATGTTTGTCTGTCAATGACATCAGTGTGACGTGGTAAAAGATTATTATGATTTTTGGTGTTCATTGTAATCAGATAACCGGTGTGACGTCATCTAACTCAAAATGCAATTCATTTATTGCTTAAATCATGAGACCTTTAGTATAAATGGTAATTAAGTAATAATATATCTAAGTGCCTCATGAAACTCTCTTGGATATAGCAATATCAATAGTCAGCGATTAAATTATAACCCCCTTATTCATCAACGTACATGAGATACGTTTTGGCTATAGAATGCTTTGTCTTTGTCAGTTGCAAAGAAACAAAGAAGAGATTAGCAACATTTTAGCTAAAATATGTTTGTGAATAAGGGGTTAAACATATTAAATTGCAAATATATCTCAAAACTATTTGAACGTGAAGCAGACTTCATAAAACGCACGAACCGAGACAAAAGTGGATTACACTATATTTACTTTCGCGATATCACCTTCTTAGCGTGCGTAACACGCTCCACTTGTATCATATCTTAGAAAATTATATAAGAAGGCTTTGTCGCATATTTTCTTCTATTCTGGCGTCTATAACAGATAATAACGTATAGAAATAATTTTCAGCATTAAATTACTTTTTTCTTAACCTATAAATCACAGGAAAACGACAGACTTCTTACGGTGAAAAAGAAAATTCCTCAATCTGCACGTGAGTCTAGCCTCCCACTTGGTCGGTAATATTTTGAAAAATCAAAATTACCTTCACGACTGTACAATAATTTTATAATCTCGGCATGTAGGGCAGGAAGTGACGTCATCTGATTCCACGGAACTCAGGATCCGAGGCAAAATTATGGAGGATTACACTAAGTCTATTTTCGCGATATCACCTTCTTAATAATATCATCCACGCTCCATATGTATTCTGTCTCAGGAATTAATACAAGAAGGTTTTATCATACTTACAATAGGATTATTTTCTATTCTGACTATAAAGGTTTTTTTTTATTTCATGAAAGTGGCAAACAAGCTTGCAGTTCACATTGATATATAGACATCCACACAAAGACCAAGGTCAAAATGCAGATGCGTTACCACTCCTGAAGAAAATTACAGGGCCGTACATTAGCATCCGACCGGAACACGATAGTGCTGAACACTACGATTTAGCGGCAAGAATGCGGTGGTGCCTACGCCCGCGATTTCCGTCACTGGAGCTCTACCAACATCATGCACGCCGATTCCTAAGACTCTTGACCCACCCACAGACAGTACTTAATTTTACTTTAAACATTTCAAAAACTACTTTACAGATTCTCATTCTTAGACTAATGAAGACTAAAATGTTTTAGTTTCTATCATCGTACAATAAAAACGGCTAATACACTCAATTTAGGAGCCAAAGACCTCTCCGTCGAACCTTTAAGCCCAAAAAAAACTTTTGATCGGTAATCTATTAGCAAATTAGATTCCCAGACTCGCTCTAGTAACGAGGGGAGTTTATTTTTATTGTTTTAAATAAAATAAAGGTAATGGTACCGAGGGATCCTGATAAAAAATGGCGGATAAACACACTTTTTTTCGAGAAGTAATAGATTTAGTTCTAATTTCACGAGTCGGTTAGATTTGTAGATACAACTTTTACTTACGTTTCAATCGGAACATAAAGGTCAGTTTAGCAATTACACAATTTTTTTTTATGAAACGAAATTTACCAACTGCCATGCAGTTCACATACATGTTAAGTGCTGACTGCAGCCTTTAGACATATATATACAAAAACTAAGCGTCAAAATGCAGATGCGTTGCCACCCTTGAGACCTTAGATGCTGTCTCTGTGATAGTTATTACGGGGCCATACATTAACACCTAACCGGAACACGACAGTGCTGAACACTACTATTGCGGCAGATAGATTAGATAATGCGGTGGTGCCTACGTCCTCGAGCTCCATCACTGGAGCTCTACCACCAGTGAGTAATCTATACAAATAAATAAAATTGGAGTGTCCGTTTGTAATATAAAAATAACCGCTTTTTACTAAATGCATATGTATGTATGTATACACGGCACACATACCAAAACAACATTTTTTTCAATTTTTGTCTGTCTGTCTGTTTGGCGGGGCTAATCTTGGGAACGGCTGAACCGATTTTGACGGGACTTTCACTGGCAGATAGCTGACGTAATAAGGAGTAACTAAGGCTACTTTTGTACTAGCTGCGTCCACGACCTCGTCCAGTTAGATACTGAACAACCATAAATTCTCACGCGGGCGAAGTCGCGGGCACAGCTAGTATTACTAATATTTTTAAGTATCTGCTTACCTGTATGCTTTCATGAAATATTTTTCACAACGCACTAAAACAAACTTTTCACGAAGCCAAAAATAAAAGATGGAATCATGACGAAACATGATTTATGGCTCCACGTTCAGTGTTCGGTGTAATTAGATTGCTTTTCGGGGGGTAAGATCACCTTGATGGTATCAGGTGGTTGGTATAATTATAAAGCCTACTTTTTTATATCAAGTGAAGAGGACACATAGGAGCTTACAGTTTACATTATTGATTGGCATATTAGGCTTATAGAAATGATTATTATTTTTCTTCAATTTAATGGAAGTGGTAAACAAGCATACAGTTCACGTTGATGTTAAGTGATGACTGCAGCCTATAGACACCCACAGAAAGACCAAGGTCAAAATGCAGATGCGTCGCCACTCCTGAGGCCTAAGGTGTTATGCCTCTGTGCCGGAAATTACAAAGCCGTAAATTAATTATGAAATGGAAATAGCAAACAAGAATGCAGTTCACATTAATTTAATATTGTATGTAGCATATTATATGTTTACAGATACATTGCCGTTCCGGAGGCGCTCACCGTACCGTGCTCATCAAGAAATATTGCACATCAAGCTTAGGAAAGATACAGTCGGCTAGTTTCGGCTTCGAAGAGCATCATCTCTGCCACACACTACTTAAGTCACACCGCGGACACTCCCCCAAAATTCCATACAAACGCTTAAATTGGTTTCTATCTATCAGTGACGTGTATTTACACGCGCACCTCTGTGCGTAGCACGTACAAAATACCAATCGTCGCCCATAAGGCAGGAAGGGGTTGTGTATGTGTGCAAATCAGGCGGGACGTCGAAGTGTACATTCTATACGTAGAGTTATAACATATTCTCTGCTTAAGTGATGTCAATCGTTAGGAGGCGCGTTGCTGTATGTAGACGAGCTCGAAACGAGATGGCTCGGGCGCTCGGTCGCGCGCGCTAACCGAGGCACGTCCACACAGAGCGAGCTGCCTCGCGCGGTAAATGCCTCGCGAGGCTGCTCGCTCTGTGTGGATGGGCAAAATCAATTGCGGTAGAATACGGTTGTGTCTACAATCAAATACATATCTATCTATTTTATGCTGTAGGAAGACATCTTAAGAAAAAAGAAGTAAACCTTTAATAGGCCAGTCACGGAAATTAATAAATCTGACTGGTGATAGAGCTCCAGTGACGGAGCTCGCGGACGTAGACACCTCTGCATTAACTAATATACTTGCCACTCAATGGCAGTGTTCAGTACTATTGTGTTCCGGTCAGGTGGTAATGTACGGCGCTGTAATTTCCGGCACAGAGACATAACATCTTAGGCCTCAGGAGTGGTAACGCATCTGCATTTTGACCTTGGTCTTTGGGTGGGTGTCTATAGGCTGCAGTAATCACTTAACATCAATGTGAACTGCAATCTTGTTTGCCACATACCTACATTACAAAAAAAATGATCTGCAATGTATATTTTATAGAATTTTATATACATTGCACATAACAACGTCCAAAACGCTATATGCGAGATATTTTATGTAAAAATACTCAACCAAACTGTGATAAACACAACCTGTGATCCGAAATCCTTCCAAACAGTGCGGCTTGATTGCCGACGAAAGAAATCTCCGATAACAAACTTGCTATCTTCCTGATATAGAAGGGCCGTCGTATTATCACGTTCGTCGTAAACTTTGTAAGACAAGTTTGTTGGGTGTACGTTACTCCGAGTATCACGCATGAGCTGAATTTATGTATGTATTTGGTTACTAGTTTCACTTAGAAATAATGTGCTATACGTTTATTAAATTTCGATGAAACTTATAATACCTAATTTTGAATTACATACATTACATTATAGGTTCATATTTTTCGCAATAACACATGCGAATGAACTTTTGAAATTAAAGCAAAAAAATGGAAAGAAAAATTTGACTTCGGGCAGGAATCGAACCTACGACCTCAGGATAACCAGTCCAGTCGCTTTACCACAAAACTACCAAAGTCCCACGAGTAATATTTTCTTTCCGTTTTTTTCTTTAATTTCTAAACATCATAATTACTCAAAACACTAGAGAGTTAATATTTCACTATCTGGTGGTTTTGTGTAGTAGAATACCTACGTACAAATACAATACTACATTCTGTACAATACTACGAGTACATTCAATTGAGTTTATTTCAATTTACTTTTTTTAATGTAATAATGGTGGCGAAAAAACTTGCAGTTCACATGGATGTTAAGTGACCACTGCACCTATAAACATTTACACTGATGCCAAAAACGTGGTCCACAAAGAACGTTCGAATTTTTGAGATCAAATTAAGAAACAATGCTTCCGAATTTGATAAAGTGACGAAGTTGAAACCACTTCAGAGAAATGAAGACAATTATATGATAACCAAAGACCCAATTATCTAAAATCAAAGTGCGCCAGAAGTTAGCGGAAAAAGCAAAAGTGCACATCAATTAATATTCAGCGGCCAGCGACCGTGTCCAATGGAATTACCACAACAAAGCAGCGCAGCGCTGCGCGATTGTTGTGCAAATATAAACATTGAGTACAGCGATGAAGCGACACAAGATGCTGAAAACGTGGTTCACAAAGAACGTTCGGGTTTTTGCGATAAAATTAAGATAGAATGCTGCCGACTTTGAATTACCGCGAAAGGCTGCTGTGCAATGTGAAAAAGGTTTTTCATGACTTTTTCTCCCGAACTAAACTGAATAGTGATCACAATCAGTTTGTCTGCATAATTGTAATATAATTAATTGGAAGCACCTGATTTTTGATTTATGATGACTCTCTAATAATGCTCTTGGGCAGATGAAAAAAAAGGAAAGAAGTCAAAAGCCCTTCAAAGTCATCAAGACAAGTTTGACTAATGAAATCAAAGTCCGCTAGAAGTTACCAGGAAAAGCAAAAGTGCACATCAATTAATTTAAAGCGTAAAGTGACGCAGCGCACCGCGATTGTTGTGCAAATATAAACACATTGAGACCAGTTATGAAGCGACGTAAGATGCTCGATGCTGAAAACGTGAATAGTGATCACGAAGATTGTGCTCGCAAAGTAACTGTAAAATGAGAGTATTTTTTCAATTGTCTCCATAATTGCAAGATAATTTAATTTAAAACACTTGGTTTCAGTTTGATTTATGATTACTAATTAATAATTCTCTTGAGTTCAAGAAAAAAAACCAATGAATCCCAAAACGCTTTAGAACCATAAAGACAAGTAAGTATATGACTATCAAAGAACGAAACATCCAATTATCCAAAATCAAAGCGCGCCAGAAGTTCGCAGGAAAAACAAAAGTGCACATCAATTGATATATAGAGTAAAGTGGCGCCGCGCACCGCGATTGTTGTGCAAATATAAACACATTGAGACCGGTTATGAAGCGACGTAAGATGCTCGATGCTGAAAACGTGAATAGTGATCACGAAGATTGTGCTCGCAAAGTAACTGTAAAATGAGAGTATTTTTTTGATTGTCTCTATAATTGCAAGATAATTTAATAAAACACAAGGTTTCAGTTTGATTTGATTACTAATTAATAATTCTCTTGGGTTCAAGAAAAAAAAACCCAATAAAGACAAGTAAGTATATGCCTATCAAAGAACGAAACACCCAATTATCCAAAATCAAAGCGAGCCAGAAGTTCGCAGGTAAAGCAAAAGTGCACATCAATTAATATACAGAGTAAAGTGGCGCCGCGCACCGCGATTGTTGTTCAAATATAAACACATTGATACCAGTAATGAAGCGACGTAAGATGCTCGATGCTAAAAACGTAGTGATCACGAAGATTGTACTAGCAAAGTAGCTGTAAAATGAGAATATTTTTTAAAAATTGTCTCCATTATTGCAAGATAATTTAATTTAAAACACTTGGTTTTAGTTTGATTTATGATTACTAATTAATAATTATCTTGGGTTCAAGAAAAAAAACAAGAGTTCAAGAAGCCAAAAAGATCCAATGAAATCAAAGCGCGCCAGAAGTTCACAGAAAAAGCAAAAGTGCACATTGCACATCAATTAATATTCAGCGGCCAGCGACAGCGTCTAATGAAATTACCACAACAAAGGCGGCGCAGCACGGTAAATGTAAACATTGAGTCCGGCGATAAAGCGACGCAAGACGCTCGATGCTGCAAACGTTCACAAAGACCGTTCGATTTTTTGCAAACAAATAAAGGAACAATGCTGCCGAATTTGTATGAATGTGAAATGTAGCGGTAATCTTATTTTTTTATATAATGAAGGTGGCAAACAAGCTTGCAGCTCACATTGATGTTAAGTGGTGACTGCAGCCTATAGACGTCTACACAAAAACCAGAGGTTAAAATGCAGAGAAATGGAGATCATAGAATCCACGGTATTTCTTGGCATTACCGTGGATGCTAAATTGCAATGGGGTCCCCATTTTGCCAAGTTAGCTTGTAGACTTAGCTCGGCAGCGTTTGCTGTGAAAAAGATTAGACTATTAACAGACGTCGAGACGGCTCGCCTTGTTTATTTTAGTTATTTTCACAGTTTAATGTCCTATGGCATTTTGCTATGGGGAAATTCTACCGACGTCAACACTATTTTTGTACTGCAAAAGAGAGCTGTTCGGGCTATCTACGGGCTGAGTTCGAGGGTATCTCTTAGAGATAAATTTAAAGAAATAAATATTCTGACTGTAGCTTCGCAATACATTTATGAAAATGTATTATATGTCCGTAAAAACATTAATGAGTTTCCTACAATAGGTAACAATCACAGTATAAATACTAGGAACAAATACAAATTGTCCGTGCATGCAACGCGGCTGAATAGGGTCAGTAATTATTTTAGAGGTCAATGTATACGGTTCTTTAATCAAATCCCCAAAAACGTTCAAAGTCTATCGATCAATGAATTTAAGAAAGTTATGAAAGAACGTTCATATAAATGTAATTACTATAAGACCTGTGATTATCTTAATGATAGTACATCTTGGGATTATAGCGATCGCTGCCAGGCTATTTCATGATACTGTTATTTCGTGTATTCTGTAATTAGTATTGTTAAGGGTTGAATAATGTGAATACCCTGGCTGTAAATTAATTCCATCTTTTATTTTGCCGTATGCATATCCGGAGCAGTCATGCACTCTTAAATGTCTTTGCCTTTGGCGGCGTCGTGAGGCGGGTTGCTCAATTCCCTCTAAAATGGTCGAGAAGGGCAATGGCTGTCACATGCGTCATACTCGTGAACGGGTGCTGTTGGAGACTGGTCTGTTCTGGTTTGCAGGAGCTACATCACATTTAGTAGATAGCAGTTTATTTGCATCTATGCTATGGACGTTCACATTATTTGATTTTTCACGATAATCTGTACTAGATTTAAGCTCTCATTTAAAAGAGCTCTTACTGAGTTTGTTGGGTAGAGGAGTTCTTCTCAGTAGTGACTGCACTTGGAACTCTGCTAAGTGAATAACTTTGATCTTGACGAATAAGTTTTTCTTTTTCTTCATTTATCATCATTGAAGGAATTGAAAAATTTTGTGATTATTATGTTTTAACTAAGTAGTTTAAATTCTAATTTTTAAATTTACTATTAATATATGATTTTGCTTTACTTTATGTAATGGTTATTCACTCTAGGTATTTTATATATTTCTTGACGTTTTGAAAGTATCTGTAAAGATCTATTCGAAATAAAAATATTTTCTATTCTTTTCTATTCTAGATGCGTTGCCACCCCTGAGACCTAAGTTGTTATGTCTCTGTGGTAGTTATTACTGGGCCATACATTAGCATCTAACCGGAACACGATAGTGCTGAACACAACCATTTGGCGGCAGATAGAGGTAATTCGGTGGTACCTACGCCCGCGAGCTCCGTCACTAGAGCTCTACCACTAATGAGAGAGCTGAAAAATGAAAAACTTTTTTTTATTATTATTTCTCGTTTATGAATAGAAGTGAATAGCGATCACAGTTATTGCACTTGCAAAAGAACTAAAAAATGAGAATTTTTAAATTGTTTGCATAACTGCAAAATAATTTCTTCAGAAATTAAAATTACTCTTAAAAAAACTCTTTAAAGTCTGGAGCAACGAATAGCAACACATTTTGGCATATTGAATGAGTGGCTATTATGAATTATATACCTTCTAAACCTGATTAATGGCACAATAAAGTAAATAACAGTATATTAACAAAGCGAGAACTCAATAAATTTCAATACACAAATTAGAGAACTACGTGAAACATCAAAATGTTACAATCCATTTCGCTCAGAAAACATACTCAAAAACGTATTTATTAGACGAATAATAATAATCCAGGCTTCACCGTTTCAGGGACCACATTATAAACATACAATCCATAGAACTTTTTGGCGCAGCGATAAATAAAAAAAACCCGGCCGTAAATAACTTTAGAGCCGAGAACTCTAATGAGTTAGGGGAGCAGGGTGAAATTGAAACCGGTTGGCCAATAAACCATTTGTATTCAAACAAACCGACCGGCCGGCCGCATTTTAATTTACTTACTCGAATTAAAATTGCGCGTGATTCGAATCCGATTCGATTTCTTCGGATCTCTGTTTTTTTTTACATCGATCCGAGACGAGACGCAGGGTTAGAGAGTCTTTTGTTAGATTTTTGTAATCTACCCTGTAATGGATTAAGTCGGGCGCATCTCACACAGACCTTTCGTAAAACCGGCTTTGTAATATAAAACGACAGTCGCTTTGTCGAGTAAATTACAAAACATGTAAGTAACGAAAATAAAATTAATTTCAAGATTGCATACAGACATAAATTATAAATTAGTTTTAAAGACACGATAACATAAATAATACAATAATCGTTAGCATGATTTACATTAAAGCTTTTGTAGAATGGATTGGATCAAAATGAACACTAAAATATTTATTAAAGTTATGGTTTTATGAAATGTAGGTAACAATAGGAGCAACATTGACTTGACGGTTACTCCGGAATGCGTTGCTCAAGCGTATTTTTGACATTGTAAAATCAGGTTTTTTTTTAATTTGTATAGATTAACGTTTGACCACCAACTCTAGATTTGAAGATTGCCCCCAGGTTGCAAGTAAAGTAATAATATTTGTCAATTTTATTGACATTAACAAACTTTAACCAGCGCCGCTTCTTGGCCGGTTACAGTTAACAGTTAAAGTTATGATGTCATTTTACTTGAATTTGTTTGAAATGGTGCAACCATTTTTTTGCTAAACCGGTTCTTTAACAAATTTGTTAAAGCTAAAGTAAGATGGTGAAAGTTTTCCGAGTCTTCTTATAAATAATAATCCAAATTAACTTAAAATCCCAACACATTTGCAAATTTCCCACTAAATGTAAATAGACATATCTAGTATTAAACTACGCTCAGCGCACTTTGTATCTGTGGTTGCTCGATCAAGTACGCAAAACTGTCGACAATTGTTATTGTTTTATTTTAAATGTACCCGAAATCAAAATAATATTTGTTTGTAACCGATAGAAATGTTAATAATTGTATACTCATCATGTTTTTTGTTTTACATGTTAGAAGTTTTTTCTCAGTAAGTGAATTGATGTAATTCTTTTGAGAAAATAAAAGTTCTTAAACCACATAATAATAAAAAAACTGTATAATATACGGGTAAATAAAATTGTTACAAATTCCAAAGGTTGAGTGGCCCTGGCCATTTCTATTCTTATTAGGGATTTTCTCAGGATCCCCGCGGAATCCTATTGTGTATTCAAAGCGTTACGCGCCGGTATATTTTCAGAATCGGCATCGTCTTCGGCATATTTTGTAAATTGACTATAAGTCTCTTAATAAACTCGATTGTCGTCAATCGTTTATTCTTTCAATTTACCTATTGACTGTTTGTTCCATTTGAGTATCCCTAAAGGACGGCGTTATTTGAAAAGTAAATACGATTGATAATGTCGCGACGATTTTTCTTTGTGTGCGAATGAATTTCGAATTACAAATTAATCGAATTTCACTAAACATGAAATCATTTAGTACTTTGCCTTTTGGAAATTTGAAAATGTAGACGTTAATTTAGATAGGATAATCTCCTGTTAAATGTGACCATAGAGCAACACCGGAGGGAAGTAGTCATACGCAGGCTTTCCCCTCTATCAAAGAACAAGCCCAAATGGGTCTATACCTGTCGCCTAGATGTTTAAATGTGTTTTGTTAAAGTCAAGGTGTGAGTTTCGTAGTGATAGACGATTTTTGTAGTGTGCGTGTGTGTCGAACGCATTTCCCCCCGCAAAAAATGACAGACTGTTTTGCATCGGTAATAAACGCTATAGCTACTCCCCTCCAGTCCGCCGCAGCCGGTGGCCCGTGTTGCTCTATGCTTGTGACTAAATAAATGAATCATACAAATCTTGGAAATATATTATTATATACCTACATTATGTATACATTGATGCATACATGCAAATACTGGTGGGGGAGCTCCATTGATACATATCGCCGGTGTAGCCGCCACCGCATTACTTAATCTACTTACTGCTATACAGTACCTAGTGTTCAACTGCCCTATAATTTTCGGCACAAAGACAGTCAATCAGTTTAGGCCTCAGAAGTGGCAATTGTGTCTTTGTTAGGTACTTTATGACATAGGTAAAAAATACATTTAATTAACAGGTTGATAAATTAGGATCAAATTTTTAACTATCACTTAACCCCCAGTGTTGGCAACGCATAAGTTATTTGACTATCGGTGTTTTGGCAAGAAAATAATACTCCAGTCTTTTGACTACAGCATTTACTAACCATTCACGTGAACGACATGCTTGTTTGAATCAACGACATAAAAAAATGTGTGTGACAAATTATTAGAAAAACTTAATGTTTTGCCTTCTCATAATAGTAGGAGAGATACTGAACCCTCCGAGTAACGTTGGCCCTGTAAGGCTAGAAAGGTCTTGTAGGGATGAATCATAACGTGCTAAGTACAAAAACCATCGCCTGGCAAGGATCAACCCGTCACGTCATCTGGATTTCTGATGAGAAATGTTACTCAATTAAATGTTATTTTAGATCAGGCTCGATTGCGACCATTTATGTTGCATCTTAAAGTTTAATTCGTGTGTTGGACAATGGAAGTGTGTTCGGATATTAAAAAAAATCACGATTTGTTTACTGCAAATGAGCGACTCAATCGTATATCACTAGCAGGCTAATTGATGGTGAATTTACATTACATAATACGCTCTATACATAATTTATAGAATTCGTCCTAACAATTTCATCGTCATGGAAACACACTTCCATTGTCATGGAAACACCCTTACAAATATAAATAAGACGCAACAATGATGGTCGCAAAACTATGGCTGTCAGATCTAAAATATGGAAATAACTTTTCTCATCAGAAATTCAGATGATGTGACGGGCTGATTCTTGCCAGGCGATGGTTATCGTACTTAAGATATTATGTCTCATCTCTACAAAAAAATATACTTACAGGCGTTCCGATACTCGAAGAGTTTGCTCTTGGACCATAAGTTGTTATAATTTAACCGGAATATTATTTATAAAAGAACACAATATAGAGCATCTCTATTTAACCAATCCGGACTGTCTTCCCCGCTATCATTTCCTTTCGCCGTGTGCCGCCAAACTGAACTGTGCAGTCAGTTATGATTCGCCAACTGTTATCGCCATTATTTATTCGACGGTGGCGTCGTATACTCAGTGTGCAAAGTGCTGTGAAATTACGACCGCACCGGCATTAGTCAGTGGCACGCAACATTTTATTTTATGCCAGTACAATTCTGTAAATTCACCATTGAAAATCTATTTCGTTGCATACAATTTCAATAGAAAACTATGAACTACGATAAATAACAATTCGATACTGGTGTAATTTAGTTACATCGGAAAATTTCCAAAGCAGTTAGCCTGAAAGAATGACGTCTTTCAGACAAATTGCTTTAGAAATAAATTGCGTTTTTTTTTAATGTAATGAAAGTGGCAAACTTTCATGCAGTTATTACTGATGTTAAGTGATGACTGCAGCCTATAGATACTTATACAAAGGAAAACGTCAAAATGCAGATGCGTTACCACTCCTGAGGCCTGCGGTGTTATGCCTCCGTGCCGGAAATTGCAGGGCCGAACATTACCACCTGACCGGAACACGATAGTGCTGAACACTACCATTTAGCGGCAAGTATATTAGGTAATGCGGTGGTGCCAACGCCCGCGAGCTCCGTCACTGGAGCTCTACCACCAGTGAATTTCATGCAATTAGTTTTTATAATTGAAAGCTACGGGACGTGACGAAACCATCGGCCTGTAGTGGAGAAGAATGCTATCGCTAGTGCAGTCAATCGCTCCTCCTGAGATTTTCGAATGAGATTCACAGATCGCACTACGACTTTACTTTCAGGAAAGTACGCTGAGAACTGTCAAAATTCATACTTTACTGACAGTTCTGAGCATACTTTGCTGAAAATAGTCTGTATAGTTGCTGTACATGTGTAATCTAAATAATATAAAAATGCAACCCGTTTTCCTTGGTCACGGCATCACGCGTGAATGGCTGGACCGATTTGGGTAATATTGATTTTGAATGATTTTTGGAAATCCAGGGAATGTTTAAAAGGTAAGAAAATATGAAGAAATTGAAGGGAAATAGTAAAAACCACCATTGCATTTTCCCATACAAATAGTACGTATCTATCAAACCTTTGATACATGTCATATTTTTATTCTGAGGCAATACGAAGTTTGCCGGGTCAGCTAGTATTTATTATATATCTATTTATATACTATATTTATTAATATAATTATTTAATCAAATCATTTTCCACTTATAATTTCTAAATTTAGACCCATTTTACACCTTCATCGTCGCTCTCTTCATAACCCAAAGGTTGACTGGGAGACAATGCCCAGTCGCATTAAATCCGCCTTTTTGTACCATCTTCGTGCATAAAAGGAATAAATAAATAAAATAAAGTCGTAGGGCGGTTTGTGAATCTCATCATAAGATTTTTTGTCGTTGTGCGAAAATTAAGGACTGTTATATATAATCAATAACCATTTAATAGGAACAGGGCGCAACACTATCACTGGCATTAGAAAAATGTATAATATTGAGTAAACTACAGACGATATAATAAAACATATGACTAAAAACATTACCTTACGCCTAAGACAGTGAAGTTTAAAATTAAAAGCCACACCACGGACACGACCGCATCAGTTAATATTTAATCAACAGTAATTAAACATGACGTGGACGTTGTGCGTGACAGTACACGAGGTTTCGTGTCCGACACCAAACAACGAGCCAATCGTGGGCCACGCCAATTGATAACGCTTTAATGATGTTTATATTGCCGCAATTAAATTCGTATTTGTAGTTAATTCATTAGAAAGATATTTGAGGTTCAAATTGAGACCCGGCGAATATTTGTATGTTGTTGTATTTCACGTTAAATTACAGGAAGGATTATGAAACCTTCCCGACACAAATTATAGCTCGTAAAGCAGGAATAGTATAGACCCTAATTTAACGTTTTTCCGTTGAACAATTTAATAATGTTAAATCAAAATATTTTAAATCGAATAAAATTTAAAGGCACTTTTAAAACGTTTTTAAGTGTGACGATGTAACTATAAGTAAACATGTAACATAAAATATATCAATAATAAATTAAAATCATGTACGGCCCTGTAATTTCTGGCACAGAGGCATAACACCTTAGGCCTCAGGAGTGGTAACGCATCTGCATTTTGACCTTGGTCTTTATGTGGGTGTCTATAGGCTGCAGTCATCACTTAACATCAATGTGAACTGCATGCTTGTTTGCCACTTCCATTACATAAAAAATATTTAAAAATATACCGTAACGTACCAACAGCAACTTAAGATTAAAAGAACTCTTCAATGCCTTCATTCCAAAAACAAGATATGAAGAAAAAGAAAATTGTATTTATCGTTCCATTTGTCGTATTAAATTAAAAGCTACCAAGCTTTTAAAAGTTTATAAATAATTAATGATCGAAGTATTTATGGAGATATACGAGTATTTAAAGGGTTTACCTAAACCTTAAACATTCTGTAGGTACATGTAGTGAGCATTTACATTGTATGACTTGATGACGAAGCTTGACGAGCCATTAGGTTCAGCGGTGTTTGACGACCGTTTTAACCGAGGCTTACGAGTTTGATTGCCGTACCGGGATAAATATTTGTAAGGCCTACATACATTTTTTTCGGGTCTGAGTTTTTGTGTATGTGTTGTGTGTATAACGGCACCCACAGGTTTATTCCTGGTTGTGAGTGTAAACGTTTATATTTATTTATATTGCCATATCAGGACGAGTTGGAATAGAACATAATATACTTTATTGTACACCACATTTCTTGAGTCATTAAGTAATAGTAACAATTAGTAATCATCAAAGTGCTAGATAACATCAGTTATGATATGTATAATAATATGTTTACTATATTTTAACATTATCGGTATATATACGTAATATAAGTATATTATGTAAAAAATATTCATTGTAAACATTTATTTTTATGTATGGTATAATAAGAATATATGTATAATTATCGTAAATATGCTATATTATTTGTCCTGACAAAATATGTAAGTATATATTGTTAACCATTATTAATTTAATTTGTTTAATTATTAATTTTATTAATTTAATTTGTTTGATCTGCTTGACATCCGTGAAACACCAGGGTCCCAGATGAAAATCAGCGTCAAGTCGATTGATGTGATCGACTTGACATGAAGCTGATCTGGGCTCCCATTTGGACCAGCCGTGAGACTTAATCTCTTTTTTTTTCTTTTTTAATTGTTATTGTTTTTGCTTTTTGTTTAATTGTACCTGTGTACCAATCATCTGGCAATTTGTATCGTCATGTCTCTGTGCTGTCCAAATAAATGTTATCTTTTTCTTTTTATTAGATTGCACAGCATTTGCTGTTCCTTTATAAATTTGGCTTTCAAATATTAAAAATACCTTAGAGTGTGTACTAAACACATTTTTTTAAAAGTAATATTATTTTTCTGATGTCCGTTAGTTATTTACTTGGCGCCGGTGTCGAATAACGAAACACGACACGAAAACACTTCAGTACCACTTACATTACAGAACCTGAGCGATCAAAAATTGTATCGGGAAATATAAAAATCCTTTCCACAGACATGAAACCGAGTTTTATAATGATTAAACTTATCTAAGATCAGGAAAAATTTGCTCCTTCTTTAGTAAAATTATTCCAAGGTATGTTATGCGGTATTATGTTGCCTTGTCAAAGATTTCTATATTTGTTTAATTTAAAGTCACATGGATGTTAAGTGACGACTGCCCTGCAGCCTATAGATATGTAACATCGACACATACAACAGAAGTCAAATGGAGATGCATTGGGCAGCATTTTTAGGGTTCCGTAGTAAACGAGGTACCCTTATAGTTTCGCTTCGCCATGTCCGTCTGTCTGTCTGTCTATCTGTCCGTCTGCGGTTTAGCGCAAAAACTACTGATACTAAAAACTTGAAATTCGGCACAAGTATAAAGCTTAATCACGCCGACAAAGTGGTAGAATAAAAACAAGAAAAATAAAATTATTTAGGGTACCTCCCCTACATGTAACGCGCGGATATTTATTTTATTTTCCGTTTTATATATAGTGTAGGATATCGCTGGATAGGTCTTTCAAAAATGTTACGGGTTAACCTTCATATAAGGGTAAATCATCATTTTTTGATTTAGTTAACTGTTCGTGACTTATTAAGGTTTAAAGTCCCAATTTTCGTTGCAGTCAAGTGTCCCCCCCTACCAACTAAACGGTTGTTGTTAGAAATTCACACGTTACTGTAATGGTAGCTACATATAACGAATTTAAAAGGAAAACTATCACACCTAAGTTGGCTTCACAAGTTTGCGAGAAATAGTCGATCTAATGTAATACTCGAAATTTTTTAAGAACTCCATAGAAAATACATTTTTTTTATTACATTAATCAAACCTAAAAAGTACGGAACGCGCGTGGCCCGACACGCACTTGACCGGTTTTTGGATATAATTTATGGTTAATTTTCGAGATGTAGATACGAAAACACTTATGGTTAGCTAAAAAAATCTGGTTAACATTAATAGGTACTTCTCTGTACACGATATATGACTAACGCGACCAACGCTACCAACTCCACCAACGCCACCAACACCATCCATCACCAATGCCACTAATGACACCAACGCTTCCAACGCCACTAACGAAAAATATTTAATGTACAGACACTCGATTTTTACTGTCTCATTATAGAATTGCGGTATTGAAAGGCTTTACCTTTTTTTTTTATGTAACGGAAGTGGTAAACAAGCATGCAGATCACATTGATGTTAAGTGATGACTGCAGCCTATAGACACCCACACAAAGACCAAGGTCAAAATGCAGATGCGTTAACACTCCTGAGGCCTAAGGTATTACGCCTCTGTGCCGGAAATTACAGGGCCGTACATTACCACCTGACCGGAACACGACAGTGCTAAGCACTACCATTAAGCGGCAAGTATATTAGGTAATGCGGTGGTGCCTACGCCCGCGAGCTCCGTCACTGGAGCTCTACCACCAGTAAACCTACTCAGGATCAATAGTTGAAGCGGGCGATATAAAACAGCTTTGCATGCCACCGCCGCGACTCGCAGCCCACTGCTTACTTTTATGAGATTCTTTGTTCCCTCGCGCTCGCAGCTGCCACTTATAGCAAAAGATTGGCGCTTTTGCCCTCGCGTGTAGCATTTAATTATGACACTAATAAGAAATTGTAAATATTAGGTGTCTGCTTTCACAATATTGTGAGATTTTAAATGATAATACCACGCAGGGCAAATTGTTTTGCCGCGGGAGAACAACTACGAAATATTTCACCGTGTATTTATTATTTCGCAAATTAGCTGGTGCACGCGACTTCGTCTGCGTTCACACATCCCTATACAGTCTGGCCTATGTGTTATTCTGATATATACCTACTGGTTTTTTACTGGTGGTAGAGCTCTAGTGACGGAGCTCGCGGGTGTAGGCACCACCGCATTACCTAATATTCTTGCCGTTAAATGGTAGTGTTCTGCGCTATCTTGTTCTGGACAGGTGGTTATGTACAGCCCTGTAATTTCCGGCACAAAGGCATAACACCTTAGGCCTCAGGAGTGGTAACGCATCTGCATTTTGACCATGGTCTTTGTGTGGGTGTCTACAGGCTGCAGTCATCACTTAACATCAATGTGAACTGCACGCTTGTTTACCACTAACATTACATAAAACGGGTTAATTTACAGTAACAACACGGCGCAAATGTCATGCACCCACCTAAAAAGTGATTTCAATACTGAAACGCAATTGAATAAGCGAAAATCCTCTCTAATGCATAATTCTTTTTGAGTGAAAAATTATTTTATAAAGTTTCTATTACAGAAAAGTTCTAGAACTAGTTAGATGATTTGCGGATATTACAAAACTCGCTCAAATGTTGAACTTTCAAATATTATGGAAATATTCTACTTTGGTCAGTGTAAAACTACTAGTAGATTGAGGAATGTCGGAATTATGTGCGGCTACCGCCATTAATTTCTGGCGGCAACATTTTGGTTTGCCGTTTAGGATTTAATTTTATAAAGCTATAATAACGTATGTTGGATAATGTTAATGACATAAAATTACTTAGTTTCTCTAAAACTTTAGATTTGAAAGTATAAACAATTTTTTTTTTTTTTTTTAAATTTCCAAACGTTAATGATGACCAAGAAAATGATAACAATACCTAATAACAATAATTTATTGCTGAGGTTACTTACAGGTAAAACGAATTATCTCAAATTTCTAAAAGACCCTTTTAGAAATTTTACAGCAGAGGTATTATTGTTAAGCGACATATGAGTTAAAATGACTAGAACAATTTGAATAGTGAAAAAGTTTTTGAGAAAAGTGCATAATTTTGCTCAAATCTCACTAAACAGTCTTGGCAGAGATAGGACGTGAGAGAGTAACAGTTTCACAAATAAAAAAATGAGATAATTCGTTTTACCTGTAAGTAACCTCAGCAATAAATCGTTATAAGAACGTAAACAAAAACAAAATGACGACCGCAGAATAATCTTACAACAAAAATGAATAAGCGGGGAGAACCACAAAGGATAACATAAAAGTAACCTCCGTATAAAATATTCTCAGCACTAAAGAGGATGTATATAGATTTAAAAAAGGCGCCCACAAAACCGAGGTCCGTAATGAAGTATGTACTGAATTTACGCACCGATGCTTTCCTTTAGACCGCCTCTCCGTATTTCTAACCAACCAACAAGCGCTGCGAAGTGAAATATGTGCAGCGGATAAGTAAACATTTTGTTTGATGGTACATTGCTTACAATTTTAAAAGTAACTTGCAACCGGTTCAGGGATATAAATTGCTTAATATCAAGCACACAACGACTCGCCTTTACCAATACATTTCAGAGTAAAACAAATAACAGTCGAAAACTTAACGTAGTTCAAAGCGTATTCGAACAATAGAATTTCGTGAAAAATGATTCGTTTTGAGAACACAGAACGAAAATTGCAAGTTAAACAAGATTTTAATTTATACAAAGAGGAGAAGGAAAATGAAACACATACGATTCAGATAAAATTTTAGCTATACAATACATGTAGGTACATTAACCAACAAGAATAAAATACGACACCAAAACACAAGTGATGATGTAATGGCATTTATATATATATATATATATATATATATATATATATATATATATATATATAATAAAGAAATAATTATTTTTGCATATTAATACTTTAAATATCTACTTCCTTAGTATTCTGTAAATAAAAACGTAAAAAAAATATATTTCACAACCATGTGTTAATGCGAAATAATATAAACAATTATTAAGGGTAAAAGCGACTTCTTTACGATATTCAATAAACTGAAAAGTCTATTATATCGGTTGCCTAACTAGCATAGTTGGTAATAGATGGCGCTACTGCTACCATAAAGCAATGCAATAGATGTGAAGGAAAAATTCGACAAATCGGGCAGGGCTTCAGTAGCTCAATTGGAACAGCGGCTGGACTAGATTTCCAGTAGGTCGCGAGTTCGAGTCTCGCCTGAAGTCAAATTTTTCTTTCCATTTTTCTTTAAAAATAAAATAAATAAAAACGTGACCAGAACATCGGAAACATCATTTGAAAGCAATTGACTAATAAGCACTCGTTTCAGAAAGTTCCGAAGAACATTAATTTCATTAATTCTTCTTTAGCACTCTGTATCACACCTTATTGAGCTCTTATGAACAATAAAGACATACACTGGTCTGGTTTCCTTTTATCCCAGATGAACTATCTCACAATTTCATTTCTACTTGAGCCAGATGAGACCGAACGTAAAACTATATTTACGACGGTACAAAACGCATTTTGTACAACAAATAGAATTGACGTTTCGATGGATTGAAAATAAAACTCGTAATTTTGTATTGGAAAGAATAATACTGCCTCATCCTGATAGATTGAAAAGACAAAAGTAAGATGTTTTGATTTCAATTCTTATATATCGATGGTCTAGGAGACAAACATGCTAAGTATAGACCTACATTCTTTTCGGGAGGACCGTTCTTCTTTACTTAAATTTCTACGTACAGTTTTAAGTTATGGTATCTAGAAGTTTAGAATTGTCTAGTCTTATATGTACTATGTATGTTTGGAATCAATAAAAACTGTCCTCCCAAAAAATGTAGGTCTGTACTTAACATGTTTGTCTTCTAGACCATTCATATCATGTTCAATAGACGTGAAAAGATTGATAAAGTTATTGATTAATATATTTAAAAACACATTATAAAATATTGAGAAAAAGACGAATAGAAAAATCAAAACGTAGTACAGTACTTACCCAGCAATAAATATTGTACATCGATTCCACGAAAGAGACAATAGGCTAGTTTCGACTTCGTAGAGCGTTATCTCTGTTGCACATTGCCCAGTGATACTCCGGTATTGGTCAACATTTGATCAAAATGGTCGACAAATGTCACATAGGTTGTGTGCCAAAGAGATAACGCTCTACAGGCCTGAAATAAGAAGTCTTCTTCCTAAGGTCGATGCGCAATATTTCTAGTTGGATAATATATGTAACGATCATGAAAATTAAAAGAAGTACTTGTATACTGATTGAATCACAAGCAGAAAGGTGACACTTCATATAAAATCTCTCGGGTCATTTATAATCTCTGATATAAATAAGACTTTTTTTATGTAATGGAAGTGGCATCACATTGATGTTAGGTGATGACTGCAGCCTATAGACACCCTCACAAAGACCAAGGTCAAAATGCATACGCGTTACCACTCCTGGGGCCTAAGGTGTTATGCCTCTGTGCCGGAAATAACAGTAGCCGATACTGCTGAACACTACCATTTAGCGGCAAGTATATTAGGTAATGCGGTGGTGCCTACGCCCGCGAGCTCCGTCAATGGATCTCTACCACCATGTAAAATAAACTGAAATAATTATCTCCCTTCCAATAAGCAATCGTAATCTGACGCGACATCCAATTTCAAATATTTCATTCCGCTTTCATTCTTAACGTCACTCGACGAAAACAATTATAGGAACCAAAGAGCAGTAATTTTGGGTTACACGGAGGGAAACAGATTCATCGGCCATTTAAAGGGGGCCCAACTGCCCTGTTCACGATAAAAGCAATTTAAATTAAGACATAAACCATGTCAAGGGATTGTCAACGTAGAATGAAGTGAGTAAAGTCTGGTACAATTCATTTAAGACTTTTAAGATGCCGCTTTAGAATATAAAAGGGAAGTTAAAAAGGTATTTTGAATTGAAAAGAACGACCGAATCTTTATTTTGCCTCTTCACTAAAATTATGGGCATTGCGATTTGAGTTGAATGCAAATTTAGATGGGGTGCGTTTTGAATTCTGATTGCTGGTTCTGGGCTTTCGTGCTTTGACCAGAAAACTTGGACAATGGGCTTGTCCGGATTTTATTCTAACATTCTATAGTCTCGATACTTAAATAAATGTCAAATGCTATTGGGAAAAGAGGATTACTTTTTACTATTACGATTTTGCGGCAAAAATGTTGCCAAGTTATTTCTGACATCTATTATTATTTATTTATTTTATTTTTATTACCCAAAAAACCGATGGGATTTGTCCTAGGTGTTAGGATACCTACTTTAGTATGTTTAATATGTGGTATGATATTGTTTTGTTCTTGTAGGTGTGTCGAGATAGAAAATCGACCATTATGTATGGGGTTTTCAAGTTGATACATTATATTTTCAGGAAAATAATTGTGTAACATATTATTATAATATATTATATCGAAGCGGCTGTGTAGATCGGAAGCGATCTACTCGGTTAAACGATACGGGGGCGGTCGGATGTGTGATGGGTGACCACTAGTGGCAAATAAAAATGCGCGTTTCCCTGCTTCGAAGCATGGTTCGGTCCCGATAGATAGCAGTCGTTAAACGTTGTCGGAGACCTTAGGGGCGGTTTGAAAACATCCGACAGCGGGTTGGCCACTAACCCTTACCTCCACCAACCCGCATTGGAGCAGCGTGGTGGAGTAAGCTCCGAGCCTCCTCACAAGAAGGGGAGACTCGTGCCCAGCAGTGGGACGTATCAAGGATTGCCATTATTATTTTTTCTATCCTATTATAAATCGGGCAACGATAGGAGTTCTATGCAATGTACCGTATGTTTGTTTATTGACTATAATTTTGGAACGCGTTACTTAACAAGTAACTATAGATAGGAGCATATTATAAGTACATAAATACGAGTACGATGTAGAGCACAATACTAGCAAAAATTCTGCTTGTTGTAAATTCACGAATAGAAGGAGTGAAATTAAAAAAAAAACATGATTTGAAAGCTGATGAGTTAAAAATTTACTGAATACGAAAATTATTTATAAGTATTATATTCATGATATAACCGAATCCAGCATCAAATTAAAAGTCAGACGAACAAGAATTAATTAGAGGAATATAAAGTTTAGAGGAAAAAGTTCCGTTTCTCAACATTTCGGTGTAACTCGACAAGTAAACGTTGACAACCATCGTAAAGGCATCGCCCTTCCGAGTAAACGTCTTTTAATCAATGTGACACACTGTTAATCAGATTGAATGAGTTAAAAAAAGTTTTAAATAATAGGATGTGATGCAGACTGCTCAAGTAACTACCTAAGTAGCCTAGGCGTAGCAGGCCACTATTATGCTGGGGTCCTGGGTTCGATTCTCGGAAAATAAATACGCTTACACTCACAGCCCCACAGTAGGTATAAACCTGTGTCGTGGGTGCCGTTATATACAAACAACACATACACAAACACCCAGACCCGAAACAAATATCTGTAGGCCATACAAACATTTGCCCCGGTGCGGGGATCGAACCCTTCAAATCAAACAGTCAATCAATTCACACCGCTGGACTAACCGGGTCGTAATGCATATCTTTTTTTCGATGTGCTCCAGTCGCTTCCAATTTGCCTTAGTGCCGTCCCTCATTTACATATTTATGGGGATGGAACGCGTGTAATTAAACGTATATTTTGGTAATGAGAATGGAAAAATATAATAACGCGGGATGGATAGCAGCATCTTGTGATAAAACTACTGCCATTGCCACCAGCATTCCACCAGTCAAGCGTGGCGATTTTGACACATTCTCCCCTAATCACGCACAACACTGTTTTGGACGTCTTTGTTGATAAATTTATTCATAAAAGTACGTCTTTCGGCTAAAGTAATGATGTTGACATACAAAATCATATACAAAACGACCACGTAAATAACATCTCAGCAGCATATAAAACACCACTTGATTCAAGTGAAATCACCTTTAGCAACCCCCGATACTCATCGATCAACCCGACCGTGTGTCCCATCTCTCACATAATGAATGGTAATGAGCGAGAGTACGTAATGAATAAACGGCTGATCGGAAATTTGTTATTCATTACGCTTTGATGTTTTTCTGAGGTGCTCACCTAATTACGATGAAGGATGAGGTATTGGGGCGTTAATGGATATCTTTCTTTAGTTGCGTCAGTGCCGTTCCTCATTTACATATTTATGGGATGGACCGCGCGTAATTAAAACGTATATTTGAATTAAGAGAATGGAAAATATAACAACGCGGGATGGACAGCAGCATCTTGTGATAAAACTACCGCCATTGCCACCGGCATTCCACCTGTCAAGCGTGGCGATCTTGACACATTCTCCCCTAATCACGCACAATACTGTTGTGGACGTCTTTGTTGATGACTTTATTCAGCAATGTACGTTTTTCGGCTAAAGTAATGATGTTGACATACAAAATCATAATATACAAAACGACCACGTAAATAATATCTCAGCAGCATATAAAACACCACTTAATTAAAAATTAATGAAATCACCTTTAGCAACCCCCGATACTCATCGATCAACCCGACCGTGTGTCCCATCTCTCACTTAATGAATGGTAATGAGCGAGAGTACGTAATGAATAAACGGCTGATCGGAAATTTGTTATTCATTACGCTTTGATGTTTTTCTGAGGTGCTCACCTAATTACGATGAAGGATGAGGTATTGGGGCGTTAATGGATATCTTTCTTTGGATGTGCTCCAGTCGCTTCCAATTTGCGTTAGTGCCGTTCCTCATTTACATATTTATGGGGATGGAACGCGTGTAATTAAAACGTATATATGAATTAAGCGAATGGAAAAGAAGCGAAAGACAAAGGAACGCTCTAGGGTTGTGTTCGAAGTTGTATAAATATAGGAGAGTTTAGTTATTAACTATAACGGAACTAAATATTAATAAATTCTGCTAAGCTCTTATCTAAGTACTTATTGTTCTCCGAAACTTATAGTCATACGGTTTTTGGGGTGCCGTACCCAAACGGTAAAAACGAGACCCAATTACTAAGACTCCGCTGTCCGTCTGTCAGTTTGTCAGTCTGTCTGTCTGTCAGCAGGCTATATCTCATAACCAGAGATAACTAGAGACTTGAAAATTTCACAGATGATGTATTTTAGTTGCCGCGGTAAGACACAAAAACAGAACAAAATAAATATTTAAAATTTTACCATATAACATACCTAAGTAGTTTTTATTCTCAATATCAGAAACTTCTTACCGCAAGTAGACGCTTGAAATTATACAGAATATATAGTCATATATTCAATTTAAAAATAAATATAAATAAATACCGAGAGGCTCCTATATTTTTGCACTTTAAGATAAGTGGATAATGGTAAGGGAAGGGTTCCTTGCTCTGCTTGCCCTCTGCGCGAGTCCATCTGGCACTTAGCCGATTTTTTTTGTATAGGTACAAGCTCCAGTAGAAAAACTAGGTTATTAGACCAAATTGGAACATCAAAAGTCATGAAACATTATCTGAAAGTAAATTTAGAAAATAATCTATCGTTCTTCGCTCCACTCACACTCCACGGCTCACAAAGGCATATTCTTCTTTCACTTTTATCTTTTAAAAAATCAGTAGTAAGTATGTGATAAATAATCACAAAAAAATATTTTGTAGAAATTAAATATGCGGCTTTTTTACGTTGCAAAAACGATACAATAAATCTAAATAGAAGTCAGAATTATCACTGATCACGTCATAGTCTAGTATATCTTTCCAATATATTAAGCAATTAAGTCAGCTTTCATAACTTGTTCATAATCTCTCGATGACTTAAAATCATTACGCCAAGTACGTTATTAAACAAACAAACAAAAAAAAAAGGAAAGATTGGGTGAAATTTTCTCGTCCATATTCGAGAAAGCACCAACAACGTTGGAAGCTTTTATACACATTAAAAGTTGCCAACAAACTTGATCGAGGGCCTTTTATAAGAGAGAATAAAGAAAAAAAGGAAACTTCGATAAATAAGCATACAAACTAATCTACAACAAAGCCAAAAACGATGTATTTACGAAACTTCATAACAAAATGTAATCCCTGAATACTGCGCAAGATAATATAAATGCTGATTCAATAAAACATCGTATCGTATTCGACAGTAAAAAAATCAATTTATATTTAGTTTCCATAATAAAAGTCTTATAGTTTGATAGAAGTTAAAACTGATAATTAGCCTATTTACTATAGCCTATAACTGTCTCGGTAGCCTAGTGGTAGTAGGCCACTTCTACTACGCCGAGGTCCTGGGTTCGATTCCCGGGTAGGGTTAGGTAGGTTATCAAAGATAATAGTGTAAAGTCCTTTATCTCTGGTTCTATTGGGTTTTTTTTTTGTATTTATGTATTTACCTCTGCCTTCCCCTTCGGGGATTGCAGGCGTGAAGTAACGTTTTTTTTTACTAAATACGAGTATCTACCTACGGAAAGGTTACACGAATATATTCCTAAGGCATAGCAACACATCATAGTGTTCGTAGAAAAAGTGTAACTAAGCCAAAAATGGTTCCGCGTAAATAGACATACCGTGGGCGGGGCGTAAAAAGGACACACCGCAGCGCGACAGCCTATTGCACGTTGCCTTGTCGCGACCAATCAAATGCAAGCATTATCTATGTTGAAAGTGTGAGTGTTTGTTATGATTGCAGTTAGGTACGTTTGTTTGCGTAAATGGAACCAAAATCGAAACGATGATTGTATGAGAAAAAAAACCGGTGGGGGCACACCACTTTACCAGTAAGAAAGTTAGTTAGTACAAGGTAGTAAAACAAATCAAAGCATCAACTGAATATTTCATACAATTTTTAAATAAAATACCAGAGCAAAGAGCCCCGGGTCACAATTAGCCTAATGAAGAACTTCACTTAAGAGTGAACTATAATTGGAGTCAAGAACTTAAATTGTTGTAACCGTAATTACTGGATAGAGTCGCCTAAGTATTGAATGTGCCACGAATAAGTATTTTATGATTCGTTTTTTTATGTTATAAAAGTGGCAAACAAGCATGCAGTTCACATTGATGTATAGTGATGACTGCAGCCTATAGACACCCACGCAAAGACCAGAGGTCAAAATGCAGATGCGTTGCCACTCCTGAAGCCTAAGGTGTTATGCCTCTGTGCCAGAAATTACAATGCCGTACATTACCAACTGACCGGAACACGATGCCAAAAATAAATAGTACAATTATCTTGCTACTGTCTTTAATATTATACAGAATATCTCGAAATACAATATCCTAACGACTTTATATACGTCTGCTACCAACAGGGTCGGAAATATAAAGGCCAATTCTCAATTCTCGTCAATCTAGTTTCATTTCGTGTTCAGGCATTTAATTTTAAATAAAAGAAGCTGATTGAAATGCAAAAATAAAAGAAAAGTGAAAAGTTCTCACGTTTAGTTAAAAAAAACAATAAAACTTCATTCTTTCAGATAAAAGGCTAATACGAAAATTTCGCAACAAATGGATCAGGTAATTCGATAGCATCTGCAGCATCGACCAACGCGGTATACAAGTAAATCCTTAGTTAATGCGTTCAGAAATGTAAAACTTCCTGAAGACAAATAGTAACTGCCGAAAATTAGAGTCAGCTTTTTACTGCTTCACCGAAGTTTACCACAAGATACCTTAGCTCGCGAAACTCATCAGACTCCAAGATGCCGTGGATTCCTTCCTTATTTAATCGCCCCGCGGCGCACCTCAGCTTGCTATGTGATGAATTGCGTTGATTTTAAACACTTTGTAAGATTCTTTGACTATATTTGACAGCTAAATTATCATTCTTTGGGCGTGGTACATATTCAGGTACAGTCGATGATTAAAATAACTAGGCGTATGTAAATTGTAAAATTAAGTTGTTGAGTCAAAATTCTTTAAAAAATATCACTTTTATAAAATAATTACACAAATATTATTTACAAGCGCGCCACTAAAAACTTGTCTGTGACTGTGAGTAAAACACATTTTTTCACACAACGGACTCAGTACGAACTCGCCTTGCTTAAACTCGCTAGTGATTTTTTTACTGTTACCAGAGAATATGTAATAAGACTACGCATAGAATGGACACTTTGACGTCCCGCCCGATTTACCCGCCTCACCCAACTTCCTCGCCTCTTATGGGCGACGTTTGGTATTCTCTACGTGCTACGCACACAGAAGCACGTGTAAATACACGTCACTGATTGATGTCTGTGTAACAGAGACCAAATTAAGCGTTTGTATAGAATTTTGGCGGAGTGTCCGCGGTGTGCTGTTACTGTAATTATTCACTGAACTCAGCGTGAATAATAAAATTTAATACTTTCCATTTTCAACAGTGTCGGTTGACTGGTCAACACATAAAACTGCAGTATCATAAAATGCCTCGTATTGCAGTATACTTGGAATCTGCGTTGCCCCAATTTAGTTTTAATTAAATCGGATTGTACGAAACCCTTTCTCTAAAGAGCGGTTTCAGATGAGATGCTTTTTTCACGCAAACGATCGTTTAGAATAATATATAGATTAGATAGTGCTTAACACTATAGTTCAGCACTATCGTGTTACAGTGAGTAATGCGGACGTAGGCACCACCGTATTACATAATATACTTGCCGCTAAATGGTAGGTTCAGCACTATCGTGTTCCGGTCAGTTGGTACGGCCCTGTAATTTCTGGCAGAAGCATAACACCTCAGGCCTCAGAAGTGGTAACGCATCTGCATTTTGACCTTGGTCTTTGTGTGAGTATCTATAGGCTGCAGTCATCACTTAACATCAATGTAAGCTGCATGCTTGTTTGCCACTTCCATTACAAGAAAAAAAATCTTGCCCGACTCGGGACCCCAGCGTAGCAGTAGTGGCCTGCTAACACTAGGCTACTGAGGCTGTTTAAAAAATAACATTAAAAAAATCTTCCAAAAACATGGCAATCAAACATCTCTTATCATTCCAAAATCTCCCTTTGCACGTCCCTCGCAAAACTTATCGCGATCGCAGCCGAACAACAAAAATGATTAGTGAAAGGTGAGAGTTTATTAATTAAAACGCCTATCTGAAGCCCCGTCTTTCCATTTTGGAAATTAGTTTACCTTTAATTTCGCTAAGCGCAGCGCCGACAATGGCCGTATAAAGGCAACAAACGAACTCCCCGCCCGCTCCAAATTAAATCTATAATCTGTATTGAGAATAACGAAAGCTGTGATTTCTGTGAAAGAAAATTCCAAACTCTCGTTGTTATGATTTAAGCAAGTTTCGTGGAGTTTGCATATTGGTAGGCCGCGGGGGATATAGAGATGGTAATATATTTCAATTTACGCATTTCAGTGTTGTGGTTTTGTGGTTTAAGGAGCAAATGGATATGTAAGTACATGTTCACAGCTAATGATTCTAGTTGATTTATTTAAATTTTTCTGCACAATTAACGCACAAGAGGTGGACCTAATGCTAGACAACATTTTCTATTAGTCAACCTTAGGGCTGTGTAGAAAACGTAAATTGGTAGTGCATTGAAAATGCGTAGGATACGGTAAGTTAAAAGTCATTATATAAAAACATATTTCATTAATAAATACGACTATACATTAAGAAATACATATAGGAAAATATATACATACATATCTAGACAATAACATACATACATATATGCATAAATATAATATATACATAACTATAATATATACGAGTATAAAGTTTGTGTCGGGAACTTCAATAAGATACAGTTTGTTATATGCGGGTAGTTTTACTGACGGACCTCGCAAGCGTAGGCACTACCGCATAACCTTTTTTTATGTAATAAAAGTGGCAAACAAGCGTGATAACACATTGATGTTAAGTGATGACTGCAGCCTATAGACACCCACACAATGACCAGAGGTCAACACTACCATTAAGCGGCAAGTATATTAGGTAATGCGGTGGTGCCTACGCCCCCTACCACCAGTTAAACCACCTAATCTACTTCCTAATAAATGTCAGTGTTCAAGACTATCGTGTTGCGGTGAAATGGCCACTTTTATGTAATAAAAGTGGCAAACAAGCGTGATAACACATTGATGTTAAGTGATGACTGCAGCCTATAGACACCCACACAATGACCAGAGGTCAACACTACCATTAAGCGGCAAGTATATTAGGTAATGCGGTGGTGCCTACGCCCCCTACCACCAGTTAAACCACCTAATCTACTTCCTAATAAATGTCAGTGTTCAAGACTATCGTGTTGCGGTGAAATGGTAATATATGGTCCGCTAATAACTATCACAGAGATATAACAACTAAAGTCTCAGAGGTGGTAACGCATCTGCAATTTGACCGCAAGTTTTGTGTAGATGTCTACAGACTGGAGTCATCACAACGGTGGCACATGCTTGATGGCACAAAAAAATGGAAACTCAACGAAATGAATGTTTTATATTTCACAATGAAAATGTGTACGGAAAAAAGAAATTGTGGTTCTTACAATTTCCCTTCAAATTCTTCATATTCTCTTACCTTTTAAACCTTCCCTGGACTTCCAAAAATCATTCAAAACCGAAATTAGCCAAATCGGTAGATTCTGTTTCGAGTTTTAGCAAGACTAACGAACAGCAATTGATTTTTATATATATAGATTATTCAATCAGTGCGGTATAACGCTAGGTAATATTTTGCGACGAATAGATCAGGTTTATATTAAAGATCTCGCTCCCTTAAAATGTGAAGACAAGATAATATTTTTATTTAATTCACAGGTGCTCTATTTACTAAATGTGGGGTTGGGAAACCGATATAAAGCGACATTCTTTCAGGAAAAATGGAAACTACTACTAGCTACTGCTACCATAAAGCAATGCAATAGATGTGAAGGAAAGATTTGACAAATCGGGCAGGGCTTCAGTAGCTCAATTGGAAGAGCGGCTGGACTAGATTCCCAGTAGGTCGCGAGTTCGAGCCTCGCCTGAAGTCAAATTTTTCTTTCCATTTTTCTTTAAAAATAAAATATTCTTTCAGGAGTTCCATAATTGAACAATTTAAAAACTAAACGAGGTCAAACCACGATGTAAAATAATAATGAGAAAAAAATGTAAACATGGTAAGAATATAAAACACCTATCAGGAAGGAAGACGAAGCGATTTCCATAATTGAGCCTCATTCAGGATGTTTGTTTCGAAACGAGTGAATTTATGATAGCAATTTATGCGACACCGCGCGCACAGTTTTTTTTCTCTTGTACAAAGCTAATATTTCGGCGGCGCGAATTAATACCTTTTGTCAACATATTTTTATATACGTGTAGGATTCGCGATACGCTTTCAACTCCGAAGCTATTGGGAGTTGGGCGAACAAAGCGCTCGGAGCGTAGGGTTATTGTACGATATCTGCGTTGAAGTAAATTCGGTTTCGTATCGTCGGGGTAGATACGCAGATAGCTACATATACTATATACTGCAGAGGCAATGTTTTGAAATCGGTGAACCTTACATTGGTAGAGCATTTTATAAAAATCGATTCGTGCTTGTACAAATATGAGAACATGCAAATAAACCGATTCTTCGATTATACCTGAACGCTGATGGCCATGTAATAATCACACAGAATGAAAACCGCGAGACCTAAGTTAATAAACCTAGTCTTGAAAGCAGCAAACTTTTTATTTATTTTATCTGTAACGCATTGGTAGGTTTTTGCTGATGTCTCTCTTATTATACCTTTTTAGATATTAAAAACTAGCTGTTTCCGCGACTTTGTCCGCGTAGAATATTATTGTTCAGTATCTTCGCTGACGAAGTCTTGAGTACAGCTAGTTTTATATAATTCATAAATAAAACTATCCAAAGTTACTTCTACTGGTACAGCCGTTCCCGTGTATATCCGGAACAATTAGACAGATAGACATACAGACAAAACATGTTGTTTTGATATACCTATGTATCATATATATATACACATATATACATAGGTAAAAAGTATTAGTAAAAAGTGGTTAATTTTAACCGACTTCGAAAAAGTAGGAGGTTATCAATTCGTCGGTGTTTTTTTATGTAGGCATGTTCACCGATATTTTTTTATATTACAAACAGACATGCCAATTTTATTTATTTGTATAGATGTATCGATAAAGAATTGTTAAATCTACTCAATCGGTTAGTGCTACAATAGTATCAGTGAAACTACACACTACTTACTATAATATTCCCTCCAAATCTGTATTCGCAAACCGTTCCCGTGAAATTATGTGGTTGTTTTATTCACAGATTACTTGTCCCCTGAGTTTTGAGACAAGTTTCACTATTAACAGTCACATAAACACACATAATAACACCATTAAACGCTTTTCAAGGAAAAAGATAATTCCCTCGGGGAAAGCTACGTTTCTTTACATTGAACGACAAGATTTTGATACTTCAATAAATACTTTAATCTAAATTATTTTTCTTTAAATTTAACGATGAATTTTCACGAATTTTGTAAGATCTATTTCATTACTATTATAAGCTATTCAAAGTGCCGGGTACTACAAATGCTTTTTAAGAGAACATATTGATGGTCTAGAAGACTAACATGCTAAGTACAGACCTACATTCTTTTCGGAGGACAGTTTTTATTGATTCCAAACATTTATAATAAATTTAAACTAGAGAATTCCAAACTTCTAGATACTATACATTAAAACAGTTTTAAGTAAAGAAGAACTGTCCTCCCAAAAATAATGTAGATCTTTACTTAGCATGTTTGCTTCTAGACCATCGATATGTAACTGAAGTGAAAACCAAACTGCGCAGCGTAGTAAAAACTCGTCGCAGGGACATCGTCTGAAAAGTGTAAGTCGTCAGTATTTGCAGGTAGAAGGAATTTTCCTTAAGATTTTTTTTAAATAGTGCAAATATTATTAAGTTTATCTAATAAAATAAAACGTTGTTAAAAATACCACTATACGGGGAGTGTATTGCTTTAATGGCAAAATTGAAATTAGCGGCAATACGGCCTTAAAAAGGACTGCGCCATCGTGCCTCACCTTGACTTCTTTTCCTTTTTTTTTATTGAATATAGGTGGCTCGTCTCGAGACGGCTGATATCGACTTCACCGGACAATCGTTGAGCGCAAATGGCTCTAAGTCAAAGCGCGCTCATCTATCTACCTGATTAATTACAATACCGTCACACGGTCTGGGTTCTTTTTCATTAAATATCTATAAAAACGTGCACAGATTCGTATTACAATTTTAATTTTTTCACCCCGTTATCGTGTCGTGTCCGCCCCATGTAAGCGCGCCCCCGAGCCCGCGTGGAGACAAGTTGGAAGCGGAATTTCATTTCAATTACCAACTCGACTTAGACGGTTGAATTTAAATAGGAAAATGGGAGTACCGCGATGTACCCATTTACTTAATCCACGTTTTCTTTCTGTATGTAATCCGATTGCGATATCGCGACGTCAGTGCGTTCCGGGAAGGTAAAAAATTTCCTTTTGGGACCGTGGATGGGTCTTTTTATGAATTAAAAAGTATGACCGTGGATGAAAGCAGTTTTTATGATTCCATAATCGAAATCAGTTCTTGCAAGTTAGTACGACATATTCATTGATATAATTTTCTTTTCAGTAGTAAGATGCTAAAACAGATCATGTATTCATAACGGGTAGATATGTAGTGACGAAACAACATATGTATTTAACATCTCTTTACCAACTTACACGATACACGATTCATCCGCACACTATATACTATACCCACACTCTCGCTAAGTATATGAGCCATAATAATTATTACATAGACATAACAAAACTTAGATCTCGGTGGTTGCAAGACATCTGCATTTTGACCTCTGGTTTTGTGTAAAGACACCCTATAGGCTGCAGTTATAACATCCCTGCGAATTGCATGTTGGTTTGCCATCTTTCTTACATTAAAAAAAAATGTCGCAATTTGTGGTTGATGAGTGGAAATTGTTTACCCACACATAAATTTGCGGATAATTATTTATACTAATTGTTAAACATGATATTTTGTTCATCTCCCAGTAAAAATACAAACAAACAGTTTTGCAAAGAAAAAGCCAGCCCAATGGTAAACAGAATCCATCGACATATAAACTGGTTAAGCTTATTCCACACTACATTACATTCAAATTAAAACTTTGATCAGACAGTGCGGACTGCGCCCGGACGTAGTTTGCGGACAATTATTATGCATTATACCCCCGTTGTGTCCCCAGCTTTGATTTGTATGAAACACACGAAACGGAAAATGTATAGTTTGGTTATTGGTAGAATATAGTATGATTGTTACGTTAAACTATATATTTGTATATATTTTACATTATATGTGTATTTTACAAGGGATTCTACTTAAGCAGCGCGCATAGCCCGGCGACTGGTGTAGATCGCAAGCGATCTTCTCGGTCAAGCGATACGGGCGCTGTCGGGTTTGTGATATGTGACCGTTAGTGGCAAATCAAAATGCGCGTTTCCGTGCTTTGGAGGGCACGTTAAGCCGTCGGAATGTAAGCCTTCGATTGAAAGTGTGTATCTACACGCCAAGTTCCTCACAGGGTAGGGAGAGAGTGTGGGCCTGCAGATATCCCAGGCTTGTCACACCTTGCGTGTTTCTTGTACATTCCCTTCATCCATGCATGTCGATGCCTAAGACTCTTGACCCCACCTTTAGACAGTACTCCACCTATTTGGTCAAGGTGACAGAGCTCCAGTGACGGAGCTCGCGGGCGTAGGCATCACCGCATTACCTAATATACTTGCCGCAAAATGGTAGTGTTCAGCACTATTGTGTTCCGGTCAGGTGGTAATGTACGGCCCTGTAATTTCCGGCACAGAGGAGAGAGGCATAACACTTTAGGCCTCAGGAGTGGTAACGCATCTGCATTTTGACCTCGGTCTTTGTGTAAGTGTCTATAGGCTGCAGTCATCACTTAACATCAATGTGAACTGCACGATTGTTTGCCACTTCCGTAACATAAAAAAGGTAGGTCAGTCTTGGTCTTCCTATATGCTTAATGTTATCGTATTACGTCATCAGACAATATACAGTAGGTATGCCAATGAAATAACTTTGTAGAGTTAAAGGACCATTGTAAGCAGCCGCGAAATACTCAACATTATCATAATGGACGTATCGTAAACACAAATACAAAATTAAGCACACACGCTCACATTGATATCTCAGAGACTAAGCGAAAGGATGTATGGGTACAGCCTAAATGCACTCAGCCCGATAGAATTAAACAAAGACCTAAAAGCCTCCCCTCGACAACAGTAACTCAATACAGCAAGTCAATGAAGAGAGAACAGCATACAACAATGATCCTACTAACAATTGCTAACCTCCTTGACATATGAAAATATTTAATTGAATTATAATATGAATAGAATAAATTAAAAATGATAATAATGTGCTAATGGTAACTATAACTGTAATTTAAATTGTAAAATGATTTTGGTTTTTTTTTTTGTTAAAAAAAAGGCTATAATAATAATTATAATAATTATATTATTAGCTAGTTGCCTCCTTATGTTTGCCGTGCCCTTACAGGGCGTCACCTGTACTTTTGTATTTTTTAAAAGATCTGTCAGACCTTTGACATGCAATTTAATAAATAAATAAATACGATCAATGTTAATCAGTAGGTAGTCCGTGGTGACATAAAATCAAATGGGACTGATGTTACGCTTGCAAAGCGTAGATTTTTAGAACGATGTTCTTCAACGCTTGCGGTTGGTAGGACTGGGGTGCGACCGCCTATCGACGTTGCTATTGTCGTTGGCATTGCTGTCAAATTTTCATGTCGATTTTTCCTTTAACTAAATAACAATAATCCAAATAATCTACCATTCGCTTGTTTCTCACCTACGAAAGCAAGAAAAACAATCAGATTATCACTACTGCTTTTAAAGAAGCTACAAGTCGTCATGAACATTTGACAGCAATGAAAACGACAAAAGCAATGTCGATAGGCGGTCGCACCCCTGAACTCGAAAAAATCTAAGGAGGAACAGAAAATTTGTAAAGAGTAAGCATTAAATAAAATACGCTTACACTCACAGCCCCATACTAGGTACAAACCTTTCTTTTATCTCCTCAAGATGTATCTCGCGTATATTAAACTAAAATGATTTTTAAAATCAACCCGACGTTTCGGTCGCTTTTCAGCTTCCGTGGTCCCGGGTAGACTGAGGTGACATTTGTCTGACAGAAGTTTGAAAAATTATATGTAGCTACCTCCATCGATTTCGTAAACGCCTTGCGTAGCGTTCAGGATTAACACAAACATTACTTATGGTATCTTGAGGTCTTGCAGATTGCTGCGGCTGGGATTTAATTTTGCTTAGTATGGGATCCCATGATGTTGATAATCGCCATCCATCTCCTTTAATGAAATTTGGGTGTTTTTAAATTTCAATAGCCTCGCGTACTAAACCTGTGTCCTGGGTGCCGTTGTACGCACACAACACAAACACCCAGGCCCGAAAAAAAGATCTGTAGGCTATACAAATATTTGTCTCGGTGCAGGGATCGAAACCGCGACCTTTTGAATCAAACGGTCGTCTCACACCGCTGGACTAACCGGGTCGTCAAATTATGGTCGAACTTGTTGTTTTGTTCGGTTTTGTTCAGATAATCATTGTGCCTCATCTAAAGGTGGATCCAGACAATGCGAGGCGTGCGCATAGCTTTGAGCAAAAATTGCCTCACTAAGGATATGAACGTCCACAGATTGTGAACTCATTGTTACAAAGTATTACAATACTACCTAATAACAATGAAAACCACTAGCAAATAACACTAAACATCTCTATTTAACCCGTGTCTTAATAAGTGAGGCTTATTGGGCCCACGTCCAAGCCGAAACCAATGCCAAATATTGGCTCGAGAGCAACAAATTAAATTTAAATAAGTTCTGGGTGGGAGGCGCGATCTCGCCGGGTTAACTAATTTTCCGATTCGCAGGGCACCGGCGAAGGAGGGTTGAATCGGATTTTATTACCAAAACATTCTTGCTGCCTCATCTGAACGTTTTTTTTTTCGGGAATATTTAACGACATTTTCGTAATAAATATTAAAGATATAATAACGAACGTGGTAAAAAATTAAAGACGGTAGGTAATATTTTTGATCACCGGATATGTCATATAAAATAGTCAGAAATGGAATCAAATTTGATGGAAGAGGTACGGATGCCCAAGAAAAAAACCATTCGGATCTGAAGTGTTTAAATACAGTCATAGGTACATAAAGATAAAAATGAAATCCAGAGCAAATCAATCAGATAACTATAACTAAGCATAAAAGTATACACCATAAGACGAAGGCTTAGGCCTCCATTACATTAGGCGTGCGCGTTCTTCGGGCTTAATGAGGTGAGGCCTTATTTTCATAATGCAATTTTTAATTGTGAATATTGCCACAAACTTGAAATAAGATAAAATCTGGTTTGTTTAAAGGTTCAATAACACAATTCATAGTCAATATGCAATTTTAGTCTCAAATCGTAAACAGTAACATTATTTCTGGCACATCACTGGAAAACTTGTGTACTTGTATACATTACTGAGCTGGAACCAAATGTATCAAAATGAAAACGAATACATCAACCAACAAAACTAACAGCTCTAAACGTCCAAATGATTTTCTGTAACAGATTGAGAAAACAGGAAAAACATTGGCGAGTAGCAAACTAAAGCAAGATAGATGAATCAAACGTGTAACTTTATAGTAAGCTTTTTTCTCTGTACGATATTTGGCGGAGCACTGTCAAAAACTTCCTATTTTTACCCTAATTTCTCTATTCTTATAGGTTCTCTATTTTTATAAAACAGACAAGTCGGACAATATAATGAATTATTAATGTATTTAATTGTTGAAGGCGCAGCATGCGTAACAAAAATAAATGAAATTTAAAAGTAGGTGTCACTTATGGGCAAATTAACCTTAAAAAAGATAAATATATAACACATCAAATAAAAGATCTTATTATAAGGATATATCTATCTGCCGCGAAATGGTATTGTTCAGCACTATCCTGTTCCGGTTAGATAGTAATGTATGGCCCAGTAATAACTATCACAGAGACATGACAACTTAGATCTCAGGGGTGCCAACACATCTACATTTTAACCTCTCGTTTTTTTGTAGACGTCTATAGCCTGCAGTCATCACTTAACATCAATGTTAGCTGCATGCTCATTTGCAACCTTCCTCAAAATTAATGCTTCATATTTTTCGTCATCACATTTAAAGAGCTCGTTATTTAAAAAATACAAAACCGGGTCAGATCACCAGTTAAACAGCACAACAAAGCATCAGCACCGGCCGGCACCGCTTGCAGTTTCCTTCACCGTAGACAACCATTAGCCAACTCTTTATCATCATTAAGAAGCACCGCTTAATCTGAAAAACCTTTTACCTGACCACGTCAAAGCATATCATAAATTAATGTTGCCTTCTCTGAAAATTGGGCCTCGGCTTTCGTGTTAAAATAAGGTTTGGTAAAGGTTGTACTTTGGAAGGATCGGATTTATGGTGAAGAAATAATTTTCAGAACACTTTCAAAGGAATATTATCTGACGTTTTTAAAAAATCATAATGATACTTCATTTTGATAATCGGTATTGAGCTGGAATATAGGAAAAAACGGTTTCCATAAATAAAATATTATAATAATTATTTATATTAAATTAATTAAACTTTTTGATTGGAAATCAAATATACTAAATATATTATATAAATAATTAATTTCCTCATCAATAGAGGAACAATCATAATACATCAACAAAATGATCTTTTATGAAAATAAAATCAATCTCTCGAAAGGTTTTTTGTTTAGGACCGATACTACGAATGCTTTCCATGAATGGAATCTTCTGAAAGTGATGATAACTGACGAATTTTTCTTGCGTGAACCACGAATACCGACATTTCTAAATATTAACCAACAAAATAGGGCGCGCTAAAAGAATTCTCGGAAAAAAAAATTGCTCACACGTGTGAAGCTCACGAAAAAACGCACAAAAATTATTCACATTTTGTTTTCTCGACTTGGCGCATTCAAATTAAAACAAATCTTTGGATTGACCGCACGTTTATTAAGTATTTACAGTTTAATTACATACCTAACGTTTCGGTTGCCTTCCATTGTCTGTCAAAATGTCTGTCCCGCGCTGAGTAGAAAGAGTTGACATTTGCTGTACAGTTATTCGAAAATGATTATACAATTTGAGTTTTGTTGTAATTGAGAGTAGATGCCATTCATGTTTGTAATGCGATGAAAATATTTCGACCATTTCAGCATAACTCATTTAAGGTTTCACAAGGCTTGAATATTTGTAAAACAATAATAAGAGGTGATTTTTAACAGATTGAATTCAGGATATATCCGACCACCGTCAGCATGCTTAAAAAGCGGGAACGGCTTAAGATATTATTATTTTCTAAATACACGTTGCTTAGCTTAAAACTGGAAATAATCGGGGACCTACGACAGTAATTAATTTTAAATAACTGGACTATTTTGCATTCAATTCCTTTTTAACGAAACCTACTGAAGATATTCACTTCCCTATAGGTAGTCTTATTACTCAATATAAAAACTCAGCAAAACTAACAGATCGTTATACTTTCTTAGTACCATGATATCGGGCGCATATGTCACTCCCAAGGGTCACTCCCATTAAGCCTCCACTATCAAGCAAGACCATGATTGGCTCAACATCACATATAAAATTCTATTTCACAATATCTTCGCTTGACTACCCTTTTGAAATTTCTTCATTCCCTTGGGTCGCCCTTTCTGAAGGTAACTGTAATGAGGGCAGGCATCTCGGAGGATGTTCGGAGGTCAGTAATTACGTAAATAGCTCTAATAGAGGTCTTGAATAGGATGCAGGGCGTTGTTGTGTGAATTTGATTCGAAAATAAATCTCCCTCTTGACGTGTTTGATTTTAATTAGTCGTGTTTGAGTTATTGTTTCACGTTAATTAACACCGTTGTATAACATCCTTCATAATATTAGCAATAACATACATGGTAACAGCTTTAATACGTTCATAAACTGTGGTAATATCAATATTGAAATTGAAAAAAAATATTTTAAAAGCGAAACACATACAACAGAAAACAAACTTTTACTGATGGTAGAGCTCCACTGACGGAGCTCGTGGGCGTAGGCATCACCGCATTACCTGATATACTTGCCGCTAAATGATAGTGTTTAGCACTATCGTGTTCCGGTCAGGTGGTAATGTACGGCCCTGTAATTTCCAGCACAGAGGCATAACACCTTACGCCTCAGGAGTGGTAACGCACCAGCATTTTGATCTTGGTCGTTGTAGCAGCTAGAAATGGGGACAACTGGAGCAGAGTCCAATAGAGGAAAAATAAAGTTAACGAGTAATTATGGTCTCTCTCTCTCTCTCTCAGTGCTAAATGGTAGATAACATCATTTTGTGCCAGTAGCATTCAAAATCTCAGTTTATAAAAATTATGACTTACGGCCGTACTTGTTATGAGGTACGGCCGTATTATAGTATTTATAGTAATTTATACAATAAATCAAAGAGCGCTTTTGATTGACGATGACGACGATTTAATCTAAGAGCACGTCACAGAAATAAACATACATTGAAATACTTATAGCGTCTATCTATCTATCGCCTCCGTAGGTATATACGAATATAATTATGTTCCTTCTCAAATAATCGGGTGAAACATCGGTTTTAGTTTGATTAACAACAATCGTACCTGAACAACAGAGAACTATCTGGAGTGTTAACTATTAAATTTCAATCCGGCCACGGAATGGATATTAATTAGTTAGGTCGATGATAACACGACATTAATTGGATAATCCAATATAAATGAACGATGGAACCGGAGCATCTAATCCACCATTGTGGAAATGACTTCCTAAATGTTTATTCGAAACTGAGAATCCAACCGTATGGGTTTACTTGCAATTAATTGTCAATCCTCTAGATTTTAGGTCTAATTTCTCAAACGTTTTGCATTTAATCACTTTTTTACCGGTAAAGTTCTGGTGTTGGCGCTCGAGCGCGTGGCGACTTAAGCATCACCACATCACCAAATATATCTGCCTCCAAATGGTAGTGTTCAGCACTATCATATTCCGGTTAGATGGTAATGTATGGTCCCGTAATAACTGTCACAGAGGCAAACAAGCATGCAGTTCACATAGATGTTAAGTGATGACTGCTGCATTTTAGACATCTTTCCAAAAACCAGAGGTACGGTACTCAACAATTAATATTGCACATTGAGCCTCCGAATGAGACAATCGGCTCGTTTCGACGTCGTAGAGCGTTCTATAAAAAAAAAATAAAAAAATACGGTTACACTCACAGCCCCACAGTAGGTATAAACCTGTGTCGTGGGTGCCGTTGTACACATACAAAACATACACAAACACCCAGACCCGAAACAAATATCTGTAGGCCATACAAATATTTGTCCCGGTGCGGGGATCGAACCCGCGACCCTTCGAATCAGACGGTCATCTCACACCGCTGGACTAACCGGGTCGTCACACATTGCCATGCACATTGCCTACGTAAGCACTGAAAGTCCGGTGTTGGTCAAAACTTGATCAAAATGGTCGACAAACGTCAAATAGGTACGGTGCGAAAGAGATAACGCTCTACAGACCCGAAATAAGCCGAAGTCTCTTTCCTAAGCTCGATGTGCAATATTTATTGTTGAACACCGTAATTAGTTGTCTCTGTGATAATTGTAACCGTGCCAAACATTACCATCGATAGTGCCAGAAAATATGTTATAATACTACGTATAGAGAGGACACTTCGACGTCCCGCCCGATTTACCCGCATCACTGAACCCCTTCCCTTCTTATGGGCGACGGTTGGTATTTTCCTACGTGCTACGCACACAGGTGCGCGTGTAAATACACGTCACTGATTGATGTCTGTATAATAGAAACCAAATTAAGGGTTTGTATGGAATTTTGGCAAAGTGTCCGCGGTGTGATTGAGCTTAACACTACGATTTGGCGGCATATAGATAAGGTAATGCGCTGGTGCCTATGCCCTCGAGCTCTTACACTGGAACTCTACCAACAGAAAACATCTTTCGGCTGATATTATAATGAAGATGATGATACAATTTTGATAGTATTTTTGTAGGAAAAGTCGGGATAAGTCCCTACTGTTACAAAGAGTTTTCATTAAACATTTCTGAAGTACATATTATTAATCTCCGTTAAAACATAAACAGCAGGTGGTTTAGATCTACTGATGTAATTAATAATTAATTCTCAAACAGTGCTTAAAGTCTAGACTTTGCATTAAAAACTCTTCTTATATTAATGTATTCACTTGTATAAGCAGTGGGTTTTTATCACCTTCTTATTCTCTCGATACAAAAATTACACATCTTAAAAGAAATATCCGCGATCTACGTAATATGAACATTTTCGTAGCATTACGTTTTCAAAACTCCCAGCAACAAGACAATGTGCCAGTGACATTGTTTTGCTCTCAGATTCTCAGAGACTCAATATTCAGGAGATAACAACAAAGAGGCTGACATTAAAGCGAGGAAAAAGGACCCGTGTACAGAACGATATAGAGACCAGATTTGTGAGCAGTAAAAATAGTCGTGTAATATTAAAACACTCACAAGTGCAACGCTAAATCTATCTTGTCTGTGACATGTTAATACTTTGGAGGACTTTTCTTATTACCATAATGTAGATTTACACGTTTGGATATATGTTGAATTTTGCCAAAGAGAAGAATACAGTAACAGAAGTGAATGAGGTTCTATCGGTGAATTAAAGTTCATTCATTACTTTTTTATATCATGAAGTGGCAAACAAGCATACAGTTTACATTCATGGTAAGTGAATACTGTACTGTACAATGCTTACCTATGAACATCTACATATAAACCAGAGATTTAAATGTGTATGCATTGCCATACCTGAGGTCTGAGTTGTTGTACCTGAAATAACAAGGCTATATTATTACTATCTAACTGGAACGCAATAGTGCCGAACACCATCATTTGGCGACAGACGCGTGAGGTGGTACTAACGCTCTCGGGCTCCGATAATGAAAACTCTAAGGGCTATATTTCTCTGGGACTCCATGGTGGCGCAACCAGTCGCTCCACCGTGGTATCCGGATTGGCGGCCGAGTGAGTAAGATTTCATACAGCGCTATAGTATGTAATTAGTGGTGGCGCAACCAGCGTGGAGGCGCGGCCAGAAACATTGTGTGTTGTGTGTGTGCGCTGGTCGCGCCGGCAAATTGGTTGCGCAACCAAACGGTCACTAAGTGAGTAACATTCTATAGACCTGTATACAGTTTGTTGGTGGCGGCGACTGGTTGCGCCGCCATGGCGTCCCGATGAAATATAGCCCTAACACCAACTTTATTGTCAAATCTCTGAGATGAAAACACCTTAAAAGAGTCAGACTTATTCTCGAACTGGGGAGTGAAGCTAAGACTTCTGGAGTAAGAGCCTACCATACATTTTTGACAGTATTAAAATACATCGTACATTCACGAGTTGAGATATAAACGAGAACAGCATAAAATTGATATTGAAACGTTCAAGTTCCCTTAGATCCAGATCTACAATCTGCATTGCGAATAAAAGTCTCATCTTAAAGATTGCAATAGATATTTGCGTAGTTCTTTCATAGTTCCTATTCGTTTTGTTTGAGCACTTTCATATCATATTGTACACCGCAGGAAAGTTTGCGAAAGCAATGCTTCGCAGAATTGTTTGTTCTTAAAAGCGAATTGCGGCATGAGGACGAAAATATCGCTATGCTCGTAGCGTTGCTCATGACTGGGACAAGATTTACGTCATAGCCCTGTTGGTTTCTTTAGTAACACAGTGGACATGAATTTCGTAGGTACTATGCAGTGTAATGTTCTTTGACCCAACGGGATAGTTGTAGGTTAGGATCCCACTGCAGAATCATTTCGTTCATCCAGATATGCTGCAAACCTAATTTTTACGCATATTTGTAATCTAGAAAATATATATCCACTAGGTTGCCTACTAAAAAAACGCCACATCTTAGGCCTCAGAAGTGGTAACGCATATGCATTTTAACCTCTGGTCTTTGTGTAGGTGTCTCTAGGCTGCAAACATCACTTAACATCAATGTGAAATGCATGCTTGCCACTTTCACTGCCACTTTATGTTTGATTATAGTGCAAAAGCTAGCCTTACAAAGAACCATTTCATTTCCTTATAAAGGCACTTGAAGCGAATCGTTTCAATAAGTAGGAAAAGTGTGCAAAAATTGAAACAAATTGCGTCATACGTTCCAACGACAAAACAACTAAAGCGGTTATTTATAAGGCGCGTTCAGTTTCCAACCCCTCATAAGGCATTACGAGCACCCAGTGGGAACAATGTAAATATAGTAATACCCATAATGTAGTTGAAATATATCGAATTTCTCATGGTTGCTATATTTCAGGTTTCTGTTACTTCATTTTGTGGGAGTTCCCTTCATTTTAATTGGTGTTAGAGCTATAATTAAGAACAAATCTTATATTATAAACGCTATAAAGTTTGTATGTATGGATGGATGCTTGTTATTCTTTCACTTATAAACTACTAAATGGATTTTAATGAAACTTAACAATAATATAACTTATATATCAGAATAGCACATAGGCTACAATCTATGAAGACATTGTGTGTAATATTGATATTCCGCAGACGAAGTCGTGGGCACTAGCTAGTATAGTATGCCTACATAGTAAGAGAAAACAATTGTTACATTATTTTACTTTCAAATTTTCTTGAAGTACCTATTTATTTATGTCAGCACTTTTCAATAAATACGAGTAAATAAAAATAAAATAAAATACGCTTACACTCACAGCCCCACAATAGGTATAAACCTGGGTCGTGGGTGCCGTTGTACACATACATCACATACACAAACACCCAGACCCGAAACAAATATCTGTAGGCCATATAAATATTTGTCCCGATGCGGAGATCGAACCCGCGACCCTTCGAATCAAACGGTCATCTCACACCGCTAGATTAACCGGGTCGTCAATGTATAAAAGTATAAAAGGTATTCGATGGTACAAATATTCATAGGCAACGGAGACCACTATCCATAAGGTGGCCGTCCGTTTGTTCGTCATCCTATTAACGTGACAGAAATATACATAAAGAAAAACATATCCAAGGGTAAATGTTAACTAAATTAATATGTAACACGGTACTGAATCCTTTCACAGTCGGATACTTTTTTGTACACCGTGTATAAAGGAAAAATCTACTCTAACCCTATATTGCAAAACATACACACCGTATTTTTTATAGTGGCTGGTGCGAACCCTTTTTAATAAGAAGCCGTGACCTACAGGAGTGAGTGAAAGGTCGGAAATTGGGGCTTGTGACGAATTGTGTGCATGTATCTTTTTGTCGACAAAATGTAAACACGGATAAATAAATGTGTGAGATTCGGTGAAATATTACGTCGATCATACTAAGATGTCCTAAAACGCTGTTCAAGCGTAAATAATTGGGTTATGTTCAATCATTGAGGCTGAGATGATAGATAATAACTATAATAATATCATTATAATTATTAACTGGTACTTATTCGGAGGAATCTTTGTATGTATGGCCTATGGTGAATTGTATCGTCGAAATAAATGGATGTCTTAACATAGTTTTTTACTGGGGGTAGAGATTAAGCGGCTTAGTGTAGTCCGTAAGTACCTCTATAGAAATCTGTCTTTTCCTAAAATATACTTGTAGGTACATAAAGATCTCGTATGACGGTATTTGTACTTGCACTCCTGCAAAACTGCTCGACAAATATTGACTTTTTTTTTTAAATGTTGATGGTGGTAAAAAAGCATGCAGTTCACATAGATGCTAAGTGACAACAAAAGCACAGGCGTTTTTATGCTGCCTGAACACGGTCGCACTAAAAAATATATTAGGTATCACTAACTGCCCCCGTGAATTTCGTATCGCCTCAGTATGTATCTGTATGTATCTTCACGCCAGGTCCCTAACGAGGTAGGCAGAGAGTGTAGAGCGCCAGACATCCCGGTTCTCACAAACCTCTCGTGCCTCGTCTACCTTCATCATTCTCTTCATACATGCACGCCGATTCCTAAGACTTTTGACCCCACCATCAGACAGAACTCGACCTATTTGGTCATGGTAGGTCAGCCTTGGTCTTCCTGGGCCTCTGCAACCATCCACATTCGCATTGTATATCTGTTTAGTCATTCGCTCATTTGACATTCTTTCTATATGCCCGAACCATCGGAGCATGCCTTTTTTCATTTTTACACCGATACTATCATCGCCTCAGTGGTTTGTAAATATAGAATACGACATAAAAAAAAACTACATGAAATCGGTTGAAACGATTCAGAAATATATTGAATTGAAGATTGATACGTACCTTACGTATGGACCACAAGTACGAGATTTTTGTTTATACAGATCACTTCTATCAAATCTTATTTATGCTATTTAACTGCCTCGGTAGCCTAGTGGTAGCAGGCCACTACTACTTTGCTGAGGTCCTGGGTTCGATTCCCGGCTTGGGGGGTTATCAGAGATAATGGTGTAAAGTCGTGTCTCCGGTTCCACTGGGATTTTTCCATTTTCTCGAAATTTCCCAGTTTTGCCTCGAAGTTTGGTAATGTGCCCGGAGATGTCACCAGGCTCGCCACATGGGCCAAAACGTAACCGGCGAATCGTGGGTGTTTACATGTTTGCATGCATTTACCTCTGCCTACCCCTTCGGGATGACAGGCGTGAAGTTACGTTTATTTATGCTCAACGCCCCACCACTTGTATTCTATATTCTTCACTTTAAGTAAAAACTATGTTTATAACTAAAAAACATTTTTGTAATGACTCCAGCAGCCGTACACGAATACAAGCCCACGCTCATTCGCCGAGCGCAAAGTTCACGCCAGTTACTATAAGAATCTCAATCTATCAACGGCGCATGCTTTCCCTGAATTATTCATAACCCAAGCAACTCGATACCGAAACCCGAAGTAGTACCTATAAATGTTTATTCGCTCCGCTCGTTGGTTTCGTGGTCAATGTGAATTAGTTCACGAAACTTACATTAGTGCTTTGATGCTGTTATTTCTCGCGTTAAGGTTTACTTCGTTACGTTTCAAAGGCTATGAACGAAGTTTCTAGTTATGAAGTAATTATATCTCGTATATGCAGGTGTTTCGATCTGAACTAACAGCACTAAGCTTGATTCTGCTAATGTCATAAATCGCTATCGTTATTGGAACGCGATTGAATCGCTCCGCTGTCTAGCTTCATCCAATGCGCGCGGCCTATGTCACAGCGAGACAGTAAAGCGGTTCTTTCGCGATCATGTGGCAATGACGACTAGTTACTTTAGCAGAATTAGGCCTCTGTTTCATACATATCTCTTAAATTTAGGAGCAAAAACATTACATGCTCTTAGGTGTACGCGAGCTACACTCATTGAAATAAAACTGGATTTCGAATTTATCTCGCGTATATGAAACTAAAATGATTACTTAAAATGAACCCCACGTTTCGGTCGCATATTGTACCCATTGTGGGCCAACGAACAATTATGATAAGTTCCATACATTGATTTGTGCAGAAAAAAAATTAAAAAGGTGAAACAGCCTAGAAATATTTTCTACGGATCCCAAAAAAAAACATTTCGCGGTATTTAAAATATTTTTAAATCACCGGAATGAAATGGTCTTTTCTAACAAATCACGAACGCTACTTACTCGATGAAAAAAAAACTCTTCGTAATGTGGGTGTATGAATGAAACACAGTATATATATAGTATTTGGTACAATGCTATATCTAGGCAATTAAGGCAATATTGACTAATAATTTGTTACGTGAATATTGTCAAAAATGTGTTTGTGTAGCGTAGCATTCATCATGGTAAGTTCATTTACCTTCGTTTCTTTGGGACATTCGACTTCATAAATTAAAGAATCACAAAGACGTCGACAGAGTTATCATGAGAAATGTTCCATTCCCTTTGAACTTTAATGTTTTATTTCCATTGTCGGTTATATATTGAGATTGTCAAGGAAAATATTAAACGGCTCTTTAATAATTTGCCCTGGATGTAAAACGTACGTGTCGTTTTATAGCTAACATATGTTGGTCTCTCTTTATCAAGTTATAGCAGGCTACTACTACTACGGCGTCCTGGGTTCAGTCCCCGGGTCGAGGGTTAGTGCTGTTAGGATTTTTTAAGCTATTGTACAGCTTTTAGCGCGGCGACCGAATCAAGAAATTGGACTGGTGGTGGAGCTCCAGTGACTGACTCGCGGGCGTAGGCACCACCACTTTACGTAATATACTTGCCGCGAAATGGTAGTGTTCAGCACTATCGTGTTGACGGTCTGGTGGTAATGTACGGCCCTGTAATATTGGTAAAGGGAGCATAAGGAAAATAAGGAAAGAGATAGACTGTATCCCATGAAAATACATACCCAAGCTATATTTTGTTCCAAACTGAAAACCCCGCGAATTAGGTCGCAATCCATATCTACCTACTTATACCAAATTATCAACTACATAAAAGTAATTTCAATAGAGTAACAGCAGATTAATTTGAGCTCATATTGCACATCAAAATTAATTGAATATTCGGATTTGTTTAATGGACTAATTTGATTGGAATAATTTGATTTTATATCAGTATCGTACTGATATAAAATCAAATTATTAGGGCCTAATAACTTCATTCGATAATCGTTCCCTAGCCGAGGCGTAAACACTAGCTTCATGAACAAGTGTGAGTGTACAGCATTCATTTGCTTATGTGTTCAAGCATCTTTATTATATTTTAATTTTAATCAAAAAAGCAACACGCTGACTTTGTTGGGTAGCGGAGTTCTTCTTAATAGTGCACTTGGAATTCTGCTAAGTGAATGACTATGATTATGAAGAACAGATTTCTCGTTTTCTTCTATGAAGGAATTGAAAAATTTGATGATTTACATATCGATTAAATTTTATTATTAATTTGGTATTCATCAATACCTATCGGATTATTATTATAAGTCATTCACTCTAGGTAGCTCATAACCCGACAATGCAAAAGTGTCCTTGTAGACCAACTTAAAAATAAATGATTTAAAGGAGATGTTGCAAAAATGTATGGACCTCCGGCCATGTATTGTACACAATATCATTAAACAGGCAAAATCAATATAATAACGTTTTTTACTGCATATAATCACTTATTTAGCTTTGTTTGCAGTTACAAAACATTCTTTGCAGTTAGAATTGCAACTCAAAACCAACATGGCGAATATGGCGGGCGATGTCATTTTGGCATTTTCATTTTTAAATTGTATTTTGATTATATAGTACTTGGAGAAAAAAGTAACATTTTCTAAATACTGTCGAAATCGATTGATCCCAAGCGTCGGCTGTATCGCCGCCATGTTGAACATAGTTGAAAATGATAAAATCGTTTGAATTAAATGTGGTCGTAACTCTAAAATATATTCTTGAATAAATTAATTGTATTTTTTTCGGATTCTTCTTTAATTTACCCATTTTTTGAGGTCGTGTACGAACCAGAGCCGAGCTCGCAACATCTCCTTTTGTTTTTTTTTTTAATTTTGAATTATTGAATAATATATATATATATATTTTTTTTTATGTTATGGAAGTGGTAAACAAGCATGCAGTTCACATTGATGTTAAGTGATGACTGCAGCCTATAGACACCCACACAAAGACCAAGGTCAAAATGCAGATGCGTTACCACTCCTGAGGCCTAAGGTCTTATGTCTCTGTGCCGGAAATTACAGGGCCGTACATTACCACCTGACCGGAACACGATAGTGTTGAACACTACCATTTAGCGGCAAGTATATTAGGTAATACGGTGGTGCCTACGCCCGCGAGCTCCGTCACTGGAGCTCTACCACCAGTAAATATAATAATATATTATATAATATATTTGTTATAAATGTGTTGTGCGTTTTGGTCTATGTAGCGAACCTTGTTGCTCTATACCTTCACACTTGCTCATTTGGCATGTAATAAAATAAAAAATGATAAACTGTTAGATCAAGTATCATAGAGCAAGGGCTGTGAATGTACGCAATATCAAATATTTTGTTAATTCTTCGAACAACAGACCCAATCCAATTGACATCAAAGCAAGTCCGACAAAGTCCTCTGATGTCTCCGGGTTGACATCAAAGCTGACTTTGATGTCAATCCTGCTTTAGCAACAGCTGCAAGCGTTACCGTATTTTGAAAGATACGGTTAACTCTTGGAGAGGTATCTATTACTATATATCATACAATAATATTAGATTTAGTTAATAATATTTTTTTGTTAGATTTGACATCTTAAATATCTCCATTTTATCTTTCTTTTGAAATAAGTTTGACGACCCGGTTGGTCCAGCGGTGTGAGATGACCGTTTAATTCGAAGGGTCGCGGGTTTGATCCCCGCACCGCGACAAATATTTGTATGGCCTACAGATATTTGTTAAGGGACTGGGTGTTTGTGCATGTGTTGTTTGTATACAACGGCACTCACGATAAAGGTTTATACCTACTGTGGGGCTATGAGTGTAAGCGTATTTTATTATTTTATTTTTTAATTTAAATACACCTAGTATTATCATTAATAGGAACGTACTTCCTTTTGGAATTTTGCGTTAAATAAATAAAAGTTAATCGTTCGATGCTAAGCACACAATGCGAGATCGGCTGCACCGATTACGATTGTTTTTGTGGTTTTTGTCTTTGTGTGTAAAAAAATCTTATAAAAGAAAAAAAAATACAAAAAAATGTTCACAAAATGTTATTCTTCAGGTGTGTTTTGTCTAGGGCAATATTATATTCTTATCATTTGTTGAGGATCTAATGTTGAAATACAGATGTCAGGATAGTCTAACATTTGTATTTCAACGTGGACGACACACAAAATAGTAATATCAGAAAGTTGCCGTCACTGCATTAATAAATCGATACACTGTCGCAATCACTATGCGAGTACTTCAAAAGCATCTCATTCCATACAATTAAACCTGAACAATTCATATAGGATATTATTCGAACGATTACTCAACAAATCCCCGCTAACACTGGTTGGATTGGTGGGAGTTGATAGAATATTTATTGTGCGCCGTGTTTAGTGCGATTGATAATGAAGGACGATTTAAATTTACCACCGAACAAACTTGTTTCTCATTAGTGAATAAATTGAATAAACATAATCATTGCAACAGAAAGGATTTACCATTAGTTGTATGTATGTATCTTTACGTCAGGTCCCTAACGGGGTAGCCAGAGAGTGTAGAGCGCCAGATATCCCGGTCCTGACATACCGGATACATTAATGGTACATTTCTGTAATAAAAATAAAACAATGTTCACTTCTGTGTGTCCAAATACTGGGGCATTTCACAAAAGCAGTGGTGGGACATATTGTCAAATTGCTCCACTATATTAATAGTTCCAATTTCAAGATTATAACGCAGAGTGTAATAAAACAATAAACTCCATTTATGTGTACTTCCAAAAGTATAGGTCAATTTGACACAACAATTAACAATCCATACAAAATTGTTTCGACGCCGAAAAACGAAATTTATCAATATTTACTAGTTGGACGAAGAAAATCACGCATGCGTGGCAGACATGTTACCGGGCGTCATAGTGATCTCGCATCCTTATGCGACCGCGCATAGCTTTGCTTGTGTGCTTAATAATAGGTCAGTGAGGAGTATTGTCAATTGGGGCGTACTACCTAGTTTTATCCTACATAACGCGAATGAACCATTGGAAGAAGAAGGATGTGTGTCAGGACCGGGATATCTGGCGCTTCACACTCTCTGCCTAACCCGTAAGGGGCCCGTATGAAGATACATAAATGCATTGGAAGAAGTATATGCTCACCAACCCATTTATGGTATGGCCCCGTAATAACTATCACAGATCTCAGGGGGTGGCAATGCATCTTGGCTATAGGCTACACGTAGCACTCAACATCCAAGTGAGCTGCATGCATGTTTGCCATTATCTTTTTACAAAATTTAAAAAAAATATATTTGAACAGAACAGCACCTTAACTTTAGATACTTAGGCATAAAATATGCGAATGATAAAATGGAGTATACATAATGATTCGAATCGAAAATATTGTTTAGTATGTAAATACATTTGTGTATAATAAAATGGAATAACCACATCGATTCAAGGATGAAAAATTTAAACAGTACGTTAACTGATAAATGATAAAATTGAGTAAGCATAATGACTCGTTGAATATTTGTTTTTTTTTTATCATAAAATTTATAGACTCGAACAAGAAACATAACCAAAATTATCTACATTCTACACCTGAGAAACGTTATCCTGTATTATTAAATTGGATAAGGCGTTTACGGTTTCGGCAAAAGTAACCGCGGGTGTTCGCATAAAACGCTGCTATTACAGACGAACGAGGAAAAATATTTGCAAGGAAGCTCAAATAATTTATACATCCGATCATAAATCAGACAGTCACGTGCGCGCGGCACGAGCGTCGGAGCGCGAATGCCGCAAAATGCGTAAATACAAAAAACTGTACTGTAGATATTACGCGAAGTTACGTAAAGAAGACACAAGGATGATATAAACTACAGATGATATATTGAGGGTGTATAAGTGGAGACAATTTTCCGCGTTATTTATCGGTATGAGGCTGTGTATTGGGACCGTTTGTGCGGCATCTGCAGCTTTATAGGCACGATTCCCCACAGAGCCCGGTATCAATAACAGAAGCGGCTGATGTAAAAGTTTGGCCGGCCGGTCAGTCCAAACTTTGTTACGGTCGGGATTCGTGCAGTTTCTCAATAAAACTCTAAAAGTAATTTCACCTTGGGAGCATCTAGTATCTCTTTATAAACTAGAATCGGAAAGCGAGTTTTATTAGTTTGACATGTTTACAAATTGCACGCGGAACCGGCGAGGTAGAAATGAAATGTGAGCGAGTGGAGCGAATCGAGAAGTTGCGGATGCGATCGATTATCGAGTTTAGATAGAGATTTGCGAGGCGGGCGCGGGGGAAAACTTCGCTAACGATAACAAACGCCCCACTAAATCTACTATGGAAGTGGTGGGATTGCTTGAAAAATATGCTAGTCGGTAAGCCGGGCTCCGCAACAAAGTAAATCGGGAATTTAGCGCGGCCACCGTGGGATTAGTTCCATGGAAAGTTTCGTGCGGCCAAGTTTTCATCTCTTGTTGATGTTGGAAAATATTAAAAAAAAAAATGGAACTATTCCAGGGGCATATCGGGCACAAGAACGAGAGGGATTAGTAGAAACGAAGTCCGCTGAATAATCGAGCTCAGCGCTAGGTGATTCAGGAATATTTTCCGAAGACTTCAATGTACCGCGCGCTACATCTTTCTTGGTGCATTTTAAAATCGAACAGTTTATTTACAATAATTACAATGAAACTAAGCACGGATAAAACCATTTAAATACACGTTAATGAGTATATAAGTCCTCGATCTTCATATGAGTTAGTGTGACTAGAATGATATGAGTCTATGGCGAAATTGATAACAAAATGCCAGTAATAAGAGTAAAGAATACCTACTACCGAAGCCCATTATTACACTAATTGGCTTTGGTAACTTAGCGGTAAGGCGGCTGGGCTAGTTATCCTGAGGTTTCAGGCTCGATTCTTGCCCGAGGTACATCACGTTTCCCTTATTTCTTAATTCACTCGCATGTGTTACTGGTAAAAATAAATATATGACAATATATCTACTCGTTCAGTAATATAACCAAGTTATGAAATATGATCCTTATGTTTATCATCTACGCCTTTACTTGTGGTAGAGTTCCAGTGCAGGAGCTCGAGGGTGTAGGCACCACCGCATAACCTATTTTATCTGCCGCTTAATGGTAGTATACAGCACTATCGTGTTCCGGTTAGTTGGTATTGTATGGCCCCGTAATAAATATCACAGAGACATGAAAACTCACACCGCTGGACCAACCGGGTCGTCTGCAACGCAACTGCACTTTGACCTCTGGTTTTTGTGTAGATGTAAATAGGCCGCAGTTATCACTTATCATCAATGTGAGCTGCATGTTTGTTTGCCACAATCCTTACACAAAAAAGCGGTGCCTTTTTTCATTAAAACTGTTTATTCGAATGCACTTAATGAAACTTATTTTCCAGTGCATATAATTAGATAAAATGCAAAATGGAAATAACTTGAGAATATGTGTTATTGCAAATAGCTTAGCGAAACGAGAAGACGACAAATCTCAGTGATATATTTTTAGCATGCTGGTCGATTCTATTCAAATGGCTTGCGTCTACTTTCTAAGTAAAAAATCCAATAGCAATAACTTGTATCACTAAATATCATGAACTTTAAACGAACTAACTTAATACTATACTTTACTTTGAGGTCTGCATAATAACATTTATTGTTCCTTGTGTATTTATAGAGAAGTTGACCTATATTCATTGAGTCTTTGTAGTCGAGGTCGCACTTGCCACGGAACATTACTCATAGGACGAAGCCTTTGTTACCAATAAATGCGGACCCAAAAGAACGTCCCTCAATAATAGTTGAAGATTGTTATGGCGTAACAAGAAAGCCGATAATTATATCACACGGAGAAAACTTTGAAAATAATATGAATAGCTTTATGAATGTAAACTCATTATCTCTGTATATAAAACGAAATTATGTTTGTTGGTCTCACTAAGACTCGAGAAAGTCTAGAGCGACTTGGTCAATTCTAGTTTTGATACATTAGTAGAAATACAAGAAAGGTTTAAAAGTTGAGAAAATATGAAGAAATTGTAAGGAGAATAGTTCATAGGACAGTTTCATCAACACTAATATTATAAAGAGGAAAACTTTGTTTGTTTGGTTGTATTGAATAGGCTTAAAAACTACTGGACCGATTTTAAACATTCTTTCACTATTCGAAAGCTACATTATCCACGGGTAACATAGGCTATATTTTATTTTGGAAAATGTAGGGTTCCGTAAGATATTTGGGTTTTTCGGATGCAGGCTGTAAAAAATCAACCAGAAAAGTTACTTATTTTGCGTACGCTGCCTAAACTATAAAAGATATTGACGAAGGCTTTAGGTTATATCTATAATCATTACGCTAAGACGAATAGAAGAGGGTAGGTAACATTGAAACCGTGCGGAGCCGGGGCGGGCCGCTAGTTTGTAGCTAGCGTGTAGCTTGTTTTTAGTTTAGGCTCAAAATATTTTCGTACTTATTTGTATTCCTATACGAATAGTTCGTACCTGACCAGCCTCCTTCGCAGGCTCGATGTGCATTATTAATTGTCGAGTACTGTAATTGTAGAAGATGTAAATAAAATCGATCGAAATGGGTCATTTTTGTTCAAAATAAAAATGACAAATGTTAATGACGATGACTCGAGAAAAATTTTAGGTGTAGAATCTGCAAATAAAAAATCGGCAAAAGGCGAAATCTGCTGCTTAAGCACAAAACGTAACAAAAACAGATAAGACAGAAATTGAACGAAGAATCCGCAGCACCCGTCAAAGGCGTTAATCAGGCAAAAGGCAGAATCTCGCATTTTACACGGTGTGGTATTACAGAGTAATGTGAACAGGAACAGTTCAACAATATTTGTTTAAGCTCAACGAGCGTAAATTCTCAAAAACAACTGCGAACAATATGCAAATGCCATCCGCTAGTCGGTCTCGAATACGACCGTAGTTGCTCCAACAATCCGGGTGTAACTCGGAATAATGAAGCTTTCTTTAGACTTCGAGTGAAATTTTAACGTCATCACTATTCCTATATTGTGCCGGAGGAAGTTTATTTTAAGTCGAAAAAAAATGGGTAAACTTATACAGTTTAAGTATTCGTATGCGATAGCGTGAAATAAAGTTGCCATTCAATGCAGATACTGGATTCTAATAACAATTTGCTTTTAGGTGTGACAATAAGATGTTTGCATACGCAGGAGAAGTCGATTGAAATAACCCTGTAGTAATGATGAAGCAACAGTTTTTATAACAAAGGAAAGATTTATTTAGTTTTCTAAATAAATAATAGCTAATTTTCCTTCATTTATATATATAAAAATCAATTGCTGTTTGTTAGTCTCGCTAAAACTCGAGAAGGGCTGGACCGATTTGACTATTTTGGTTTTGAATGATTTTTGGAAGTCCAGGTAAGGTTAAAAAGGTAAGAAAATATGAAGAAATTGAAGGAAAATAGTAAAAACCACTGTTTCATTTTTACATACAAATAGTCCGTATCCATCAAACCTTTAACACATTATTTCATTGTGAGGCAATACGAATTTTGCTGGGTCAGCTAGTAACTTATATATATGTAGGTATATTGTACTCATTACGGATGTTAAGGAAATTACATTTCGGATTGGATATGGGTACAGAGATATATAAACAATATTACACCGGTTACGGATATCACATATAGAAAGAATAACCATTCTTCTAACAATGTACTTTATTCAACTGAACGACTCTTTGTAATTTATACTGGTGGTAGAGCAGGCACCACCGCATTACCTAATATACTTGCCGCTAAATAGTAGTGTTCAGCACTATCGTGTTTCGGTCAGGTGGTAATGTATGGCTCTGTTATTTCCGGCACAGAGGCATAACACCTTAGGCCTCGGGAGTGGTAACGCATCTGCATTTTGACCTTGGTCTTTGTGAGGGTGTCCACAGTCTGCAGTCATCACTTAACATTTATGTGAACTGCATGCTTGTTTGCCACTTCCAATACATAAAAATAAAATTACAACTAAAAATCTGTTGGTTACTTTTGGAGAATTCTATTGATAAAAAAAACTGATAAAATGGCTAACTTAAACTGCGCCTTTATCCCAATATATCCGATACTTATATTTCGGATTAGATTACGGTTATGGAGCTTCAAAGCAAAGATAGTAGGTACTCATTAATACACCTCTCGTTACTTCAAGTTTTATATCAACCATAGCATTATTCACATTAAAATTGTATAAACACCTCATTCAATTGGAAATGTTAATCAAATCGAATGTTTGTTGGGTATATTCAGCTGGTACAATTTCGAATACTATGTCAAATAAGTTTCAACTAAAATTGAGTTCTATTTGGTCTTAGTTACGAACTTGAAGTTTGAATTTCAATGTTTAGTTTAGTGGTACAGTCAGTTATCACAAGCCAAACTTGAGGGTCTAATAGCGGTATTTGTAGTGTGTTTGTTAGTATCTTCACGTCATCTTTTCTCACGCGAGCCCGCCTGCGGGCTCAAACACAAGGTCTTTTACGTAAACAAGTTATTCAAACTAGTGGTAGCAGGGCACTACTACTACTCTGGGGTCCCGGGTTCGATTCTCGGGTCGGGGGATATTAGAGATACAGTGTAAAAACCTTTCTCTCTGGTTCTATTGGGAATTTTCAAATTTCTGGAAGTCTCCCATTACCTCGAAGTTTGGTAATGAGCCCGGAGATGTCAATAGGCTCGCCACCTGTTACATGGGCCTAAACGCGGTTACGTTTAGGCCCATGTAACAGCGGCGAATCGTGGGTGTTTGCATGTATGATTGAATGCATGCATGCAAGTTATTCCACACCTCAATGTACACTGTTATTTAAATTGTTCGTTTAGACAGAATCTTGTTTTTCGTTAAATAAATATATACAGAAGAAAACAACAATTAAAACAGGAAATTATTTGCCTACGTAGTCGCTAATAGTCCGGTATTAGTCAAATCTTGATCAAAATACTAGTCAAGTGTATACGTGCAGTAAAATAAATGTTTCTATTCTATGAATATCTATCGCTCACTCCTGTAACTCAAGAAATGCAATTGTAACCTAAACTTATCCCTGTGCAGCTTTATAAACCGTGCGCTTATCTTTGAAAACTTTAATGTTTGTTGAGTCTACTTATGTTGTTTCCAGAGATGTAGGTGTTTTTCTATTTTTACTTATGCTCCAGACACTTTTACTGGTGGAAGAGCTCCAGTGACGGAGCTCGCGGGCGTAGGCACCACCGCATTACCTTATATACTTGCCGCTAAATGGTAGTTTTCAGCACTATCGTGCTCCGGTCAGGTGGAAATGTATGGCCCTGTAATTTCTGGCACAGAGGCATAATACCTTAGGCTTCAGGAGTGGTAACGCATCTGCATTTTGACCTTGTTTGCCACTTAAATCACTTAAAAAAGACAGAACTACGAGTACACATTAAAACAATTTTTATTTTTCAACATTATGTTTCCTATTGTAAATTATATAAAAACTAAAACGTAACTTCACGCCAGTAATATCCAAAGGGGTAGGAAGAGGTAAATGCATGCTGTAAGGGAAAGTCCCTACGTTCTATTATACTAAGTAGAGTTTCTGTAAGCGTTAATGGCCACGCATGTCATTTGCCCCGACAGTCGCATTCAAATGCATTCAAGCATACATGCAAACACCCACGACTCGCCGGTTACGTATTGGCCCATTTAACAGGTGGCGAGCCTGTTGCCATCTCCGAGCACATTACCAAACTCTGAGGTACTGGGATACTTCCAGAAAATGGAAAAATGCCAATAGAACCAGCGATAAAGATTTTAAGCCGTTATCTCTGATAGCCCTCGACACGGGAATCGAACCCGTCCTGGGTCCTGCGTAGTAGTAGAGTGTTACTGGTGGAAGAGTTTCAGAGTCGCAATCATTAATCATATGGCGTCGAATGCTCGGTCACTATTGAGCCAGTCACAGGGTGTTTTTTTAATGGCTCATGTAGGCGACAATTGGCGAGCGCAGAGGGTGCACTCTGCCTTAATATAGTTAGCGCAACTGCCCATGGGAGACCCTAGTGGGCCCAAGACTCGGTTTATGGCGTTGTGAACACCAGTCAGAGGGTATTATCTATACATAATAAGACAGTAAAATTCGAGTGTCTGTACATTAAATATTTTCCAAAAAACTATTTTTAATCTAACGATTAAAAAGAGTAAAAGAAACTAAAAAAAAAACAATTTTTGGAATTTTTGTCTGTCTGCCTGTCTGGTACGTTATAACCTCAAACATAAAACCTCAATAGATGGCGCGATGATTAATGTACAGACACTCGATTTTCACTGTACATTATATTGTATTTATTTATTTATTTAAACTTTCTTGCACTTACAAGTACATGAGGCGGACTTAATGCTATGAAGCATTCTCGACCAGTCAACCTTGGGGTTGTGTTGAGAAAGAAAAAAATATGTTGGTGCATTGAGAATAAAGTTATAAACTAAAAGATTGTATTGATTGTCTACACATATGTGTGATATATTCATTTTAATTTGTTACAGTTATTAGACAACTGTCTAATACAACAATAGACGAACTATACGTTCAATTGAATACATTAATGTACGACAATAATAGTGAATAGATGATAAATATGTCACATACAGAAAAGGAGGTAACGCGTAAGATAAGCTATTTGGTAATCCGGCCTAATGTAATTCTCGCTCCACTAGCCACCGATGGCGTGATTAGAACACCAGCCAATGTAATTTGACATCCGAAACTAAACACAAAAGACTCGGTGGGAGGCCGTAAGTTTTGGTAGGGGTGTTGGTGCCGCATGGCAGAGGAAATTTGATTTATTCTTGGCAGTGTGTCAAGTAGCGTATTCGGTTCGCGGATGTGGAATATTGGAGAGATGATAAAGCTTTATTTGGCGTATATTGAGCGAAAGCTAACACTGCGCCCCATTACTTCATTGAATGTGTTACTGGAGAAATAAGAAATGTGGATAGAAGTATATTTAGTCTCCAAAGGCGCTACTGTAAATATAAAGCAATCTCATCAAATACTAAATAAGAAAATTATGTTTATAATTTAATTCGAGTATTTAATCGAGTTACGGAAGGACATACAGGTCTCATCTGGATCAAATTTATTCACTCCAACTACGTATTCTAAAAGAAATTATTCCAAATAAAATTAAACTAGCATTTAAAAAAGACTATCACAAACTATTTGATTTCTGTAAAATTTCACCCATTCATGAAGAAAATAAATTTGCGTTATTAACGGAACAATTTTTTTACGATAAACTTAAGAAAATAAAAAACGTATTAAATAATGAAATGAAAACACGTAGTGTTATACATGCTAAATTGTTACTACCCAGATACACAAATTTATACGGTAAGAGAACACTTAAATTTATTATTCCTATGTTATGTAACAAGCTACCTCTATCCCTAAGAAATACATTAACACAGAAAAATATAAAAATTAAATTAAAATAGTATCTTAATAATATATGTATTCTCTCTTAATATGTATTACAATCTTAACATGTATTCTTAATAATACTATATTTGATACAACTTATTTCGCATCTAATAATGGGAACAACCTGTACACGCCTTTATTAGAACTTAAACAATGTTAACTCAGATATGCGATGCGACGCGGCTATTACAATAGTCCGTCCATTGAAATAATTTCACGTCTACCTACATAATGAACATACCTAGTTGTTAAATATTTAATGTACGCTAAGTAGCCATGTAGGTATGTATAGTCACTTCATTATTGCTACAATTTGTTAATTGAAGTATGTAGTGAAACTTATTTTTTTATTTTATAATTACTTTTTGTTCTCATCAATTTGTAATGTAACCGACGACACTGATGCACGGTAAAACTCTAGTAAGTTTATGTTTGCATCATATTATGTTTGTAACTATATGTTTCTTTTTATAAATAAATAAATAAATAATTTGTTAATTTTAAGACGAACATATATTTAGGGTTCATTGTTTACGGGGAACTTGGGAAAAATACATTAAATGACAGATATAAACAAATATATTGAATTTTGGCAACCGATATAATATAATTCATTCACATCATTATGATGTTAAGATTTCATTTTTGTTTTTTTTACTATACGCCGATCCGCGAAATTCTAAGCTTTTTTTTTAAATAATACAACAGCTTTTAATGCAATAAGGAAAGTTAATCAATATATCTATATGCGGTGGCCACTCGAGAACTTTTCTGCTCCAATGAATAGTCTTCGTGCTATGTGCCTTGCCAACTACCACTTGAGTTTCGCTATTCGGTAGTATATCAGCTATGCTGATCTCCTCATTTATAGATGAATATACATATTGTATGGCCCTGTTATATCTATAACAGAAGCTTAATAACTAACGCCTCAGGGGTGACAACGCATCTAACGTCTGGTCTTTGTGTAAGTGTCTATAGGCTGCAGTCATCACTTAAACAGTCTCTGTAATGATTAAAAGTACACGCGGACAAAGTCGATGTCGCGGCCAAAAACTAGTGAAAAATATTTGAATTACGTCTTTTTTTAAATATGTAGATATCTTAATAGCGCTATATACTTTTATGAGACTATTCGGTAACTTGACATTTCGGGAACTTGACATTTTGGGAACTTGATATTTTGGGAACTTGACATTTTGGGAACTTGACATTTTGGGAACTTGATATTTTGGGAACTTGACATTTTGGGAACTTGATATTTTGGGAACTTGACATTTTGGGAACTTGACATTTTGGGAACTTGATATTTTGGGAACTTGACATTTTGGGAACTTGATATTTTGGGAACTTGACATTTTGGGAACTTGATATTTTTGGAACTTGACATTTTGGGAACTTGATATTTTGGGAACTTGACATTTTGGGAACTTGACATTTTGGGAACTTGATATTTTGGGAACTTGACATTTTGGGAACTTGACATTTTGGGAACTTGATATTTTGGGAACTTGACATTTTGGGAACTTGATATTTTGGGAACTTGATATTTTGGGAACTTGACATTTTGGGAACTTGATATTTTGGGAACTTGATATTTTGGGAACTTGACATTTTGGGAACTTGACATTTTGGGGTTTGGAATTTTGGGAACTTGACATTTTGGGAAATTGGAATTTCGGGAACTTGACGTTTTGAAATCGCTTGACATTTTGGGAATTTGACATTCTTCTCTGTTTTAAATAACAGCATTACATACAATAATCTTAATCCATATTAAAGTGAGGAGCAATAAACAACTAACAAGATAACGCTAGTTTTAAAAAGCCAACTACGTCCTAACAAGTAGAAATGAAGTTTAAGCAAGCCAGGAGTTCTCAGCTCCAAGTTGTTGAAGGAATAACAGATTGGTTACAAACGGGTCGGCTCTAAAGGGATAAAATTAAGCAGACTTGAAAAAAGTATTATCTCGATTGAACAAAGTTCGTGTTTTCGAATTCGTACGTTTCTTTTGCGGCAGCACAATTTCCACTGCGGAAATGGTTTCCACCGGAGTTAATTAGAAGTTGTAAAGTATTATTGCATCTCATCGTCGTTTTGTGCATAAACATTTTTTTTACAGTTTTGAATCAAATCATACCTGCAGTTCAGTTTCATGTTTGTGCTGTCCGTCTGTTTACGAGTTTTAAGAGTTTAAGAAATTTGATATGAATCATGAATCTCTACAAAAGCATTAGTAATACGAACAGTAACACAAGTAAATTTTGTTTAAAATGAGACTCAAAACTGAAATTTGTTAAGTACATACGTAATTAGGTAATGGAAATAAACTATTATAAAATTATCAGTACATAAAAGAATAAACATTTGTGATGGTACCTAACTCGTAGGTGTTTGAATGAAGTTAAATGTTGCTTTTTATGTCATAAATAACCACAGAGTCCGCATTGATAATAAGGAATAAGGTCGTTCACAAACCTCAACAAAAAACCAGAGATTGCAATATGAACTGATGCCTAAGCACACAATAAGCATAATCTTTGTACAGGAAATTATAGGGCTATACATTTCCACTAGACTGAAACACGGAAACATTTAGCGACAAGTAGATTTAGTGATAAAGTTAGTCAACATGCTGCTATTAAAAAAGTTATTATTGCTTAACAAAAAAAAGTAAAAGTTTAAGTTTGACTCAAAACGCGTATCAAACTCAGATATTTACATGCATCACATTGCAAAAATCTGCAAAATAAAATAACTTAAAAGCATTTCAAACGAAAACGCACATCACAACACCCAAAACGGTACCCTAGCAAAGAACAGCGCGCATTACAATAAGCCGCGTATTGTTTCGCAACGCATATATCGGGTGTTGCTGTCAGAATAAAAGAAAATACACATACATTTGCTTACTACACACCTCGTCTCAACTCACAGCCGCATATAAAAGGTTCGTGACGGAGGCGACGTAAAAGCAACGCTCCCAAGAATGACTCCTGATGTCAGGACGAGTTATGAATTCTGGAGTGGCGTGAAAAATAGTCCAGATCTCGGGACGCATTCATTTCGATCCGGGACGGGGTTGAAATGTGAACTCGTGATGAAATTGGACCGTTATTGAGAATCATGGGTATATTTTTAGGATGTTTATTGGCCGGATCCTGTAATTTTTGGTTTTTTTTTTACAATTGAGTAAAGTTTCAACTATATTAAAATTAGTATATTGAGTGTTTAGAGGTACAAAGTAACACAATAAAGTGATAGGATTAAACCCATATCGCAAAGGCCAACGTGAAAAATTAACTATCTTTGAGAAGACTTTCTACGATATTGCCTTTAGTCTGAGGATATTGTACACATTTAAAAACTCAATCGAAGAAGTCTATTTTTTTTTATATTATAAAAGTGGCAAACAAGCATGTAGTTCACATTGATGTTAAGTGATGACTGGAGCCTATAGACACCCACACAATGACCAGAGATCAAAATGCAGATTCGTTCCCACTCCTGAGCCCTAAGGTGTTATGCCTCTGTGCCGGAAATTACAGAGCCGTACATTACCACCTGACCGGAACACGATAGTGCTGAACACTATCATTTAGCGGCAAGTATATTAGGTAATGCGGTGGTGCCTACGCCCGCGAGTTCCGTTACTGGAGCTCTACCACCAGTGTACAATAAAGATTATTATTTACCATAGACAAGTGACGTAAGTTATATTTGAGTAACTCCCTAAAATATAACGCTCTGAAAAGTGCCATATAATCTACCATATAAAGAAAATACAAAACCATTCCATACTCTACGAGATTACTAACACAAACACCTCAAGTTACCAACCCATTCAATACAGTTCGGAATTGCTATCCAATGTAATTCGCACACGAAATAATGATAAACAAGTTTATCATTATGCTGCGGGACGAGTAATAAAATTGTCGGCGTAAGACCCAAGTTCCGAAAAGAGCACTTTTTGCCTATTGTTTGGGTCATTCCAGGCATTTACGGGGTATTACACTAAGCCAGCCGGGTCTCATTTCCACAACGTATGCTCCTATGTTTCACCACTTCATTTCCTTTTATTATTTTTCCCTGTTTCCGTGGCAAGTAAGTAATGTTCATTTAGGAATACGAATTGACTTAATGTGCTTCAATTTTCCGTATTGCTCTACACGAAATGAATTGCGAAGGTTAGATGATTTCAAATGGGAATATTAAGTGCTGCATCGCACAACATTTTGTGTATTTCAATTCAAGTTACACTGATGTTTTTTATCGCTTTTGTATAGCTGGTGGCAGATAATTGATATAATAAATTATTGAAATAAGTATTCAAAATAGGCAGTAAGTGAAATGTGTAACATTTCACTTACTGCCTATTATATATTTATATATATTTATATGTAATAATAAATAATATTCATTCCAGGCGTAAGCGCAAGTTCCCTTTGGTCGTGGCCGGACGAAAAAGCATCAGGCCTAAGGAAAGTGTTCTGGATACTGACGTGGCCCATCAGTCTCCTGCTCTGGGTTACAATACCTGACTGCAGGAAACGACAGGCTCTGTACAACGTCACTTTTGTTATGTGCATCACTTGGATCGGATGTGTGTTTTACCTCGTCGCCTGGATTATTACTATTATTGGTATGGAATTATTTATTACAAATTTAAAATCGTCACATCTGAAGTGTTCTGGGTACTGACGTGGACTATCAGTCTCCTGCTCTTGAGAACAATACCTGATACACCTGGCTCTACGATATAATTATATACTGCATCAACTACGTCATGTGCGTCACCTTTTTTACTGGTGGTAGAGTTCCAGTGTAAAGACTCTTTCTGTCGCAAGATTAGTAATATAATAAGTAAGTATTTTGAGGCATAACACCTTAGGCCTCAGGAGTGGTAACGCATCTGCATTTTGATCGTGGTCTTTGTGTGGGTGTCTATAGGCTGCAGTCATCACTTAACATCAATGTGAACTGCATGCTTGTTTGCCACTGAGATTACATAAAAAAAAAAGTATATAAAAAGAAATTAGAAGCGTAAGTGAAATGTGTAACATTTCACTTACGCTTCATTTAAATTTCTTTTTCAGTTTTGACAGCGTATTTTAATGGCATATAATGTAGCCTACGTCCTGTCATATATACCTGCATCTATAATGTAGGTTATCTCTTTATTTATCATCAAAATCGGCCTGAAAACGAAACATAAGTACATACTTTCTCATTCCCACATTTATAATCTATAGCAGACAACTTGAATGAGATTGCATTGAAATTGGGACTAACGTTATACAGCTTTAAAACCGTTTGAACTTGGCTTTCAATTTACATTTATGTTCTTGATGGGATCTATAAATGATTTATTACTAAAAGGTAATGGGATAAGAAGGGATGATAATAACATGTGCTAGAGCTACATAAATGCGCGTGAATATCAACATATTACCAACGTTATAATCTATCACCATTATAATCAGAATATAGTAGATTCTACGTACCGCCAAACAGAAGCACAGTAGTCTTCAGTTCTATTAATAACCGATAAGTTAGCTATATGGCTCGGTATTCGTAGGCACAAATCTATTGTCACATGACAACAAAGCATGTCCTTTGAATGGCTTTGATGTAAGTACTCCTGTAACTAACCAATTCCACTAATCTTTCAAACCTCCCATTCATGAACATTTAACTGGTGGTAGAGCTGCAGTGACGGAGCTCGCGGGCGTAGGCACCACCGCATTACCTAATTTACTTGCCGCTAAATGGTAGTGCTTAGCACTATCGTGTTCCGGTCAGGTGGTAATGTATGGTCTTGTAATTTCCGGCACAGAGGCATAACACCTTAGGCCTTAGGACTGGTAACGCATCTGCATTTTGAGCTTGGTCTTTGTGTGGGCTGAAATTATTACTTTACATCAATGTGATCTGCATACTTGTTTGCCACTTTTAAATCATTAAAAAAAATCACAACTAATTTTCAAATAAGTCAGTCATACAAATTGACGAACACAATCAACAATTACTTATCGGCTAATCGTGGTAATAAGATAAAACGCAGAATCCTATTTAAAATAAAAAACATTTTTACGACGTAATCTTAAGTGAATGAATCAAAGGCAACATTAAATTCACATAACAGCGATGTTAGCAAGTTCAAAGTTCGTACGAATAGCATTTTATACACTCGAGGCTTATGCAAAAGACCTATAAACATTAAAAATATTACCGGAGAGCAAACGTTCGTTCTAATGTATTCCGAAAAGTTATTTTATGAACATCTTATAAAAATATAATGTCCCGTCGTAAATGTTAAAATTCGACCTCTATCGATATAAAACTTCCTCGCCATACCAACGTAGTCTAAGATACAGTGATAGACATATATACCGCCATCTGTTACATGACGATGATTAAGATCGTACGTTAGACAACATGTGAATTGATAAAATACAAATAAAGCGCCTAGCTTAATCTCAGGCTAATACTGTAAAGTAGTTTTGATATTTTTTTTACGAATTTTTCTAATTTGTATTTGATGGAAGTGGAGTATTAGCAAAGAGGAGAGAATAGGTGGTTACGCCGTTTCTAGTTAATTTTGAATTACCTATTACCTTCTTCACACTTTTTTTCTTTATCCAACATCTACCTTTCACTTCCCGTTGTGCCTAGACAAGACTGCTCGCGTATGCGGCGGGCATCAGAGCGCATAAGACCACCGCGATCGCTTTGTTTTCGATACCACCGGCGCGGAAATTACAGCTGCCCGGCTCCTCCATCTGAGCTCGGGCCACGTTGCGACCGTGAAGTGAAATATTAACACCACAACTAGTGAACAGATCATTGCAGTCACCTAAACAAACACATACAAAAGTTCACCTTTTCAAAAGTGCGTCACATACATGGTTGCTTATATTTTTTGAACTAAAGTTTATTTTATATTGGTGTTAACAGGTGATATAGCTTATCAACCCATTTGCGATTTGCCGATGTTCATGTTATCTAACTTATGATTTTAATCATTATCAAATAACAGCTGAGGGTATACATTTCTCATACCGTATCTCGTACTAAGAGTTGAATATTGGAGCCGCGGCTTAATATTGTGGACTTTTTTGGGCCATTATGCGGCTCGTAATGCTGGGCTTTGGAGTTTTAAGCGGCTGCATAATCGCAGCGTTACGTGTGCTTTTCTTAATAAACTCTCATAAACTTACTTTGAAATGAATTGGATACATTCTTAATTGCTGAATAACAAAAGTGATAACTATTACATTTTAACATTTGAGTAAATGAACATAACAAATTGTTCTAACATGGATTTTAGCTTAATTCTTAAATTCCAAGAATAGCTAGATTTTAAATAATAAAAGAGAGACAGCATAGTACTCTATTTTAACGGTGATCGGTTTTCAGAAGTTCTTATACTAGCTAGAGAATTAAATTTGAACAATAACAAAAAAAAATTTTTTAACAAAAAATAAAATGTAATGCTCTCACTTATAAATCGGCCGTGTACGATTATCTACATAATGGCATACACCACTGCTTAACTTTAAATAAAGCGGGAATAAAGATGTGAAGTAGGTATCTAAGCCAATCTACAAATCAAGATAAGTCTGCGTCGCCTTCATCCAGTGAAATATGAGCTTAACATATAACCAAACCGAGTCAATAATTGTTTAGTATTCAAGCACCCTCACATCCGTCCTTTTGGGAATGAAATGGAAAATTTTATAGGGGTGCGCCGTTCCTAGTTGAGATTTTATGTCGTTCGCGAGGGCCCGTTTGTGACTGTTGGAACAGATTTTTCGGGGTCCCGCAAACAGTCGTAAATCCCAAACATTGGGATCCGTTACCCCGGTCTTAATAAAAAAGCGTATACAAGTGAACGAACGCCATTGTCCGTTGTGGACGTGATATATTTCAATAAAGGCCTCTCGCTCGAGTTTCTATTGAGATGTTTTCATTGTCCAAACGTTTGGACTTTTCGTTTTCGATGTAAGTTGAACTAGGACTGGCCAAGTGTTTTTCGTGAGAATAGCTAAAGTTTTTTAGTTCAATTTATTAAGGCCTTATGGTTCGATGATCTTGACCGTTATTTATTTTGGTATAAATAAATAACGTCCAAGGTCAATACTAATAGGTACAATATACATTGTTTAATTACATTGCCGATTAATAAAAAAATCTCATAAACAGAATAGGATAAAACGAAAAATACAAAATATCATTTTATCACCAACAAATTAGAGTTTAAAAAATAAATATGCAAGAGAATATTTCTTGATTTCATTCTACTTTCGTTGGGTCAGTAATGTTGTGGTAAAGAAATGTAATCTCATAGATTCGCTTCGCTTCGATTTTGGTTCCGTTTACGCAAACAAACTAACTGCAATGATAACACACTCTCACACATTCAATATAGACCATGCTGGGATTCGATTGGTCATTTCGCCGAGCGGCAGAGAAATGTTCAATAGCTTGACGCGTTGCGGTGGACCATTAAGCTCCGCCCACGATCCACCACATTACATGTTTACAATATTATTCGAAGGACGGAATGTGGTTTATGTAAGGAAGGTATATGAAGCTCACACTTATATTAAGTGATGACGACAGACATCTAATCACAAACAGGAGGTCTAAATGCAGATGCGTTGCCACCTCTGAGACCTAAGTTGTTATGTCTCTTGATAGTTATTACGGAGCCATACATTGTCATCCAAACGGAACACAATACCTAGTGCTGAACACTACCATTTGGCGGCAGATAGATTAGGTAATGCGGTGGTGCCTAGGCCCTCTTGCTCCTGCACTGAGACTACCACCAGTAAGATCATCAAGCTATATCAAACGATGAAGTAAGGCATCTGAATTATATGCAAAAGTCTATAACGAAACGTCGGGTTGATATTGAAAATCATTTTAGTTTAATATCCGCGAAATAAATCATACCATTTAAAAAAATCGTATTCAAGAAAATACAAGCATTAAATTCAAAACGGGTATCCAATTAATTGATAAATAAGTGAAAAGCAACAGCAGATAAAGTTAATTCAATCCCTTTTTATAAGTTCACCGAAGATACAAGCTTCATTTAAAAGGGAAAATCCTTATCAGCTTTCCCTCCATTAGCGTACCAAACATTGGAAAACAGAATGGCTTTTCAACGTTCCGAGATTACTCGAGCCGTTTACATTTGATTTACGACACATTCAACATTGAATGTACTCGTATAATACACGTTACGCTGTGACCGTATAACCAGATTTTAGGATTTAGAATCGATTTATAAAAAAAACCAGTCAAGTGCGAGTCACACTCGACCATGAACCGTTCCGTAGTTATAATATTTGACTGAACGCTCAAAGTTCTATTTACGGTTTTTGAAAATATATCATATCTGAAAACGGTTGAGAACATCTCGTTGAAACTAAATTTCGTTGAAAGTTTTATTTTAAGGGCATATTATTATTAATAGCATATTATTCGTATTCTTATGTCTTATTATAAAAATTGAGGGTCCTTAATTTTACCACTCTTGAAGTATCCGTCTTTTACGATCGCTTTGCGAATAAAAGATTGAGTGTTGAAGAATGGTTTTAGAAACATCAATGTAATTTTCAGAGGTCTAAATAGCACACGTATAGAATTGAGGAAAACAAGGTTTTTTTAGGTTCGGTTCCCTATAATTATTTTTTACATTTCTATTTTATATATAATTTTTTTCAAAAAAATATCTATAGAGTTTCAAGTATGCAATCCGAATGCATTAAAATGGCGCTGACGTACGGACGGACGGACAAACATGTCAAATCTACAAATTTTCCACTTTTTGCCATTTGGCTACGGAACCAAAAAAACAGGCTTATCCACCTAAAACCGGTCACTGAATTATCGTTAAATGACCTCACATAACGTCAATTCATGTCACATTGGGCTTTATAAAACAAAGATGCGAATTAATGGCACTCATTCCGGTAGGTCTATTGTGGAAGCCCGTCCCACGGGTGTACCCTTCCATTTCGTAGAATTGGACGTGTATCGAGACCATTCTACGTTGGCCCATCGCGACTGCCGTTGTCATATTCTTGGCGGGCAAAAAGAAGCTTAACTCTATGATATGCCGGGGACCTGAGTAGGGTGGGTGGATAGCGCAAACGGAATGGATATGGAGGTCGTTTATTAGATTCGTCGCTTTCTTTCCTTACCTTTGACTGAGAGGTTAGAATTATCTTTGGAGATGGCCCCCGGTTTGATGTCTATTTATTATTTTGCGGAATTGAGGATGGGACGTGGTAATCAGGGTTTGGGTTGCGGTGAGGTAAATATAACATTTTTTTGGCTTAATCTCTTTTTGTTTCAGATGTTCGCGAACTAATGTGAGAGCTGCTCTGAGTGAACCTATGAATATTAATAATATAGATATAAGAAAAGGTCACAAGGGACGTCGGAAATATAACATTTCATGTAATAATTTATGCTGTATTCATCAAATTAAGGTGTAGATTAAGATAAAGTCAAGGTGCGAATTATTTGCCAGAGTATTTAACTTTTTTCAAGATTTCCGCAAATGTAATTAAGATACTTAAATGTTTTTCTGGAGTAGAGCTCCAGTGACGGAGCTCGCGGGCGTAGGCACCACCCCATTACCTAATATACTTGCCGCTGAATGGTAGTGTTCAGCACTTCCGTGTTCCGGTCAGGTGGTATTGTACGGCCCTATAATTTCCGGCACAGAGGCATTTGCTGCATTTTGACCTTAGTCTTTGTGTAAGTGTCTATAGGCTGCAGTCATCACTTAACATCATACAAATATGGCAATTAACAAATTTGAGACCAGAAACCTTCAAACAATGTAGCGTTTGTATACAGTAGCAGTATATTTAAATACACGGTCACGGTTTGACGACCCGGTTAGTCCAGCGGTGTGAAACCACCGTTTGATTCGAAGGGTCGCGGGTTCGATCCCCGCACCGAAACAAATATTTGTATGGCCTACAGATATTTGTCTCGAGCCTGGGTGTTTGTGTATGTGTTGTATGTGTACAACGGCACCCACGACACAGGTTTATACCTACTGTGGGGCTGTGAGTGTAAGCGTATTTTATTATTATTATAATTTTTCATTTCATAATCCATTTCTTCTGCTAAACACTTCAGTATCGGCTAAACATTTACATAATATATCTAAATGCTTATGGGCTAAATCAAATTACTCCAACAGATACAGTTTCTCTTTTCAAAAGTAAACAGAAACAACCTTATATTGGCAACCTTATAGGGTATGTGTAAGTTATGTTTTTTTTTTATTTCGGTTACATTTTGGCAGCAATAATACTTTATATGGAAGAATGTATAAGCAAATAACTTCACATGTGTGAGTTAACACACTCTTGACACTTTATACGGATTATGGTGTACTATAAAAAACCTCGATACCTAAATACGTCGCGTATACACACGCATGGTACAGACATTCCTTTAACATATTCCGTACGTTTTACGGTGGACCGTGAAACACAACAGTGAGTCGTAAAAAAAAACGAAAAAGCTTAACAATCTACTGCGAACTTAGTTTTGTTTACTTCCTGAAGCTGAATCACTTTATTTTGGAAATCGAATATACAAAGTTTTGTATGTAGGTATATATCTTCACATAAATCCCTTTACGTATAGGCAGATGGTGTGGTGCACCAAATAATACGTTTTCCCTTGGGATATGTGTTTCCCTCCATAGTATAAAAATATTGATAACTGTTTGAACTACAATACACTCTAGCTCTAAAATTGCTATTACATTTTTTTTTTATAATGGAAGTGGTAAACAAGCATGCAGTTCACATTGATGTTAAGTGATGACTGTAGTCTATAGACACCTACACAAAAACCAAGGTCAAAATGCAGATTCGTTACCACTCCTAAGGCCAAAGGTGTTATGCCTCTGTGCCGGAAATTACAGGGCCGTACATTACCACCTGACCGGAACACGATAGTGCTGAACACTACCATTTAGCGGCAAGTATATTAGGTAATGCGGTGGTGCCTACGCCCGCGAGCTCCGTCACTGGAGCTCTACCACCAGTAAAAATTATTAACATTCCTTCAAATTGCAGTAGTTCGAGCGTAAACACGAAGTTCTTATATTGGTTATTTTTAAGCGTTAATAATCCTTTACTTGGCAGAGAGTATAAGCAAATAACTTGACATGTGTGAGTAACACACCCTGCAAACTTTAGCGCGATTATGATGTATTATAAAAAACCTATATACCTAAAAAATGTCGCGCATACAGACGCGTGGTACAGACTTTCCTTTAACATATTCCGTACGTTTTACGGTGGACCGTAAAACATAACAGTGACTCGTAAAAACATCGAAAAAGCGCAACAATCTACTGCGAACGTAGTTTCGATTATTTTCAGAGGCTGGAATCACTTTATTTCGGGAACTGAATATAATACGTTTTGCGTTAGGAAAAATGTTTTTCTGTAGAGCTTAAAAATAAAAGTAGGTACCTAATGACGTAAAAAACACCAAACAGATATTAGAAATAATCCGTTACGTATGAGATTATTGTACAGATTTCCCACTTATACTTTTAGGACACTTACCCCCTTATTCATAAACGTACATTAGATACGTTTTAGCTATAGAATGCTTTGTCTTTGTCAGTTGCATTGTCAAATGTGCAGGATAGAAAAAGACAAAGGAGAGATTAGTAACACTTTAGCTAAAATACGTTTATGAATAAGGGGGTTATTAAATAAGAACAATAATATTTGTTAATTAATAAAATAGATCACATTAAATTAAACAATTAAAGATACAATGTTTGAGCACCATCGGTTGAGTGCAATGAGTTAAAAATTCAATCATTTGACCTACAACCAAAAACGGATATAATTGCAATACATTGTATCTATTTATAATAGGTAATATAAAAATCTTCAGGGTCGTATTTTGCAGTATCTAACACTTAAAACCAAAGAAATACGATTAATAAGGGCTCAAATACAATATGTTTATTAGCCACTATCGGGATGAAAAATATAATTTAGTTTTAATCGCATGACCAAATATAAACTAATTCAACTTTAAATATTCAACACCTACCATATTTTTTTAATTTTATCGATTTGTGCAATTTTTTTAATCAGCTTTAACGTCAGTATTAATCGGACAAGATTGTTCAAATATTAATTACGGCATTAAGATGGCAGTGGGAACGATACATTTTTTATGTTTTCATTAATAAAGTTATTATTGGGTAAGACGCAGACTTAATTTACTGGTCACGAAAGGTCAGCCTTATTGTTATTAATACCTACATTCTGAGAATTGTAGGATAAAAATCTTAGAGACTTTAGTATGTTCTTTGGTTTTCACGAGCTACATTTATTTGAATTAAACTAGTTTTCGGAATCATCTCGCGTATATTAATAATATAATCTTAATATATATAAATCTCGTGTCACAATGTTTGTCCTCAATGGACTCCTAAACCACTTAAACGATTATAATAAAATTCGCACACCATGTGCAGTTCGATCCAACTTGAGAGATAGGATAGTTTAAATCTCAAATTATAGTCGTAATATTATGTAAGTTGTAAATTGTAAATTGCAACCGTGCGAAGCCGGTACGGGCCGCTAGTAATATATATATTTTTAATAATAATTTTGACTTAATATACGCAAGATAAATCCGAAAACTAGTTTTATTTCAATTTGGAGGCTTTATTATAACATGTGCATCGATTAGATATTTGGTGGGAGTTAAGACAAAAGAAATATAGATAAGTACCCAAAAAGTACAAAAAAAAAAACACATTATTAGGTTTTAACTTTAAACCATTGGTTTTGTGTACGGGCGTCCACACAAAACTGCGATGCGAATTCATCCGACACGTTGTAAGTAGGTTCACCTAAATCGCATCGTAGCAATTCGCATCACATCGCAGTTTTGTGTGGACGCCACAGACCACATATCATGTAAGCAATCATAAGACATACACCTATTACTGTCAATTGACAGAGTTTAAGGACAGTTCCTTTAACATTTTTTTTATATACATAGGTACAAAATAGAGGTCTACACAGTCCACATAGTTCAAATAAAGTTGACGTCAGCGATCGATCACTGATTAAACAATATGTGTGTGAGTGTGTACCGTTAAAACGCGGTCAACAATTAACCTAATGAATGGCGGTCGAGTGTGCTTTGTGGCGTTTGGAAATTGTCCACGGCAACAAACGGTTAGCTTGTGATAGCATCTGCATTATGGAGATTGGACTCATTCGAATAACCTATAAATGACTGGTTCACTGAATGACGTACCCGCAATAAGTAAACTACCATAAATTGATTTTTTACTGGTGCTAGAGCTCCAGTGACGGAGCTCGCGGGCGTAGGCACCACCGCATTACCTAATATACTTGCCGCTAAATGGTAGTGTTCAGCATTATCGTGTTCCGGTCAGGTGGTAATGTACGGCCCTGTAATTTCCGGCACAGAGGCATAACACCTTAGGCCTCAGGAGTGGTAACGCATCTGCATTCGACGAACGATGTAAGATTCATTGAGTTCGAGACGGTGATGAAGTTTCTTGAAACCTTATTTACTCCAATTTTTTGCTTCTTACACATTCCATTGCTTTTTCTAAATCAATTTGACACAACAATAACAGCAATGAAAACAGTAAAAAATATTTGCAAGTTACCCAAATTGTTTCCACGCCAAAAAACTAAATTTATCAATATTTTCTAATTGGACGAAGAAAATCACGCATACATGTTACCGGGCGTAATAGTGATGCTCGCATCCTTATGCGACCGCGCATGGCTTTGCTTGTGTGCTTGATAGGTCAGTGAGGCGTATTGTCAATTGGGGCGTATTACCTAGTTTTACCCTAATTGATATTTATGGCACTCTAAATCTGTCGTTTTTATACAAATTCTCGCAACCACACCTTTTATATTCTTAGCATCATTCTAAATACATAATATTGCGTGACCTGAAAATACTTAGTTACTCGGCAATTGTGTGGGGTCATTGAACAGTTAAATCTTCACGCGATTTTAACCTTTCACTATAAGAATCTAGAAGCTATTTTAGTTTTAACATAATTTGCGAATACATTTTCAGTTGTCCCAGTTGTGATATGGTGTTTAAGACGATAAGGCGATGTATTAATGATGGCTTAAATCTTACTCGCCAGCTTGTTGGCAGATTATGATATTCACATACAACTTAAATCTTTGTGCTTACGAACTTCGATATACGGATGTATATACTTTGTGTGGCTGAAGAGGGGAAGAACACATCAGGTTATTCTTTACAAACAATTATCATTTCATTAAATGTTTATCGTTTCTCAAACATGGTACTTCAACGTGTTGCTTTAACGTAGTAAATAGCCTGACTACCTGAAAAATGTATTGGCAAATTTGGCAAATATCAAAGGGAAGAATGAAAATAATGATAGGGTTTGAAAAATACTGTACATTTAAAAAAAAATACAGACTTATACCTACATACTTCTGTCAAAAAATACTGACTTTTACTGACCAGACTCTAAGGCGTAAGCACCACCGCATTACCTAATATACCTACCGCATTACCTACCTAATGTACGGCACTGTAATTTTCAGCACAGTGAGTAACGCATCTGCATTTTGACCTTGGTCTTTGTGTCGGTGTCTATAGGCTGCAGTCATCACTGACCATCAATTTGAACTGCATGCTTGTTTGCCACTTCCATTACAATAAAAAAAACTACTTGTCGCCAATTGGTAGTGTTCAACAATATTGTGTTCCAGTTCGATGGTAGCGTATGACCCTGTTTCGGCCCCAGGAATTCCTCCTACAACAGGTGACAAAACGTTACCGGTGAATCGTGAGTTTCTTTTTTTATGTAATAAAGGCAGCCAGTCCTGAGGTATTAGGTGTTATGCCTCTGTGCCGGAAATTACAGAGCCGTACATTACCACCTAACCGGAACACGATAGTGCTGAACACTACCATTTAGCGGCAAGTATATTAATGTAATAATAATAACAAGTATGGTAATGCGGTGGTGCCTACGCCCGCGAGGTCCGTCACTGGAGCTCTACCACCAGTCAAATTCGAGTTTTTACATGCATACATCACTGCATGTATTTACCTCTGCCCTTTCAAGTAACACAGGCGTCAATAACACGCTTAAATAAACCAAAACATTCTGCTTGGGAGTCTGATCAAACAGAGTCTGCATTTCAGACGCCTCACGGTACATCTACATCTATTTGCATATAGCACACACGTCATATCATCGATAATAATACTCCTGTCGTGTAACTTGGATATGAAATGCGATATATACTATAAGCATGTATGAATTATAATTACAACTAGGTCAGAGATAGTTAACATTGATGATATCTAAGTGTTTGCTATCAACATCTAGTTGAAACCAGATTTGCTACTGTGTGTGTGATATAAAAAAAAACTTTCAATTTTAATTTAGTTATTACATGTTAAATATGGGATAATGTTTTAAAATTAAATCTATGTATTTATTGTTAATAATAGGGTACAAAATCTCATCAGAAACGGTCCATTTCCTTAAGTCTAAAAGAAGTAACTTTATTGTCATTATCACTTGATGGCATACTTATTTGGTCTAATGATACCAATCTATAACACGCATATAAATATCCACAATCGCTCAATATTCCAACTCAAACTCAGTGTAAGGTTAAATAAAATATAAAGTCAAAAGGCATTCACTACAAAGCGGAATGTTTAATTATTTAGAAATCACAAGAAACAACCGTAACAATAATGAATATAAAACGCGACCGATAAACGTTAACAAAGACATCAAAAACTCTTGTTACATGAACTCATTAAAAGATCCATAGACGGTAGCTTTCAGGGATCCTTTCCCTTCCATAATGGATGATCTTCAAAACAGAAGGGGCATATACACAACTAGATAGTGTTTCGTACGAAGTGGGTAATGGATTTCGCGGGGAGATAGTCCCTTGGGCGGATCCATCTCTTTTTTTTCTCACAAATTGATTAGGCCGGCCAGCGCGGAGCTCTGACGTTGGTTTCAAATGAAATGAGTGTAAACCCAGTGGATTCGTGATTGATGGTACTTATAATATGGGTATCATAATTGCGTTACATTGTACCGTGGAGATGCGATGAGATTAAAAAGCTTTGATGTTTTAATGATATGATAGTTTATCGTAGGTGCGACATGTTGCAAGTTGGTTGTTGCTATCATTTATTGATGAGTGAAGTTCCAATGCCGATTACAGATTTTGTATACTTAAATTACATATAACACTTACATGTACCTGCAATAGGTTCGAAAAAATGCCTGATACCTAGTAAAAATTTAAGGAGGTACTGAGTTTTTTTTATTTTACTGGGTTGTAACAGTATATTATCAACCTTTTGAAACCTGTCAGCGAATGACGAAGAATGTCTCCTTTTCTCCTTGGGTATTTTGTTATCAATCAGGATCCGATAGGTACATATAAATATGCACGCCCTGTCTACCGCCAACGGTAGTGTTCAGCACAATCGTTATTCGGTAAGATGGTAAGGTATGGCTCCTTCATAACGAGCATTTGTTGACCTCTGGTTTTATTTAAATGTCTATAGGCTGCAGTCATCGCTTTACATCCATGTGAGCTGCATACTTGTTTCCTTGTTTGCAAACTTCGTTACATAAAAAAATGCACATGGCTCGAGAAAATTGTCTATTGTTGCCGAGGTCATCATCTACCATGAGTGCAAGCCCATCAAAACACTGACCTCGATAGACAATGCAAAACTTAAATAACCTATGTATAAAGACTAAAGATCACTGAGATGAACTTTTCTTACTTCGCTCGCATAAGATAATAAAAATTACATCATAATCATCATCATTGTATCAGCCGAAAGACGTCTACTGCTGGACAAGGCCTTCCCCCAGAATTGCTACAACGAACGGTCCTGAGCCGCTCTCATCCAACGATTGCCATTGCCCGACATGCATGCATCAACCTTCACCAGGTCGTCCGTCCATCTCGTGGGAAGCCTGCCTACACTTCGTCTATCGGTACGCGGTCGCCACTCTACAACTCTGAAGTAAAATTATATCTTCGAATTAAATATTGTAACCATGAACATTAATTAAAATCAAGTTATACTATCAACAAGTATCATTGTTGCACTCCGTTTAATAAATTAATAAAATTGTTCCACTCAGTTTGGAAACGAACACTATTTCGAGCACGCACCCCCCAATTGTTGCTTTAATTGTATAACGCTCGAGTACAGTTTTTAACACTAATTCCTTCTATAAATCGAATTAACTTGTTTTGCTTTATATTCAAGTTTGGTATGAAGCTTAAAAGCAGTATCCATTAACTTATAAAGTTTGTTAAGCTAAGGAGTGATAAAATTGTATGGTAATATTATCAACGTCGGTTGCATTGGTTAATGATTATGCATGGCTGATCTATATTCATTAAAAATGGGTTACTTCGTGCCCGGTGTATGTTCGAAAAATAAAGGCATTCATTTGTACCACTTCCATGGAATAAAAGAGAAAAGCTTTAGGTGAAAGTGTAGACAAAATGATTACTCCCATCGCTACAGGAATTATTTATCTGCACTTGCTATCGTCGTAGTTGCTAACCTAACGCATGCGGTTGTACAACTAAATCATTACTGCTATTTAGAAGCAGATACATAACGTATTTGTTTATGTTATTAAGTGGAAATCAAGCATACAGTTTACATTGAAGCGTATCAATATCTATAAGAACGCAGAAATATCAATATAGTTGCATTACCCTGAGGCCTAAGGTGTTATGCCTCTGTGCTAGAAATTACAGTGCCTTACTTTACCACCTGACCGGAACGCGATAGCGCTGCACATTACCATCTAGCAACAAGTAGTTTAAGTAATGCGGTGGTGCCCACGCCCACAAGCTACGTCACTACAGCTCTACCATCACTAAAAATATGGTATACCTGATAACCTACGAACCTCTCCAACCGGACTAACAACATCATTACCCTACATCATAAATTAAACATTTAAAAATAAGAGTTCCAATTGCTCCAATTATTTTGTACTTCGTATTTTACGAACACCACTCCAGTAAAACACTTTTGAATGTGACGATATCGCCAAAAACATTCCACGTAAAAGTGATTAAGTACAGTCGTGGCAAAAAAAAACTGAACGAGTGAACGTTTTTTTCCGATGTCCGAGTGAGGTATGGCGATCTCACGAGCACTTGCAAATCAGTTTAATGTGTGTTACTATTAATAAATTATACAGGTCGTTTTAAAAACACTTAATACTTAAAAGTAACACGGACTTCTGTGACTTTTACGTGAATGTTAATTTTTATGCGATAACATCTGTTTAATTACTATAATTACTGTGTAGACGCTCAGCTTGTTAGTCGTTGTGACTTTTACATTAAATCCAGTGTTCTTTTTCCTTTTTGCAAACAAACCGTGCTGGGTCTATTTCATTAAAATACAGTTTTTTTTTCAATATTAGATATGAATATATAGGTATATCCTCCATCATGCTTTAGATAGTCAACTTGTTTCTAAAAAGGTTTTTTTTAATCTACAAAGAGTAAAAAAACGTTAGAAAAAAATTATCTGTTAAAGATCTATGAGTACTATCCTACTAATAATATATTATAAATGCGAAAGTTTATGAGGATGGATATTTGTTACTCTTTCACGAAAAAACTACGGGACGGATTTGGATGAAACTTATCAGCAATATAGGTTATACATTGGAATAACTACTAGGCTACAATCTGTAATGATTAAAAATACACGCGGACGAAGTCGCGGGCAAAACTTAGTGAATAATAATGTCGAATTTGGTTCCATTTACGAAAATATATATGCAATCATAACAAACACTTTCAACACACAGACAATACCGGCATTCGATTGGTCGCGACAGGGTCATTTCGCCGAGCGGCAAGGATACGTCCAATAGCCTGACGCGCTACGGTGTGTCCCATTTATGGCCCGCCCACGGTGTGTCACATTACATGTTTATGTTAGTGTCGCGTGTTTACAACGGCACCCACGACACAGATTTATACCAAGCGTGGGGCTGAGTGAAAGCGTATAAAAATAAATTATTCGAAGCATCAGTAGCAGAGAACCCAATCAAATCATGAAGTTTCACACAGAATTATCCAAAATATCAAAGATATCAAAGCACGAAATCGGAAAGGGTCCCCATCACGAAAGAGGGAGTCCATAAAAAAAAGAAAATTTCATAAGACATTATCCGCCATTGCTTCAACTTCAGAGCCTTATTAGCTTTGACCACAAAGAGGGTCTGGTAACGAGACATCTGTAGTACAACGCTGAATGCAATTAGAGAATCGCATTGTTGTTTGAACCAATGTATTGAACAATAAGTGAGCTAGAAAACTTGCTTTATTTTTCAAGGAAATACTTCGGTTTTCATCATTACAAGTACTGGATACTTTCAAAAAGGATCGTGATTGAGAGAAAAATAATTCAAGTGCACTATAGCAATAACTAAGGCACCTGTGTCGTATAAATCTAGAATGTCCGAGTTTCGGCTTGTTTATCAGCTAAATATTTAGCGCATGAACATCTAAATAAAAAACCACAGATTTCAAGGTACATGTATTGCTACTCCTGCGGTCTTACATAACCACCTGACCGCAACGACCAGCGCCAACTAATGCGGTGGTGTCTACGTCCTCAAACTCAGTCACTGTAGCTCTACTAGCAGCAAAAGAATATGCTTGTCAATATGTCCAACAAATGTTCGGGCTCTACTAGCAGAAATGACTCCACCCACAATACGTAATTAAGCTTGTAAAAATATACCGGCCGAATTGAGAAACTCCTCCTTTTTGACTCGGACAAAAATTTAAAAAAAAAAATGTAACTGTAAGCAATACCTTTCATTTTCCCGTATCTAAGCAGTACGAGTATGTAACTGTCCTGTATAAAATGTATTATTTCGGATGAACTCAAACACGACAATCCATTACAGCATAAGGAAATTATAACGCCACAAACATAGGTTTAACGTAATTTAACGTAACGTAATTTAAACCGACGTTGACGGCGAAAATCCTTGGCAAATACACGCGATATCATATTTAGAGAATCAATTACTTTGAATTATATGAGTGAAGCAGTTGTGTTCTACAAGTTCGGCATATTTTCACGGATTTTTAACAAACCTTATTCTTTAACAAGGGACAGAGATTCATGGAGTGAGGACTTTAGATAATCATTAATAAAAAAAAAATACTCCTATTCGTATAAAATCCACATATGTAACGAAACGTAATTAACCTATAACAATAATGTTTACGCTATTCTAATATCTTTGGATACAAAGATTTTAAAATACCAAACTATTAAATGCCGAATCTAATTAGCCCGCTAAGCCCTTACTACCAACGAAACTAACATCTCAAAACCAATAATTTAATCCAAAAGGCACGCACGAGAAAACGATTTAGATCGAGAAAAAAAAAATGAAACCCAAGAACTCTTTTATTCCATATTAATATTTCAACGCGCCCGTTGGACCATCTATCCCGATTCGAAAAACGAAAAAGGCGGTCCCATTGGCCGCCCAATTGGCTCATCGAAAGTCCGCAAGGCAGCTCCGCCGCCCATTCTTGTGGCCATTCCATTTATGGCCCCTCGTAACGGGCCCGTATGAGGCGAAAAAAGTACGTTCCCGATGCGAAATGAATCGTACTGACTGATCGCATTGTTTCATTTAACGTGAGACGTGCGAGTTTGTATTAATTCAGTGTCGCTTTCGTCTTCAGTTCCGTTTCGTTGATTTTATTCCGTGTAGATTTTTGTTGATATTCTTGGGAAAGGTAAGTATTACGATTTATAAAGGAGATCTATTGTATCATAATGATAATATTTTAATTATAAACAAATTTCAGAAATGTCATATTTAAGAAAAAAATAAGTTATATCAATTCTAAATTACCCAACAAGCGAAAATTATTGTATGTTATCAATGATTATCTGTATCTTTAAATCCAAGCAACTGAGTCCATTATTCACAAAGCCATGTAGACTTTATGCATAAGGTAAATATCCCCTTTCCGAAAATTGTGCCGTATTCACCGAACAATCCAACCCGATTCTAAAAACGAAAAAGATTGACATTGCCGTCCGCTCATTGCCAGTCGTATTGGCCACCCGATTTGCAATTGCAAGTCCGCAAGGCAGCTCTACCGCCTATTGCTGCGGTCATTCCATTTATAGCCCCACGAAACTGGTCCGTATGAAGCGAAAAAAGTACGTAGCCGTAGCGAAAATACTCTACTGATTGATCGCATTGCTTCATTGAACTGGTGATATTTCACATTTATTAAGTATGGTCATGTCATTCTCTTCACACTCTACAGTTTTATGTATGGCCTCGTATTAACTTTCACAGCGATATAACAACTAATGTCTCAGGGGTGGCAACGCATCTGCATTTTACCTCTGGTTTTTGTATAGATGTCTATAGCCTACGGTCATCACTTTATATACATGTAAACTGCATGCTTGTATGCCACCTTAGTTACATAAAAAAGTGACTTCCGCTAAATAGTTTCGTATTTGTTATTTTTAAGTATCGAAAAAAATTGTCATCGGGACGTGTGGATGGCCTCAAAAGGAGTACAATTCTTCCGCTAGTGTAGTCAAGAATTATTATAAGATCTAGTAGCATTTCTGTGAATTTAGTTTTGCTCCAATTCTTGAATTTTCCTTGGCGGTCAATTTTTTCAAGTGTTTATCCATTGGATCCCTCCCTATATCAATAATGTTTTAGAATTCCAAATTTCAACTCTTCCGTGGATCTATTACGCAAAAGAACATTCAGTGCTTTGGGCGCAGATCACAAATACTCTGAAATATTTAATATCTTTCGATATAAGTTTTGTTTTTGTAATACTAGCCTAACATGAACATACCCACCCATGGAGGAATATTTGAACAACAATGTTCGTTTTTACATGCTGTACACCAAAATCAATACACAGAAAACCATTTAAACATCGAAAAATCTCGTACATTGCATTTAAAACTGTTCCAAAACCGAGAATCGAATCGATATCGACTGTGACTTTAAACTACGAAACGAAAACTGGCAAGGCACCGAAACAAACACCAATTTCGTATCAAAAGAAGAAAAAAAAAACACGGTACACCATTTTCCCCAGCTGAACCAAACGATGCAAACTGTACATTGAAGTCCGTTTTATCGCCGATCGTAAACGGGCCGAGAAAAAATCGACTCGGCGAACCGACCCTGTTAATTCGATTATCAAATCGAGATCACGGCACGGTTAATGTTCAATTTGTATTGATACTGATAATTTCGTTTAATTTACGAATGAACATATTACTGTATTTAAGGTAATAAAAGACAAAATGGCTCAATTACTGAATCGATTTATTGATATATTGAATGAATTTTGATAAATCAAGAATGAATATTTTAATGATGGAAAATCTGTTTCATTTCGAATGGTGGCCCTACTTATATGATGACAGATTCTAATTATCGATCTATATTACGAAGAAGGTAGAATCTTGAAATCTCTCATTTTTTAAACTCTTAGCTTTTAAATTAAATATTATTCAATGAATATTTTATGAAAGTTAAAGTAGATACACAACACTACACAAAACCACACGTTCGCTACGACTGCTACGTGTGCTACGGCCGCTACGAGAGCTACGAGAGGGCTACGAAACCATGTAGCGGTTATACAAAAAAAAAAATAATAGAAACCCTTTCGCATTTTTAGGTAGCAGGTAGATAATTCATATTTATAGCTCTTCAAACAAATCAATGAAGTTCTTTTGGTAAATTGTAAAGCTTTTACAAATCTACTAGTTGTTCTTACGAACTACGCATTTTTTTAGGGGTATAAAAATAGATAACGATCTGAGAGCCTATTTGTATACATAAAAATAAAACCGATCAAGCCCTTTCGTAGGAATTGAGTTACGAACACTGCGACACGAGAATTTCATATATTAAATCAGATTATCTATACTCCATTGTTACAAATAAGGGAGAAATAACGATAAAAAATATTTGTTACTTAATATTAAATCGTAACATAATAACCGGTACCGCTATCGCACTGTAAAATGAAACGCGAAATATTAACTCTATAGAGAAAAGTGTAAGCGATAAAAGATAACACAAACAGGCAATTTATACAAAGTGTACAGTAACTATAAAACTGATAGTGATCTCGGTACAACACATAAAAATCTACGGTGCCGTTCGATAGATACCGTTGAAATAACAGTAAACTGGCACAATCGTCGATTATAACTAGTTTATAATATAACTAGTTATGGCTCGCAATTTCATCTGTGTTGACTGGAACTCAATTTGTCAGGTAACTTACCGAGTATATCTTAAACCTATAGAATAAATATAGAGATTAAAATTTTATCGATCTATATTAAATTTTCTGATGTACAATAAAGTGTATTCATTCATTCATTCATTCATTAAAATCGATAATTTTAATTTAATGTAATAGAAGTGGCAAACAAGCATGCAGTTCACATTGATGTTAAGTGATGTACGCAGCCTATAGTCACTTACATAAAGACCGACGTCAAAATGCACATGCGTTACCACTCCTGAGGCCTAAGGTGTAATGCCTCTGTGCTGGAAATTACAGGGCCGTACATTGACCACCTGACCAGAACACGATAGTGCTGAACACTATTAATGCGGTGGTGCCTAAGCCCGCGAGCTCTGTCACTGGAGCTCTACCACCAGTAAAATCTATTCCGTGATTACCATCCGCCATTTTTGTAAACTTTTGCCAAAGAAAAAAGATCTTTGTCCTCAGAGGTGGTAGCATTTTTTAATATACTTATATTGATACCTAATTAATGAACTCACAAACTTACTGACTTCTACTCCCATACTTTAAGCTCCCCTTAACCAAACTCAATTTTCATGACACTGGAAACAAAATTTCGATACGTAATCAAATAGAACTTAACACGTATTCCGATTCAACCCGGCAATAAGACGATCCAAATAACCATTCGGCAGATCATTCTCACAAATCATTTACTCATTCGGTTAACCCTCTCCGGGACCGATATCCTCACGGGGCCTAATTGACCCCTCATTTGTACCCCACACGTCTCGCCAGGTCTCCTAACGTGAGGGCTAATTCACCCAGCAAACAAGCTAATGGTCGCAATTAAATACCGTTTTTTAAGTGGTTAATACGGTTCTTTGGAGTCGCTCCGTATTTTAGATTGCTAGCTGCGGTGGATTTAGAATGAACTAAAGCGAATTTTATTATTCTGTTTGTTATTTTTTTCTACCTACATTTAAGTGAACAATATTTTGTTAGTTTTCACGAGCTTAACTCATTGAAATATGACTATTATTTCGGATTGTTCTCGGGTATTTTTAAACTAAAATAACTTTTTATTATTAATCCGACCATGCGGTTGCTTTTCAGCTTCCATGGTCTCCGGGCTGACTCAGGTGATATTTGTCTAATAGTATTTTTTAAACTTTTAATAATGTGCTATCTCCATTTTCAAAATGATTTCCTGTTGTTTATGGGTGGAACAACTGAACAATAGCAAACTCATTTCAATAGGGCAGTAGTATGTGTGACAACGCGGTATGATGAGCAGCGTCCCGCGTTAAAACTAGCCACAGCCACTGCGATCGCCAGTCCGTCTGCCAAGCGTGGCGATTATGGCATATTGTCCCCTAATAATGTGTATCGTCCACTACATTAAGGCGCCAACTAGTAGGACACAGACGAAACCTCACAGTACTTGTCTAGTAAAGTAGATGGCGTGTCAATCGATTACATCGCGCGTACGAAGTATTCTCAAGAGTTGGCATATATAGAACTTCCCAACGTCACGTCAATCGTTGGCTCGCCTGGTCGGAGGATCCTCCCTTTATGTCGGAAGAACACTTCCACCCTTTCCTTCACAAATGCACAACACTCTTGAGGACGTTTATAAGTAAAGCTTTGATCAGCAGTTTCAATGTTGATAATGGAAACCAAGCACACTTTAATACTGTATCCTACGTACATTTACACAAATACCGGATTTCAAATGCAGATGCGTAACACCTGAGGCCTTTCTTGTTTTGTTTCTATTATAGTTAATACAGTATCAAAATTTGAATGACAAGGTGCTTTTTTAATCTGTATTCGTCTCATGATAGCAGAAATAAATTATTGAACGCAATTCGTCCCCGTCATAAAAGCATGAAACAGAGTCCGCCACAGTACTCGCGGCCGCGCCGGCGAGCACTCAGCCAAATTGTACGTCCATACTGCACCCAGTACACACAAACAGATTTCTCGTAAATGGATAGCCGATATACGAATACGTTCTGTCACTTTGTAATGATGGTAATTAACTTTATTAGATGGATGGGATTAAAAAAGTGTCTGTGACTTTATTTGTAACTAGCGGCAGCTTCGCGCGGGTGTTACCTACCCTCTCCTATTCGTCTAAGCGTGATGATTATAGATATAGCCTATAGCCTTCCTCGATATCTTTTATAGTTTAGACAGCGTACGCAAGATAAGTAACTTTTCTGGTTGATTTTTTACACCTTGAGTCTGAAAAACCCAAATATCTTACGGAATCTTATTATTTCCAAAATAAAATATAGCCTATGTTATCTGTGAATAATGTAGCTTTCGAATAGAGAAAGATTTTTTATAATTTATCCAGTAGTTTTTGAGCCTATTCAATACAACCAAACAAACAAAGTTTTCCTCTTTATAATATTAGTATAGATAAATACTCTTTAAGAGTAAGCTCAATGGTCTTCTTAATACAAGAGATCCAAATTTCCCATTCTAGCTACATATACTTAGTAATAATAGACATAGTGGCAATTTTCAATGCTATATGTGCGGTCTAGTTGTTACTGTCATCTGGAATTTAAATCTCTAGCGTCAGAAAAATACAGACCAAGAAAGCGATTCCTTTCATCACTTGTCTATAGACATATAGCTCGTACTGTATACTCGTTTCGCTTTTATTCATGAATTTCATCTCGAACTTTAAACCAGAACATGCAATCAGGGTTAAAAATTTAATGCGAATAGTCGATTAAAAGAGCATTTTAAGGAGCACGAATGAAAAATAATTTTCTTGAGATACCCAAAAGAAAATGAGGAAGCGTTCCATCGAAGGTTCTTTACAAAATCCCGAGTAAATGACGATGTACGAGGCGAATACGAGTGAAAATGACAAAAGCTCTTATCTTTATTAAAAATATATTTAAAGATGATATCAAGATGAAGGTATATTTTGTCTAAAATGAATTGGCGCTTCGGATAGCTTAAGGTTGTTATTATCCCATACACGTGTTATACTGCTTATGGGTCGAATAATACATTTTTGTAGCGAGAAAATATTTTCAAACATGTGGAACATCTTTGAAAACAAGTAAATAAGCGTTTATTTCCATCTATGTGACTTTTCTATATTTTATCCATATTAACACAAAGTGATATCAAAAAATATCATCTGTGTTCTATTTCATACGACAGACCAAACTGACTCAAATATAAACATAACTAGTAAATTGTAATATATTTTTTTTCGCAATAATACATGCGAGTGAACTTTACAAATTAAAGAAAAAACGGAAATAATTATTTGACTTCGGACAGGAACCGAACCTGCGACCTCAGGCTAAATATTATAATTATTAAGGGAACAGCGACATCTTAACGATATTGTATAAACTGCAAAGTATATCATATCGGTTGTATAGCTATTTATTAGTTATCAATGGATGTCGTTCACCGACCCTAAATCAGTTAAAAATTAAAAAAGGGAAAGCAAAATTTGACGCATCAGTGTGGGACTTCGATAACTAGTAAACTAATCTACTTCCGAGCTTTCTTTAATGTAACTTTATTAAAAATATATGAATAACAAATAGCATGACAAAACTTTCGCTTGTTAAAAAGAGCCTATTGTTAGTCCGAAACCGAATCAAGTCTATAAATTAAATTAAGTGAGGTCGGTGAGACCCTTAAAATCTGGAGGTCAACTAGAGGGCAAGCCGACCCAAAGACAATCCGGCACGTCCAAACAAGGGAAGTAACCTTGTAACAAGCAAAAACATGAACTGACATAATCCATTCGTATAATTTTAAATCGTGCTATTTGATGTTACGCAAACCCCGATTCTTTCAAACAGTTCAAAAAGACGTCTGTTTGAATCGTGGAATTCCTTATTTTCGGAATTAATCAAGAAAACAATTATCCTCCCTTACATTTCCAGCCCCTGTCTTTGGAGATTCCTGCTCTTTTTTATTTTGTTTGCTTCTTATTATACATCTAATACATTATTCAGTGACATAGCTTATACGTTCTGATTCTGTCGGTACAGGGTATTCCAAGGTTTTTTTTTTGTGTCGTGTTTTTAAACGTATTTTCGACAGCTTTCTATTTATCATCATACCAGTTCAGTGACAGGAAAGGCAGGGAAGAAGCATGGCAACTTAGTTTTTGCACGAATGCTTGTTAAAATATTATTAAATATTCTTATAGACACGTGGTTTGACTATAGACTTCACCATCGCGTTTTATTATTGATGAAACTACGAACTACTTTTTTTGTAATTTTTATTTTATCTCTATTAAAATTCTTACTTTCTTACAAAATGCTAGCTGATATTTACAATATTATCTATTTAATCTTAACAAAAATTTTCCGAATTCCAACAAGATATACCCATTACATAATACTAAATAAAGATGTTACCTGAGAATCGTAGGTAGCATACATTTATGAACCCTACTCACATTATTATAATACTGCGTTGCAAAATTTTTATCACGGAACTTATACTCCCAGTTCTAAAGGTACTCATCTAATGTTAAAATATAGTAACTTCAACACTAAAATCAACTTCCGCATCATTAAGTCTATCCTAGCTCTCTTGATAAACATCATAAAATAATTAATAAAGTTAAAATATTAAATGACCACTTAATGCCACGAATGGTCGCCTTGATTGAGAAGTAAAAAGCATGTTCAATTTCATAAAATATAATTAATTGGAAATCTCAATTAAGTTTATTGAAATCGAAGGTTGATAATTCAGAGGAACAATTAAATTTCATAAATTAATGTCGATGTCGAAATCAAATACAAAATTTACTATTATTTTTCTACCATGACCACATAACGACTTAAGGTCACATAGATATCAATTTAGAGAGCCACACTCGGTGTTTTAACACCAGCGTCAACTGAATAATAATGGCAACCCATTATACGTCCCACTGCTGGGCACGAGTTGCTCCCCTTTTGGGAGGAGGCCTGGAGCTTACTCCACCACGCTGCTCCAATGCAGATTGGTGGAGGTAGATGGGTTAGCGGCCAACCCGCTGTCGGCTGTTTTCAAAGAGGCAGGCAGAATTAAATGTTATTGCATTTATATTTAGTTATTGCGGGATGGATATCAGCAGCCCATGTTAAAACTGCCGCCATTGCGATCGCTGATCCGCATACCAAGGCGATTAGAGCCATATTCGCCCTAATGACCCACAATCCAGCTGTGTGCATCTTTGGGGAAGGCTTTTGTCCAGCAAGGGAAGTTTTTCGACTGAAGTGATCGGTGTTTCTTTACAAGATCCAATGACGAGCGCGCACTGAAAGTCTAAGCATGAGCAGACCACAAGGTACGAGGTGGATCAATGACCTGGTGAAGGTCGCGGGCAATAGTTGAACGAGGGGAACGAATATACTCGTAGGTCCTGACCTATCTTCGTGGACACCTTTGTAGATATTTCCGGTTGAAATTATGATTATACTTAGCTAATCCCTATAGCGGCTGAAGAAACATGCGTCATGTCAACACAAGAAGACCTAAGAATCGGAGTTAAATAAAATTTAATCATGAATACGAATAACTGACCCGTTAAACATTTCAAATTCCCCAAAATCTCCAAATTGAAAAGGAGCCACAAAAAATTAGGCAAATACGTATAAAATTCGAACAATGCGCGATCTGGGCAGAGGCCGGATTCCTCAAGGTGGTTACAAATTGCGAGATTCCAAAATATTCGGCCGATTACAGCTTCTCAAAGGTTCCCATTGTTTCCCTGAACAATAAGAAAGGGTGCGCGAGTTTGAAGGATGATTTGAATAATCGCAATTACTGCAACCGCTGCAGATAACAGTATTGTTAATGTTATTGTATTGTTCAATCAGTCAGCGCTGAAATCTATTTTAAATCTGTTTTCGTATTGCATGTTCAGCACGGGGTAAATGTAGAGAAAATAATAGTTATGTGTCATAGTTTAATTCGTCGTAAATTATCAATAAATAGCGTCAAATGGTGTTCACATAATTCTGATGGAACTTCATTAAAACGTCGTTTCTCAGATAGCATAAGCAGATCATAGGTCAGTTTTATAGGAGAATCTCATTATCTTTTCAAGGAAAATAGATGTGCTATGCGTAATATCATAAAAAGATGACTATGCCTAGCTAGGTATGTGAGGCTTAGGGCAAAATTCGGAGACAGCACGACGACTTGACTTACTTTTAGCATAGTACGCTTAGAATTTTACTGACAGTCCTAAGCGTAGGTCACTCAAAAAACTAGTGTCAAACAAAAACCACCCATAAATCGCATTAATAAGAGTCCACGTGGCAAGTTACCAAACTAGCTTCCTTCATCTGGTGCACAAATTGCAATCCCGGACCACAACAACCGACGGCCGAAGTCAGCGCCAAATTGAATGCAGCTTGAGCAAACTTGTCCGTTTTACGATGCGCGAATAAATCAATTAAAGCGCCGACTAACAGTACGTGGGCAAACAGTGCGTAAGAGGATAGCGAACATTAAAAATACAAGGTAAAATTCTGGTTGTTCTGGATTCATGGGGACGAATAGAATAAAATAAGAGACAATACTATTCTACTGACTGCCATTTCAAACACTTTGACACGAGAATTTTATATATTATAGCGACCCACCCCGGCGTCGCACGGGTATAAAATATAGTGCCTATGTCACTCATTGAAAAAATTATCTACATTAAATCAACAATGTATTTAACGTATTTAATTGAATAAGGATTAATGCTGTATTGGTTAAAATCGCTTCGAAAATTAGTCATTATTTGTCGTAAAAAGTAAATGATAAAAAACTTTTATTGTGAGATATACATAAGAGATAGACATATACTCGTACCATCGCGGAGTTTTCGGTAGATCGTTTCAATGTGTACCTACTATACTTAGTACATTATTTTGATAAATCTCGTGGGGTTCAGCTTGTGTTTGCAATGTAAGCGGAAAAAAATAATTATTTACGACATCATATTAGAAACCTCAAAAATAACAGTATTTGTCCACTATTTAATGGATGTTATTAAACATATAAACCTTTCAATCACTCTTACCTATTAAAAAAAACCGCATCAAAATCCGTTGCGTAGTTTTAAAGATTTAAGCATACATAGGGATGTAAGGACAGAGAAAGCAACTTTGCTTTATACTATGTAGTGATTAGACTCGTGACATCACATAAGTCTTGTCATAGTCACATAAGTGTCTCCCAGCCACCCATTGCTTGTCACCAGCTATAACAGAATGTCACCGTTGAAAACAAGACCGAGCACTCGTCTAATTGCACGGTTCACGGATATTTACTTAACCCTCAACACGGTCGCCTCCAGAAAACTGTAATATAGATAAAGTGTTTGCCGAAGACGATTGCATAGACAACTGTATAAATGAACATGAATTTCCTCCAGTCACTTTGATCTGAGTGGCTCAGTGTTTATTGATTTGCCTCGGGGCGGTAATAGCTTACTGTCGTTGGAATAATTTAATGAATTAATTTATGTTGGAGAATCAACATACATTAAATACAGATAGCAAAAGGTGTGTGTGAGAGTAAAGACTGACACATTACCTGATGTAGGTATTCTTATAATTCCCGAGATTCATTAAGACTGACACAATATATTGTAATTGCAGAAAAATAAAACGGCGAGACATAAGTTATTTTTTTTTATGCAATGGAAGTGGCGAACAAGCATGCCGTTCACATTTATGTTAAGTGATGACTGTAGCCTATAGACACTTACACAAAGACGAAGGTCAAAATGCAGATGCGTTACCACTCCTGAGGCCAAAGGTGTTATGCCCCTGTGTCGGAAATTACAGGGCCGTACATTACCACCTGACCGGAACACGATAGTGCTGAACCATTTAGCGGCAAGTATATTAGGTAATGCGGTGGTGCCTACGCCCGCGAGCTCCGTCACTGGAGCTCTACCATTAGTAAGAATAACATATTGAATTGTAGAAGATTATTACACACATTTTTTTTACGTTTTTAAGCCAAAAGGTTATAACCGGCCAGTGACGTCTATCGTTATGTATGTAATCTAAAATCAAATCATATCTACTTAAGTCTGATTCTCTTAAATGCGAGATCGTGCGCAGTCCATGTTATCGTCATCATCATAACTTCCCACGTCTTATGAAAAAAAAAGTTTGTGTCCTTTTCAGTATTTCTTCACCGCCACCGTGGACTGAACGACAATTTCCTGTTATATTCACACAAATCATCGCCCATAAAAGTGGAACATATCAAAATTCAAACAATTGCCGAGCTCCATGAAAGACTGACGCAATCTATTGTACATATAGCAGAGAAATACGTGCAATCGCCGCCAACCGGCAGCTTGAAAGGCCAACAGCTAGCGGCGGCCTGTAATAACTTATTAGTTAGTACGAAATTATCCGACATCAGTCAAACTTCTCTAACGTAAGCCAAAAGGTTTTAAATGGCCAGTTTGGTGAAACTATGCGCGGCATAGGTAATATTGTTAAAACTGTTTACGGGTTAGAACTTGTTGAATTTGCTTTTGTATTTGAAAACCGCAGGAAGCCACTATAAAGTAGCGTAACATGATATTTTGTAGATAACCCAACAATAATATACCGCGAAGACTTATTATGGAAGTAATACAAGGAGCCGGTGTATTTTATTGTGCCTTTGTTTGTATTGTAGTGGAAACATCTAGGTTATACAATGCTTACGAATATCGCGTACCTACTAGATCGTTTGCGTTTCTATGAATGCTTTCTATACCTTAATAATATCGTATAGAGCTTAAGTTCATCGTGCGTTTTTAGATATTTGAAACCCCAAGAATTTAAAAAGGTATCCTAATAAGGATGGATCGTGTGTAAATAGAAATCACAGGCAGAAATAATCGCTTTATTAATTAGATGACCATCCAAGGAGTGACATGTCCGAAAGTAGTTCTTGAACGAAATAACCTTATCATTCCCATGAGTTGTAAATAGACTTCTATCGGGTATCTATCATGTATAGTTGGTGAAATTTTAATGGTGGTATACCCGCAGTAAAATTGTTTTGTCTTGGTAGTACTCTTACAATCAATCTATTAATATAAAATTCTTTCCTGAATGACTGACTGACGGATCAACGCACAGCCGTAGAGACCTGAAACTTGGAGGGCGTGTTCTTTGAATGACGTAGGCAGTCGGAAGTTTCCGAAATTCTACTCTTAAGTGGGTACAAATCGAAGACAAAACACTTTTTCAATTATAAATAACTAGCTGTTGCCCGCGGCTTCGCCCGCGTGAATGTCGTTTTATAACTAAGTAGCCTATGTTTCTTCCTCAAAGTCAGCTCTATCTCTGTACCAAATTTCATTAAAATCGGTTCAGTCGTTTGGATGTGAAAAAGTAAGAGACAGACAGACAGAGTTACTTTCGCATTTATAATTTATAATATGATATAAGTAGGGAAGTAGGGATAGAATACATGAAAATCTTTTAAATTTTGAACGCGAGCCCGACTCGCCTTTTGTCGGATTTTATAACTATATCCCGGTATATCAAAATCAGTTTATAAAACATCAGAATTCAGAGTGGAATAAAGTAAAATACACTGGAGTTTTGGGCGAGTGAGTTAGCATATTCGATACAAAGTTTCTACATTCCATGGGGATGAGATAAGTAAACCAAAATGTTTCGCAACAATACCCATATACAATACGTCCTTATGTTATAATTCGAAAGTTATTTTATATATTTGTTGCAGTAAATAATTCTAAAGTGAGATAGTTGATACGCTGAGGAAGGAATAAGATAATTTTATGCTCAAACGTGATGTTTTTGATTTGCTGGTGGTAGAGCTCCAGTGACGGGCGTAGGCACCACCGCATTATCTAATATACTTGCCGCTTAATGGTAGTGTTCAGCACTATCGTATTCTGGTCTGGATTTCCGGCACGGAGGCGTAACACCTTAGGCCTCAGGAGTGGTAACGCATCTGCATTTTGACCTTGGTCTTTGTGTGGGTGACTATAGGCTGCAATCATCACTTAACATGAATACGAACTGTAAGCTTGTTTGCCACTTCCATTACAGTAAAAAAAAAACTGCCGTCAAACCAATCTCCAATCCGCAAGGTAAGCGTGGCGATTAAAATCAAATTCCATCAATCAAATTGCATATCGACCTCAGGAAGAAATGTCGGCTTATTTCGGATCTGTAGAGCATTATCTCTTTCGCACCCTAGCTATTTGACGTTTGTCGACCATTTTGATCAAGTTTTGACCAATACCGGACTACGGATGCTAACGTAGGCAGTGTGCAGCAGAGATAACGCTATATGAAACCGCAACTAGCAGATTGTCACTTTCATAGGTTCGATGTGCATTATTTCTTGATGAGCACTGTACTTTGATTAAAATGGCAAACTAAACCTTAAAAATAAAATAAATAATCGTCCAAAAAACAGTCAAGAATTAAAGTAAGTATCAACAGAATATTCCATTCTCGCTTTTACAAACGGACAAACGCCTTTCGGTTAAAGTGATGAGCAAACTGCCTTTTTTATTTACATAACTGGTAGCAGGCCACTGCTGCTACGATTGTAAGAACCTAGAAGGTTTCGGTCGAAAGGTCGGAGGGTAATACAGAGTTTTTCAAGTTTCGGAAGCCTTCCACTGCTATTCCCGAAGTTTGATAATATGCCCGGAGATGTCAAAAGGCGAATCGTGGGTTTTGTATTTACCCTTTGAATAAATAAATAAATAGCCTGTTATGCATTTAAGCACACATGCAAACACGCTCTTACGTTACGTTTTAACCACCATTTCATATTCATTTAGTTTTAATGTATATCACTTTTTCCACATTAAGTGTCGTGAGTTCGATTCACCGGTCGCTTGTGGGTAATATGGGATATTAGATTTTCTCGAAAATCTCCCAGAGCTGATTTCATGTTTGGTTATGTGTCCGGAGATCTCGATAGTCTTGCATCAGAGAAAACAGAAAACGGACACATCGCTGGACTAACCGGGTCGTCATATTGCAAATAATCTCGATTCCAAAATTAAATGTCACAAAAAATCCTGAACGTTTAACGCTAATCCTTTGGTAGATTGACAGTTCATTCATTGTCTTATAAATTGATCCGTCAGGAGAGCCCCGCAATCTCGGGCCGGGGCTAATGATTGATGAGATCGAACCGCTGACCGCTCGCGCTCCGAAATCTCCTAACCGTTTGTTGCCGCATGATACTTTTTTCAGTACGCATCAATTGTCATAGAATAAATATGACGGGTTTTCTTTTTCGATTCTTTTACTCTTAATACTGCATTTATTTAACGAACTAGAGGATGGAGTACTTAACTAACATTAATTAACATATAAAACAGCTATAAGTATAACCAATATCATATGTCACAAAAAATCTTGAATATTTAACGCTAATCCTTTGGTAGATTGACAGTTCATTCTTTGTCTTATAAATTGATCCGTCAAGGGAGCCCCGCAATCTCGGGCCGGGGCTAATGATTGATGAGATCGAACCGCTGACCGCTCGCGCTCCGGAATCTTCTAACCGTTTATGTTGCCGCATCATAGTTTTTTTTATAGGTTAGTTAACATGGAATATGACGGGTTTTTTATTTGTATTATTCTATGAAATGCTTTCTTTTTCACAATCATCACTATTCAATTCACAAAACTACAGAAAACCTTCTGGCTCATAGCCAGATGCTTCTCTACGATATTGTAGAGGGACAAAACTTGATTCTAGTAACTTGAATAACTTACAATATCCCGTCAGATTTCTCTTTCATTCTTCTTTCTAAAACGATCCCATACACTTTAGCTGCCAAACTGATTGCTCTATAGCTGGAGAAATGTATACGTGAACTCATGCATCCATTTACAAAGGAACGATGACAGCACATCGCCAGTCCTTTTGGATTCTTCCGGACGTCCAGCAAATGTTGAACAACACCCAGAAAGAAACCAAATAGCCGCACTGTTGTATCTGATCATTTCGGTAGAATCCTAATTGATGCTCGCAGCCTTACCACATTTCAAACTTCGTATGGCTCAAACAATCTCATCTATTGTTACATTCTCGCAATTCGACAAAAGTTTGAAGTCATTTTAAAAGACCAACAGTTAAATAAATTCCAGAATTCTATAAAAACATGTAAGGTGCTAAAAATACTAGGTAAAAACTAGATGTCATCAAAGGTAGCGATAAAAAAAATTAAGAAAGATTTAACGAACACAAGTATAAAATTGCCTAATAAAGGGCGTGAACCAAAATGAAATGCAAATTAGGCGAAATTTATTATTTCGCGGTCAAGGGAGAAAAAATTCCCGGCGTACACAAGACGTGATTAATAAGAAAGTAACGTTGCTTTGGAAGTGTCGAAATGCTCGACTGTAATAGGGTCGAAGGGCGATGGAAATAAAAAATACGTTCAAGTTTTCGATTGCGGCCAGTGATGGGACGCATATTAGACAAGTGTTGATATCGATATAAATTAAATTACAGAAATCTGCACGATATAATTATTTTGCGTGTGTATGTGTGTGACGCGCTTTTAATATATATTTTTTATATATAAGGTTGGGTAATGCAACAGGTATTTAAAAGTTAAGAAACACAGGAATTGCGTACGTTGTACGTAGTGCGCAATTATACGTAAATAGTTTTTTGCCTTCTTTTACCGAAAAAAGAGTCAACTTTACATTTTAAATATATTTTATCTGTTTTGCTATAAAAGTATGTACTTATAAAATCATATTTTTAAATCAAACTTAACTATTTTTACTGGTGGTAGAGCTCCAGGCCTACGCCTGCGAGCTCGCCTAGCTGCTGCGCCTAGTACCTACGTACTACCGCATTACCCAATATACTTGCCGCTAAATTGTGGTAATGTACGTGCCTGTAATTTTCAGCACAGAGGCATAACACCTTAGGCCTCAGAAGTGGTAACGCATCTGCATTTTGACCTCTGGTCTTTGTGCGGGTGTCTACAGGCTACAGTCATCACTCAACATCAAAGTGAAGTGCATTCTTGTTTGCCACTTTCATAAGTTGATATAATTGAGTATAGTCGATGTAAGAGAGAAAAAAATTAAAAACACGTTTACATCGATATATCCAAATCAATACGTATCGAACATCACTACCGCCGTAATGCATATATATACTATTAGAACAAGTAGATATAATCAAGTATAGTCGATATAAGAGAGAAAAAATTAAAAACAAGTTTGCACCGATATCACCAAATCAATACGTATCGAACATCACTACCGCCGAAATACATGTATATGTATATCTACTCATCCGGGCTTAATAAGACTTGCCGCGGTAATGAGATCCTTAAAATCGTCCGGGGTATTACTGATAATAAGGAAGCTTCTGTTGCTCAAATATAATTATCGACGTAATAGAATCAGAGGTCGATATAAAGGCAATAGAATGTGGTTGGGTTTCATCACCGTTAAAATCAATATTTCGTTAGGTAAAAATGAAGTAAAGGAAGGTCTTTCGGTACGATTCCAGGTACGAGTTTAGTTTATTATGATGATAATATTAATAATTAATAATTCAACTGTAGAAATTGAAGAAAAAACTTAAAGAAAAGTAAGAAAAAAGTTCACTTGCATGTGTTATTGCGAAAAATAAATAATACAATGATTAAACTGACTCAGTATTCAAGTGGTAGTAGACCACTACTATCGAACTAGTGATTTAGGTTCTAAGTTGGTTGGTAGGTTGGGATTGGATTAGGTAATGCGGTAGTACCTACCTGTGAGGTTAGTCATTAGAGGTCTATCACCAGCGAACTGTTTTTTGACTGTTGGTAATGTTTCTAAGACCTAACATATTATTATATAAAGATACGATATATTTTGACGAGTTCTAATGGTTTGAAACGACCGTTAGAACCAAGGCTCACGGGTTCGATACCCGTACTGGAACAAATAATTGTATGGCATACAAATATTTGTTTCGGGTTTAGGTGTTTGTGTATGTGTTGTGTGTACAACGAAACCTACTACACAAGTTAATACTTAGTGTGAGTGTAAGCGTATGTTTTATTTTATACATTTTAATTATTTTTAAAGATATAAAAAATTCAAGGGGTTTTCAGCATGCAAAGTCGCGGTTATAAACTAGTGTTTTTATAATTACATACAGGCTCTATAAACAGGTCCTACTTGTCAACAAACGGTAGCTCTAGAGTTGCAATAAATAAAGTTGAGCGGTGTGAAATTTGAAAAAGGAAGGATTTAATCGTGTGTTCTGGCCGCGGTCCAATCGGGGAATGGGCGGCAGCGCGGTCTAATGTTGAAAAATGAATTCCCGGCATTTCATTTGAAGTCCCAGTGGAAAAAGAACCCTCGAAAGTCTGAGTCGCGTCGCACATCCGATCCAGGCTTCGATTCAGATGTGCTGATACTGTTAAAGCTGGAAATTTCTATCGGAAAATTGATGTTTTTTTTTCCATGACAGCAAAGTGGTGAACTAGCTTTTAATTCACATGCATGCTAAGCGGTACCTCGTGAGTGACACTGACCTCAAATGAGACTAACCTCGTGGATTTAAACACTATCACATTACCTAATCTAGCTTAAGAGCAGAAAACAATAACGATAAACTGTGTGAAATTTCAGAATCAGAATCAGAAACTCATTTATTCATTTAATGTGACAGGGACCTCTTATGACACGTCAAAAACAAACAAAATAAATTAAAGTGAATAACAATTGATATACATGTGAACCAAGATAAAAAAGAAAAAATAAATTGAAAAAGGAAGGACTTAATCGTTTCTGTTTTGGCCACGGTCCAATCGGGGCATGTGCTGTAGCGCGGTCTTAGGTTGAAAAATGAATTCCCGGCATTTCATTTGAATTCCCAATGAAAAAAGAAGCCCCAAAATTCTTACCCCATTCAGACTTCGATTTAGATGTGCTGCTACTGCTAAAACTGGAGATTTGTAGTCGAATTTGAAGTCTTTTTTAAGTAAACAAGTGACAAACCAGCTTTGCATGGATGGTAAGCAATTTAAAATTACTGCACGTGAGTTCAGCGCTATTTGACGACCCGGTTAGTCTAGCGGTGTGAGATGACTGTTTGATTCGAAAGGTCGCGGGTTCAATCTCCGCACTGGGACAAATATTTGTATGGCCAACAGATATTTGTTTCGGGTCTGGGTGTTTGTGTATGTGTTGTATGTGTACAACGGCACCCACGACAAAGGTTTATACCTAATGTGGGGCTGTGAGTGTAAGCGTATTTTTTATATTTATTTATTTATTTATTGTGCAATTAGATCAGGTATGTTCATAACTATCTATGACTTCCCGAATGTGCGGCAAAGGGCATTTTGCGCATTAAAAGTCGCGGTTGAGAGCTAGTGTTTATATAATTGCATACAGTGTACTTGTCTAAACATTTAGTAGCTCTAGAGCACAATAATTAACGTATAGCTGTGTGAAATTTCCAAAAGGAAGGACTTAGGGTGCTTTTCCATCGGAGATGCGCTATGCAGCTATGCTGCGAAGATGTGAAATCTACGACACGAAAATATGTGATCGTTTCTACCAATACTATGCTATGTAACACGAGGAAAATGCGCTATGAAGATAGCGCATTTCGAGGCTTTGGCTCATCAAGACTAACACATTTCTGATACAACTTTTTCTAATTCAATATTTTTTTTAACCATACAAAAAATAATAAATGGAATTTGCAGTTCTAATACTTCTTAACTTCACGTTACGTAAACAGCTGACGTCTGTGCCTATGTAAAAATATACCTATGATACGTAGTGCTAACAATTGATAAAAGTCCCATTTGAAACGATTTTATTTCTTACCATGTGATGTACTGCGTTTTGGCAAAAGTCATAGAACAAAAGTTGTTAGTCTTAACGTACCTAACTCACCTTTGACGATTTATTTGGGTTTGAGTTTGATGTGCACCAATGAATATGATTGGTGGATATCAAACGTATCTATAGCAACGTAGCATAGCACATTTCAGGTGGAAAAGCACCCTAAATCGTGTGTGCTGGCTGTGGTCCAATTGAAAAATTCATTTGAATTCCCAATGGCAAAGAAAGCCCTGAAAGTCTGAGCCGGGTTGTTACCGAATACAGACTTCGATGCAAATGTGCTGGTACAGCTAAAGCTGGAGATTTTGTGCCTCAGTGCACATCAGTGAATTCTTTTCAATTGTCATATAAGTGGCAAAATTAGTTAGCGACTACTGTAGCCTATAGATATCCACACAAAAACCAGCGGTTATAATAATCGTGACCCCTTAGGCACACCACGGACACTCGGCTAAAATTCCATACATACGCTTATTCTGGTTAACCACTACATAGACGTAAATCAGGACGTGTTTTTACACGCACATACACAGTTTTACTTCCTCCTGCACTGGAACTCTACCAGCAGTAAAAAGGTAATTCATCAATATTAAATTCACCATATTAAATACCAACACTCCTTTATTACAGATTGACAGTAAGTTTAATAAATTATAGTCCATATCGCCTATATCATATAACAAAAAACATTATATTAAAATTCGAAGTCACAATTCATCGAAGAATTCAACCATCTGCGTTGGAAAAATTCAATTGAATAATCAACGCAGAATCATGCAAGCTACACCCGACCGTGTTGCCTAAAACAACGTGCCGTACATTTCCATGAAAACCCCGAAAGCGATGGTGTTCTCACCCGAATAGGGTACCAACGCGTGCAATATTTGAATAGAATTGTGAATACGTAACATCACGCTGCTATTTTACCCGAAAGGGTAGACATAAAGTTTTTTTTATTCGTATAACCAAAATCTCAAACACAGTGTTGTGGAATTTCTTTGCACGCAACGAGTAAACGCCGCAAATATCACGGCTATACTTTACGTGAAAACTGTACTAAGCACCAATATTGTATAAAGCAACTTCTTGACTTTGAAAAAATCTTACTTACGGATTTTCTCGCATATACATACGAAACGAAAATATGATTCTACAATGTATGAAGCTTGCGAAAACCGGCGAAAACTTCTCTAGTACCTACTTACATATTACATCTACGACATAAAAAGCTGGGAATATATAGTATGCATACCAATATGCCAGTTCATCAGAATATAATAGTCCCATATAATTGAGAAAAAATCTATAATTTATATTAATAGGCCGCAATTGGAAATAACCCAATATCGCTTATTTCATAAACCCACAATACCGCGTATTTCATAAGCCAGAGATCAACCCACAATACCTAAGGCTAACCCCTGCGTGGGTTCTCACCCGTTTTGGTCACCGGTAATGCGGTGGTGCCTACGTCCGCGAGCTCCGTCACTGGAGCTCTACCTCCAGCAACATTCATGTATTTTATACGTCATCTTCATACTATTCATCGTGATTCTATCAAAATTGGCAAATAAAACATAACTATAACTCTATTTCCGACGCATTCCATCGCTAATGCATCACGCGATATTTTTTATGACTGTGTGTTTAAGACAGTAGCCATATTTTTATATTATGAGACAAATATAATGAAAAATGCCAAGAGAAAAGTTATCAAAACGAAAAGTACATGGAAATTATTTAAGGCGCTTTACCATTTCGTAATTGTCATTAAGGGTGCGTCCTTTATGAAACGGGCGAGATGAATAATTCACAACCAAGGTGTTTCGCTTTATATTTCTCAGTTAATAAAAAGTATATCTTTGAGCGAACTGTCTTTTGGTCACATTTTTGTTCGGTTTTTTTATTATTTATTAACTCGGTGTTCATAGATTGTTTTAATTCATTGAAGCAATGAAACATAAAATGTTTTCTTATGTAGGTACTGGAGGTGGCAAGGCAAACAAGCACGCAGTACGCATGGATGTTAAGTGATGACTGCAGCCTAGACATTTATACAAAAAAAAACGGTCAAGTGCGTGTCCGGCCGCGCGCATTGTAGGGTTCCGTAGTTACAGAGTAGGAGATGTAATTTAAAAAAATAATAAATATTTTCTAAGGAGTTGCTCGAAATTTTCGAGTAAAATACATTTGGTCGACTATTACTCGGAAACTTGCAAGGCCAACTTGGTGATAGTTTTCACCTTCACCAAGGGTGATAGTTTTCCTTTTAATTTCGTTATATGTAGCTACTATTGCCGTAACGATTGAATTTCTTACAACAACCGTTTAGTTGGTAGAGGAAGGGGACACTTGACTCTAACGAAAATGTGCACTTTAAGGCTCAATAAGTCACGAACAGATAACTACATCGAAAAATTATGTTCAAACATCCATAATATTTTTGAAAGACCTATCCAACGATACCCCACACCATATAAAAATCGAAAATAAAAAATATATCCGCGCGTAAGTAACTTACCGCCCCGGTCACCCTAAATATTTTATTTTTCATGTTTTTATTCTACCACTTTGTTGGCGTGATTAAGGTGTATACTTGTGCCAAATTTCAAGTCTCTAGTACTAATAGTTTTTGCGCTAAACCGCGGACGGACAGACAGAAAGACGGACATGGCGAAACTATAAGGGTTCCTTGTTTAATACGCAACCCTAAAAACCAGAGGTAAAAATGTCGATATGTTGCCACCCCTGAGGCTTTAGCTGTTGTCTCTATGATAGTTATTACAGGGCCATATATTACCACATTTACCACCTTACCGGAACACGATAGTGCTGAACACTGTAATGATTGTTAGAGAGGAATCGGTAAGAATTAATAAAATAATAGTAGGTAAATAATACACATCAAATTACCAGTAATAACCTACACTGTACCCGTGCAAAGCCGGGGCGGGCCGATAGTCCCTACTTCCCTACTAATATTTTAAATGTACGAAAGTAACTCTGTCTGTCTGTTACCTTTGCACAGTTTGCACGTCCAAACGACTGAACCGATTTTAATGAAATTTGGCACTGAGATAGAACTGACTTTGAGAAAGAATATAGGCTACTTAGTTGTTTATAAAACGACATACACGCGCGCGAAGCCGCGGGCAACAGATAGTTTTAAATAAGAATATCGTGCAATACGAATTTCGGTGATAAATGATATTATATATCTCACCTCCAATAAATATTATCAAGATAATAGATCAATAACAATTACGATAAAACAAATACATTTGTGGATCCACGAAAATTTTTGGCTACTTTCCAATTAATGATAATTCGATTGTATCCATAGCATATGGAAACGTTCGGTGGGCATTCGAAAATTAATGTTTAATATCCATTCGCATAAAGAGCCTTTGTTCCATTTCAGTTATGATAATAAAAGTGGAATTGCCTTAATTTCGCGAAATAAAACGCCACCTAAACAGTTGTGTGAGACTGAATTTTGTATCGCGAAAAATGAATAATAACGGAATTTTTCTCTAACATTAGCGAATACGTTTAAAAAAAAATGTCAATTCTAGCTTGGTGAACAATATTTCAAGTTTAATTCGACGAAGTTCTATTTGCTGGTTTTTATTAAGAGTCGTGGAACTATGCCAGCTGAAAGGGAATAATGAAAATGTACTGATTTGCGAGGTGTTCTCACGCGAGTACATAATTCTGTATGAGCTATTTTAATGTGCATATTAAGCATTTATTAACAATTAAAATTACGAGGAACAATTTTTTTTAAATGCTGAAATTTTAAGACAGGCGTAGTTAGGTTACCATAGAAGATACGACCGGTCTGTCATGTCGGTGCCTTATTTGTAAGGAGAAAAAGCCTAATATGCAATGTTTTTGGATGACCGTAAAACTACTTTGATGGATCATTGTTGACTTAGGTGACAATTCATCCGCAAATGTATCTTATCCGCGGATGAAATGTCACTCGTTAAAAACAGTAGGGGTCGACTCATCCGAAGTTTTTTGGGTGACCAAGACTGACCTACCTTGACCAAATAGTACTGTAATTGATACAATAGTACTGTTTGAGGGTATGTCAAGAGTCTTACACCCATATTCTAAGACTAATACTCGAAACATTCCTTGACTCACACTCAGCTTAAGATACTTTATGAGGACGCCTCGAAATCCATATTCTTAGTTGTATTTTGACAGTAACTTATGTGTACGGACTATCATATAGATAAATCACAAAGTCTTGAAAATCCATTTTTATAGAAAAATATGTTATTTAATTATATTTCCAGACAGTTCCGACACGAAAAGCTTATTGAGCGCAATAATATGGCGTAAATGTAAAAATACTCCTCGAAACCTCAAGGTAGGTCGTGAGGTACATTGGAGTTTGACGATTGCCTTCTTACTACAAACGGAGGCAGAATATCGAGTTGACGTTATTAGTTACAACTAAGAATATTAATTTCCTTGAGTAGAGTTGAGTTAAGGTCGAGATTACGATTAGGTAATACGGTGGTGCCTACGCGCGCGAGCTCCGTAACTGGAGCTCTACCACCAGTAACGACTTTGCTTGCTCCCTTGCTTGCGTTACGGACTTGACGTTAAGATAAACATTTGAAGATTAAAAAAAAATATCGCTGGTGAAGGGACCGACTGAAGTGTAATGAATGTTGTATTTAACAGGCAATTATAAACAGATAGGTGAATACGCTGGCACTCACAGCCCATATTAGGTATAAACCTATATCGTGGGTGCCGTTGTACACACTCAACACAAATACCTAGACCCGAAACAAATATCTGTAAGCTGTAAATAAACATTTTCTTCTCTACGTTGACGAAAGAAATACTGTATCTATAAACATGTACATATAAACAAGGCTTTTCAATGTAAAAGCGTTTCCTTCCCTGAGGCCTAAGCAGTGCCAGAAATTAAGCGACCGTGCATTACCACGTGACAGCAATAAAGTAGCGCTGAACGCTACCATTTAGCAGCAAGAAGATTAGATAAAGGGGTGGGCATTTACGTTGAGTTCTATTATCTATTTGAGAAAGTTTTCACCATATGCCACCTAGATGCGTTACCACTCCTGCGGTCTAAAATGTTATGCCTCTGTTCCGGATATTACAGGGCCGTTACTATACCTATTTATTGAGGTTATCTGATAAAAATCACCGAAGCTACCATTCTATAAACCAATAACGGTTGGTTACTGTCGCTGCTCGAAGGATCGAGAGCTAACAGGGTACAGAATGGAATTAGGTTTACAACGTTACAGAACCTTTTAAGCACTGAGGTCTTTAATAAGTTTTCGTAAATCCCTTTTACGGTTTTCTAAAACAACGCTATTTTACGAGTGATCAGAGAAATAACAGACTTTTGTTTTTATGTTGTACTTGAAAGGCAAATACTTAAAATTTACCAATAAGTAGATTTTAACGCGACTCTTGGAATAATCACTAATTAAGTATGGTCTTGTACAGCCCCGGCACAAAGGCATAACTGGCAAAGCATCCAGGTTTAGATCTCTGTTTTTTTTATGTAGATGTGTCTATTTTGCAGTATTCGCTTACCATCAACATAGATCACAATAGGATGTGTATGCCTGTTTGTCTCTTAATGACATAAAAAAGAATCCCGTAGCCTATTCGTGACATAAAAACCTAGAGCTCAGAGAATATCGTTCATTTAATTACACTCTACATTGTAATACGCTGTCCTTGGGGTCGTCCATTAATCATGTGAGGCTCAAAAGGGGAAGGGGGGGGGGGGGTTCTAAAAAAATCACGAAACATCACAAGGGGCCCCTCCCCTTGTGATGTTTCGTGATTTTTGTATAGTAGGAGTATATGGAGATAACAGTGTATTTATTTATTCTTTGAGTGCCCAATTTTAAACTAAAATTTGGTGCGTGATTTAGGCAACAATTAGTTAAATTTCCGTCTCGACAATCAGTAATTTTCACGCCAAATACATGCTTACTATATTACATTTACGTGATTTGTATTCCTGATGTCTTATTTTCAGCTAAATTTGAAAAATTGGTACCTACCTATTTTATTCCTAAAAATACACGTGATGTTAGGTGGGGGTGGGTGTAACGTTGTATTTTTTCTGGTTTTAAAAATGGTCACAGCGCCATCTAGTTAATCACCGCCGTACTAGGTCAACATTATCAATAGTATCACGTATTCCATACGACGCATAGTTCGATTACATAATTTATCTAATACTTATAATTTGTCTTAAAAATACAATTTCGATATTTCCAAATTAAATATTAGATATAACGACAAGAACATAATTAAAATATTATTCGGTGAATTTAATTGGCATTGTGGCTGAAAGTCTAAAAAAAAGACACGAATCCAGGGCCGGTAACGGGAAAGGTCTGAGAGGTTATTAGACGTCATCCGTCATTTGATTTTTCTCTGTCCAACTAGTTAGTGGTGACACACTCGAAATTATGTAAAAGGTTGAAGCCTAGAATATTTTGGCCATCATGGCCTAAATGCCTATTCAATAGGTATTTTTATCACCAATTGAGGTAAGATCTTCAAGAATCTTTGGATATTTTCTCGTTCACATGTCGATTTGAGAAATGGCGTGATGACTTCATGTTGGGTTGTTTGTTGCAGCCAGTTTCCCTAATTCGGGAGGAGTTGGGATGCAGAGGCTTTATTCAGTTATGAAATGATAGCGAAAAGTCCTCGTAAGTAATAATTTCCACTTCCACAAGTTTTGTATAGGGAGGTTGTTTGATTCATGTTGAGTTTGGTACAAGATTCTTCATGAACCAAACAGAGATAATGCAGATTGTAACCAGTGTGATTTTGTTTCAGATGCGGGTTATTTAATTATTATTGTATTATTATTATTTTGAATTATTATTATTTTGAATTATTATTTTGAATTAGTTATTTTGAATTAGTTATTTTGATTTATCTATTTCATACGTAAATTTGTTCATACGTTAATTGGTTAGGTCATAATTTAGCATAGGGAATCCTCAACTTACCTTTTAAGTACGGATCATTGTTAGAATATTTTTTTCCTTCCCCAATGATGGTGTTAAATCTGACTGACCTCTGGATGCGGGGTGTGACCGGTTACCCTGAAGCCTAGTGGAGTAGAGAATACTGGACTCCTCCGTAAGCTGGCTACAAAGGTACCATCTCAAGGATTTGTAGAAAGGATTAGGGTTACCGGCATTACCATGCCCGGGGACAGGTAATAAAGTAAAGTAAATATATTAAATTAAATGAATAAAGGAGCAGTAATCGTCACCACTCGAACCATTTCATATTCACGACCCTGTTTTCTTGATAGTTTGTTACTGGATCACATTGGTAAAAACATGTAATAGGAATTTGTAAGTTACAATTTAAACATAGCACAACATAAGTTAAATAAATAAATATCAGTGTACCAAACAAACAGTTTTTTATTCAACTCGTTCATTTATAGAACGGGGTACCAGTCATGATAATATTCTGAGAGTCCGGCTTGCAGCCATCTTTCAGTGGCGCCCAAATAAATATAAGGAAAGATTTTCAATGGCCTTCCTTGGTGAGGAATATTGCTCCTTTTGATTTTGTGTGGTTTGATAGTGGAAAGATTATTTTTTTCTAGTTATGTCAGTAACTTTCTACTGTTAAATTAATATTGTTTTTTAATTTAGGGAAACGGCTCAATTGGATGTTTTTTAAATGTGTTGTTACTTTTATTTATGTTAATGTATGCCTCCTACCTACCTATATTTAAAACTGAACTTAATTTTCAGTTGTAGAAATAAATATAAATACGGATACAAGAAATTTGTATTACGGTTTTGCTTTTGTGCTATACATATAGCATATAACATTTTAGAAATTAAACATAGTTTTAATTTTGTATGTATACAAGATATTTGTATTACAATTTTGCTTTTGTGCTATTCAGATAGCATATAACTTTTTAGAAATTAAGCTTGTACTTAAGTTTAATTTTGTGTGGAAATTATTACTTACGAGGACTTTTCGCTATCATTTCATAACTGAATAAAGCCTCTGCATCCCAACTCCTCCCGAATTAGGGAAACTGGCTGCAACAAACAACCCAACATGAAGTCATCACGCCATTTCTCAAATCGACATGTGAACGAGAAAATATCCAAAGATTCTTGAAGATCTTACCTCAATTGGTGATAAAAATACCTATTGAATAGGCATTTAGGCCACGATGGCCAAAATATTCTAGGCTTCAACCTTTTACATAATTTCGAGTGTGTCACCACTAACTAGTTGGACAGAGAAAAATCAAATGACGGATGACGTCTAATAACCTCTCAGACCTTTCCCGTTACCGGCCCTGGATTCGTGTCTTTTTTTTAGACTTTCAGCCACAATGCCAATTAAATTCACCGAATAATATTTTAATTATGTTCTTGTCGTTATATCTAATATTTAATTTGGAAATATCGAAATTGTATTTTTAAGACAAATTATAAGTATTAGATAAATTATGTAATCGAACTATGCGTCGTATGGAATACGTGATACTATTGATAATGTTGACCTAGTACGGCGGTGATTAACTAGATGGCGCTGTGACCATTTTTAAAACCAGAAAAAATACAACGTTACATGGGGGGTTAATCTGAAACCTCACCACGTATCCCCAAGGGGAAGGGGGGGGGGGGGTCAAAGTGACGCTAAGAACATCGCGTGATTAATGGGGTATGATAAAGACATTTTTTGTTGATGTTGTACCTATATTTGAATGCAGATGCCACAATACAATTTGTACTATACAAAGCGTAGAGTTGCATTCAACTCGAGCGCTGTCTGTAAGTATTTAATTTATTGATACATTTTCTTTACATTCGAGCCAACACAGCTATCATTGCCTGTAGTAATACTTGATATTATCATATGATTTGAATTGAATTACCTTATTATAGCACTCGTAAATAGTAAAAACATAAAAAAGTCCGTCCACAATCGACAGATAAATGAGGGGTCATCAAGGGGCGTTATCGAGAAGTTTTATCGTGAATAACAATGGCCGACGCTTCCGTGGTGTGCCGTGTCATAATTTGAGCTTAATCACATATAAACCATACGGTACTCGAGTAGAATACAAGTGAAATAATAAGAGAGGGTTGTATAAGATATAATTATATTATTATACACACAATAACACCCGTGCCTGGAAAACACGTAAGGACTTTGTAAAGACTTGAACTATTTCTACTATCAATGCATGACTGGGAGATCTGTGTGGATTTCACAATGTGTTTTCTCCCTCCCATCACGGAATTAATTTTAACGAAGCTGACGTTCGTTTCTCTACGACGAGACTGGTAAGTATCACGACATTACATAATATATCTGCAATTAATCGTGTGTAGTAGCAGTAAATCGTATTTTAGCACAATCGTATCTCGGTTATATGGAATCGTATGGCATCGTGTTTTCTGCACAGATGCGAAAGAACTAAGACCCCAAGAGAGGTAGCGCATCTACATTTAGACCTTTGTTGCACATGCACATTTGATTAACAAAAATATAATTTTATACTCTTTCTTAGTTATTTGTCCCATTTTTATTTTTTAGTACATCAAATTAAACCATCTTAGATTAGATCGAAGGGAGCGGCCGTGGATGATAATTTCTATTTATTTTAGATCTCAACAATTCATTAAATTATTTTTATTGAGGATATGTTTATACAGTTATTTTAAACGGCCTGAAGTCTGATGATAAAGTAATGTAGGGTATAGTGTACTTAAGAATTACTATTTGATGTTAATTTCGGGCAAGTAATCATTAGGACATTGATTGACATTTTATTCGGACTAAATTTGAAAAGTTATGCAATAAAATAAAGAACTTTATTATCGTTATAAAACGCTGTGTTCCGTAACTTGGGTCAAGAAACCAAGATCCCAGCTGGAATGGAACACTTTCTTAGGTTGTTAAAGTCGACGCGTGCAATAAATAAAGAGGAACGTTGCCGCAGGGTACTATTTACTATTCTTGCACTATCCCGTATTTGTAGTTATTAATCATCCGTCGGTCTTTATCTATCTTTAAGAAATTGTGGGAGATGGAAAGTGTAGTGATTATCGGGTTCTACGGGCTTACTATCTTCGTGTTGCTTAGCTAAAGTATATGTACTTATTTATTTATGACAAATGAACTTTCCTTGTAATTATTTTAATCATTCTGTTAAATTGCGTATTATTCAACTCCGAAATGTACAACTACAAACAACAGTATCAACTACGAATATGAAACAAAACGTTTTGATAGTTCAATTTCGCATTGTCGAAACTACTTGCATGCATATTACGTACTTTCTGGTCATCAACCATACATTGATCTATTCTTCAGCTGTGACTAAATCTTGTTCCGACAACTGAATTACAGTACATACACAGAACAATATAATTATGCGGCTCAAGGATTTCGTCATCATCCAATTTACCGCGACGTTCTCACCTGCCGTCAACTTTTACGAGTGCGACACGTCACGATTTAATGCCCGCCGTAACGTATCTTTGAGACGCAGCTGAGCCTCACATTATCCTTGATAAGCTAGGGTGTAACCTTATGACTAGTTTTAGACCGCAGATTCGTTCAGCTCATCCGAGATAATTCATAGTGCAATCCCAACCACAAGCTCGCAAGCGCATTATTATTCCTATCATGAACATAAATTTATCTATCATGTCATTCATCTGTGAGCAAAACTCATTGCCATCATTAAACAGTATCCACAACGAAACAATATCATTACGAGATTCAAGGATCGCGTCACCGGGCAATTTGCCGCGATGTTCTCACCTGCCGTCAACTTTTACGAGCATGACACGTCATGATTTAATGCCCGCCGTAACGTATCTTGAGGCGCAGCTGAGCGCACATTATCTTTGATAAGCTGGAGTGTAACTTATTGCCTAGCTTTCGCCCGGGGCTTCATGCCGGTTAATAATACATTTTTTATTTTACATCATGAACAAAGTATAAAATTACATAGGACACGATTTAATCCTGGGTACACAATACGATTGATAAGCTAGAGTGTAACTTATAGGCCAGCTTCTTGGAGTTTCGTTCGCCTCGTCCGGTATGAAATTTATAGTAAAAAAAATAATCAATGGCAGGTACAGATCTGGATTTGACGGAATTGATGCACGCGCGCGTATCGATAATACGCCTATTATGGATCATAAATTCATCTGTCATCACATTCAACCATGACCAAACGCCATTGCAATCACTGCAGTACCTCCAACGGAGCAATATATATATTACGCGGTTCAAAGATCTCATTACCGGTCAATTTACCGCGACGTTATCAATTGCCGTTAATTTTTACGACCCCGACACGTCTTGATTTAATGCCCACCGTAACGTATCTGGAGGCGCAGCTGAGCTATACTTGATAAGCTGGAGTGTAACCTTATGCCTAGTTTTAGTTCGTGGCTTCGTCCGCCTTGTCCGACTAAATTAATAGTTAATTGTAATCCCACAACCACGACCGCGAAAGCATATCCATATTATTCCTATCATTGACTATCAATGATAGGAATAATATGTACATATGACATCACACTTAACCGTGAGCAATAAGTATTCAAATACTCAATGCCACCACTAAATAATACCCAATACAAAGCGATATCGTCACGCGGCTTAAGGATCATGTCACAGGTCAATTTATCGCGACGTTCTCACTTTCCGTCAACTTTGGGCAACTGGAGGCGCAGCTCTCTGAGCCGGGCATTATCTTTAATAAGCTGGAGTGTAACTTTATGGCTAGTTTTAGATAGCGGATTCGTTTGCCTCATTCATGATAAAAGTCCTGATAAAAAAAGGTTTTAATAGTTAAGATCGCTTCCATAAAACGACCCTACGAGCGTATCCATTATAATTATGCTTGACCATACCTTCATTCGCATTTCGCATCATTCAAGGAAATTAATAGTTAAGTGTACTCCAATGACCACAACTCCGCAAACGTATCCATTATGTATATTTCACAATCAGTTGTGAGCAACCCATTGCCAGCACAGTCACAGTACTTACCCACAACGAAGCAATATCATTACGGGGCTCAAGGATCGCGTCACCGGCCAATTTACCGCGACGTTCTCACCTGCCGTCAACTTTTACGAGTGCGACACGTCACGATTTAATGCTCGCCGTAACGTATCTTGAGGTGCACCTGAGCCACACATTATCCTTCATAAGCTAGACTTATAACTTATTATAGTTTTCACCACCGGCTTCGTTCGCTTCGTCCGCACAAAAACATGTTTCAATAGTTGAGTACAATTTCGCAATCTTCTAGTTTAAGCTACGCTATTTTGTATTCCTGGGTCAGGTAGTAAGATTTTTACATTCAAAATAATTCCAATACATACGTACCTACTTACTATTAGGCGAATGTGCCTGTTAGTATGCTCGCAAACTATTAGCACAGTCTAAAGAAAACGAACGTGTTCATTACCTAATACTGTGCTATTCGATACTTGGAACGCAAAAAATACACAACTTTGCACGGTACAATAACTTCGCTTTGCTTTAAACTTAAAGAATTGGGAATACCCTTTAAAGGTAACACCTGGGCGGCGAGTTGAGAGGTTACAATTAACAAGGTCGGATCTACATTTTGGCCAAAATGCAGTTGCGACGGTTTTAATTGCTGCAGTCGATATAACTGTCGAAGTACATAATAAATTCATTCTGTCAAAAAGTAGACATGAATGTATGTCTCACTGAATGAGCCTAAGGAGTGATTCAGCAGGTTTGCATGTCTGATAGCGCATCTGACATCTCCAACTCAAATAAATTTTTACATTTTATTGAGGAAAAGAATACTGTTTATGAAATACAAGCACATACTGTATATCTATTTACATCTGTAGTAGGTAGCCACCAATATGCAATGCAATGCAAGTGACTTTATTTACTCCTGTAATAGAAATTTGGTTCGCTTTTGAAGTACAATTTATGATTTTAATAAAAACTTAGTTAAAATTTTATTAAGAAAGTTCCAATGAGGACGTAAATTTCATCGCATCATCTGATCTATGTTACGGATGGGTAACAATGGCCATATATTTTTTTCTGGACACAGGTGAAATTTCTTAAATCTCAGGAGGGGCAATGTATCATACACTGCAGTCATCACTTAACACCAGTGAGGACTGCATGCTTGTTTGCCTCTGCCATTACATAAAAAAGTAAAGAAAAATCAATTAAAACCTTTTTTCACAGTAAATCAGTACGAGTTGGCAGGTTACGTGAAATAACAACTATCGTCGTACTTAATAACTATAATAACAGTCGTTTATAAGAAATAGTACGTACCCAACGTAACCAGTTGAATGAATGGGGGCAGTGATTTAGAAGGTTTGCATGTCTAATCGCACTACTGACATATCCGACGTCATATATTTTGCATTTTATTGAGGAAAAGTAGGATAATGAACAAAACAGTATTACGCCCGTAAAATGTTTAACATTTATTGCTTATATGACCAACTGTAAATGTTTAAGTGTAATAAAATCAAACATTACTAAATTTACGTATTTTATTTTAAAGAAAAAATTATTAATTATACTTAATATTAAGGGTAAAAGCGACTTCTTTACGATATTCAATAAACTGCAAAGTCTATTATATCGGTTGCCTAACTACGAGTAGCATAGTTGGTAATAGATGGCGCTGCTGCTACCATAAAGCAATGCAATAAATGTGAAGGAAAGATTTGACAAATCGGGCAGGACTTCAGTAGCTCAATTGGAAGAGCGGCTGGACTAGATTCCCAGTAGCCCGCGAGTTCGAGTCTCGCCTGAAGTCAAATTTTTCTTTCCATTTTTCTTTAAAATAAAATATATTTCACAAGCATGTGTTAATGCGAAATAATATAAAACAATTAAATTTACGTAATTATAATCAGTAAAATTTGAGCAAATGTGAATCAAAATTGGATAAAATTTACGACATACGTTTTATCCGAGCAAATGTGCATCAATCTTATTAAAAAATTTGAACTAGTTTAGTAATTAAACAATTTTGTTTATTATAACTTATACAACACTCATTATTGTTGTTGTTTTAGTGGACTGTTTCTATAATTGTTAAATAATTATATAAAGCAAAAGTGCTCTGCGGCTAAGCTAAGATAGTTTGTCTGCTTCTTTTTTATGGTGTTAAGTAATTTCAATGATTTCATGACATTTTTGTACTTGTATGGCCAGTATTTTTATTTCATATCGTATTGTCCGATCCGAAAGGTGATTCACTCATCACGAAATCTCAGTAACTACAAGTGCTAGGAGTTTAAAATTTATAATAACACCCTCACAAACTCAAAAAAAGGATTGCGAAATAAATAAACAAGTATTTAAGAACTATATCCTACTGCACATAGCACCCCAATTAAATTGAGATCGTTAGTTTCAACAGTAGGTATTCAATCACCATAAACGTAAACGTCATAGACCTGCTTGCAAATGTTCGAATGAAAGCAAACTTTAAACAGTGGATTACCTGTTCGTGAGAGTCACGTACCAGATAAAACATGTCCCGCGTCCCCAGCACACAATATCGATCGCGCAACCCGAGGGAAGGCAAACAGAGTACTCGTTAAAAACAACACCTAAGGCCGGAGGTAACACGCAGTGCAGGGGCGCACCGTACAAACAACGGCACTATTTCCTCAACTTTGGGTTTTCATCTGATGGCGCAAAATGAATGCAGCATACCTCTACCTACCAGGGTGTACTTTATGTAGTTTTTATTATTAACCCTCTCAAAAACACAAAATTGAAATTGAGAAAGAAATCAAGAATAGTTTTTTATGTACTGTTCAACTAGATTCTGTTACATAGTATAATATGTAGCCCCATTCGAAGTACTGAGAAAGGACCGCCATGAACGTGATACTTACGGCCAAATACTCAAACGTCACTTAAATCTAAGTGGGACTTAAAAGCCTTTTGTCTTTATAAAACACGTTCAAACGATAAAGATAGCGCACATTTGAGGGTTGCTTAAAATTGAGTGAGGTTTGATTATTCGCCCATTATAGGCTTATTTACCCCTTTCAATGACACAACTATGAACTACGGATAATGTATTCGTGCGATTCACGTACCAATTAAAACATGTCCCGCGTCCCCAGCACACAATATCGATCGCGCAACCCGAGGGAAAGTAAACAGAATACTCGTTAAAAACAACACCTAAGGCCGGAGGTAACACGAAGTGCAGGGGCGTGCCACACAAACAACGGCATATTTCCCCATAGTTGGGTTTTTGAAAACAACTGAACTGATTAGAAACTGATAGACGTTGAATTCTGTCTACAGTTTTAACTGTTTATATTTTAATAATTCCTATCTTATTTAGTGCTAACTATGTTAAGTATTTATTCGTTATATTATTTGTCCTGACAAAATATGTAAGTATATATTGTTAACCATTATTAATTTAATTTGTTTGATCTGCTTGACATCCGTGAAACACCAGGGTCCCAGATGAAAATCAGCGTCAAGTCGATTGATGTGATCGACTTGACATGAAGCTGATCTGGGCTCCCATTTGGACCCGCCGTGAGACTTAATCTCTTTTTTTTTTTTTTCTTTTTTTAATTGTTATTGTTTTTGCTTTTTGTTTAATTGTACCTGTGTACCAATCGTCTGGCAATTTGTATCGTCATGTCTCTGTGCTGTCCAAATAAATGTTTTCTTTTTTCTACTTAAATTCGTCTCGAGATTTATGCGCGTCCATTAGGTTAGGTTAGGTTAGATAGAACACGATAGTGCTGAACACTACCATTTAGCGGCAAGTACGAGTATATCAGGTAACGCGGTGGTGCCTACGCCCGCGAACTCTACCACCAGTACCGTTATTATATTTACTACCACCCTATTAGACCAAGACTGACCTACCATGACCAAATAGATATATATATTTTTTTTTATGTAATCAAAATGGCAAACAAGCATGCAGTTCACAGTGATGTTAAGTGATGACTGCAGCCTATAGACACCCACACAAAGACCACGATCAAAATGCAGATGCGTTACCACTCCTGAGGCCTAAGGTGTTATGCCTCTGTGCCGGAAATTACAGGGCCGTACATTACCACCTGACCGGAACACGATAGTGCTGAACACTACCATTTAGCGGCAAGTATATTAGGTAATGCGGTGGTGCCTACGCCCGCGAGCTCCGTCACTGGAGCTCTACCACCAGTAATAATATAGATATACCAAATATATACAATTAAATGGTTTGGTTGACTGACATCGATATTGACCTCGATATTTTCAACACATCGCCACATAGACTAAAGGCTCAATTGAGTAGTGATTGGTTGGTTCCCAAACTTTAATCCCATTTTATCTCAATATTCAAATTAATGTTAACTTAAATTCAAAATTGAAGGGTAGGGTTATTTGATTTAATTGCTATATGTTATTTTTTTGTTGCAAGCAAGTATTACTTCAGCTAACCATATGTGAAAACATCTAAATGGTGCTCTGTTACTTAATTATTCTAACTACCTAGCTGTTAAAACTGTTTGTTTTCCTAATAAAATAAAATAAAAAATAAAAATAGGTAGAGTGCTGTCTGATGGTGGGGTCAAGTCTTAGGAATCGGCGCACATGTATGAACAGAACGATGAAGGTAGATGAGGCACGGGCGGTATGTCAGGACCGGGATATGTGGCGCTCCACACTCTCTGCCTACCCCGTTAGGCACCTGGCGTGAAGATACATACCACCCTATTAGAATGATTTGACCGCCATTGTATGGTTTACTGACTTCACAAGCGAAAGAATCCTCCACCACTAGACGGCGATAGAGTCGTCACGTACCATCACTACCTCTCGCTCATGTTCAGAATTTTATTTTTTGTATAATATATTCGACTAAACAAGTTGATCGTTTATTCAGCGGGGGTGTAGAGATTTCCACGGCTTGCGGTGTCACCTATGGTGTGAATATTAAACAAGTAGTAAAACGTGTCTGCACTTACCATGTGTAACCATAAACATTTTTACACCGAAGTTGTAAAAATATTCAAGGATATACTCTCTATGTTATGTTTTCGTCTTTACCTTTTCGATTTACGAAAATACCGCTAGCGTTTACGATAAACACAATCGGTGAACGGTGTATGTTTATACTTATGAATAAAGCTGTTTCAAAGACATACGTAGTAGGTTAGATATTTTTTGTGTGTATAAACCGAGTGTGGTTTTACAGTCTCTGAGTAACGACATGATCTTGAGGCAAACCACAAAAAAATCTTCTACTTTTCAATACCGCAGTGTAATATCGTTCTGATGGCAAATACGTGAAACCTCTTGAAATAGAAATAGAAATAGAAAATATTTTTATTTCGAATAGATCTTTACAGATACTTTCAAAACGTCAATAAATCATAAACTACCTAGAGCGAATAACCATTACATATAGTAAAAGCAAATAAAATTTAAACTATTTGGTTAAAACATAATAATCATAAAATTTTTCAATTCCTTCAATGATAATAAATGAAGAAAAAGAAAAACTTATTCGTCAAGATCAATGTTATTCACTTAGCAGAGTTCCAAGTGCAGTCACTACTGAGAAGAACTCCGCTACCCAACAAACTCAGTAAGAGCTCTTTTAAATGAGAGCTTAAATCTAGTACTGATAGATTATCGTGAAAAATCAAATAAGGTGAACGTCCATAGCATAGATGCAAATAAACTGCTATCTACTAAATGTGATGTAGCCCCTGCAAACCAGAACAGACCAGTCCCCACCAACAGCACCCGTTCACGAGTATGACGCATGTGACAGCCATTGCCCTCCTCGACCATTTTAGAGGGAAGTGAGCAACCCGCCACACGACGCCGCCAAAGGCAAAGACATTTAAGCGTGCATGACTGTCTGATTAGGTAGGTATGTGATCTATTATCTTTTATCACCGTCTAATAGAATCGTATCTTTATTAACACTCTGATTGATTGGCGGAAATGAAATCATGTATCATTCAGCCTTGCACCACGATGTTTGTTAAATTTAAAGTTATTGTAACATTTCACATCCTTCTCTAACTTATAGAAATCTTATTTTTAAAGAAAAATGGAAAGAAAAAATTGACTTCAGGCGAGACTCGAACTCGCGACCTACTGGGAATCTAGTCCAGCCGCTCTTCCAATTGAGCTACTGAAGCCCTGCCCGATTTGTCAAATTTTTCCTTCACATCTATTGCATTGCTTTATGGTAGCAGCAGCGCCATCTATTACCAACTATGCTAGTTAGGCAACCGATACAATAGACTTTTCAGTTTATTGAATATCGTAAAGGAGTCGCTTTTACCCTTAATAATTGTTTTATATTATTTCGCATTAACACATGCTTGTGAAATATATTTTATTTTTAAAAAAAAATTTTTAATTAAGGTTTATTTTAAAGAATCAATATTGTGATAGATATAATATCATCACATCACCACCACTTAGGCCGAGAAACGTCCCCTGTTGGACGAAAGCAAGAAGATATGCCATAATTGCCACGCTTGGCATGCGGATTATCGATCGCAGTGGCGGTAGTTACATCGCAGAACGCCCATCTTGCGTTATTGCACTTACTACCGCCCCAATTGGAATGGTTTGATCGCCATTGCTCGGTTCACTGACTGCCTTTAGTCACCAATGGGCCAATGAGGTCGTCAAGCCGACGTCGTCAACCTTATAGGTTGAGGAGTGTATAATGTAAATTGCAAATGTCATTTGTTAAGAGCTGAACAACGTACATAATTAAATACTGGTAGAGCTCCAGTGACGTAGCTCGCGGGCGAAGGCACCACCGCATTACCTAATATACGTGCCGCTAAATGGTAGTGTTCAGCACTATCGTGTTCCGGTCAGGTGGTAATGTACGGCCCCGTAATTCCCGGCACAGAGGCATAACACCTTAGGCCTCAGGAGTGGTAACGCATCTGCATCTTGACCTTCGTCTTTGTGTGGGTGTCTATAGGCTGCAGTCATCACTTAACATCGATGTGAACTGCATGCTTGTTTGCCACTTCCATGACATTAAAAAAAAACTATCAAGGTGAACATTCGAAGCTGAACAATAAACTTATCGCATACATTGATTAGTACAACGCTCTAAGCTCGAACGAAGCGAACTCAACATATTCGCTAGAAGACTGTCGAAAAATACTCTTCATGCGGTATTCGAGCACAAAATTATACACTCAAGTTATTTAGCTATATCCAAGCACGTATGATCCCAATGACCTTTACCTCAAAGAGGCAGCTGCGAAGGGCTGAAATATTTCACAATTAAAGCAACCCGACACACCTGCGCCTTGAGTGGCGTGACGCAATTCCACTTTTGGTGCTGTCTCGTGGAATTTTAATCATTTCATGACCACGTAACAACCTTTGGTGGGTTCTTGTCTACGAAAGAAGAGTTGACGAATTTCAAATTTACAAGGAGTTGAGTTTTTTCTCCATGTAAATATATATGCATATGTAATAGTATAACATATTTATGACCAAGACTATATACTGAGCTAACTACTGAGAGAGTACGTACATACAATAATATACTGATACATTTTGATTTATAATATTATTTGTGGGATCATGTAGTATAATATAAAAACTGCTGACCCGGCGAATTACATACCGCCATAAGCGTATTTTTTTTTAAATAGAAAACATAGGTACTTACCTACTAACGTAACGTAACATCACGCCTGCAATCCCGAAGGGGTAAATGCATGCATTCAAGCATGCACACACCCACGATTCGCCGGTTATGAAAAGTGGCGGGCCTGTTGACATCTCCGGGCTCATTGCCAAACTCGGAGATAGTGGGAAACTTTGAAGAAAACGGAAAAATCACAATAGTTGTAGAGATAAAGTATTTTACACCATTATCTCTGATATCCCTAACCCGGGAATCGAACCCAGGACCCCATCGTTGGCCTGCTACCACTAGACTACTCAGTCAGTCGCAAAATAGCTAAATAAGCAAAACAGTAAGATGTAACGAGTTCAAAACCACATAACTGCATCCGTACGTTTAATAAACACCGAAACCAGTCCATGATAAATACTTAAACACGGCGAAATTCGAGAAATAAATTCCAAAACTCAATAAACATATCTGAACAGGTCGAGATTCCAGCTAGGAGGACTGTAGCCGCACCGCAAGCATACAAAATCTGGCAACGCCAAGCCGGGAAAACCTCAACAAAATTAGTGAACGGGTTACACTGGCAACCCCGGCCGTATATCTCGGCGCAGCTTAGGTAATTCTCCGATGTGACCTGACCAAGGACGCGCTAGGCAGCTGCTGTATTGAATGCGAAGCTTTTTGTAAGCTCATTGATTTAATATTCTATTTAATAGTTCCAAAAGTTTTGATGATGGTGGCAAACCGGCATACAGTTCACATGGATGTTAAGTGAAGACTGCAGTCTATAGATATCTACACAATACCCAGAGGTCCACGACCAGTAAGCTGGTAGCTGACTGAGAAGACTAGGAGTGATGCAGAAATATTTAACATTTCATACTTTACCATTTATTTATTAAAAAAGTGTAGCGTAAATATAGTAATATAGCAAAGAAAAGCTTTAAAATTCCAGTGGGACCCGGCCCGTCACCTGTGTTAGCAGAGAAAGCTGTGACGTAAATAATCACACGGATTGTGAGCACCGACTTGGTTAGTTGTAAGTAGACTTTGCGGTACGTTCTAAACTCTCTCCTTTCCTCTCTCACTATTGAACTCTTACCCTCTTATTCATAAACGTACATTACATACGCTTAAGCTTTAACATAATTTGTCTTTATCATCTGCATTGTCGATAATGTAAGATGGAAAAATACAAGAGTGAGACTACATTTGTACGTGAATAAGAGTGAGATTTCCCAATTTTATTTTGTTAGGTTAGTAAATTTTTTGGTATAAAATTAAAAATCCTCTAAGAAAATAAACGTAAAATCTATCCCACGGGAACCATACACAACGTTTTTTGGGATAAAATGTTATGTTATGTATCTTCTCGCCAGGTCCCTAACGGGGTAGGCAGAGAGTGTAGAGCGCCAGACATACCGGTTCTGACAAACCTCTAGTGCCTCGTCTACCTACATCATTCTCTTCATACATAAAATAAAATAAGCCATATTATATGTACCATTCTAGGCTATGATCTATCTTCGTTACAATTTTAATTACATCTGAGACCCAAGTTTCTTTTTGGTCTAGGAGAAAAATTACGGCGCTAAAGATTATCTACCACCTATAAGGAACACGATAGTTCTGAATTATAACTGCCATTTGAAAATAATAATATATTGCATTAAGACATCTCTAGACTAAACAAAAATTCTAAGTAGATTCTGCGATTCTAATTTTCATCGCGACAGGATGATATGTCAGTATAGTGGTGCTTAAAGTAAGTCTTTTCTTTATTTTCTGTTTACTAAATAAAAGATGGTCAGGTTAAACCTGAGACCTCGAATTAAGGCACAGAAAAAAACTTATAAACAAAATTTATTAGCTACGAGAGGAACGATCCGTTATAAATTTGTTTATTAATGCAAATACGCGTTTAATAAAAATCTGATATATTCTTAGGGCTTATAAAAGTTTTATTAAAGACATGAATCATGAATAGTGCTCAACTTGACACGCCATAATGACGTCATAATTCTATTTCGTACGTAATCCAAGTAAAATTTAGTTTTTGACGTTTATTGCTTATTGCCAGATACGATATGAGATAAGTCGAAAAACTGTTAAGTGATGACAGAGCTTCAGCTAGAGAAAATTATGGTAAAATATTTTTGCTAAAAGGTTTAGATTCTTGTCAATTTAAGTTTTTATTACAGGCAGCAGATACGTACGATATTACTCATTAGATGGCGTCGGGACGTGACAACCCTACCGCTCACTAGCGGAAGATAAATAAGATTTTCTTCTACTGGAAGATAAATAAGATAATTCTTCCACTAGTGCAGTCAACCGAACAATGGTGCTCAAACCATTCCAACGGGGCAGTAAAAAGTGAAATTATGCAAGATAGGCAGCAGCGTCTGGCAATAAAACTACCGCGACTGCGATCGCCAATCCGCATGCCAAGCGTGGCGATTATGGCATATCCCTTATGGGGAGGCTTTTGTCCAGCAGTGGACATCTTTCGGATGATATGGTATATTAATTAACATTTCAAGCACGATGATTTTTATGACCATTGGGAATGTGCCACTATTAACATACAAAATTGCAATACCAATGGCACACCGCGGACACTGCGCTAAAATTCCATACAAACGCTTAATTTGGTTTCTATTACACAGACATCAATCAGTGACGTGTATTAACACACTCACCTGTGTGCGTAGCACGTACAAAATACCAACCGTCGCCCATAAAAGGGGAAGAGGTTGAGTGATGCGGGCAAATCGGGCGGGACGTCGAATTATATGGCCTACATATTCTCTGCCTATGGCTTCAACTTTCTGTCTCAATTGCCATCGCCCGCAATCACAATCGTAACAAAGTACAAATGAAATTGAATAATAATGAGCGTTACGCCAATCCTTTAATTTCCTTCAATCACACTCACAATCATTGCGGCACACAACGCGGGCCGGCGCCACGACACTTGGACACGCAATCGTAATTAAAAGAAATAACCTCACATTGGCATGACCTTGCTCAGTTACGTTACATGCTACCGTATGTTATATTGTTTCATGATCATTGCTCCTTCTGCCTGGGAAAACATATTTCGTATTTGTTGGCAGCCTTTTCTCATTTAACTCTCAGAAATCCTCCTCCTCAAAGAAAATCTCTCAGAAATAAACTGCTATCTACTAAATGTGATGTAGCCCCTGCAAACCAGAACATACAGAATCAGAATCAGAATCAGAAACTCATTTATTCATTTAGGGTGACAGGCACCTCTTATGACACGTCAAAAACAAACAAAATAAATTAAAGCGAATAACAATTGATATACATGTCAAACAAGATAAAAAATATATGTAAAGTCAAGAATATCACTAAGATAAAACTAAATGTCATAAACTAATGTAAAAAGTATATCAGTAAAATGTCTCTTTTCCCCTTTACAAACTGATAACAAAGAGTAAAAAGAAAAGAAAAAGAGTCATTCTTTGTCATTCACCGGCAAAGTTCCAAAGGCCAATATGATCTGAGAAAAACTTGCCGGAAAAAACTCAGTCGGCTCTTTTAAAAATATCTCTTAGGCATATTTTTACAATTTTCCATAATTTAAACAAGCTTAAAATTAACAATATAATATCAACATTACACTTTGATTATTACATTTAACACCTTTGTGGAGCTAGATCAGCATTTAGCCAAACATTTCTATCCTTGAGATAGTCCTCGAGTTTATAGTAAGCCTTTTTACATAGAGTGCGTTTAATTAATGCTTTGAATTTACCATCGGTGAGTTCAGCAATCCCGGCTGGGATCTTGTTATAAAATTCTACACTATATTTTAGGAAAGATGTATTAGTTTTCGTCAGTCGAAAACTTGGCAGAGACAACTTGTTCTTATTCCTCGTATTATAACTATGCCTATCGGAGATTTTATCAAACAGATGTAGATTTTTCCTCGCGAAAAGTATATTTTCATAGATGTAATGGCAAGGGACTGTCATTATATTTATTTCTTTAAATAGTTCTTTCAAAGAATCACGACTACGTAAGTTATACATCGCTCTAATGGCCCTCTTTTGTAATACAAAAATTGATTGTATGTCAGCCGCTCGACCCCACAATAAAATACCATAGGACATGACACTGTGAAAATAGCTAAAATAAACAAGTCTTGCAGTGTCTATATCAGTTAATTGCCTAATTTTTCGAACAGCATAAGCTGCGGCACTCAGACGTTTCGCTAACTGCCTAATATGTGGTCCCCATTGTAACTTCGAGTCAAGCGTTATTCCCAAGAAGGTAGCGTCATCAACAAATTGAATTTTGTCATTGTTTATAAAAATGTCTGCTTCTTTACTTTTTACATTAGGGAGGGTAAAACGGATACATTTGGTTTTTTTACTATTCAGTGCAAGATTATTGACAGTAAACCATTTATGTACTTCTCCTATGACCTTATTTACAGTATCGTAATCTGGATTCCGTCTGTTCATTTTAAAAACTATTGAAGTATCGTCTGCAAATAAAATTGTTTTGGGCATACTATTAGGCATCAAATGAAGTAAATCATTAACGTAGACTAAAAACAGAAATGGTCCTAATATTGAGCCCTGTGGGACACCCATTCCTGTCTTTGCACCTTGAGATTTTACTCCATTCACTTGAACTACTTGTTCCCGATCCTTAAGGTATGATTGAACAAGTTGAAGAGCTTTATTTTCAAGTCCATAATGATCAAGTTTGCCAATTAATGTATTGTGGTCCACGCAGTCAAACGCCTTTGAAAGGTCGCAAAATATACCTATAGCATCTTGTGAATCCTCCCAAGCTTCAAAAATATGTTTTAATAAAGCAACACCGGCATCGGTTGTACAACGTCCTTTTGAAAAACCAAATTGCTGTTCGTGTAAGATGTTATTTGTATTGAAATGTTGCAGCAATTGAGTAAGCATCAGTTTTTCGAACACTTTACTGAGAACGGGCAGAATAGATACCGGTCTATAATTATTAGGGTTTTTATTGTCACCTGATTTAAATAGCGGTATAACTTTACTAAACTTTAATAAATCTGGAAAGACTCCCTGATCAATACATAAGTTAAAAATTGATGCTAAGTAAGGAGCTAAGGTATCTATAATCGACTTACACACCATAACAGACATGCCATAAATATCTTCGGTAGCTTTTATTTTAATTTGATGAAAAGCTGATCTTACAGACTGTGGGCTAACATGTTTAAACCTAAATTGAATAGTACAAGCTTCTACGTTATTTTTCAGAATATCAATGGATAATAAAGAGGATGAGTTTAAGGGTTTTGTAATTTCAAAGGGAATCTTAGCAAAGTATTCTACAAAGTGCTGCGCAATGTCAGGATTCGAACTCACAGTACCCTGAGATGTCTCCAAAATCACGCGACCATCACTCCGTTTATTTTTGCCTGCTTCACTATTTATTACTTTCCACGTAGCCTTCATCTTATCGTCTGCATTTATTATTTTCCTACTCAAATATATAGACTTTGCCTTTTGACACACATTTTTGTAAATTTTTGTATATGTAGCAATATATTTATTAAGTTTTTCATTTTGCATACAATTCTTAAGGCCATATAATTCGAATAATCTCTCCCTACTTTTACGAATGCCAGTTGTAGCCCAATCACAGAAACTAAATTTATATTTGGTAGATTTAGTTTTAATTTTAAATGTTTTATTAAATTGTGTATTAAGTACCTTAAAAATTTGCTCATAACAATTATTTGCACTATTTAAATCAAACTTTTGGGAATATAACTCTTTATTTAACATGTCATTAAAATAGTTTAATTTAGCAGAAGTTATTTGTCTGTATGTTTTTTGTGTTATATTTTTACTATTAGCAGTGGCAAAAGTCATTATTTGCCCGCTATGATCCGAAGGCATGCAGTTAACAATATTTTTATCTAAATATTTAAGATCACAAAATATATTATCAATACAAGTTGCTGAGGTTGGACTCACTCGAGTGGGTTCCAAAAAAACATTACTTAGATTGAACGACATAAAAAGATTCAATAGTATACAACTATTATAGCTATTTTCCAAAATATTAATGTTGAAATCTCCACATACAATAACAGATTTTTTACTAGAACAAGCTTTTTTCAACACATCCTCCATAGTAAAGTCAAATACGTTAATGTTTTGGTAATTTGGTGGTCTGTAAACGCACACTATTATATGCTTCTCCAGCTCAACACAAGATATTTCCGCAACATGTTCCACTGATAAGTCGACTATGTCCCTACGTTCCCTGGAATTGATTGAATTCTTTATCATAATAAGAGTACCTCCACGATGCATAGTTTTTCGGGTATAACAACTTACTACAGAGTAATTTTTATAATTAATCAACACTTGGTTTTCTTTCAACCAATGCTCAGTTAAACAAATAATATCAAATTGAAGTTTCTCTAATACTAATTCTAATTGCAATATCTTAGAAGGGAACCCTTGAATGTTTTGGTGAAATAATACCAAATGACTACTTCTGTTTAACATAGGAGTGCCAGAAGATACCGATTTATTTGAATGCTTGTTATTGGTAACTTCCTTTGTCTTAAAATCTAGTTTAAATTATAATAATACAGAGTTCGTCCTCCATCCCCATAACCACCACTAGACAGCGAGGCCATACAGTGTGTATTTCCTCGCTGTGCTGGAGAATACTCCACGTCTCTAGTGATGGAAGATGTAGACTGAGGTTCAATATATGAACACTCTGCTTTGTCATGCACAATAAAATTTGTAACATTTATGTTACTGTCCAACAAATAATTGTTTTTAGTTACATTTTCCATAACTATGTTAATATTATAAGCTATCAATGTAGCTAGTAAAGTTCTACATTTCTTAGGAAGAAACATAGCGTCCTGAGTCAGTTTAAAACCACTAATAAATTTATTAGTGTCAAAATACAATAATTTGTCACTATGACGACAAGACAATGTATGTATTACATTATTCAAATAATAAATAGAGTTATTTTCCCTTTGTGTTAATAATTGTGAATAAGGGAGTGCGCACATCATTACATTTTTTAAATTCATTTTCAGTAAGGTGTCAATACCATCAACAATGTCCTTTTTATACCAGTCCCCACCAACAGCACCCGTGCACGAGTATGACGCATGTGACAGCCATTGCCCTCCTCGACCATTTTAGAGGGAAGTGAGCAACCTGCCACACGACGCCGCCAAAGGCAAAGACATTTAAGCGTGCATGACTGTTCCGGATATGCATACGGTAAAATAATAATGAATGAAATAAATGAAATGAAACGAATAAAATAAATTAATAAAACGAATGAAATAAATTATCAATATCTATAATATATCTAATATATCTATATATCTAAATATGGTTATGTACCTAGGTAACATAATGCACCTTCGACAGCTCTATTTGGTCTAAGGTTTGCTGGTAGAAAAATACCACTAGGTATTATGACGAAGCGCGCATGGCCCAGCGGCTGGTGCAGATCGTAAGCGATCTACTCGGTTAAGCACTACGGGCGCGGTCGGGTAGTGGGATGGGTGACCGCTAGTGGCAAATTAAATGCGCGTTTCCGTGCTCCGGAGGGCACGTTAAGCCGTCGGTCCCGGTTGCTATCGATGGATAGGATTCCTTAAACCTTGTCGGAGGCCTTATGGGCGGTTTGAAAACATCCGACAGCGGGTTGGCCACTAACCCACCCACCTTCACCAATCCGCATTGGAGCAGCGTGGCTGGAGAAAGCTCCAGGCCTCCCCCCAAAAAGGGGAGACACTTGTGCCCAGCAGTGGGGTGGGACGTAAAATGGGTTGCCACTATATTAAGTCCGCCTTATGCACATTTCATACCTATGTGCAAAAAAGAATTAGTAAATAAGTAAATAATTACTTAACTTTTTATTGCTGGTAGAGCTGGTAAGCATCACCTCATCACCTAATCTACTGGTACATAAGTGTTCAGTGCTATCGTGTTCCGGTCAGGTGTTAATGTACGACCCTGAAATATCTGGCACAATTTAGGCTTTTGTTGACGAGGACAATATAATTTCACCGAACACTCCAATTCTACGACAAATAGGTAAGGCAATGCATTAGTTATTACTTTCATGAGCTTCTGGAACTCTATCACGTAAATAAAGTGTGTAAATAAAAATAACAGGCCAACGAAGAATATAAATCACAACACCAAGTTATCCATGTACAGTCACACGTTGGACGTACAAGAAAACGAGATTATAATAAACATGGCTGTTAAAAAACGGGCCTCCGGAATGACGACAAATGACTCCCCAGCCAAGCGTGTGGTGTCACCGGGAAGTTATAGGGCAGATTCTACCAGATAAACATATTAGGTCTTTACATATGAAATTACCGTTTTTTCATGAAATAAATGAAGCATATTTTTTTCTATATTTTTAATATCAATTAAGCAAAGTAATCACCCATACAATCAATGCATCTTTGCCGACGCAATGGTAGCTTATTGATGCCCTTCTTGAAAAAAATCAGTTGGACGGGAGGCAACAAATTCTTCAAAGGCATTTTGTACTGCGTCTCGAGTACTGAATTTTTAGCCCGCCTAGAAGTTATCCAAATTCTGGAAGTACTCAGTTCGCGTTGAGTTAAGCTTCTAGAACTCAATCACCAGTAGGTTAACAAAGTTAATAGGATATCGAACAATTTAAATCACAATACCACGTAATCCGTGTAGATTCACACGTTCAACGTACAAGAAAACGAGATAAAATAAACATGGCGGTTAAAAAACACGCGAGCCACCGGAATGACAACTAATGGCTCTGGGGAGCGTGAGGTGTCACCGGGAAGTTATAGAGCAGATTCTAGGGTTCTTCACTAGATAAACATATTTCTGCGTTACGTCTAATAGACACCTGGCCTATAATGTATTGTGTATATTGTAGGTTCCGTAAGGAAACTGGTGGTAGAGCTCCAGTGGCAGAGCTCGCGGGCGTAGGCACCACCGCATTACCTAAGATACTTGCCGCTAAATGGTAGTGTTCAGCACTATCGTGTTCCGGTCACGTGGTAATCTACGGCCCTGTAATTACCGGCACAGAGGCATAACACCTAAGGCCTCAGGAGTGGTAACGCATCTGCATTTAGACCTTGGTCTTTGTGTGGGTGTCTATAGACTGCAGTCATCACTTAATATCAATATGAACTGAATGCCTGTTTGCCTCTTCCATTACTTAAAAAAACAGTTATTTTCTTAGTTTCTTACAGACAACAGGTAAGAAAGCAGGGTTTATGATCATTTCCAACCTTTATCTACCTATTCTATGTAGTAAGTGCCCACGGTATTGCAAAAGATATATAAAAACAAAATTGTGAAATTAGAAGAGTGCAACCGTTTGGTACAGACATTTTAAAATGCTTAAAACTCCAATCAATTAGTTACGAAAATTTTTATAAACGGTAAATAACATTATTATCATATCAAAAAACATATAAAAAGTAAAAAAATCGGTGATAGTGATACCACCAACCATAGGTACGTTGACTCCTTAACAACTTGACCGTTAATCAAACTTTGCACACGTGCGCAAAGTTTGATTAACAATAGCTTCAATGAACACGCAAGATAAAAACAAATTAACTGTGCGCCCAAATAAAAATGATGCGTATTTAACGCAAAATAAAAATATCATTTTGCATCAAGGCAAACGCATTAAACCTACGCAATAAAAGGAAATTGATTCGGCAAAAAAACAATTCCCCGGGCAATACTTTTCGGTCGAACTTCTGTCGGCGTATAAAATATATACTCCGGAACCACGGCCGATTTGGGCCGAAAATTGAGCCACATAAAAGGCCGAACCCAAGTAATAACAGTCGACCCATATCTCTGACTTAATAAAAACCCCATGCAGGAGCGAGCGCTCAAGGTGTAACTTTCTCTTAGGGCTAGGCGAATATGATTTGTTCCCGATATTACGAAATTGGATACGATAGAAATAACAGTCCGCAATGATAGGGGCGGAATAGTTTCACGCTTTTACTCGTATATTGTTGAAATGTGACGTATAATTATTTTTCGGTTCGATATTTTTAACAATTTATCCGAGATTTTAATAAAATAAAAATAATGTTTTTGCTTTTATAGAATAACTAAGCTGTCCCGGTGAACTTCGTACTGCCTTAGAATTAAATAATGTATCAAAGATTTGACGATTACGAACTACTAGGAAAATTAAATGGTGGTTTTAACTGTTTTCCTTACAATTTCTTAATATTTTTTCACCATTATAATACAAATCACTTATCTACCCGACTTGACTCCAGAATGCTCGTTACTGTTGTCCTATTATATTGATATTCTTATAATTTAATTAATGAATTAGGATCCCATTAAAAGTTAAGTTTTGTTAAGTTCGATGCCTATTTTATGCTTTTCTATAAATCTTATTACAAAATGAAAGGTAGTGCTTTGCAAATTGGTTAACGACCGAAATCTCGAGGCGCTATTCATTCAGTAGATAGATAATGGCTATCATTTTAGCTGAAACACTATCCTCGGATATAACTTTATATTTCGAGACGGCACTCAATTCGGAAGTTTATTAAAAAAGTCGTTTATCACAAATTGATCGTAGAATCTTTAAGCTTCCAATTATTTCGCTGGCGCATGCCTCACTGGTGAAACTAACTAGAAATGTAGGAGCGCGTTCATTGTCAGTGACAGCGAGCATAAGACAAATAGAGATCGTACCTTGATTTGAATTCATCATAAGCAATCATGATAATGTTTGGATTGTTGAATAATCATTTAGGGTTTATTGGATGAAATTTGAATGGAAAAAGAAACTATTTATTTAAACCAAAAGATTTTGCGCTATAGGGGTACAGTTTTACTTGATTTTCCATCTTTTGGTCGTGTTCCTGTGCAGAATATAAATTGTGAACGCATCCCGTAGAAGTGGTACCAATATCAAATAACACTATAAAAGGACAGATGTCTGGCGCTCTACACTCTCTGCCTACCCCGTTAGGGACCTGGCGTGAAGATACATACATACTATAAAAGGACCTATTCACAAGGTGACTTTCTGAAATTACTATAAACTTTCATCTTTCTTACGATTATCGTGACACTCTCGGTAGTTAAGAACGACGGTTTCAGAATTTTGAAGAGTTTTCTGCCAATGGTAAAATGTAGCTGTAAAACTTTTATGACATATTTTAATAACGCACGATTTAGACTTAAAAATAACGTATGTTTATTCATTTTCAAAGTATTAGGTTGGGGAAAAAGTTTCTTCGCATTTTTTAAGATAATACAAAACATTTTTTAATATAGTTCATTTAAATTTAACTAAAGTATGTTTAACTGACCGGCCTTTGACCACGACCTTTTTCGCACGTTCTTGTCGTACGTGATCCACTTTTCTTCACCAGTTATCAGCTTCTTCAAAAATGATTCGGTTTCATTACGTCGTAATAAAGAATCACAAATCAGTACACGGTTCATTAGGTTTCTTTCAGTGAGCTCGTGAGGTACCCAAATATCGAGCTTTTTTTTGTACCCAGCTTTTTTCAAATGCGCTAAAACTGTTTTGTGATCAATTCTCAGTTCTTCAGCTACGTCGTAACTACTGATATGTCGATCTTGCTCCACTTTTTCAAAAATGGCATCCATTTTATCCGTAATAGGGCGACCAGAGCGAGGTGCATCTTTGACATCAAAATTTCCGGATTGAAAACGCTTAAACCAAATTTGTGCTACTCTCACAGACACTGCACTAGGTCCATAAACATCGCAATTTTTTTTCGCGGCTTGCGTTGCATTTTTACCTTTTTTTGTAGTAAAATTTTAAAATGTATCGAATTTCTTCATTAGATTCACTCATCTTGACAGTACGAAAAACAAATGAAAATCACACATTTGCGTAATTTGAATTTGGAATTATGTTCTTTAAAATTTTAACTTTCAATGATACCAAAACCAGCCAGATACAAATACTACAGCCAAAGAGATTTTATTACAAGTTCATATATACTATAATGCGAAAAGACTTTTTCCCCAACCTATTATATAAATCTAACTTAATAAAAAACCCAACAACACACAGCCGTGCCGAGTCAAATGCCACCTGTTCTCGCTGAAGCATCCGCTTTCAGTGGAACCACAAGCGCTCCTAGCCGGCTTGTAGAGCAGGCGGAAAATAATCTCGACAATATTTCAACATGATCTATATTCCCTATTAAGGAAGAATTTGGAGGAGCCCGAGACGTTATGTGATACTGTATAATCTTTGAGGTTTAATAAAGATTGGGCGATGGAGTGACGGTTATTATAACGTTCAGATTTCAAGACTGACACTATGGGATAGATGTGAAATCCTTAAAACGATTTTGTGTGGCATATTAATTTTAGATTAATTTCGCCTGTAATCCTCGAAGGGGTAGGCAGAGGTAAATGCATGCACTCAAGCGTACATGCAAACACCCACGATTCGCCGGTTATGTTTTTGGCCCATGTAACAGGTGGCGAGCCTGTTGACATCTCCAGGCACATAACCAAACTTTGAGGTACCTACTGGGAAATTTTCAGAAAATGGAAAAATCCCAATAGGACCCGAGATAAAGAACTTTACACCATTATCTCTGATAACTCCATACCCGGGAATCGAACCCAGGACCTCAGCGTAGTAGTAGTGGCCTGCTATCACTAGGCTACCAAGGTAGTTTTATGGTTTTTATGGTTGTCAATTAATAAAAGAGACGATAGTGTATTTTGATCGGTTGAGATACCTATACACACTACCGAGTTTTAAACTAGAATCACACATACCTTTTAATCAATCATGTGCTATTCGTTTTTTTTTAATAATTTTACCCCAGTTTATGTGATTTCAGTTTAAAGCTCGCAAGTGTATTCGGCGGTGAGATCAACATTATTAAAAAGTGATGAATGTCAAATAAGTAAAAGAAACATGCTGCCATAGAAGTATTTTATATTAGCAGTCGGCTGGAAGATTCCCGTCGATCACCTAACTATATCGTTTTCGATAAGTAAATAAGTACACAGTCGAGATTGATGGTAACTATGAAAATTGTAGCCTATAAAAATACATAAAAGCCAGAGATTACGATGTAGATGCGTTGCCAAGTTTGAGGCCTAAGCTCTAATGCCTGTGTTGGAGATAACAAGGCCGTACGTTACCACTTGATTGGAAAACGATAGCGCCGAATATTACCATTCAGCGGCAAAAAGATTAGGAAAACCGCTCACTCACTCGAGCCACGCTACTGCAGCTGTACCAGCAGTAATTCGTTGTAAACTTTTTTGTTTTTTGCCACCTATGTAATCAACAGAAGTAATGAAGTAAAAAAAATCACTTTCCTTCTGCTTATGAAAGAAATAAGCCTACTTAAATAGCTATTGCTTCTACCTTTAGCTATTGCTATACTTTAGTGCTCAACGGTGCGGTTTTCTCGTTCGTTTCTGCCCAGAACGTGTAAATTGTGGAACGAACTTCCCTCTGAGGTATTTCCTCGGTGATACAATATGGGGTTCTTCAAAAATGGCGTCAAAAGAGTCCTTCAGATTTGGCAGCGCGTTGGCAACTCCCCTGGTGTTGCAAATGTTCATAGGCGACGGTGACCACTTACCATCAGGTGGCCCGTCTGCTTGTCTGTCAACTTAATGACATTAAAAAAAACCTATATAAAAGGCTGAATTCAAAAAATAAGAAATATCAATAAAGCATATTTAATCATTGATATTATCAACGTAATTGATAAAAAACACATCAAATCAATCACACAATACCTTGTTTTCCGTGAAAACATCTCATCCATTTCGAACCCGAATTCTAAGCAAATTTCATTACGCTCACTATAGAAATTTGAGAAGCTGAATTGAAATATAAAATTTGTATTTTCCGACCCTTATTACACATGAATAGGTTTAAACCGAAATCAATTTCTCATAGAAATAACGTGCGCTAACGACGTCTCTACACATTTCACCGTGTTTTATTCAACCACGAATATTGTACATATAGCAAACGCAACCCTATACAAACGACTAGGGTGAACGCAGCCGAAATTATTAATTGATTTCGATTGCATGAATATTTTTATTACAGGGATTAGTACAGCATTTTGATTCTCGTTATGTGGTTCTCGGGTCAAATAGTAATGCACTATGCCTTACTATTTGACCCACTAAGTTATTTATGTTTTAGACCAGAACTAGACAATTTTGCAAATCAGAAATCATTAAGTAACGGGCAGCAACATGCAACCCTATATAAACGATTAGGGCTGGCGCAATCAAAATTACATCATTGATTGATTTTATTGGACCTTTTTCTCCGATATCTGGTTAAGTTCTTATGAATAGTATCACTACAAGGATAAAAAATTGACTACCTAACAAATTTTCACTTTGGCAGTAGTTTTATGTAAATAAAGTCAACAATAAAATATGTTTGAAATAAATTGTAATAGGGATTATTTAAAATGGTAATCAGTTCAATGTATCACCACGCTTTTTTCATTATGACACTAATATTAAGTGTATTATGCTTACTTTTTTAAAAAATAATTAATCGAGCCACATTAAATAGTGCTGACAAAACTACAACACTATTCAGTATAATCAATGTAACTTATGTATATATCACGTCTATATCAATGCGTTTTTGTAAATAGTTCGCATAGTAAAAGTTATTGAGATTTGTACAAGGAATCTAATTCTGTTATAATTTTTAAAGTAAATCAAAATTGATTTAACAAATCAGCACACGCACCTTACCAATATACTTACACACAGTTCTGCCGGACACAATAATTTATCTGTTTAGTTCATAAGTTTCTCATTTTAAACGGCCAATGTATGTCTTATGTGCTCCCATTTGGATCAGCCGTGTGACTTAATCTCTCATTTTTTAAAATTCTTATGACGACTTTCTAAATTCTTTTTACTGGTGGTAGAGCTCCAGTGACGGATCTCGCGGGCGTAGGCACCACCGCATTACCTAATTTACTTGCCGCTAAATGGTAGTGTCCAGCACTATCGTGTTCCGGTCAGGTGGTAATGTACGGCCCTGTAATTTCCGGCACAGAGGCATAACACCTTAGGCCTCAGGAGTGGTAACGCATCTGCATTTTGACCTTGGTCTTCTGGTGGGTGTCTATAGGCTGCAGTCATCACTTAACATCAATGTGAACTGCATGCTTGTTTGACACTTGGATTTGAAAAAAAAAAAAAAAAAACGATTCGGTTGGTGCAGCGGTGTGAGATGACCGTTTGATTTGAAGGGTCGCGGGTTCGATCCCCGCATCGGGAAAAATATTTGTATGGCCTACAGATATTTGTTTCGAGTCTGGGTGTTTGTGCATGTGTTGTTTGTATACAACGGCACCCACGATACAGGTTTATACCTACTGTGGGTCTGTGAGTGTAAGCGTATTATTTTTTATTATTTATTTTTATTTTCTTTTTGTATAATTGTACCCATGTACCTAACCATCTGTAAATTTTGTATCTCATGTCTCTGTGCTGTCCAAATAAATGTTTTATATCTATCTAATAGGTTGGGGAAAAAGTCTTTTCGCATTATAGTATATATGAACTTGTAATAAAATCTCTTTGGCTGTAGTATTTGTATCTGGCTGGTTTTGGTATCATTGAAAGTTAAAATTTTAAAGAAAAAAAAACGTAACTTCACGCCTGTAATTCCCGAAGGGGTAGGCAGAGGTAAATGCATGCATTCAAGCATACATGCAAACACCCACGATTCGCCGGTTACGTTTTGGCCCATGTAACAGGTGGCGAGCCTGTTGACATCTCCGGGCACATTACCAAACTCTGAGGTACTGGGAAATTTCCAGAAAATGGAAAAATCCCAATAGAACCAGAGACAAAGGCTTTTTCACCATTATCTCTGATAACCCCCTACCCGGGAATCGAACCCAGGACCTCAGCGTAGTAGTAGTGGCCTGCTACCACTAGGCTACCGAGGCATTTTAAAGAACATAATTGCAAATTCAAATTAGGCAAATGTGTGATTTTCATTTGTTTTTCGTACTGTCAAGATGAGTGAATCTAATGAAGAAATTCGATACATTTTAAAATTATACTACAAAAAAGGTAAAAATGCAACGCAAGCCGCGAAAAAAAATTGCGATGTTTATGGACCTAGTGCAGTGTCTATGAGAGTAGCACAAATTTGGTTTAAGCGTTTTCAATCCGGCAATTTTGATGTCAAAGATGCACTTCGCTCTCGTCGCCCTATTACGGATAAAATGGATGCCATTTTTGAAAAAGTGGAGCAAGATCGACATATCGGTAGTTACGACGTAGCTGAAGAACTGAGAATTGCTCACAAAACAGTTTTGGCGCATTTGAAAAAGCTGGGTACAAAAAAAAGCTCGATATTTGGGTACCTCACGAGCTCACTGAAAGAAACCTAATGAACCGTGTACTCATTTGTGATTCTTTATTATGACGTAATGAAACCGAATCATTTTTGAAGAAGCTGATAACTGGCGATGAAAAGTGCATCACGTACGACAAGAACGTGCGAAAAAGGTCGTGGTCAAAGGCCGGTCAGGCTTCACAGATTGATCAACAGAAGGGGTGTGGTGTTTCATCATGATAACGCTAGACCTCACACATCTATAGCCACTCAGCAAAAATTAAGAGAGTTTGGCTGTGAGGTGTTAATGCATCCGCCGTATAGTCCTGACCTTGCACCTTCAGATTTCCACCTGTTTCGGTCTCTTCAGGATTCTTTATGCAATGTTAGGTTAACATCACGAGAGGACTGCCAAATCCACTTGTCGCGGTATTTTGATGAGAAGTCCCAAAATTTTTATAGCAATGGGATCATGTCCCTACATACAAGATGGCAAAAGGTTATCGAACAAAATGGTACATACATACTTTAGTTAAATTTAAATAAACTATATTAAAAAATGTTTTGAATTATCTTAAAAAATGCGAAGAAACTTTTTCCCCATAATAATATAAAGATATAAAGATTCTTTAAACCTAAACCAAACGTTGCATTAGACTGCCTAGCAAAAAAAAAACCCACACTAAAAATAGCTCCTACGTACTGAACGACAATCTACAGAAAGAAGTACTAATAAATTGAATACAGGCTGCATTCAATTTATGAGTCTAGACTTTAATTTAGAGAGAAATCCTACATCCGAAATGGTAAACGAAATTGTCCTATCTTTTTTACTCATTACGGCGCACCTGAGTTTAAAAAAGGAAACAGAGAATTAAAGCGGGAAATAATTAAAACAGCGACACTACAAACTATTTTCTGGAAGCAAATTGAAATATTAAAATGTAACGTTCACTAGTGTTAAAGAGTTTTAGGAGTGGAAATTTTGAGGCGGTAGCCAAATTGAAAATTGCTTAACAGGTATACTAAAGCAATAATCTGTATACTGCTGTCATCCTAAGATGATACCTTTCTGAATTTTTTATAAACTTAAGAGGTGGTAACAGCATAGAGCAACACCGGAGGGGAGTAGCCATATGCAGGCTTTCCCCTCTGTCAAAACAAGCCCAAATGGGCCTATACCTGTCGCCTAGATATTTAAATGTGTGCGTGAAATTGTTTCTGTATTTTGTTAAAGTCAAGGTGTGAGTTTCATAGTAATAGACGATTTTTGTAGTGTGTGTGTGTGTCGCACGTATTTCCCCCCGCAAAAAATGACAGACTGTTTTGCATCGGTAATACACGCTATGGCTACTCCCTTCAAGTCCGCCGCGACCGGCGGGCCGCGTTGCTCTATGGGTAACAGTCACTGGTGGTAGAGCTCTGGTGACGGAGCTCGCGGGCGTAGGTACCACCGCATTACCTAATCTATCTGCCTCTAAATGTTATTGTTCAGCACTATCATGTTCCGGTTAGATGGTAATGTATGTCCCAGTAATAACTATCACAGAGATAATAATATAACTACTTAGGTCTCAGGGGTGGCAACGCATCTGCATTTTGATCTCTGGTTTTTATGTAGATGTCTATAGGCTGCATTTATCACTTAACATCAATGTGAGCTGCATACTTGTTTGCTATCTTCCTAACATAAAAAAAAAGTTAATCGGATACAAATGAAATCGATTTTAGTAACGCATCGACTTCTCTTTTTAACAAACAAGAAGTTAAAGTTTGTTCGAGTATGTGTATGATTTCACGCAATTGGCGTTAAGATACACAATGCAGGGTAAATATTATACCCTTACGGGATAGGCAGAGGGTGTGAAGCGCCAGATATCCCGGTCCTGACACGGACGGTCTGAGGGACTGACTCCCTTACCGTTCTTCTACATTCATTATTCTCTTCATACATACATACCGGGGGTCTTAGGAATCCTGAGAGATATTTCGGGGCCCTACGTTAATACCTAACCTACGCACACGAACTCTAGTCTCTGGAGCTCTACCACCAGTAAATGGATTGATAGTACCGAAGCAAATACTTTTAGATCTTTACCTTTTTACGCCGGTGTAGTAGAAATAGTTTGGGTAAATAAGTGAACTAACTGAAGCGTAGTGAAGATGAAGCGCAGATGGCCCAAATTAAAATGCGCGTTTCTGTGCTTCGGAGCGCACGTTAAGCCGTCGAGCCCGGGTGCTATCGATAGATAGCAGTCGTAAAATAAGTGAAAGATCTACCTACATAAAGACAAATTCCAAATCATAACGTTGCTAGGTAGTTACAAAATATCACTCAGTTATTTTAGGTTTGTGTTATATTTTGTTAATTGGTGATTAGTCCAGCTTTTACGAATGGTAGGCCAAAGATAAAAAAATACCCGGTTTATAAAAAATACGTCCACTAATCAAGTCGACTAAATATCCAATTGCGGTTATCGGTGGCGATACCGCTTTGTGCGACCCCGGCGAGCTATCGATAACGAACGCAGTTCTGTTGGGCGGCATCGAGGATATTCAGATTTGTGAAAAATGCGCGCTTTATAATTCTTCACTCAATAATAAAGGTACTAGCTGCATATTTTTTTAATATTCTAAGTAATATGAATATGAAATATATAAGTACAAAAACAATTTCAATCGTGAAGATGGATATAAATTGTCTCCGACCTGGACACCGGTCATAAACAATTTAGGATCGCGCGATGTAACATCGGACCTATCGTCGGATACAGTGAGCGTTGTGTGCCGGCCTCCACAATAATCACGCAACTTGTAGGTAGAAGAACATCAAGCCACCCGCAATTTGACATTTTGCTGTTACAACAGTCTGTCCGCGACCACGGCTTGTGCAACCGAGTCGAAACGTCGGAATAAAGGTAAAAAGTGTTTTTACCCAATATCTATATCGCGTCACGACCCGGTTCGTAAAATGAGTGAAATGAGTGTTAAACGCGAGTGTTTTAAAAGTTATATATTCTAAGTAATTAATTTTACAGCATAATAATTTAAGCTATTAATAAGTATTTGCATGTGTGTATTTATTATGTACTAAAAGCTAAATTAAAATTATATACCTATCCAGAAATAAGATAAACTTACAAAGTACCTAAATTAGATTATAATAAAAAACTACAATAATCTGTGATAAAAATTTATAAAAATTAAATAATAGGGTAAAATTGTATTCTTAATTAATGCATTTAAATTGAAAACATAACTTTTTAGAATTATCGCATGTTTGTAAATTTTTTGATCAAAGCAAGAAATAAAAGGCTTTTTTATTTTATTTATTTATTATATGCCATGGATGTAAGTAATATCTTGAAATAAAAGCACTATTAATTAAACGTACTTGTAACGTGTATACATAATTCTGTTATTATCTATTTTTTTTTTGTTATGAAAGTGGCAAACAAGCATGCAGTTCACATTGATGTTAATTGATGGCTACAGCCTGTAGACACCCGCACAAAGACAAGAGGTCAAAATGCAGATGCGTTGCCACTCCTGAGGTTTTGCCTCTGTGTCGGAAATTACAGAGCCGTACATTACCACCTGACCGGAACACAATACCTAGTGCTGAACACTACCATTTAGCGGCAAGTAAATTACATAATGCGGTGGTGCCTACGCCCGCAAGCTCCGTCACTGGAGATTTACCACAAGTAAAAATCTATATTGAAATATCTATTGGTCACTACATGACATTAGAAAAATATCTTATTCTATCCGCTTATATTTAATCAATTATAGTTTACTCGTACATTGTAGGTAACGATTGTAACAATTTCAACGAACAGTTAAAAAAAATCTATTTTGTCTTCAAAGAAAACAAAAAACCTACTAAAAACATTAAAAAAGATCACCCGCAAACTAATCATGCAGTATCAACTTGCGCCACACAGCGAGCCTCGACGTACACTCGTATAGATAAGACAGCTTTCATGGCGTTCCTTTTAGAAGGGCCATTAACTTCCCAACGTAAACGCGACTAAACTATGCATGTATCGTGTTTGCATCTCTTTTCAACGCTGCCCACGCTTTAGCGAAGCCTGTTTAGACGTTGTAAAGGGATGAAAAATGTCAAAGGGAGTCTCTGACAACACTCTTGCAGGTGCGAATTCGATCTTTGCTGTGAAATACGCGAAAATTCTGATAAAACCTAAGGGCAGCCTTTGGCGGGATAGGTGAAGAAATTTATTTTCATGTTAGTGCAAACTTTTTTTAGGCCACTGGGACGCCGTTGCGATAAGAAACCTTCTGCAATAGCTTTAGTTTAGTTATTCGAAAGCGTGTGAACTACTGCTATACAAGTACCTATATAAGTACTATGGGTGGTAGAGCTCCAGTGACGGAGCTCGCGGACGTAGTCACCACCGCATTACCTAATTTACTTGCCGCTAAATGATAGTGTTCAGCACTATCGTGTTCCGGTCAGGTGGTAATGTACGGCCCTGTAGTTTCCTACATAAAAGCATAACACCTTAGGAATCAGGAGTGGTAACGCATCTGCATTTTGACCTTGGTCTTCGTGTGGGTGTCTATAGGCGGCAGTCATCACTTTACATCAATGGGAACTGCATGCTTGTTTGCCACTATTGTAATATGGTTATATGCATGACCTTTAAATATCTGGCATCGAGGCAACATACAGCTAAGGCAATTAGCAGGGTCAAAGAAAATACTTAGTTTCATGCGGGATTTTTATACTCTACTCGCTGACCCGGCAAACTTCGTATTGCCTCAGAATGAAATAATGTGTCTAAGGTTTAATAGATACGGACTATTTGTATGGGAAAATAAAATTGTGTTTTTTCTATTCACCTTCAATTTCTTCATATTTTCTTACCTTTTAAACCTTCGAAAATCATTCAAAACCAAAATTAGTTAAATCGGTCCAGCCGTTCTCGAGTTTTAGCGAGACTAACGAACAGCAATAGATTTTTATATATAGAAGTAAAGTATTAATATATGAATTTCAGTCCCATAACACAGTATGAAGACCCCGTTTAGTATAAAAAAAGTGATCTTAAGAACGTCTCAAGTACTCTCAAGGACTGAAATCTATCCCCTTATTAATAGGGTCTAATATTCTTTATCTTCAACAAGAAATATACAGTGCCATTCGCGGCCGTTGGTAATGTGCCCTGAAATGTCGAAAGGCTCCTCACGAAACCTAACTGGCGAGTCGTATTGAGTTTGAATGGAGGACTTCGCATCCTATTCTTTAAGAAGAATACAAGCTCTCTCAAGGTCAAATCTCTATTTGAAATAGGTATCATCTTATTACGCGAAATTAATCTAACCGTTCCAAAATTTTAAATGATCCAAGTCTATTGTGTCGTTCATCCAAAGAGTTTTACTTCCACGCCATTAATTTTCCATTTCCCCGCGATGCGGCTATCGGAGGGCTCAAAAGAAGGATTTTGAACGACAAGAGCATCTTGATAAGTTATTATCGCTTTATGTCAAGTGAGTTACATTTTTATTTGCATCATAAAGACACTTTGAATAGGTTATGGCCGTTGCTACGGACGTATTTATGGGGCATTGGAAACTATTATATTCGGTACTCTACAATATATTCCACATAGTAATTCTATAGGTTTGCAGGCTAAAACGAGATACTAAAATAAATCCTTAAACGAGAGTATTCATTGTTTGACCAATTTATATTTCGAAGAGTTCAATAATTTTAAACCTGTCACATCAAGTAATTAACATTTCATTTAACTGGAATACTAATTAAATATTAACGGAACCGCTGTTTTAATGTGTGGGTCGCGACCTCCTATGGTTTCGCAGTCTCCTTTCGCAGGCCCTGCTAACGGGGTTCTCACAGGTCACAATAAACATTCTCCGTAAATATATATTTTTTAATATTTTTTATCATTGAATTGTCTGCGCCAGAATCAAATTCCGAGGCAAGCGGAGGAATGGCGTATTTTTATAAAAAAGGATATTGGATAATTTAGAAGTTTTAATCAGACTAACAATTTATATATGGCAAATCGTTTGCCGTGACGTACAACACACAGACAAAATTATTATACATTTAATGACGCCTTGAAGATAACAGTTAACATTAAAAAGAAGCAAGACATGTTTGACGTTTTTTATCTACCTCACTTATCATTATTAAAAGAACTAAAAGTCCAGCCCCATCTAGAGTTCATTAGCAACTAACGCTTCTAAAATTGGCGTCCACTATACGGTCTTTCACTGAGCATAAGCAAACAGGCCCGGAGATAAGGTGCATTCAACGCGAAATTGTGAAAGCGTCGAGACTGGCCGACAAAGAACCTTATTACCTGCCACTAACTAATGGACGTCTGTAGTCAAATGAGATCTTTGTTATCTTTATCTAGGTCAACTGGAGTGCTGTGGATCGATTTCGTTTTGATACAATAAATTAAGTGGATAAAATGGATGTGTATTGTTGGTATGTTTTTTCTTTTTCATTTATTTAAACATACTTAAAACTATTTTACAATTTGAACTACATCAAAAAGCCTGAAGAGGTTTGTGCTGATGCAGGTATTCGTTCAACATATAAAATTCATAACAAGTAGGAACAGTATTCCATCTTACCAACGGATACAATGTTAAGTAAATGTCTTAATATTAATGTGTTATTATACAAAACAATGTAAACAATTAAAATGTATTACACCTAATCACAATTTGCTTTTGAAAAAAGTTGAGAAAAAAAAAATAGACCAAATAAAAAATCTTATCCTGATATCTGATATCTGAATACAAAAACTCAATTAGGTAGGTATCATACACATTTTAGAACATCTTTTGTAAAATTCATAGAAGAATGAAAATTAACTACAACAAAAAAATACTTTTTTATTACCTTTCAATCCTGTAGTTTTTTGTCGTGTTCATTTAAGTTAACGATTTTTAGGTTGTAATAAAAATCTTAATTAATATGAACCAAATCAAAGCTCCATTCGTCAAATTCATGCCAATCAGCATCCAAAGCACGATTCGCCGGTTACGTTTTGTTCATCGTATTCATTTGCTCGTATTCATATTTAAGTGATTAAAATATAATTATTTGTTTAAGGCTTGGCACCTATTAATTAGTAAATAGCACATATACATAGGTAGTATAATGGCTTATTATCTGTTTTATATCCGTATGTATGTACCTTGTATAATATTAGCACAATTATCCTTTATTATAAATTTGACATCCGTGGTTCACTCACTAAGGGTCCTGTTGAAAAACAGCGTCAGGTTCCTTTTATATGAAGGTACCTGACATTTGCTGAACAGGACACCATTTTGGCAGCCATGATATACATATTATGTATTAATTTTTAGAAAATGTGTCGTCTTTTCTCTGTTTCCTGTTACGTTTTATGTGTCTCGCTGTGTGTCAAATAAATGTTTCTTATTCTTATTATTTTTACTTTTTAGTTTTGAAGTCGGTTTTTCTTAACGTAGTTATTTTGATTATTATGTATTTTTGGACCATTATTTATTTTATTTTTGTTTTCTTTGTAAACGTATCAGTTGTTATCCGCTTTGACTTTATATTTTGTTATTTGACCTATCACAAGCAAATTCTATTATTTCCAAGTGATTAAATTTTTTTTTTTTGTTTGAGTTTGACCATGTTACCAAAAGCGAGAGGGCTGGCGGATGCTAGGGCCCATGAAATTTCACAAATTGCAATGTCACAAGAAACAATTTTTAAACGTAAGTGCAACTGTGGGCACATATGAAAATTATATATAGTGCGTTAGAATTCGAACATTCAGCTAGGAATGTGATCTTTTCAACCACTCAAAAAAATAATTTTCGATAAATAAAAAAAAAACGTAACTTCAACCAACACCCACGATTCGCCGGTTACGTTTCGATAAATAAGTCCACCCGATCAGATAAAAAAAAAAACTTAAAAAGCAGATGGATAACTAAGTAGATGACTATAAGGAATCCACTTTTTACACAAACATTTGATCTTATACTTAAAGCTGATTGCAGGATTACCGACTGAAATGTGTAATTATATAACTTGAACGAGGAAAACTTAAGCGTAACTTGATCGTGAACACTGTTGCCGATAATTTAATACGAAGCCAGAGTAAACATTGCCTTTTGGCAGCAGAAATAATGAACATTTTCCAAAAAATAAAAAGTAAATTAACTGTCGAATTTCACCGCACGTCCAACGCCGGCGGCTTCTTATACACGTTATTAAACTTAAATAAGACAGTCCATCGATGCAGAAACTTTCTATTACTGGGGATAGAAAGAAAATCTCTTATCAGAAGCGATTATTGGGTCCGGATTAATATCTATCGGTCGGTGCGCCGACAGCGAGGCTTTAGATCGGATTTTTACGCGATAAATCCTTTGTGGTTTGAGTCCCCTTTGTTTTTTTATTAGCTGGTACGAGATTGTTGTGTACCGAAAGGAAACTAGTGGCTTCTGTGATCAATATATCAGATTAAAACGGTTAAAGGGAAATTGCTAGTTGCACGCAAATGTTAAATTAACTCTGGGATTTATTCAATCTGTGGTCCCGTTGGTTCGTTGAAATGTTGCCTTGGGTATGTTTTGAAGCGTAATTCTTGTCGTGTAACGTCTTATCGACGTCTTCAATGTTGAAAATGATCGGACAAGGCAATGTTAAACTATTTTTACAACTTCAAACAGTAGCTTATTTGCGTAAAAATATATTCGATAGTACAGCGATTTTCGAATAAATCAAGCTTTTCATTGAGTTGGTGAATTCGCTGAAATTATTTTTTTTCCATGAAGTAAGTCAAAATCTCGAAATTCGCATGTTAATTTGGACGTTTGCGAATGATTGAATGTTATTTTAAATGCAAGTTTATGTATAAGGTTGGGGAAAAAGTTTCTTCGCATTTTTTAAGATAATTCAAAACATTTTTTAATATAGAACTAAAGTATTTATGTACCATTTTGTTCGATAACCTTTTGCCATCTTGTAGGTAGGGACATGATCCCATTGCTATAAAAATTTTGGGACTTCTCATCAAAATACCGCGACAAGTGGATTTGGCAGTCCTCTCGTGATGTTAACCTAACATTGCATAAAGAATTCTGAAGAGACCGAAACTGGTGGAAATCTGAAGGTGCAAGGTCAGGACTATTCGGCGGATGCATTAACACCTCCCAGCCAAACTCTCTTAATTTTTGCTGAGTGGCTATAGATGTGTGAGGTCTAGCGTTATCATGATGAAACACCACACCCCTTCTGTTGATCAATTCCGGCCGCTTTCTCTCAACTTCTTGCTTTAATTTCATCAGTTGTGTAATAGCTCATAATGAATGATGCCCTTCCAATCCCACCACACACACAACATCACCTTATTGCGAGTTAACCCAGGTTTCGCCACAGTCTGTGAAGCCTGACCGGCCTTTGACCACGACCTTTTTCGCACGTTCTTGTCGTACGTGATCCACTTTTCATCACCAGTTATCAGCTTCTTCAAAAATGATTCGGTTTCATTACGTCGTAATAAAGAATCACAAATGAGTACACGGTTCATTAGGTTTCTTTCAGTGAGCTCGTGAGGTACCCAAATATCGAGCTTTGTTTAGTACCCAGCTTTTTCAAATGCGCCAAAACTGTTTTGTGATCAATTCTCAGTTCTTCAGCTACGTCGTAACAAATGATATGTCGATCTTGCTCCACTTTTTCAAAAATGGCATCCATTTTATCCGTAATAGGGCGACCAGAGCGAGGTGCATCTTTGACATCAAAATTTCCATAAACATCGCAAATTGTTTTCGCGGCTTGCGTAGAATTTTTACCTTATTTGTAGTAAAATTTTAAAATGTATCGAATTTCTTCATTAGATTCACTCATCTTGACAGTACGAAAAACAAATGAAAATCACACATTTGCCTAATATGAATTTGGAATTATGTTCTTTAAAATTTTAACTTTCAATGATACCAAAACCAGCCAGATACAAATACTACAGCCCAAAGAGATTTTATTATAAGTTCATACATACTATAATGCGAAAGACTTTTACCCCAACCTATTATATCAGATTGAAACATTGAAGCTTTTCGTAATGTCACATTTATTAACTAGGGCACTTGGGAAGGCGTGAAATCTTCATTGGAAGATCCATTTAGAAGAATTAGAAGATGCATTTTAATACAATAACACAATACGTGAAGCGGAGTATGTTTCTTTCTATTTGCAGTAAATGATTACCAAAAACGTATTGTTGTTTTAGAATTTGGTCGGAGCAAAAGTACTACCATGTTGTTTTTTGGTACCGAGAATAGCTATTGTGACTACCAGACCAACAGGTAGGATGTGAAAAAAGAGAACTACTTCATATATATATTTTTATGTTATGGTAGTGGCAAACAAGCATGCAGTTGTAGCATTGATGTTAAGTGATGACCGCAGCCTAGAGACACTCACACAAAGACCAAGGTCAAAATGCAGATACGTTACCACTCCTGAGGCCTAAGGTTTTATGCCTCTGTGCCGGAAATTACAGGGCCGTACATGACCACCTGACCGGAACACGATAGTGCTGAACACTACCATTTAGCGGCAAGTATATAAGTTAATGCGGTGGTTCCTACGCCCTCGAGCTCCGGCACTGGAGCTCTACCACCAGTAAAATTCATAATTCAAACATCGGAAATGTGCGTCAACGTCGCATGTCAAAGAGTTTAAATTTTAATCAAGGTTTTAGTGTGATTTGCTTCGTTCAGTGGCCATAACCAACGGTTTACTCAATTGTCTATGTTAACACAAGTAGCTCACGGAAACCTAGTAGGTAGGTATATAGTTATGTGTTTGTTAGTTTATTATATATTTTCATTATGAAAATGACGAAGCATTGATTAGGCTAATATAATTTATTTATACTAGGTCCATTAGTATGGGTAAGGTAGTTAAGACTTTTACTAGTGGAACAGCTCCAGTGTCGAAGCTCGAGGGCTTAGGTATCACCGCATTACCTAATCTATCTGCCGCCAAGAGGTAACATTCAGCTCTATCAATTCAGTTTTTTTTTTATTGAAGGTGGCAAACAATCTTGCATTGCACATTGATATTAAGTTTTTTTTTTGGTCGGGCTCTGTGTAATCGGCTTGTCTCGAGACGGCACTAGTCTACTTCACCGGGCAATCGGCGAGCGCAGGAGGCGCTCCAGCCTAATGTTAAGTGATGACTGCAGCCTATAGATACCCACACAAAGACCAGGGGTTAAAATGCAGATGCGTTGCTACCCTAGAGACCTTCGTTGTAATGTGTCTGTGATAGTTATTACGGGCTATACTGGTTAAATGCTTATTTACCATTATCATTGTATACAGAATTTTGGAATGGTATACATTTAATCCAATGTCTAAATATTTCACGGAATCTATATCTGCAGTACACAAACGCGTACCTGCAATAGAATTGTGTTCAAAACAATAATACTTATCTGGAAGAGCCAGAATTATCGCTCATTCATATTCATACCACTCAAATGTTACGCGCTTCTGGCGTTTCAGCGGAGCCCCGTGAAATGTGTTCATATTTTACCGAAAGACTCATTAGAATTCCATGTTTGATAATAAAATGTTCACGATTTCTGGCAGGTGGGTGGCACTTTATATTTTCAACGAATTTTCCGAGTTTCCAACGGATGTGATGTTTGATTTAAATGTCGAAGTTTTGATTTATGGACGTTATTAGCGATCAAGTGTTTATATAGTTACACGCTTGCACATTTCTGTGCTTGTGACTAAGTGCTTTACTTATATTTATGGAGTTACTTATTCGACATGTCGAATGCGCGCATGACTAAGCAGATAAACAATGCGAATGTGGATGGTTGTAGAGGCCCAGGGAGACCAAGACTGATCTACCATGGCTAAGTAGGTCGAGTACTGTCTCAGGGTGGGTGAAGTCTCAAGAATCGGCGTGCATGTATATAGAGAATGATGTATGTATGTTCAGTTCTTCACGCCATGCTTCTTCTACATTCATCGTTCTCTTCATTCATTCAGAGAAGGATGAATGTAGATGAGGCACGAAAGGTGTGTCAGGACCGGGATATCTGGCGCTCCACAATCTCTGCCTACCCCGACAGGGACTTGCCGTGAAGATACATACATATAGAGATACTGTTATGTACTTACATGTTCAGTTTAAGAACTAGATATACTGATAGTTGTTCCACCGGCGGAGCTCGAGTGCCTGTTCTGCACTAACGTGGTTTGGTGATATGATAATGAACGGCCTGGAAGTTCTGAGTAAAAGTGAAGGGAACGAAAAAACTACCCATATCTTATCAACATCTAACATCTAAGCTGCAAGCCTTCTTAATAAATTCCAATATAAAAATCATCAGTATGTATCAAAATAAATAGAACGCTACGAGCTGTAACCACAAAAAAAAAACAATATTTTCCATATCCAACACGTACATGGAACAAAGGTTGTACGTGGAATTGCCTTAAACCATTTTCATAACACCTCCGAGACCAACAAACAAAATAGTCGATAGACCTCCACAAAATACGTGTCGTAAGCTGACGAGGTGTATTAGCATTTAGATGACGCCTGCGGATGTGGCGTCGCCCGACAGGTGGCGTCATGCTTTTGTTTAAATCAGTGATTCCCAAAGTGGTCTATATCGACCCCTGGGGGTCTATGACAAGCTGACAAACTGAAAGGGGTCGGCGTCAGCGAAAAAAAATTTGGGGGTCCATGAAATTAAAATGGGGGTCCACGATAATGGATCGCAACACATACACCGATAGTACCAATTTACTTACATCATACCAGTGATTCCCATAGTGATCCATGGGAGACTCGAGGGAGGTCTACGTAGGCGTGAATAAAAATTGGAAATATGGGAATGTGATATAAATGTAGCAAGGACGGGGGTCCACAGAAACCAGAAAAAATTGTAAAGGGTCTACAAAAAAAAATTGTTTGGGAACCTCTGGTTTTAATCTATTGACGTTCCACTACTTTATCCCGATGGATAATTCAATAATAATTTAAATAAAATAAAATCCAAAGAGGAAAATTGGAAATAACTAAAATAGAGGAACTTAATTTTACAAAAAGATGTTAACGTTAAAACTAACGAGTCGGGAGTAAAGCATTATTACCGGCTTTGCGTTAGGAGGCTTAAATGATAGTATTTACAGCTGGTTATATTAGGTTTAGTATTTACAGATCGGGTCTGTAGAGCGTTATCTCTTTCGCACCTTAAATATTTGAAGATCAAAATAGTCGACTACTATTTTGATCAAGTTTTGATCAATACCAGACTATAAGTGTTTACTTACGTAGGCAGTGTGCAGCAGAGTTAACGCTCTACGAAATCGAAACCAGCCGATCGTCTCTTTCGTAGGCTCGATGTGCAATAATAATTGTTGAGTACTGTAGGTATATACGTTGGCTGCTTGCGTGCTGTCACTTTAGTTTCACAATATTTCATGATAAAACATCATATTATTGTTCAATCGAATCATTTAAATATGCTTGTATGTATGTAGGTATGTATCTTCACACCAGGTCCCTAACAGGGTAGGCAGAGAGTGTGGAGCGCCAGATATGCTATCCTATAAACCTCCCGCGCGTGCCTCATCTACCTTCATCATTCTCTTCATACATTCACGCCGATTCCTAAGCCTTTGACCGCATCATCAGACAGAACTCGACCTATTTGGTCATGGTAGGTCAGTTTAATGTAGTCAGTAAATATGCTTGTGTACATTAAAAATAAAATATACGAGAAATAATACATCAAAAACATAACAGTTTCCTCTGGCCTAAACAGCGATGTACATAATATATGCACATATCTTGCGTTCAACGAAAGGGTAGACATAGGTGCAACATCTGCCGCCCACATTCGGTAGATGGTTATGACAAAGGGATGGTTGAAAATAGGCCCCAGATTATACTTAATACGCAGTAACGAAATTTCGGGGCTGAACTAAAAATTTTGGTAGTATAAAACTCAAATAACAATCTCTGAAGTCATGTCACGAGCGAAGGTCGTTTTACGATTATGATCTCATCATACATCAGTATCTAACCGTTGTTCTACATATATATTATAAGGTACGTACGTCTGTTTGTCATATGTTCACGACTAAATCAACGAATCTATGTCAATTAAATTTAGTGGAAGGATAATTTAATCGAAGCGTAGTTTGAACTTCAAAGGTTACTGTCGAATTTAATGATTCGGATGAGAGAAGACGGGTATGTTGAATGCAACTGCGTCGTTTTGATTATACATATAACTGATGATCGACTTATTAGAAAGTATAAAATAATAAATACGAATTGTTGCAACCGTGTCATAACACTAAACGCCCTAACGCACTAGCGGTTAGCCGCGGGACCGGGTAGCCGCGCGGCTTACCGATTTTACAATTTAATATGCAACCGCCTGTTATGTATAGTGCGAACAATAACAGGCGGGTGCACATTAAACTGTAAAAGCGGCTACCCGCTCCCGCAGCTAACCGCTAGTGCGTTATGGCGCATGACGCACCTAAAGGCTTGGGCAAACCAAACGCAGGGCAGCGCTGTTTGAATGCGGGCCCGCCCAAGTTACAATAAACTACAAGTAATACAAGAAACTCTTTGAACTGCGTCACACTAAATTTGAACCCGGGCCCGCGCTCAAACTGCACCGCGCCGCGCTGCAACTGCCGGACGACAAACCAGGCGGCGCGGGAGCGGGGCAGGCGCAGCGCAGGGCAGTTTGAGCGCGGGCCGACGCTGTTGTATTACTATGGCGGTCATTTTGTCACGACACACCGAAGGCAGTGCAGCGCAGCGCATCGAGAGCGGTTGGCGACTGTTGTATTTTTTTACAACGGCGTGATGAATATCAGTGAAAAGATAATCAAATTAGTGCGTAAAAATAAATGTTTGTATGATTTCCGATTTCAAGCTGTCTTTCGCAATCTTCAAAAGAACTTCTGGGCATTTTTTCACATATTTTCAAAATATGTGAAAAAAAAATTTTCATGACTTTCCAGCTCTCTGCAGAGATGATGAAATTCAAGCCAAAAACACCATGAATTTTTCATGTCGTCTGACATCTTGCAGCCTTCTGCCTGCCGCACACGTCAAACTGAACGCGGTTTAAACGCGGTCACGCGTTGTAACCGCTTGAAAACTGCCGCTGCGTTCAGTGTGCCGACTCCCGCGCTGCTACTGACCTGTCCTGCAACTGTCCTGCGTTTGGTTTGCCGAAGCCTTAAGCCTAAGTAAAGGTAACAATTGGCGAAACGAAGATTCGGTATTTTCGTAGTCGATCAGGTTATTTCAGAATAATGAAAATGATTCTACAAGTAAAACAAGGCCACTACAAAGTGAACATATTATGCTTACCTACTTCTTAAATTGTTACAATATCCACATTATGGACATGCGGCGTGCCCATTTGCAAATCCGGTCGCGGCTGCTTCGCCGATAAAACCGCCCCAACTTATGGAAGGCAATTAATGAAATGATACAACAACGCTAATAATAAATAAAAAGTTAAACAACTACACAGGTACAAAAAGGACTTACCTATTAGAAAACTGACGATACGTGAAAATTGGATGACGAAATTAAAAACTAACCCAAAGGAAACCAGCAGGTACGAGACGGGGAATAACAGGCTGTGCCAAGGAGTATTACAAACAATTAGACGATAGAGAAATTACGAACGAAACTTGCAGCAATAAAGGTAAAAATGATTTAGGCGAGGAAGAAGTAGACGAGTATACACCTATAAGCATAACAGTATTACTTAGCCACGCTAAAACCTGGAGTCGGCCAAAATTACCGAAGAAGTCAGCAAAATATGCTGGCTCCAGCAATTGCAGTCCCTAATCAGGTTATTTCAGGAAGATGAGCTCTATATTACTCAACTCACGCTTCCAAGCACCACAAGTAAAAACAAACAACGCCACTACAAAGTGAACATGCTATGCTTACTTCTTAAATTGTTACAATACCCACATTATGGACACGCGGCGTGCCCATTTGCATAGCCGGCCGCGGCTGCTTCGCCGATAAAACCGCCCCAACTTATGGAAGGCAATTAATGAAATGATACAACAACGGAAACCCGCCGGATTATACTTTTTGCGCACCGCGTAACCTCTCCCTTAACATTAATTTTCGATTAAGAATTTTATTGCGCTCGTAAAGGGGAGAAAAATGTTTTTATGCTCGCACATATTGGAATAAGTAAAAAAGATTTCGTATTAGATCTTTACGGATATATATTACGGACGTGACGGTGTCGGGGATCGATTCGTGGAAAAAAAATGACGCTGGCGATGTTCGATTTGCATTTTAATATGCACGAGGGGATAACGGAACGAAGCTGTCATAATGTGCGGTCGTTACACACTTGGACGGGAACTGTGGCCGGTAATGAAGATGGGATGGCAGAGGATAGCGATGTTGTTTTTATCCGTTTGTAATGAATTCACTCTAACGATAAAATTTTAATTTAAGTGACCACCCACAGTGATGGGCTGCATAATTTGTCACAATATGGAGAATGTTTGAAAATGATCACTCCGTTTTAAAAAGAAGGAGTATCAATTACCTACGAGTTTTTTGATGGGATTTTCATGTGAGCTTTGAAACTCTGCCAGTAAACGACAAGCATTTTTCTTTTTCTAAACCCTTGTCTTGTCAGTTTGTAAAAGAGAAAATGGAACATTCTGTCGGTATATTTACTAATTTAATTTTTTATTTATTTCTTGATATTACTGATAAGGTTTTAATTGACAATTCATTCAATGTATCAAAGTGAGTATCTTTAACTTACCTATAAAAAAATTTGTAACCTAATTTGGCCGTAGATCTTTAGTTGATGTAATTGGTGACCAGCCTTATTAGGTACAATCTGTATTTGTAATTTGGCACTTTTCAGTTAATGTTGCGATTATTTCGTTTTGAAATTGGTATATTTTTTGTACAAGTTTTTTAACACAGGAGCTAAAAGTGGCTAAGAGTACAACAGTGAAAATACTATTGTTAACAAATGTTTAATTATAAGTTAGCATTTTAATACTTTAACTACTAAAATTATTTGATACTTTGTCAACTACTAAATACACACTTTACCGGAACTATCGTTGAGCCACGACACCAGTAAGTGAATTAAATTACCTACCGTTAAAACTTGCAAATAACTCCTTTTAAATGTATTATTTAAGCTTATCATTAACGGTATCTGCCCATTATATGCTATGTCATATTTATTTAACGCCACTTTAATTTCATCGGCATGCAATCACACGGACCATCAATTATTTTTTGAGCTTTGGCGGGAACGCGGAAAAGAGCTGTGTCGCTGCGTGATATTATTTTCGAAATTTGTGTATAGTCGCGTTTTTATGTGTAAAAATGGTGGGATTTTTATCATAAAGCATTCGATAATGTTCACGAGTGTAAGAAAGTGATATTATGAAGTGAAAAGTGATTTTTCGTATTGCCTCCAAAACATCATAAAACTCCTAGTAAAGTCCCCATCGCTTTACTGGAGCCATCCCATCATCTCATCATATTCCTCATGGAAGCATTTATTCATCGTCATCTTCCATATGGATATTCATTAATTTAAAGAAATGTGAAATTCAATATGTATACGACTGAAAGACTTTGTATCTATGGTTATGAATAAATTAAAAAAAAAACAATTATTTTTTTAAAGTGAACGCGCGCAAAGTACTTGTTATATATTAAAAATATTAAAGTAATTTGTAATGACAGAATTAAATCAACCAACCCCGGCAGAGTTCATATTTTCAAAGGATCTTTTACGCAATCTCTTTTTTTTTGCTCAAACATTTAATTCGACGCAGCACGTGTTTATAGCGGTTTCAAAGGCACTCGAAAAGTAACGAGGTATAATATTTCTAAATGAGACCAGATTTAGTTGTTTGAACGTTTCTAAATCACGAAAAACTCTGCAGTATTTTTATGCAGAGCTAGTTATTATGCACTTGTCTTTTATTCATAATTTTCTTTAAATAGTCGAGTTGAGTTTACGCTTTCAGTAAAATTGACTTCCAATACAAACGCTACTTTAAAAGTTAAATAAAAAGAAGTGCAATTTGTATCTCGAACATTCCTTTCACGTATCTGCATCCTACTAAATTGTTACACACGTACACGCACAGATATCCTGTCATACAAAAGCAGGAATGGGCGTATGTAGGCTCGCCTTGAGACGCCACTAGTCTAGTTCACTAGGCAATGGCGAGCGCAAAGTTAAATAGTGGTTCTATATGAATACTCCCGCGTTCCCACTCATTAGCATAACCATACGTATACATTAACATAAAAACCAAGAATCACGTCTCGTGTACCCTCGCCCGAATAATTATGTTTAGCTGCTTTATGAAAATGAGAATACTCGTATGTTTAAAGGGCCTCATGCGTTGAAATTAAATGATCGAATTGGATCGTGTGTGGTTGCCTTGTAAATAAATGAAGACGGCGAAATATCTAACACTAACTGAGCATTTGACATGTTTACTGAGACATGTATTTTAAAAAGCGATAATTTAGAGCTCACAGAAACTGTACTGAATTAGCTTTACGAAATCTTACAAAATCTACCCATGTCTCCATCTTTTTAAAAGGGTAAAACATACTTAACTTAGCACATACATCTGCAAACATATATACCTACATGCGTCCATAGTTCATCAATTCTGTATTCTTCGGAAAACTACGATTTAGAATCCGAAGCGGTATGTTTAATAAATGTCATGTCTTGTAATACCGACAACAGGTAATATAATACTACCTACACGAATAACAACGCATCTGCGTTAAAGTCCTTTATTTTTCACTACTCGTCCACCAGCTAAATCTTTAAATCCGAACAGCAGGAAGCTTGACATTAATAACAACATTTAAATCTACCCAAACATAGCTATAACAGCCCACATCCTCATTTCCCCACTGAACTGTTATCACATTACACCTGTAGACACGCCGCTACACAGTCGCACAGGGGCACGAAGGGTTAAATAGTGGTTCCATATGAATACTCCCGCGTTCCCACTCATTAGCATAACCGTACGTGTACATTAACATAAAACTCGACCAAAAATCACGTCTCGTGTACCCACCCTCGCCCGAATAATTATGTTCCGCTGCTTTATGAAAATGAGATGTTGAAATGCCTTCATGCATTGAAATTAAATGCTCGACTTTGATCGTGTGCGGTTGCCTTGTAAACAAATGAAGATGGGAGTTAAGCGAGTTATTGAGCATTTGAGTATTCAAAGCTGGTGCAGACGAATCCATTATCATTAGTGACTAAGAGTATAAAAATCAAAATTAAAAAAGGCATGGTCTGTTGGTTAGGACAAGCAATGAGCTAATGACAAAACAGATATACAATGCGGATAGCGATGGTTGCGGAGGCCCAGGAAAGACCAAGGTTGACCTACATTGACTTAATAGGTCGACTACGTGCAGATAAATTTTCCTGACAACAGATTAAGTAAGTACCTACCTAACATAATTTTTCACGAATATATCCAAACCGCCAAATTGGCACTCAATCTGCGCCGAAGCAGCTAAAGTAACATTCGGAAAGGCATTCTCTCAGATTAATTTTGTTTAATAAAAATAAATGTTTGCAGAAGAGAATCTCCGAACTTCAGTAACATGACAATTAGAAACTGTAAAATATATCTGTAGTATTTGCTTTCTAATTGATCGGATACACATACGATTATACGATGACTATCCGATAAATAAAGAAATCACTTTGAATAAAATATATCACTGTTTAAAACATAAAATGTTAATCTACTAGATTAAATTGACATTTGATAATAATATCACGATAATTAATTAAAAAAGAAAACAGTTTTCCAAAATAAGTTATTCGGGCAAATTATTAACCACGATTATTCCATCACTAATTACGAGTTACAAGTGGACTGACTAATTAAAAAAATCTGAAAAGTAATTTCAAAAGGAACACCTGTCCCGATTCCCAGGGAAATAATATCTCACTTTAATTTTAGACGGTTCTTTTGTTTTACGCAAGATTACGAAGCTGCTATCGTCAGTTCATTCTTTACATGAAACTTACATGTAACTTAAATTCTATAGTTATACGTAACATGCAATATTGGCCTCTCATTTGTTTCTTCGATTTAAAAAACAATTTCAACTTGTGGGTATCTTTTAAGATTAATAATGTAACATCTGATAGTAGGTAATAACTTCTCCAAGATCAATGAAAGATCTGAAGCATATTCTCAATTGTGGTGTGTTGGTACAGTAAGTACCTATATTACAGAGTAATATTTGTAATTTATCTGTAGAGTGTTACGCTTTCTGGGTTCCGTACCTACGTCAAAAGGGAAAAAAGAGAACCCTTACGGAACTCAAGCCTTTGCCTGTCTGTCCGTCTGTCACAGTTGATTTTTACTCAGAAAGTGCTGGACCGATTGAGTTGTAATTTGGCAGACACTTGTAAACCCAAACATGAACGTTTATGAAAAATAAATGTTTTTTTTTTTTACATTGGAGCCATTTGGGGAATAAAATGGTAAAATAATAAAAAAAAAAAAACTAAAGAAATTGTGTGATATATGGCGAGATAGTACCTACTATTGTAAGGATCTCAAAGATTTTTCAAATAATTTTACTTTAAATAGTTTTAAAATTGTTTAGGAAAATTGATGAAAATTGACCATTACCCTCCATTTCCTCCAAAACTATTGAATTTTGATATTGAATTAAAAAAAAAAAAAACGTATCTACGAACCAACGCAAGTCCGACTCGCACTTGGCCGCCTTTGTACTCTAAAACCTAGCAGGGATGTGTAACAAAAAATATTTTTGTTTTATGTCAGTCGTGTAGATTATTCCCGTTACATTCGATGGTCGCGATTGCAAAATGAATATGCATAAAATGTTCAAGCGAGTTACAGTGCCTAGTTTATGACTGTTTTTATTGCAAATACTAGCTGTGCCTGCTACTTTTTCCGCGTGAGAATTTATGATTGTTCAGTATGTCCGTATGACCCGGACGAAGTCGTGGGCGCAGCTAGTATAGAAGTAGCCTAAGTTACTCCTTGTTACATAAGCTATCTGCCAGTGAAAGTCCTGTCAAAATCGGTCCAGCCGTTCTCGAGATTAGTCCCAACAAACAGACAGACAGACAGACAGACAAAAATTGTAAAAAAATGTTGTTTTGATATATGTACCGTGTATACATATGCATTCAGTGAAAATATTTTTATTACAAACAGACAATCCAATCTTATTTATTTGTATAGATATAGGACGAGTGTGTGTACGTGTCTTTATTATTATTTTCGTCCTCACACATACTATATTATGAGTATGTGTGAGGACGAAACTTTGTTTTATTTATCTTTATGTAAATTATCAAAAGCTGAATGTTCATTTATTTTTTTATTTGCATTTTATTTACCCCGAAGACTGCACAGCTCGGGAATTGTGGTATTTCGTGATTTCTTGTAAATATGATAAAGTAGGTCAAACGAGGGATATGCGAAGTAAAATATTCAGCGTCTGATTCTCATTCTGAATGAAGACAGAACGAATCATAGCTATCAAGCACAAGGGTGTCTACACGTTGAGAGGTTTATGCAATACACTTATGTACTTATATCTTTTGCCTCACTCAAACTTTATATTGTACTTCGCTGACTTTATATCCTTCATTTAACCTGACTCAGTGTACGTATACTAACGACAATATTTCACGTTTTCTTTGCTCATTAAGACTGTACAAAGACAATTGAGTATGTATCAATCTATACAAATAAATACAATTGTAGTGTCTCTTTGTAATATAAAAATAACCGCTTTTTACTAAATGCATATGTATATATACACGGTACATATACCAAAATAACAATTTTTGTCTGTCTGTCTGTCTGTCTATTTGGCGGGGCTAATCCTGGGAATGGCTGAACCGATTTTGATGGGACTTTCACTGGCAGATAGCTGATGAAATAAGGAGTAACTTAGGCTACTTTTATACTAGTTGCGCCCACGAGTTCGTCCGGGTAGATACTGAACAATCATTGATATTCACGCGGGCGAAGTCGCGGGCACAGCTAGTACTTCATAAAATGGGAAAAGTGACCTCTTTGTGTGTTGATGTAAGTATTTAGTAGATCATTGCACAAAATGAACATATCGAAACATTTTGTTTATTATTTATATCCCGTTAAAAAAATCACACCTGTCAGGTATGGTTTTTTTATCTTTCAGTATTTTATCTTGAATTAAACAAAGTGTATAATTCAAGATAAATACATGAACAATTGATTGTGTTTGGTCAAAATTTTTATATGTCCTTATGAATAGAGCACTGGTCATCAAAATGGAGTAAAATAAGAAAAAGTAGATACACAAAATTTCATGTAGGTATCTACACTTATACTTTTTGTCATGCAGTATTAAGATGCTTTGTTTAAGTGTCGGTTTTATAAAAAATACCCACATGTGCGACGTCTACGCGAGATTCGACTAAGGCTGTTATTTACAAGCTACAAGTGATGCTATGGTACCATATTATATTGTCTCATGGTACTATGGGTTCAAATATATACTACCATATTCAAACTCTGCAATTCGAAGAAGATGCGGCAACAAGATTAACTTCAGTCAAACTCCACGCGGTCGCAAACATAACAAGAAACAAATGCGAGGCTCGGAAAACTGTTAGAGACAACTCACCAGCAGCGTCAGCGGTACTGAGGAAGAGCAGGCAGACGATGAGTAGAGCGGCGGTGCGGTGGATCGCGCGACGCCGCTCTCGCATTTTACCGCCGCCCGGCTGCGCCTGCGCCTGCGCCAAAAGCCACGTCACAGACCACCCAATGCGATGACATCACCGCGCGGCACTGCCGCTTATTACTACTTACGATACACCCTTACACACTATGCACATCACAACCCAGTTTTTGCCACGAATTAATATTACATTTAATTATACTAACAATAAGATTTTTTTTATATCACAAAAAATACGACAACCGCTTCGATGATTATATTACAAAAAATTCGAATCGAAATATCTTAAATCGTTATAAAGGACAACGTTTCTACTATTTTTATGTACAATATATTTTTTTTTATCAAGTCTCGGTTCGTTCACGCTACGTGGTCACTGAGCGCCATTGGAAGCACGATACGTTCGTGGCGACGAATTCTCAACCATATTCCATTGTTACAGAGTTTCTTCTCAACTGGACTCCGCGGACACACACTCGCACGTTCGTTCGATAACACTATAAATTCTGATTTTCCAAATTAAACACATTTTTTAACGTTTTCACATGGAACCATGAGTTTCGCTCCCCTCGATTCGCACCTGCAAGAATATTTGCCACTGTTCGTCACATGTCAAAGTAAACAATATCACATTGACATGCGTCGAGAGAAAGAAAAGATATAAAAACGGAATAGGAATGCGCATTTATCAAACTAGATATCACGATTGCAGTATCGGAAACGCCTATACGAAAAACCAAGCATTTTTCTGCACATACCTGAGGCGATATTCTGGTAAGAAACTTTGTGAAAGACACACCTTTGATGGAAAAATTAGCTTAGTTAATGATAAACTTTTGTACGCAATATTCGAAAGCTTTTAGGTAGGTTAGTAATAAATTAACGTTGTAGTAAATGCCTTCTGTTTTAACTACATTTTAATTATTCCTGTCGCTTTCCTTCGTCCGAGGTAATTGGAAAAGTATTCGTAATACCAACAAGGTGCCTCACTATAGCGGCACTTTATATAATTACTTAAATAGGGTAGTTACCAATAAAAAATCACATGAAAGATGTTTACAGCTGGACAAAAGCATGGAGAAGGCTAATGCGATGCTCACAAGGTTGTGCGATATTTTCAGGAGAATATGCCATAATCGCCACGCTTGACATTCGGATTGGCGATCGCAGTAGCGGTAGTTTTATCGCGGGACGCTGCTGCCCGTCCTGTGTTATATAGTATTTAGGTACTGCCCTATTCGAATGGTTTGATGGGCATTGTTCGATTGAACGACTGTACTAGAGTAAGAATTCTCCTCCAATAGCGAGCGGTGGGTCGTCAAGTCCCAACACCTAAGCAAAAAACCGATACAAGAGCTAAAAACTAATGGTTCGGTAACAAAATATGTCAAAAAGAGTCCCAACACGGTTATCAGAAATATGAACAAAAATAATTTTGTGTGCACGATGTGCAATTGTTCTTGTTGTGTACTGTAAGTTTATGAATAGGGTAAGGCATCAGTTTGTTAATGATAGGTATGAAAGGTTTTCAAAGTAAGCTTGGTAAGATTCTAAGGTGAGACTTTGAATTATTTAGGTAGAGCGGGATGGTGACATCAGTTTTCGTCATGCATTTTAATTCACCTGAATAACGCTAAATAGCCACTCATAAGGTTGTAGAGTGCCAGTAGATCGACTGTGCCATAACATCTACATATTTAAATACAAAACATAAAGGTGCGTCTACGCTAGGAGAGCCGAGCACGAGCGGAGCACGAGCCGAACACAATTCGTCTAGTGTGGACCAACTTACAAGCCTCGAACGAGCGCGCTGCGAGCATTTCTTTCGTGCTCGGCTGCGTTCCGCCTGTTGTCGGTTTTTTGACGAACACAAAGGGATTTGCTTCGCGCTCGCAGTGCGCTAGTGGACGTGTTTAGTTTACGTCCACACTTGACGCCGCGAACGACGAAACCGAGAACGGCTCCGCTTGTGCTTCGCTCGTGCTCGGTTCGTCTAGCGTAGACCCGCCTTTACAAACACATAAATTAACTCTCGCAACTCAACAACGTCAATCTCACAAAACATTCTGAAAAACGATGACATTATAAGCATCATAATACTCTTTCCTAATCATCATTCATAACCGCAAAAATAATCGCAAACGAATAAGGCTCACAATATTTACAATCGCAAAAACTAACCCCTATAAATACTGCGTTCAAACATTTATTTTAAAGTTTCATATCTAGTAAGATATCGAAAAGAGGAATTGAAATTCATAAACCGTCGCGTACTGAACTCCATTGACACCCCAGGCTAGCATAACTCAAAAATTTCCCAACTTCGTCACTTACTCATAAAACTTTGAACATATCATGCAGTGAAGTTCCGGCGGAATTCAATAAGACATCTCGCCGGAGAGCGGGACGGTGTTACACGAAATATTGGGTGTTTGAGGGGGAGGAAGCACGACTTATAACTTCAATAAGACTGGACCAGGTGTGACCGTCCCAACTATGCTATTTGCATAGAACCCAGTGGAATTGGTTCGAGGCTCTATTGTGCCCGCACAGTATGATTGTGACGATCAATTTCACTCGAGACGTGATACTACAGTACAGAGATAATATCTATCTAACAAATTACCATTTGGATGAAAAGACCCTTATTGATAAACGTACATTAGATACGTTTTAGCTATAGAATGCTTTATCTTTGTCAGTTGCATTGTCAAATGTGCAGGATAGAAAAAGACAAGGGAGAGATTAGCAACACTTTAGCTAAAATACGTTTATGAATAAGAGGGTAAGTATTTCAGATAATCGACTCTATAAAGTCGATGTTAACTTTGTTGCTCACGAAGTTGTTGTATTATCAAAATACTAGCGACCCGCCTCGGCTTCGCGCAATTGATAATTTGATGCCATTTACAATCAAATAATTGACGACTGACCGTAATGTCAAGCGGAATAAGGTTTACATAAGAAAAAAATCATATTTTTTGCGCAACTACTTATTTTTTTCTTTCATACGAACCTTCGCCGGATAACTATAAATACAACACAAAAAGTATTAGCGAAATAGGTCGAGCCATTCTCGAGTTTTACGCTTAGCAACAAATCTAGCTATTCATTTTTATTTATATAGATTACGATGTCTAGTTCTATCTGATGTTTTTCTTATGAAAATCCTAAAAAACAACAGACCCAGTAATTACGTTTAGTATCTTGAACAAGAAAATATAACGGGCTACGGACTAACTATAATAGGATGAAAATTATGTGAAAGAAAAGCCAAATCGAGCCAGTATTTTAGGATTATCCTTTTCAATTTTTTTCACTTTAACACATTAATACAGATTCCACCAAAAAATATAAGTTCTAATTATAATTGCTACAGTTCTAATAAAAAGTACGCGCTACCATTAAAATAATTATCTCAGACGTCTTGTTACAAGATGGCCGATCATCCAAGACCACAGAGAATTATTAAACTCTGCATTACCATGAAACTCGGCGACAGCTATTGTTAGTCTGTTATTCGAAATGCAGAGCTCAATTCTGAGCGTCTAATAGACCACATCTGCACGCCGAGGTATTGTCTCTTCACGTGTGATTCAATATTCCGGAATCGGAACAAAGATAATCGGTGCAAGTATTTCAAACATTACGCTATATGGAACGTAAAGTACGTTTTGTATTGTGTATCGAAAGATTTTTGTGTCAAGAAAAGTAGCAAGTGGACATGTGACACTGTATTGTGGGCAGTTATGTAAAAAATACCATGAGGTATATTAGATATGTAACATATTTTTTAAAAATATATTGGTAGTTGGTTATATGGATTCGTTTTATGTATGAATCTTCACGCCAAGTCCCTTACGGGGTAGGCAGAGTGTAAAGAGACAGATATCACCCCAAGTGTTTCTTCGACATCCATCATTCTCTTCATACATGCACGCCGATTCCTAAAACTTTACTAGTTGTAAAAGGTTCCGACGCCCAGCGCTGTCTGTCCTAGGTACAAGCATCCCAACGCTGACTTTATGTAAAAAGGTTGGTAGATTATCAGACGAGCCATAAAAGGTCTTTCAACACCAGTTTTGAGGAACCCAATACGGTAGATGTACAATACAATAATTGCGGTTCAACTTTTGTTTTTACTCACATCACTACAATCCTACAACAGTACAATGCCTGATAAAAAATTAAAAGTAATATTCAGATAGATTTCATCAGTTCATTTTTTCCAAAATATGCGGATTGTAAGTTTAATATTCTACATTCTTTTCCATTCCACATGTTAAAATATATGATGTGAACTTTAAAAATCATACTTTATAATCTCACCTGTGAACGTACTTTGTAATAGGAATTTATTATTTGACACGTGAACCTGAATGTAAAAAAGCTTTTTGTGTTAAATAAATAATACATTATGCATGTTACTCACAACAAAAACGAGCTTTAAAATGGGGTTATATGCATACCATTTGATGTTATATTATTCTGAATAAAAATATATTTTCACAGTTTTGATCAATTTGTTTCAGACTTGATATAACTTTAGCGTTTTGACGGATTTTATACGTAGTTCGCGTCGACGTACGAAACATTATAGTTGCCAGATGTAGTGGTTGTTTTATTTATTTAGGTGATTTACTCACTAAAGCATTGTACTCACCAGTAGTGGCCAGACAGCCATTCTTTAGTATTTTTTTCACAACAGTGAGTCAGTCAATAAGTCACTGAAACAGTCAGTCAGTATTAATCTATTGCATATAAAGTCAGTATTAAGCTATAGCAATGCAATAAATGTGAAGGAAAGATTTGATAAATCGGGCAGGACTTCAGTAGCTCAATTGGAAGAGCGGCTGGACTAGATTCCCAGTAGGCCACGAGTTCGAGTCTCGCCTGAAGTCAAATTTTTCTTTCCATTTTTCTTTAAATAAAATATATTTCACACACATATATTTACACAGTTAATGCGAAATAATATAAAACAACTATTGCATAGCTTCTATCGCGGGCTTTGAGCGCGGGGACCGAATTCAGAAATCCCGTAACGAAAAAACCTCACGCTCGGGCACGGAGGTGTGGCTGCAATAGCTTTACCGCGGCAGTCCCCGAGTGCCACACGTCGATTTTTTTTTCTGTTATAAATATAATAAGCAAATGCTCTTTCAGAAAATATCGAATGCGTGGAGAGTTGTAACAGTGCAATTTGTCTCAAATAAAATGTTTGAAACCCGTACGGTGTGAATAAGTTGAAAAGTCAAAAATTGTAATTTTACAGGGCTTTTATAATTTGTGTTTTGTCTGTAAATCGTTGTTTTATGTTTTTAAGTACTTTTTTATTGCAATACCGAGCGACTTAGTTATTTATTCACTCAACAAATTCGAATGCCTTGCGTAAAATAAAAAAAATATATACAAGTCGACTTGTCGACTTGTTGTTGCGTAACTCTGTTGTCGCGGTAGATACAGGTAATATTGCGATTATAATACTCGTAATATATCCCCAAGCTGTGAAGCAGATAACGTAGATTACGAATCTTTGCTCGGCGATACTATCGCGACGTGTACTCGTGCTCGCATCTGTATCCAAACGTGTTGCACGGAAATTATATCGGTAGTGTGAATTGTAGGGCTGCCTCAATAAACTTAGATTATTTTAAATTCCGTTCTTATATAAACTCTCTGCAAATCGAATTTTAACTTCTTTACGTTTATAATTCAGTCAGTTATACCTATGTTAAAGTGTAACTTGTATAAAATAGAATATTTAAAAAACATCGAGGAATTCGAATATTTAATTTTTTACTGGTGGTAGAACTCCAGTGACGGAGTTCGTGGGCGTAGGCACCACCGCATTACCTAATATACTTGCCGCTAAATGGTAGTGTTCAGCACTATCGTGTTCCGGTCAGGTGGTAACGGCCCTGTAATTTCCGGCACAGAGGCATAAAACCTTAGGTCTCAGAAGTGGTAACGCATCTGCATTTTGACCTCTAGTCTTTGTGTAGGTGTCTATAGGCTCCAGTCATCATTAAACATCAATGTGAACTGCAGGCTTGTTTGCCACTTTCATTAACATAAAAAAAAATTGGATTGCATTATCCCGACGCCAAACTCTGTTGTATGCATATGTAATATGGGTAAAATTGCGACTACATCCCCGAGCTATGAGGCATGTAAAGCAGATTACGGATCTTTGCTTGGCGATACTATCGCGACATGTAGTCGTACTCGCATCTGTATCCAAACGCGATGCACGGAAATTATATCAGTCGTGTTACTCGTATAAGGCTTAGTGATGTGTCTTTAATTTTTTAAAGTCTGTTTTGATGAGGTTGTTTCTGTTAGTAATTGTGATGACATTAAATTTTATTCTTAAAATAATATATATCTAAAAAAAAACATTACTTATATCATTAATTACTGAATCGATTGATTATAATGAATAATAATAATATGAAATTACGTGGCATAATTATGTGGCAATTCCGTCTTAAAACATAGTTACTCAGAAGATAACATTTAAAAACATAATTTTTTTTATTTTACAACTTTATGATGTCACTAAAATATTTACTATCATAAAAAAAACATACTTGATCTTGCAAACGCCCGCAAACGAATTATAGAGCCACTTTGTAAAAACGCAACTTCCAGAAATGAGAAAACAATAAAACAAATTTAAAAAAAAAGTAAACTTGTAGTGAGTGACATCCCTAACAGTAATATGAAGTAAGAAGACGACAGTCATCTATCATCCGGTCCATCGTTTAATCACGTCTCGATCTTAATTAACTGACTAACGACCCCATTCGCGAACTCTGACGCGTTTTAAACTGCAGGATTGCGGTATTTCCACTATACAAAAGTATAGGTAGTTGCGTACTAAATTCATTGTGTTATATTTTAAATGTGACTTATAGGTATATAAGATGTAAAGCAATGTCGGAAATCGAGGGTGTAGCCACACCAGCATCAAATACTTAGTCTATCTGCCGCCAAATTGTAGTGTTCAGCATTACCATGTTTAGGTTAGATTATCATTATGGTGAACTGCAAGTTTATTTGTCAGTATATTGTAAATATAAATTACATATTTTTTGTATATACTGAAGGTGGCGAACAAGCAGTTCACATTGGTGTTAAGTGATAACTGCACTATAGACAACCACACAAAGACCAGCGGTCACAATGCAGATGCGTTGCCAGTAATTATTAGTTGTTATGTCTCTGTGATAGTTATTACGAGGCCATACATCACCATTTCACCAGAACACTATAGTGCTGAACATCATAATTTGGCGGCTCCGTCACTTGAGTTCTACAACCAATTTGAAATTTCGAAAGCATTTTATTTTTTAAGAAAACAAACATTTGTCATCATAATGTAAAAAACTTCTTCAAAACTTACAAACATTAATATGTTTTCGCATGAATATATCTACTTACACGTATTATTCTGAACAGGCATAACAATAGCTGGACAAATATATGGTCAACAATATACGTAACTTCACGCCTCGATTATTAGCTCGAACAAACCGCCTTGTTCAAAGAGTACAGAATGCCTGTGCGCGTTTTTGTTTCAATATTCCGTCACGAGGACATGTGACACCTTTTTTAAATCAGCACTCAATGCTGAAAATGAAACTGCGTAGAAAATTACATTTGGCATGCTTACTTTTCGGTTGCATAAAATCTAAAGAGCCCTCATATCTATATAAAAAGCTAAAGTGGGTTTCTAGTCAAAGGGAATGCATGGTCAGACGCTGCGCATTGCAACTTTCTATTCCTTCGCATAATTCCGCGTCGTTTAGAGGCAGTTTTCGGTATGCAGCGTCCAAAATTTGGAACAACATACCTCCACCCCTAAGAGATATCAACAGTTTGTACACGTTTATGAAACGATTGCGTGAACATCTACTGAACACGCAGCGTGAGCTGGGTGATAGGATTGTTGATTTATCTGTTTTATGAAAAGTAGGACTTACTTGTATGTGTAACCATAATGCACTGTATAAATACTGTAACTATAAAATTAATAACATGTAGTATGTTTAAAAATATTTATTGGAAGTACATATTTACATCGTATAAATAATATATGTATATGTATTCAAAACTCGTCAATAATATGAATACTATGTATAATGTACAATGGCTAGTTTAACTGTCCAATCTGCTTGACATCCGTGGAGCACAGGGTCCCAGATGAAAACCAGCGTCAGGTCGATTGATGTTATCGTCCTGACATGAAGCTGATCTGGCCTCCCATTTGGGCCAGCCGTGAGACTTAATCTCTTTTGTGTCAACTTTTATAGTGTTTTTTTTTCGTGTTTAATTTATTGTTTGTAATTTTCTAATATTTTCGCTTTTTTGTGTCTCTGTGCTGTCCAAATAAATGTTTTCTTTCTTTCTTTCTTTCTTTCTTTCTTCTTAATCCTCGAAGGGGTAGTCAGAGGTGGCAGAGGGCGTGCATTCAAGCATACATGTTTTGCCGGTTACGTTTTTGGTCCATGTAACAGGTGGCGAGCCTGTTGACATCTCCGGGCACATTACCAAACTTCGAGGTACTGGGATATTTCCAGAAAATGGAAAAATCCCTATGGAACCAGAGATAAAGGACTTTACACCATTATCTCTGATAACCCTGTGACCGGGAATCGAACCCAGGACCTCAGCGTAGTAGTAGTGGCCAATATATCTACCTACACGTATTGTTCTGAACAGGAATAACAATAGCTGGTCAAATATATGGTCACATATGATCGCTGCCATATCAAAAATCATCATTTGTTAGTTACGTGATGATATATTTAATTCTACAACCCGCAGCTTTCATCCTTTTGTTAACATGGTACCTCAAAAAACCTAAACTACAATAAATCAATAGTAGAACACATGCAATTCGGGTTCGGGTATAACAAATGCGCCACTGTCACAGGCCGACTAATCCGGGCTTTGCTGTCAGTATTATCGCGAATGCAAACAACGCGTTAAGTACGCCGTATACACACAATTGAACTTTGGCCATCAAACTTTTTCGACTTACGCGAACTGATATGGCTGAGTGACGAAAGAGACGGCGAAATATGTTTGGAAGGTCAAATACGAGTAAGAAAATGGATAAAGCACCGAAGCTGAAAAGCGACCGAAACACCGGGTTGATAAGTAAACCATTTAATATATAATCCATCTATACATTAATATTATACAACGCAGTCAAAAGCCGGGCGCATTTTCGAAAAAAAAATTATGCAATTGATTACCGTCTAAAAGTTGTTACTGGCTTATGATATTGTTGTAATATTTTATTTAAAGAAAAATGGAAAGAAAAATTTGACTTCAGGCAAGACTCGAACTCGCGGCCTACTGGGAATCTAGTCCAGCCGCTCTTCCAATTGAGCTACTGAAGTCCTGCCCGATTTGTCAAATCTTTCCTTCACATTTATTGCATTGCTTTATGGTAGCAGCAGCGCCATCTATTGCCAACTATGCTAGTTAGGCAACCGATATAATAGACTTTGCAGTTTATTGAATATCGTAAATAAGTCGCTTTTACCCTTAATAATTGTTTTATATTATTTCGCATTAACACATGCTTGTAAAATATATTTTATTTAAAGAAAAATGGAAAGAAAAATTTGACTTCAGGCGAGACTCGAACTCGCGGCCTACTGGGAATCTAGTCCAGCCGCTCTTCCAATTGAGCTACTGAATTCCTGCCCGATTTGTCAAATCTTTCTTTCACATTTATTGCATTGCTTTATGGTAGCAGCAGCGCCATCTATTGCCAACTTTAAAATATATTTCACAAGCATGTGTTAATGCGAAATAATATAAAACAAATATTGTTGTAAGTAACTATGGTTAGAAAACCAAACGGATGGATAAAGCTTCTATATTATCATTATAGACAAAGATTATATATTTTCATTTAGAAATAGCCCCCCCTATAGAGATAGAGGATAGGATACGATTGTTGAAAAGTACAAGTAATTTAAAAATATACACAAATCGAAATCTCTTGTAGTTGAGTAACTACATAATCATAATAATAACATTTAAGTCCTAAAGCAAGACGTAAGCCATCGACTGACAAACTACCTAACGAGTGAGCGGCGGCGGCCCTTATATTTGTGGACGTGTCAAACTGTAGCCTTTGCGAAAACCAATAGCAAGCAGCCTTTATAAATTTACCATCGAACCAGTTCTCTGAGTTTTCAGATAAAATTAGATTCGTTATTTATACATAGCATGAAACCAAAGCCGTCGGTCACGTCCGTCTATCTTTGTAGATAAACCACAACTTGAATGTAGTTTTCGCTTCAAAGGTTGTTTGTTCACCAGAAAGATGTTTGCGTACAAATGCGAGAGCACTAAATATGAAATTGACACAAGATGATGAAATAGTAAATAAATTATGAGACGCTAATCTGCCTTTCAATTTTAATACAGCAACCTTATCAGTCCGTATGGACCGACGACTTGGTGAAGGTTGCGGGTAATCGCTGGATGAGGGTGGCCCAGGACCGTTCGTTGTGGCAATCTTTGGGGGAAGCATTTGTCCAATAGTAGTCTTCTTTTAGCTGAAATGATGTTGATAAACTTTATCAGTTCGAATCAAATATTGCAGGAAATTCAGTAGCCATTATTTGAGTAAACTTTAGAATAAATCACGTGCATATTACACAGAAGTGTGTATTTTGAATCTCGTTTGTTTTTATTAAGCCGTTCTGTTCGATTAAAGGATTAAAAATGCCATCTTGTCTGCCCCATCCTGCATTTTTCGCTCATACATTCAAGATCTATTCGGCACCTCGACTGAGCGTGACATAGAGGCTTTTCACTTTATAAGATCTACCACTTGATTGAGAGCCTTCCAAGTTTATACGTGGCTCGCCTATTTTTATTTGAGTCTAGCAACCTTTACACGTCTAATTATCGGTGAATTCTATTCCCGATCGCACATCTAACAGCAAAAATTAATATTGGCAGCCAGATTTAGTAGAAGCTGTGACCTGTCATTATCAATAAGCCTGCAATTTCCAAATACTATTTATAAATACACATAATCTATTTCGATATTATCTTTGACAATCACATCGAGCGGAAATATAAAACAAATTTATATTAAAGTAGTTGCAACCAATCGCCACTTAAATTTATCGCGTATCGATCCGCCAGTTCAGAGTTCTGAATTCAGCTAAAATTAGATTTGTCTGCAATTCTATTTTCGAAGGAGTAAGTGCAGTGGATGTAGCCATTTTAAAAGCATTTATATTGTTGATGGTTTATGCATTTGAATTCATATTAACAACTTAAGTCTCTAATGTTATCTGAGTATTTTTGTCACTGAATCGATTATTGTAAATTTGTACTCATGATTGTCATGAGTACAAATTTACAAAAACCGCTGGCCCCAACTGATTGAAACTAGAGAAGAAATGGCTGGCAATCTTTGGAGTAGGTCTTTACATATCCTGCAGATGTTGAAATTTTTAAAACAAGCGTCTAGTAAAATTTATATAAACACAGAACTCAAAATTGGTAAATCAAATGTAGAATTCGAACTAAATTTAACTACTAAAAAACCATATCGACACTAACATACACCATAACTTTCTTTTAGTAATCGTTGATGGTTTATGCGTTGGAATTCATATTAACAACTTAAGTCTGTAATGTTATCTGAATATTTTTGGCACTGAATCGATTATGGTACAATCATGAGCACAAATTTCAATATATTACTGGCAAAAAAGACAAAAAATGATACCAATCCCACGTGAATATATTGTAGCAATTGTAGCCTCTCAAATATACATACAATATGTAAAGAGACATAATATACATTCAACAAGGCAACGTTCTTATATAATAATTTGGGAATCACCACACGATTCATTCTGCACCCAGAAAATTACAGTACAAGGTGGTAACACAAGATATTACTGTACTATCTCCAGAAAACGAATACTAATCTTAAATAGCTCTTCCATTTACATTTGTATACAAGAGTGTTCACAATACGTTACAGTCCCAACAAACCATACAGCATATAATTAGGTCACTGTGTTTTCTTAATGTCGAGTTTAGCTATTAGAGTTAAGAGTTTAATGGTTATGCGATTGCCGTATGCACCATTAGACGGCAGATGCGTGGGCTCATTTGGACAACAGATTGTACTGGCACACGTTAAGTGCTTGGCAAGCATAATGATGCGTTGCAATGGGTTCAGTTTGCAGTACATGGATCAACGTTTTTGGCTTATAAATAGGCCTGATGTATAGGGTCTAGACTTTAACATCTACATACTCGACAGAATCAATCATTAAAATTGAGATGAGCTGAACATTGTTACTCGCATGCAAGACAAAGATGGACTATAAGGGCCACATGGGCAGGCCCACAAGGCAAGAGAAAAAAAAGGGCAGACCTGTAGCTATTTAGGAAGACGAGTTTACAAAAACCGCTGGCCCCAACTAGGGTTGCCAGGTCGCTGAACCTAATAGCCGAACAGACCGTCAAGATTAGCCGGACGTTTGGGTAAAAAGGCCGGACACCCGCGATAGAAGTGTTCACCTGTGCTCGGGGCTCGCTCGTTTAAGAAATGTAAAAAGCCTAACAAAAGCCGGGCTTCGTATATTTTGACCGGACACGAGGTCAAAAGGCCTAACTATGTCCGGCTTTATCCGGACGCCTGGCAACCCTAGCCCCAACTGATTGAAACTAGACAGCCCCGGATCTAGGGAGGAGCAATCCGGGGCCTATGCCCCGGACGGCAAGTTCAGAGAGCCAAATTCATTATTTATATCATCATAAATGTGTATATAGCTGAAATTATAAAGATGATACAGGTAAAAATAAATATAAGAGGGCGAGGGCGGAATATGTCAGCTTTTGCCCCACCTAAAAAAAATTGTAGAGCCGGGGTTGAAACTAGAGAAGAAATGGCTGGCAATCTTTGGAGTAGGTCTTTACCTGCACAGGGGTTCCTGCAGATGTTTATATTTTTATAACAAGGGTCTAGTAAAATTTATATAAACACAGAACTAAAAATTGGCAGGTCAAATGTAGAATTCGAACTAAATTTAACTACTAAAAAAACATATCGACACTAACATACACCGTAACTTTCTTTTAGTAATCTGCAATGAAATAAAACGTTATAATCTATTATCAATTTTTTTTTATTGTATGTGTAACAGGAATACACAAACTTTATGAAATAACCTACTGAATATGGTATTTAGTGCATAGAAATCGAAGTGTGTAGGTAGGTACTTGGTATGTTTATTACTAATGGTCGGCCATTAAACCGAATGAAAAATATACCTATATCAAGTTTTAAATATGTAACACATGTTTCCGTTTATACCAAACAATGAAGCACGTCAATAGCTTAAAAAAAGATTTATCACAGAATAAATAGAGTCGTATTCTCTTTACCTATTTACGTAAAGGTCTGCCTACCGTTTAAGAATAGGCGAGTTGCCAAAAAATTAAAAATCGGTATCAATATCACCAGATTTAAATAGCATTCCATTAAACTAGGTCATTTTCATACTTGCCCTCCGGAGTGTAGTCCAGACTTTATTAAAACTGGCATGACATTTCGAACTTTTATAAACTCATATAAAAACCCGTTAAGATAATATTATTTTATGTACAACTGTGATATGTCCCAAATATATTTCACGCGATTTGAATGCAGCCGCAGACTATAGATCTCACTCGTGGCTGTATTTATTATTCAGTCTGCAATGATGGTTTGGCCACTTAACGGTGGATTTCTATAGAGTAATAATATCACTATCCCGTATTCGGGGCATAGTGATGTTTAAACAGATATCTATGGACTGTATCAAAATTGCAGACTTAAAAACACAGACGAAATTGCAGAAATAAATGAAGTAAATGAGCAGGATGGAAAAAGTCTATGGCCCCGTTATAAATATCGCCAGAGTTAAAATATTTAGGAGTCAGGAGGTGCAACTGAGCCCCGGGTTTGTGTAGATGTCTATGGATGCAGTATTCACTAACTTTCTATGTTAAGTGCATGCTTGTTTACCACCATAAAAGACAAAATCCTGATAAATTCCTAAGCTACCTACATATATTATTAAAGCAGTTTAAAGTTGCCCATTTTCAACTCAACAACGTTAATATACCCTCAGTTATTATTGTGTGAAAAAATATGACATCAAAATGCCTGAGATCACAGCGCGCCATGATTTGATGACGCGTCGTGCTCGGACTGCAGAATACTTTGATTTACGTTGGCCACAACTAGGTATCTACATTTGCGACTGCCCAACTTCGATTTAAATTGTAGTAAGGCTTTGTTCCTGCGTCAGTCGTTATAATTTGTGTGCTGAAACAACATGGATTTTAATGCTTATTACGTAGAACGCGCAAATTCCGAAAACCGTCTCTGAAATTTCGCAAAGCGTAGCAGTATACTACAACGATGTTAAAGTAAATAACTACTACTGAACTGATCAGGCTGCAGCAATTAATAGGCAATGAAGTGGTCTAACCTCCATAAATACTGTCGTCGAGCAAGATGACGCCACACATTATCCCATGGCATTTCTGAACTTCCTGTCAGCAAGCGGACTTCCATCGCATACCATCAAGCTGAAGGTAGGTGTCCCGATTATGCTTCTTCGGCACTTATTTCCTCCGAAGTTGTATAACGGGACCCGGCGTTGGCGAGGCAGTATTTATACCACGCATTCCCCTCATACCGCATAACTACACATTCCAGTTCAAGCGCGTACAGTTGAATGTTTGCTTCGCGATGACCATCAATAAGTCGCAGAGGCAGACAATGAGCAACTGTACGTCGCTTGCTACCGCGTTACCAGTCCTGTCTCTCTTTACATTTTGGCTCCTGGCAGAATAACTACCAAAGTAGTTTATAAGAAAGTGTTGTAAGGTTTGATACCGTTGTACGTATTTTTACTCTTTTGTGTCCGGGAATATATTCCTGCATTATTTTCTCTATTTCCTTCAGTCACATCTTATGACTGAACTCAGCAGGATTCCCATATGACTTCCTTCACTTACTTCGCTTGCAAAAAAACGTATACTTTTAATTTAATACAATTTTAAAAGTTGTTTGCTTATAATGCTAAAGCGACACTGGCATCTTAGGTATGTTTGGTGCTGTAGAGCTTTCACGCAGACGACGTTGCGGGTAGCTGCTATAATTTATATACGGAAATAACAAGGGTTTTAAAGCTTTCTACATATGTAGAACATTCGAAGCAATTTTGAACATCGTCTGTGACACGTCAATAGGTATACTCGTACAATAACGGTGTTTACTTATATCAAAAATGATAATCTTTGGATTGTTGATATGACGAATTTTCAGTAGTATTTATTTGATACTAGCTGTGCCCGCGACTTCGACCGCGTGAGAATTTATGATAGTTCAGTATCTACCCAGACGAAGTAGGTAAGTCTAAATATATCAGTGTTTGTGAAAGACATTAAAATGTATTAAAACATAATTATAACAAATAATGATTACATAAATTTGACGCCAACTTAGTTCACCAATAGCAATCTAACAACGAGAAATACTACTTTCAGACTAGTTTATAACGCTACAAAAGAATACGCAGAGAGCACCGAAAATGAGTTTGGTCACTTTGAAATCGTGCGACTCAAATACGAGCATGTGAAAAAGAAAAAACCGGCCAAGTGCGAGACGGACTCGCAGGCTCAGGGTTCCATACGATTGAAAAATTTCCATGTGTTAACCTAAATACCTTTTATGGAGTTTAAAGTTGTCTATAGGTAAACAACTATTACTATTGTTAGTTTTTTTTCTAAATTTTAGGGTATGTGGTTTTGGAGATAAGGTGGAGGCGGGGAATAATTCACACCGATTATCTTAAAAAACTTCAAATGTAAATTATTTTAATATATTAACATTATGAAAAAGATATGTTCGATGTCCTTACAATCAGAACTCTTATTTAATAATGTCACATAATATACCTAATTTACGAAACATTTTAAGTTTGAAAACTAATTAATTTACATTTAATGTTTATTGTAATGTAAATTATTATGTGTTATTTTGGAGTAACTGATAACGAACGGGCTGTACAAGACGAACAGACGGAAACAAATCCCTCGAGCGATCCTATTAGAGTTTTTTCCGTTTGAGATATGGAACCCTAAAAATCAGTTCTACCCGCATCCTTTACGTTTCCATTTACTGAACAAAGTCGTATGTAAGACAATGTTTGGAAATAAGGTAACTACGGGTGCTGCGTCGGCGTTCAATTTTGCGCAGGGTGGGGAATTGACGAGCTTACCCGGCGCGGGAAAGACCGCTTTGTGGTGCTAGAACGTTCCAAATTCGAATCGCACGGATAAAACCCGATGTGTTTGCAAACTTCAAGGGAATATAGTTGCGTGAAAATGTTAGTCGCTCAAAGAATGCCGCAAGTAGTGATAGTAGTTTTACTGCGTTCGTAGATATATTTTACTGGTGGTAGAGCTCCAGCGATAGTGGTAGAGCTCCAGCGATGGTGGTCGCGGGCGTAAGCAGAACCGCATTAATCTACTTGCCGCTAAATGGTCGTCTTCAGCGCTAACGTGTTCCGGTCCGGTCATATGTCTAAAATGTACGGCCCTGTAATTCCCAGCACATTAGGCCTCAGGAGGCCTACAGATGTTTGTTTCGGTCTGGGTGTTTGTATATGTGTTGTGTGTGTACAACGGCACACACGACACAGGTTTCCACCTAGTGTAGGACTGTGAGTGTAAGCGTATTATATTTCATATTTTTTATTTCGATAGGTTACATTACGACGTAGGTCTTAGGGTTGGCAACGCATCTGCATTTTCACTTCTGGTGCTGGTGTAGATGTCCATAGGCTGCAGTCATCACTAAACATCTATGCTTGATTGCCACCTTCCTTACAAAGAAAAGCTCTGCCAAGCCACACTGTTAGCATAACTGTCGGGATAGTTTCCTTTTGTTAATTAATGTGCACCATTCCCCAACGACGTTCGGTTAGTGTTAATGGCTATTGGGAAACAATAAACTTTTATGTATGCCTGTAAAATTTTATTTTTCTCTATTGGATCGTTTTTTACATGAATAAACAGTCGACTTATCTTGCGACATCTCAACATTGTTATTCAGAGTTTAATATTTTTATTGTTATTTTAAAGCCTGATTCGTCGGTTACGTTTTGTCCTATGTTACAGGTGGCGAGCCTATGGAAATCTTCGGAAACATTACGAAACTCCAAAGGTGGTACTAGCAAACTTCTGTAGCGTCCACTACACTAAGGCGCCAACTAGTGGACCACAGACGAAACCTCACAGTACTTATCTAGTACGGTAGATGGCGTGTCAATCGAATAACATCGCACATGCGAAGATTTCTCAAGAGTTGGCGTATATACAACTTCGCAAGGACAATCGTAGGGGCCGCGGCCCGCCAGGCGCTAACACCTCGCCTAGTCGGAGGATCCTCCCTATTCGTCGGAGGAACACTTCCACCCGTTCCTCCACACTTCCATAAAATCATAAACCTCAATAATTCATTTTCATTTCTACGAGGCCCGACTCGGGGATCGAACACAGGAACCCAGCGTATCAGTAGTGGCGTTCTATCACTGGATTACTGAATGGTATTCAAAATGTATGTATTAATTTATACTCAATATTGCTGAGTAGTGTGGACATTATCTGATATTGTTTTTTTTTTTTTTAATCAAGATGGCAAATAAATGAACCGTGCGTATCACATGGATGTTGATGGTGGAGTAATGACTAGCAGTCTATAGACATCTCCAATCAAACCAGAGGTCAAAATTCACATGCTTTCCCACCCCTGAGAATTAAGTAGTTATCTCTGTAATGGTTATAACGGGGCCTTACATGACATGCTTCACATATCCACATTTCATTTAGGTACATCAGTGATTCCCAAAGTGGTCCATATAGACCCCCTGGGGTCTATGGGAGACTCGATGGGGTCTACGTATATACGTAAATAAAAATGGGATATATGGGAAAGTGATATAAATGTTAGAAAGGGAGTCCACCGAAACCAGAAAAAAAATGAAAGGGGTCTACAAGAAAAATAGTTTGGGAACCTCTGATTTACATGAAAGCAGGATCAGAATAAAAAATACAATGTAACAGCGTATCCACTACCTAATTTAACACGACGCCCACGTTTACATAACTTCTATAAAGAGAATCCAAACAGCTTTTCGGCGAATAAACAGACGTCCCCTTTCGGCTCGTTAATATATATTGAATCGATGCATTAATTTCCTGTCAACAAACGCTCTAGAATGTCCGATAAATAAATTAAAAAAAAATCTGCAACAACAAACGATCCGTATGAAAATTCAATATCCGCCCAAGAGTCCATAGGAATGCAGTGAAAATATTAAACTCAATGAATTGAGATTTATTTGCTGGTGGTGCTGTAGGTTATATTTCGTCGCGAATTTTACATTTTTCTGTATTTATGTTGGTTATTTTAAGCAATTCAAATTAGATTTCAATGTTTCATTTTTCAATTGCTTCTGTTATATTTTTTTAAGCTACACTATGGTGATAGAGCTTCAGTGGCGGAGCTCACGGGCGTAGGCACCACCGCATTACCTAATATACTTGCCGCTAAATGGCAATGTTCAGCACTATCGTGTTCCGGTCAGGTGGTAATGTACGGCCCTGTAATTTACGGCACAGAGACGTAACACCTTAGGCCTCAGGAGTGGAAACGCATCTGCATTTTGACCTTGGTCTTTGGTGGGTGTCTATAGGCTGCAGTCATCATTTAACATCAATGTGAACTGCATGCTTGTTTGCCACTTCCATTACCTACATAACACTCACAGCCCCACACTAAGTATAAACCTGTCGTTCCATCATACACACATAACACGTACACAAACAGGCAGCCCCAAAACAAATATCTTTAGGCCATACACATATTTGTGCGGTGCGGGGATCGAACCTGTGAATCAAACGGTCGTCTCACACTGCTGGACTAACCGGGTCGTCATATTTGTTCAATGAGCGTGGAACATTGAAAACAAAAAAAGAGCTACAGGTAAGAAATTACTAACAAATTTCGCTCAATTAAATACGGCATCAAATCAGTTATCGTGGAACTGAAATAAAGAACTATTTGAAATTCTAAAGCACGAAATAAAAACAAATAAAAACTTTACAGAAATGAAATTATCTTCAACATATTCAACCGTATTCAAGTCCGAATTGTCTGTGACTCGATATTGAATTATAAAGTTTACGAGATCTTCAAACATGATGAACACAGCTCGCTTTCATACACACCGACTATTTGAGCTAACTACTAAAGCATTTAAAAAACCGCAATACCTATGCTTTTTAAATTCCCGTCAACTTATTTGCAAAGGTAGGTATAATAAAATTATCAGAAAGTATATTTAACTATATAGAATCAAATCTTCGTAGCTCGTAAACAAAATATTCAAATGTAGTCACGCGGAAATATTACAAATACGAGGGTGGATCCAAAAGTTCGTGGCCCAAACTACAAGGAGATATGACATCTTTTTAAATTTATCGTCATTTGTTAGTATGTCTCATATTGATTTATTGTGCGCAGTTTCATTCCGATACTGCACAATATAAATTTTCTGTGATTATTTGTTTGAAGCATTCTGATGCGATTTTCAATAATGGAGAAAATTGAACATCGTGCAGTCATTAAGTACCTCAATAAAAAAGGCCTGTCACCAAAAGACATCCATCAAGATATGGTGAGCACTTTGGGGAAGTCTGCTCCATCGTATTCCAGTGTCAAGAAGTGGGTAGCTAAGTTTAAGCGCGGTCTTGAGAGCATTGAAGATGATCCTAGGAGTGGACGGCCTACAACCTCTACCACGAAAGAAAACATCCATAAAATTTGTGATCTCGTACTGGGTGATCGACGTTTGACCATTGGTAAGATAGCTGAGACAACAGACATTAGTTATGACCGGGTGCAACACATAATAACGAAAGAATTGGGATTCCATAAGGTTTCTGCTCGCTCTGTCCAGAGGTTGCTTTCAGCTGAACAAAAACGAGTTCGATTCACAATTTCGCGAGACTGTTTGGAACTTTTTGAGACTGATCCCGAGGACTTTCTGTCTAGATTTGTTACCATGGATGAAAGCTGGGTTCACCACCATATTTCTGAATCAAAGCAACAATCCAAACAGTGGAAAAGATCTGACTCACCTACACAGAAAAAGGCTAAAGTCGTTTTGTCGACTAACAAAGCCATGGCTTCTGTTTTTTGGGATGCGAAGGGCATTATTTTTGTAGATTATTTACCGAAATGTCAAACTATTAATTCTAGTTATTATTGTAACCTTTTACGAAGACTCCGAGAAGAAATAAAAGAAAAAAGGCCGGGAATGTTGCGTAAGAAAGTTTTGTTCCATCAAGACAATGCACGTGTTCACACTTCGGTTGAAACAATGTCTGTAATCCATGATTTTGGCTACGAATTGCTGCCCCACCCACCTTATTCGCCGGATTTAGCCCCCTCAGATTACCATTTATTTCCAAATTAAAAAAAACATTTGGGTGGCTCGAAATTTTCGACCAAAGTTGAGGTGATAGTCGCAGTAAACGAGTATTTCGCCGACCTTCCGGAATCTTTTTTTTGAATGTATAAACAAGTTGCAGTTCAGGTGGAAGAAGTGTGTTGAGCTAGATGGAGACTATGTCGAAATATAAAAATAAATTTAGACCCACTTTTCTTTCATTTTCTTGGTCGGGCTTCGAACTTTTGGATCCACCCCCGTATTTAAAGAATTATTTCATTTAGAAACTATATTAACAAAATTAATATAAATATGCATTAAGTAATTTGAAAACTGTTCCTCGCGACTTCGTCTGCATGCTCTCTGCGTCTTTGTTAAATCTAAAAAGTCCCATATTCCGAACAATTCAATACACAATGGAATTGTTTACCGTATCACTTACCTAAATAAAAAAGCATTTATATACTAAACCAAAAAATAAAACCATTCAGAAATTAAAATATCTGCAACGTACGTATTCTAATCTAAATCGCGTATGCACTCGAAACAACTCGCTATGTATTGAATTTTAAACTTCACGAGATCTTTAAACATGACACAGTCTGCTTTCATACACACCGACGATCTGAGTTAACTTTGAAGCATTTCAAAAACCGCACGCTTCAATCCTTTCGAATGTTTACACTTAACACGCATTTTAAACTATCGTAAGCTTATTTCAAAGTGCGCAACACTCAGCACATTTAGAAATCTCCGTTGCTCATATACAAAATACTCAATATGGAAGATAAAAGCACGTAAGCTTATTTGAATACTAACTATTTCTTGCGACTTCATGTGTGTTCTTTCGCTTTGGTACCAAAAATAATCACAACATTTTTGTTTTCGATATTTAAACTGATTTTCAAATTGAATTTCATAACAATCGACCCAGCAGTTTAGTCGAGAAAGCGTTACATAAAGGCAGATAGATTGGTTTTGTACCTACCTCCAGTGTTTTTTATAAAAATGTAAATCAGCCAAATGTATATACCTACCTAGTCATGTATAATTAAGGAATGACTGTAAATATTTTGCATGATGGTCTCAGAATAGCACAGTCATAAACCTCTTTTGGTTTTTTTTGTTGCTATTATTGTAGTAATTTTGTAAACCTTTTATAAAAACGATAAATAAATTAAAAAAAAAAGGTAGACAAAATTATTTTCACATTTACATGTCAGTATGAATATGAAATGAATGGATGAATAATAACAGTAGACAAAGCATGAACAACACACAAATAAACCATGATACGAGTACTGAATGACTACAGTGTAACTATGTAATTTAAGCACAAAAATATACAAAAGATGCGCCAAACACATCCTGTTAATCATTTCATTCATAATGTAGTTCATTAAAAAAATGGAGCGTCACATTGAATACGCTCTCGTACGTTCGTCACCACATCACTCAGTGCTCCAGTTCGTGTGAACGGTCCTCCAGCAATACGTGACACAAACGGATCCCACTCGTTTAGAGTCAAGATGTTTGCATATGAACTGACTTGCCTCATTAAAATAACAAAGATCGCGTCTAGAGCAGACTTACTTAATTAATCATTGTGTTTACTGATTAACATTTGCCATTCAGACAACTTACCTAGTTAGTGGATTTACATTCTGATGGAATAGCTAAGTTATTCTCGTTCCCGGCCCAGTTCGCTCCGGGATAAAAGACTTATGGAACTCGGGTTGCTTTGTGGCCATTGCTTAGATATCTGCGGTTTGGGTTCAAAGATCCCGTAGTTGCTTTCACTGATTGAATTTCTAACTATTGCACTATGACTAATTGCTTTATTAAAGCACAATATGCGATGTGGAAGACATGAGGGGGTTTAACGTAATCTTTGACGATATATTTACCTTGTTCAAAACAAATAATTACGAAGTAAAAGGATCAGTTGCAATCTGGATAAAGCGTTCAGCCTTACAATATTCCAGAAAGAACAGAGCAAGGCAAAGACAGAGATTTTTTATCTATAAAAAAGAGAAAGCTAATCTTTAGGCTGTCGAACCTACTGGTTGCTAGCTCTACAAGGAAGCAACAGTTTTTACCAATAAACGGTTATATGCAAAACGTATACCTTGGATATTCTAAAAAGGTGACAATTTACAACACTTTTTAATTTTCTTCTGTTAAGCATAGCGACCGTGACAGTCGTAACTTCGTAAGTTCATTCTAAGGATATGTGTCCAAAAATACACGAATTGGACTGCATTTTAGGTCCTACAATGTTCAAGAATACAAAATGTTATAATATATAATGTTGAACGTCTAGATATAATTTAGAGACATAAACATTGGCGTAGCATGTTTATAAATTCAGACCGGACGGCGCAAACATTTGTGTTGTGTATGTAATTCATATGTATCCAAGCAATGTACAAAGTATGCATATAGGTTAGTCTTGTTGGCACCGTGATAAATTTAATTTGACAGTTGGTCAAGCCAGGCACATTCTGTATTAATTTACTTAGCGTAGAGATTATGGTATTTGCGTGATGGCTCTGAATATGGTAATAATATAGTATACTATCAGGGTGGTGGCCGTTTGATCACATGGGCATCTTATGCGGTGGCAATAAAAGCTATATTTGATTGCTTTGGATAAGCGACGAATTTCCTGACTGTACCTAGTACTACTTACCTACGAGGATAAACCACGCGGTAATGTAAGCTTAAGGTACGGCCAAGATAATTTCTCAGTATTATGGCATTCACTGCGAACGCCAGCATATAATATGGCATAGGGTAAGCGGGGTTATAATGACATTAGATCCTCAGAATTTAACAGCGTTGTGCAGACATGTTTCAACCTTCTATATTTGTTTGGTTTGTGCTCAACATGACTCCAAAATCCAACAATCTGATAGCGAAATGATAAAAAATAAAATATTACTGTCCATTTCCTAAATAATTGCAAGTATTTAGGGCATCAGCATGCAGAGAGGAGAGAAATTACCTAAGGTAGAAGAGATAGATAGAATAATGATTGATGTAATAATGAGAAAATAATAACGATTATATTATATTGAAGCGCGCATGGCCCAGCGGCTGGTGTAGATCGTAAGCGATCTATTCGGTTAAGCACTACGGGCGCGGTCGGGTAGTGTGATGGGTGACCGCTAGTGGCAAATTAAATGCGCGTTTCCGTGCTTCGGAGGGCACGTTAAGCCGTCGGTCCCGGTTGCTATCGATGGATAGCAGTCGTTAAACTTTATCGGAGGGCTTATGGGCGGTTTGAAAAACATCCGACAGCGGGTTGGCCACTAACCCAGCCACCCCCACCAATCCGCATTGGAGTAGCGTGGTGGAGTAAGCTTCAGGCCTGCCCCGAAAAAGAGGAGAGACTCGTGCCCAGCAGTGGCACGTATAATGGGTTGCCATTATTATTAATAATAACGATTCAATCTTATCAATCGAAAAGTAAAAATAACACCATTTACGTAATACTCGAAACTAAACATGAGAATCACCGAGTTCATAGATCGTTAGCGAACCGAAACACTAATCCTTTTCGCATAATACTGAAAGTTCAACACATTATAACCATAAGAGGTATTTCACGCGCAATGTACGACGTTTCTTCCCACAATCTCCATATTGTTATTAGATACTTGAAACTTCCTCAATTCCGACATATAATTACCCTTGTTTCGGCTCGTGCCACGATCATAACGTTATTCTTGATACTTCTCTGAGCTCATAAACGCTGCGTGACGAGCGTTATGTGTCAGGGTTCTTTTGGTTGTCAGTAAAAACCATTAAGATAGTAAAGATGATAAAAATGGCACTGACCGAGAAGAACTCTGTAACTGAAGAGGACTTTCACTAGAACTCTTTCTTTACAGAAAATAATAAGTAAGACCGCCTAGAAACTGTTCCAATACGTCAAAATGCATTTCCACATGAGGCATAAGATGATATGTGTTTTAAGTCAGCCACTACGCCACCATAATATTAATGCTGGGTTGCACCGTCATATTTCTTAAAGTCAGAGGAAGACGTAAAATTTTACACAAATATGATGGTGCAACCCAGTCTAAATATTACAATGTATTGTTATTGTAATATTATTTTTTAGCAATAACACATGCGAGTGAACTCTAGAAATTAAAGAAAAAACGGTGAATGAATCAATGGATGTCGTTCACCAACCCTAAATCGGTTAGAAATAAAATGAAAAAAAAAAAAAACATTCAAATCGGTCCAGGCGTTTTCAAATTATCGCTGAACATACTTACAAAAAAAAAACCGGACGAATTGAAAACCTCCTTCTATTTTCGAAGTCGGTTAAAAAGGAAAGCAAAATTTGACGCATCGGTGTGGGACTTCAGTAGCTTAGTGGTAAAGCGGCTGGACTGGTTATCCTAAGATCGCAGGTCCGATTCCTGTCCGAAGTTAACCTCTTCTTTCCTATTTTTATTTATTTTCTCAAGTTCACTCACATGTGATATTGTAAAAAATAAAAATCTATACTAATATTATAAAACTGAAGAGTTTCTTTGTTTGCTTGAACGCGCTAATCTGAGCAAGTAGTGGTCCGATTTGAAAAATTATTTCAGTGCTAGATAGCCCATTTATCGAGGAAGGCTATTATATATACGCTAAGATGAATAGGAGAGGGTAGGTAACATTGCCACCGCGCGAAGCCGGGGCGGGCCGCTTGTATTACAATAAGAGGCAAACAGGGCCACGAACACCAGATCAAACTTAATCAAAAACCATCAATAGTTACGGAACCCTCTGATACGGCAATATAATCTTGCCAAAAGTTTTAATATCACAGATAATTGCAGCAATAAGAATAGACGTTTTCTTTAATGATATAATTAAAGTTTATTGATATGGACAAGTCTCGTATTTATATAGGGAGGTGTATGAGTATATGGCAAAATCATAACGGTATGTAGGTATTTTCATTTTCATAATCAGATTTAATTTTATGTCATGAAGTCAACAAACAAGAATGCAATTCACATTGACGTTAAGTGATCACTGCAGTCTATAGACATTTATACAAAGACCAGAGGTCAAAATGCAGATGCCTTGCCACCCCTACAACTTTAGTTGTTTCTGTGATAGTGATAGTTATTACGAGACCACACATTACCATCTAACCGGAACACGATAGTGCTGAACATTACAATTTCGCTGCAGATAGATTAGGTACTGCGGTGGTGACTACGCCCTCAAGCTCCTACACTGGAACTCTACCACCACAGTACTTTCGAACCATTTTTATAAAGAGTACTTTCTTCTAATGTCAAGAAACACGATAGTGCCATTTAGCGGCAAGTATATCAGGTAATGCGTTGGTGCCTACGCCCGCGAGCTCCGTTACTGCAGCTCTACCACCAGAAAAATTTACGACGGTTACAATATTTACAATACTCTATCTTGAATAGGTCTCACGAAAAGAAATATTTGTTTAATACAGGTTAAGTCAAGTGACGCTGTAGTCCCAACAATGCTCACGCCAAAGATAACTTTAATCGTGGGCAGAGGCGTGGGCGTAGTGGCATTTTGAACACGGTTTCGAAGGGATGATGAATGTACAATAAATTTGATAGCCTTTTCCTGTTATCGTCTTACGGTATAAAATGGCAGATTTTATCAACAACGAAAGCAATAAAAGTAGATTATTTCACGACCCTGGTTGGTCAAGTGCTTTCATTATGATCACTTATTTCTAGATGTCACGGGTTCAGGCAAAATGATTGGCTGTTGGTGGTGGTGCAATGTTTTCTTCCCATTGGGTAAAGTTAAAAGTAAAAGTAAAAAAACGTTTAATTTCCTTAAACGTTAACAAATTTTAGGCTTATAGGTACTTATTGCTAATACAGTACTTGTGCACTTCGATCCTATTTTTGTGAGGGACTGGTGCCTGAAATAGGTTTTTAAATGAAATCTGTGCTACAGGTCGCCAGGCTCCTCCCGCAGACAGTTCTCAATTTACAGCAAGAAACAGTAAAAGAAAAAAAAAAAAAAAAAAAAGAAAAGAAGAAAAAACACTGCCTAAATTATAGCCGCTACAAAAAATATACATATATAAAAAAAAAAGTGTGGACTTTTATGACAATATCTAATTAAGATTAAATTTTATTTTATTTTTAAGATTAAATTTAAGCGCAATAGAAAAAGCGAGTTACAGTTTGATTTCAATAATTATTTGGGTGTGTTTTGTTGTTCGCTAGAGAGCGTTTGTAGGTGAGTGAATGTGGAGTGTGCGTGTGTGTGTGTGTGTGTGTGTGTGTGTGTGTGTGTGTGTGTGTGTGTGTGTGTGTGTGTGTGTTTGTGTGTGTGTGATTGTGTGCATGTGTGTGACGGCTGCGTGGTGGAGCGGAATTTACGTGTCTAGAAAGGAGTATTGGTGAGTAATAGGTAAGTTTTGGTCATAGGTAATTGGATGGCGGTGAAGAGTTGATCGCTGCTCACCCTGGTGTCGAGTAGCATTAACTATTATAATGTTGCTAGTAGCATAAACATCTAGAGTGTTCACATTTTTAATATTTCCATTGCAGCGAAGAATGTGAAAATAAACTTAATCTAAGCGTTAAATAAAATGAATCCATCAAATAACTATAAACAGAGCGTTATCGCGAAAAACGATTTGTTTTCGGCACGTGTATACTCGCGACTAAGCGGGATGTCGTTCGAGCTCTAAAACATATTTTCGTACGAAACGTTATTGTATGAAATAGAAACATTTGCGAACTGTTTGTTGGCTCTCACTGTTTGTCCGTTCATAACAAATCCCGGTGCGACGCGATATGAACTCACGATGGCGTTGTGTTTGTACAAAACGCTGACGTACCTAAATATATTTTTGCATTAAACACGAACACAGAACATTTCGGGTCACTGTGAACTTATCGAGCATTTTAAGTTTTTAAATACATTAGGTATTGTGTGGGCATATTATATCACGTACCATCTAGTGATAATCTTGAAAAATACAATGTTTTTCTTTCGTTTATTTCTATCACTACTCCAATACTTCACACTGGTGGTAGGGCTCCAGTGACGGAGCTCGCGGGCGTAGGCACAACCGCATTACCTAATATACTTGCTGCTAAATGGTAGTGTTCAGCACTATCGTGTTCCGGTCAGGTGGTAATGTACGGCTCAGTAATTTCCGGCACAGAGGCATAACACCTAATGCCTCAGGAGTGGCAGCGCATCTGCATTTTGACCTCTGGTCATTGCGTGGGTGTCGCGGTCATAGGCTGCAGTCATCACTTAACATCAATGTGAACTGCATGCTTGTTTGCCACTTCCATTACATAAAAAAATAGTTATGTACTATGGGAGTAGAGGCAGAGAGATCAAACAACGTTATGACACCTTCACTAGTGGAAGAGTTTCGAAGTACGAAGGCGTAGGCACCACCACATTACCTAATCTACCGCCAAATGGTAGTGTTCAGCACTATCGCATTCCGGTCAAACGGTAATAATTATCACAGAGACTTAAAATTAAGGTCACAAGGATGGCAACGCAATTGCATTTTGACCTCTCGTTTTTGTGAAGATGTCAATAGACTGCAGTCATCACTTAACACCATGTGAACTGAATGCGTGTTTGCCACCTTGGTGACATAAGAAATATACCAAGTTATTTGTAACTTGTAAGTGTTTAAACAAAGGTGAGACCAATTAAGGTACCTGATTATTTCTATGGAATCTTTGTACCATGTTCAAACCGTGGCAAGTGGTTTTTTGCACAATAATTGCACATCTACAAAACGCAATGAAAGCGAAATAAAATGATGGAAAAAGCAGGCAATTGCGCCAGGGACCACGTTCGACAGGTACTCACAAGGACTCTTGTCAGCAAATTGGAGGGAAGGATGGATTTATATTTCGAAATTCGGACCAATTTTCAACGTCTTTTCTTCAGTTTGCACAATTTTGATACTTAAGAATTAACCTTTATTACATCGAATGTAATAATTGTGGGCTTCAATAATTGTGATAGGTAGAGGCAGAATATAATATTGGCCTAGATATAGGCCTTTGCAAAAATTCTTCAGTTTCAAATGTGTGTTCTACTCCCCTCCGGTCGGCCGCGGCCGGTGGCCCGTGTTGCTCTATGTGTTTATCCAACAATATAATTTCAAGCGAACATCGAAAGTTCAACAATTCTTCACAGCACAAGCATAATTTGTCAAAAGTTTACGACAAATATACCTAAGTTGCAATAATTAACCGAAAGCTACGGGTTTACGTTCCCCTGCCATATTAGAGTAGATTTAACAAAATATACAAATTGGGCGCCGGTCCAAAATTAAGATCAGAGTTCACCTAGCAAGACATGATCCTCGCTGAGGGGGAATTGGCACGGCCGGTGGAGAATTTTTATTTGCTGGCACAATTTCGGTGCTGAAAGGTTTAATAAAACCATGTTCGTGGATAAATGAAATAAGTATAAAGACTACAATTTTATTATACGTACATGTAGTACTGTTCAGTTTTGGGAAAGAACATATTATTCAGTCAAATGAAACTTTTACATCAATGTGTGTAGCCCGCGAAAATAAAAGATAGAATTAAAAGTCAAGAATATTGATAGTTTAATTTTTTCATGAATTAATGATGATTTAATATTGATCTACATACCAGAAGAATTTTCTTTTAATAAAGTTCGGTCGAGACTGCGTTTGACACCGTCATTGTTTTGAAAATCCCAGTACACACTGAGTCCGCCGGGCCGCCGACACAACCCGGCGGCCCATATAAAAATAATCATATCGGCAACCTGCGCCCGCACGTGTTGCCCGTCGACATGTTGGCGGCTTGCGAACGTACGCTCGGTTGCCCGGCGACACCAACAAACTTTACCGACTTGCAATGAGTAGAGTCGCCAACTAAACCGCTGACAAAAAGTTACCGACATAGGTCGGCGGCCCGGCGGGCGGGCGCAGTGTGTATTGCGCTTAGGTTAACTAAAATAATATCAGAGTTGTGCGGTTTAATTATGTTACACGTTACCTATATCCAAAAACCATACACGTACGTGTTGTAGAACATCCATACAAGCTGATTTACCGACGCCGTACGTTTGGTTTTGTACTCGTTGTTTGCTTGCGGTTGATAACAATTCGCTTAGAGTGAACTACTACCAGTTATAGTTCCGATGCCGTTTCTCTGACAAATTCGCATATTTATAAGATACGTGGAGGTATAAGTTCCTGAAACTAGACGTTTACTCGTTTCAAATAACAGTTAAATTAACAGTTTTAAGTACATTTTGATATTTTTCAATTGATCGATTATTGTATTATTAACAAAAAAGTGTATTTCAAAGACGCTCAACTAGTCTTGAATACTATACTAAATTCACATTAGAGCTGTGCGTTTAAATTGTGTTACACGTTATATCCAGAAACTATACACATACGTGTTTCCAAACATTTAGGTATACAAGCTGAATTACCGGCGCTGTACGTGTTCCGACTCGCTGTTTGCTTGCGGTTGATAACAATTCGCTTAGAGTGAACTGGTAACTCAGTTACCGGTTATAGTTTAGATGCCGTTACGCTGACAAATTCGCATATTTATAGCCACGTTTAAGATACGTGGAGGTATAAGTTTATGAAATATGATGTTTTCTCGTTTCAAAGATCAGTTAATTACTTAGCCGTTAAATTTTGTGTTTAAATTTAATGGTATTTAATAAACTGAAACTATGCTTTTTCAGTTTCAACAGATTTTTGATGTAATACAGTAAACAAGAAGCTGTTTATACGGATTGCGACTACTGAAGTCTATAGATATAAAAAATGCACAGGTCAAAATGCATAGTAAGTAGCTACGTAGCCTACGTAGCCTACGTTATTTTGCCTTTAAAACCCACTTTGTATTTCGAAATTAGTATAGCAAAATAAAACACATGTAATCCAAATTCAAACATAAATCGTGTAAATTACATTTGGACGATTAATGAAACGCCCCTTAACCCGATACAAATGATAAAAACGTGAAATTGAAAAAAAAAAACATGGCTTCATTAATTTTGTGAACCGACGCATACGTACAATCGGGACGAAAAGTGAAAACGACTTTAGTCCAGGCACAGTATACTACAAACAGTAATGTAACTACGAACAAATCGTTCGAAACGGCACACTCACACAAACATGCGCATGTACGAGGCCTCGCTACAGTAGCGAGTGTCGCGGACTGTCGCGTCGAGACGAGCGGTCACGTTGTGATTTGTTTTTGCTTCCACGAGTGTTTTAAAGATGCCACGAGCGTATTGCGTGGTATACGAGTGTTTGAACTCTGCATCATCAAAACCGGAGGTATCGTTTTTTAAACATCTTGGTGATTTTGAAAGGCAAGAATAATGTATTGTTATAATATCTAACATATTTAACAAATTCTCGTGTGATAGTGTTTGTAACAATACTCCTCCGCAGCGGCAAGACCGATCAGTATGAAATTTCGTGTGTATAGTTGGTAGGTATGAGAATCGGTTGTAGTCTATTTTATATCCCTAAATGGTGAGGGTGATTCTTACCAATTTTATTTTTCGATTTTTTGGACATTTAATTTGTTTATACCTCTAAGACGACACGAAGTTCGTCGTGGCAGCTATTTATTAAGATTGTAGTACTGTCTTAAGAACTATAAAAATCACCCAAGTAATTAGCACTCAGTTTTGTTATTTTTAAGCATTATAATTTGTTAAAATATTTATTAAGAATAAAGTATTTTTTATGTAATGGTTAAAATCAAAGATCTACAAGTTATATCAATATTAAACTGTTTTTCGTACTTAAAACAATAATAATAATAAGATCAAGGATCATGGCTCTAATACAGAAGGCGGTACTCCTCGGCACGGCACGTATAGTGAGGAGGTTCTTGTCTCTGTGACCCTAACCACCGATAGCTTAGACCCTGTTCCCGCTGCCGGCGCATATTTTTTAATTTCTTATAGGTATATGTTTGTTTGTTTTATAACTACTTATGTATGTATAAATATTAAATGAGAACAAGAATAAATGAGTGAATACTAACATAGTAACTTTTGCTGGGATTAATCAACACCATAAGATTATGTACATAGCCTACATATTATTATTTGTAAACTGTTGTACCGCGGTGTGACGTCATAACGTGCTGCAATTTTATATAGGCCGTTTTGAGTCATTTCACTATTCGCAACATTTTGAATCGTTATATCTTAACAACTTTTAAGTACTTATTGACTATATGTTTCAAAGACACATAGTATTTATTTATCCAATACTATTACAGGGTAACCAATAAAAATATAGTCAACATCCCAATACGATTGATTAAAGGTCAGTAAATGCTAAAATAATAACACCATTATTTAAAAATATAGTGACATCCCTATTGCTTCAATGGAGTGTAGGTAAATATTTTATAAAATGAGCTTAGTTTCCATACTGTTTGTATCTATACTGTTGTCCAGGCAAAACACAATTAATACAGTCGGGAACATAAATTCGTCCCTTATTCAGCAAAAAGTGATGTGGAATCGGAACGAACTAAGCAAACTAGAACTAAACAAACCTTTAATTGAATAACAGGTACGACTTTTTGTGAGCCGCTTTTGTAACTGGAATTGGTAAAACAAAGGAATGTGGTGGTTTCGAGAGATGCTTTAGCGATCCCGTTCTAATTTTTTTATGCAGGTAACGTGATACGGCTATGGGTAAATACGACACTACTTTGTATTTTAAAAAAAGAGTTCTGACTCACGTATTAGCACAAAGCCATAAACTTTCGGACAAAAGTTTTGTCAGAGATTTTCACAACGGATGTTTTTACGACGTAGAAGGAGAAAGGTCTTTTTAAATTCATTCCGAAGACGGTAAAATAAGGGGTAAAAGTTTATCGAGAGAAAAAAAAAACATTTCCTTGAAACTTTCGACAAATTATAACCTAAATTACTTTAGATTACGAGACACATTTTTCAGGTTTTAAAAAATATTTAATTCCAACTGCATGCAACAGCTGAAAAGACAAATGTAATTTTGATACACGACCATTATAACAAAGTTGCAACTGTTAGAAATTTAATATTTATGCAATTTTTTTTTTCAATATTTGAATAAAGAAGAATATTAATTGTAAACAACAAAAATAAACATTAACATCAACGCCCGGATTTATTTACAAACCATACTATCTATTTAGACAATATATATAATGTATCTACTATACATTTTAAAACATTTAACACAAAATATCAAAGTGGACGGTTACTTTGATGTGGTCTCAGTTAACGTTGGGCCATAAAAACCGCGTGTTTACAAACGCATGTCTCACATCCACTATATTCGTAGCCCGGCAAAAACTTCAAAGGAAAATATTGTGTCAAAATATGATATAATAGATAAAGTACAGCTGACTATAAAATAAGTCGACAAGCTTTTGTCACGGTCAATAATCTTAAGGACGTTTATATTTACCGGTGAATAACAATATTAAGTAACTGTTATCATATACAAAAGACATTATTGTATGACATTTATTTGTACAAAAGAAAAATATTCTGTTAATATTTTGACGTGAAAAATTGACCATATTATTTAAGCTTAACATGATATATTTTGCAAGAAAATCTTACCATTTATCACTTGTATCAGTGCGTATTATAAAAGATATTATTACTATATTGTTCATATGTAGGTACACGATAGCCAAAAACCGCACTTGATAGTGAAGCCTTTTTGCCTTCCTTAGTTCTAAAAATGAAATTTATTTTTATGTTACCTACTGCAGACAAATACTTTATCCTTTTGTTGCATATCGTAAAGCGTACAACAATAAAAAAACGGCATCTCCTCAAGCATATATTATTACATAATTAGTTACTAAGATATGTTTCAATTGTATTAAAATAGTATAAGAGTTTCGAATGTAAAGGTACCAAGATAAAACCATTAAAAGGGTTCTGTGGTATTTTTGTAGTTACTCCTCTAAATTTTTATGTAACTTTTCTTAATAAATACAAAAAATGGTAAAGTATGTAAATCACAAGAAATTATAGAAACATAACGCCAAGCAAAGAAATTTTAAATTCTCTAATGTTATAAACAATATTTCCAGCTCATGAATTCTTGAGGGATAGAGCAAATGAAATTCCATCCGCATCGCGTTCCAGGTGTTCATTACAGATGGCGCTGGCGGCAGTGGCGGCGTGCCAAATTTTAACTGCCCCTGTGCTAACACCGATTATTCGAAATAAAAATCAACGGAACATAATCGAGTTACCGATTACTCGATACTGCTGAATATACGGTAACAGTTATTCGAGAACGTACTGATAATGCCACCATTTATGGAATAATTATACCCGAAGTATTTTTGGGCAGAACTACGTTGTGTTTATAATCGAGTAAATTCGTTTCGATCCCTCGCAACGAATGCAAATAGCTGCTAAACAAATATATTTGTTTTCATTGAACCTTTAAAATGTATAGTGTTTGTATAAATAATTACATTCCACAAAAATAGTGACCAACTTAATCGATTGCTTTTTTATGAAATGATGGTGGCAAACAAACATGTAGTCTACATTACGCTGTGATGATGAACTTATAGTAGTGATAGATCAACTTCACTTACAGTATTTCGCAAAAAAACAATTAGAATCCAAGCTTCTTTTGCGTTGAATCTTAAACACAATACACCTGAAATAAAACCGTAGGTAGGCTTGAATTACGAAACCAAGACTGTGACCGATTAGTTAGTTATATTATTATTATGTATCCCGCGAAATCCTTTACGGGTGTTTTCATATTCATCACCTTCTATTACATATTGTATCATACCTCGATTTTGCCCAAACAGAACTGTGCCAGTATAGAAAACCAGGTTAGAAGTTATCCCAAGAACTTTGTTTCAACTCCAACTACGAAAGATGTTACGTTTCTGCTGCATTAAAATTTATGTGTTAACTTCGCGTAATGTTCGCTATGAAAACGTTTAGGTCGATTACTGAGAGATATTGTTTGAAATTAGTCAAACTAATAATTAGGTACGTGACCTAACTTCAATTAGAAATATTCTCATGTACAACTACGAGTAAGTATGCAAAAGAGATTACAAAGAGGATTTAAGTTTAAAACCAAAGAGCATAACTAACTTTAACCTAACCGAACCTAACTAGCATTGTGTGGCAATAGATGGCTACTGCCACCATAAGGCAATGCAATAAATGTGAAGGAAAGATTTGACAAATCGGGTAGGACTTCGGTAGCTCAGTTGGAAGAGCGGCTGGACTAGATTCCCAGTGGCAGCGAGTTCGAGTCTCGCCTGAAGTCAAATTTTTCTTTCCATTTTTCTTTAAAAATATATTTCACAAGCATGTGTTAATGCGAAATAATATAAAAAAATTAACCAGAGGCCAAAATGCAGATGCGTTGCCACCCCTTAGACCTAAAGTCTCACGTGTCTATGATAGTTATTACGGGGCCATACATTACCATCTATATAATAGGCAATATATATTCAGTAAAATATAATAGATAGAGTTAATTAAATCGTGGAGATTACCCTGGTAAATCCGGAAGTGACTATAATTTTCTGCAATATTGTCATAGATAATTTGATAGAATTCATTCTGTACAAAGCGGGACCTTTCTGCAGACAAAGCGAACAAAATCAGGGTGGTTTCGAAGCAGCAAAATCAACATTAAAATATATAATTACAAAGCAACCAAAAAGCGATGACAAATATTTTCAAAAGTTCAACACGCCGACATCAAATCTGAAATTCAAATGACGTGAAAAAAAAACGGATCATGTTGCAAAAAAAAATGGAAGAGGGGTAAATATAGATTTAGAAGTCTCTTCGGGTGAACCCATAAATCCACGAGTTATTGTAACTCGGTTACCAACAGAACTTTTGTTTGCGAAGGCGAAACACTCGTTAAAAACTGTGAAAATACAATTCCCATGAGCCGTGAAAATGCTGAAGTGCTTGTTTTGAATAAAGTATTGGGCTCGGCCAATCCCGGATGATTTGAAAATTTGGATAGTGAAACCACACCGTAGCGAAATATATTCCCAAACAAGATTGAGTGTTATGGTGGGTAGTATATGATATATTATAAGTTATTGTAGTATTGAATAAACAGATCATAATGGTTACTCTTCAAAATGAGAGGAGAAAATTTTGATAAGGTACACTATAGCATACCTATTCTTAATCCGAGTAGGCACATTCTTAAGCTTTTAAATGTTTTAAAATGTATCTTTATAAATAATATTTCACTTAGCAACGTTTTTCATGTAAAAGAAATAAGTTCCAATCCAATGCATTTCCGTTAAGGGCGGTCACACAAAACTGCGATGCGATGCGCATCGCAGGCGACGAATTCGTGCAAGCTCGCAAATATTTGCGATGCGATGCGAATTCGCAGTTATGTGCGGGAGTCCTAAAATGTATGTGCCACATATCATAGGAATAATACTTATTTGTTAAAGTATGTACCTTATTTGATTTTTATCTCCCATATGGATAACAAATACAAACTCACTTTAAGTTTACAGCAGACAACTTTGACTCTACAAAGTTTGTCTGTTAAATTATTCTAGACCTTCCTCTGAAGGTTTTGAAGTGATGATTGACAATGTTCATGTCTTTGATCACAATTTAATGTACTTCTGAAAAATTTTATTTTAGATCCTTCATTCAATTTCACACGCCTCAACAGAAGCTGCTGCCAATTCATTCTAGTTTTAAAAATATGCTGATGTTGTCCACGTTCGTTTTGGACACTGCCCGAATTTGGATGCAACGTGAATTATTCATTAAGGTAGGAAAATATATCGTATGTGCTGATTATATTTAGATAGACTATTGTTTTCTCTTAATAAAAATTTAAAGCCACATCATTACGTATTTACATATTTATTTGACGACCCGGTTAGTTCAGCGGTGTGAGATGACCGTTTGATTCGAAGGGTCGCGGGTTCGATCCCCGCACCGGGACAAATATTTGTATGGCCCACAGATATTTGTTTCGGGTCTGGGTGTTTGTGTATGTGTTGTATGTGTACAACGGCACCCACGACACAGGTTTATACCTACTGTGGGGCTGTGAGAGTAAGCGTATAAAAAAAATACTGCACTAGTAGTGTAATGTTGGTCGATCCTCGAGTCGAGCTTGCATTTTCTGGAAGTTTCCTAGAGCCACTCTCGGCGATTCGTGGGTGTTATGTTTGACAGGTATGTTTGAATGCATACCATACCATATCTCTAGCTACCCCTACTACAGGCGAGAAGGTACATTTCACTTTTGCCGTTGGCACATGAATAAAGACCATGGAACCGCACATCGTCGATGAAGTGTTTATGTGGTTTTATAAGTCCGATGGAGAATTTATGAGTCTTAAAAACCTACTGGCACTCAGTTCGTTATTCAAATATTTCGGATATTACAGTATTGATTCATTTTCAAGCATTTTAGATATATTTGCATCCGGGAATTTGTTACCTGGATTTGGACTCAGGAATTCTGGTTTATGAACGCTAATGCCTTTATCGGCACGAAGCGAGTTTACCGTTAGCAAATTGACGGCAGTCGAGCAAAATACGAATTTGAGCATTGATTATTCAAAACATTATACTCGTGTTTTGTACAAGTCTTCCATTATACCTGGTTTGGAAGTACGCTTGTAAGTTAATAACTGTTTTAGGAACAAAAAAGCTATTATCCTAAAGAAAATTGATGACTAAATTACTCGCAATTCGACTAAATTACGAAGCTAGGCTGTAGATAATAATCTGTAGAAGTTATTTACTTTCTGTTATAAATAACTCTTACATTTGTTGAGTTATTTGGTGCCAACCAAGATGATAAATAATCTAATTAGGTTTGGACCTAAATTATCGATTTGAATAAAAGTCTAAGAAAGGTAAAACAGTTTCGTTTTAACCAACTTCTCGAATCTCGCAAGAGATTTTGGTTTAATTACTGGCAAAGGTGATAAAAATAAAAAAAAAAATTGACACAATTGTTTTTCTTCTGATGTGATTGAATGTAACTATATCTTTGGACAATTGGCAAGCGCATGTTCTAGATTTTAGAGTACCAAATTTTTTCAACCTGAAGTGGGTCGCTTATGATTTTAATTAACTCCTCTTTCATAACTTAAGGCTTGGTTTATGGTTTAAGTAAGTCTGAATATATTTATACATTGTGGAGAATGAAATAAACATTATTTCAATCATTGACCACCACAGACACAACAAAGGTTGAAGAAGTTTTCTATATTTTAGAGGCAAAGTCGGGGACACAGTATTCAACTTAAATCGTTCGTTTTGAGTGCTAACGAAAAACAAAACAAACCATATTTTCCATATTTTCCTAATTAAGAAATACTACACCGAGAACAAGAGACGCCTGTGTCGTATCAAACACTTAATAGCCTGCCGTTAACCCCAGGCGTCGGCAACTTGGAGATATCTGCGAACTATTAGCCACATGCCTCTTACCGTCTCCACCCTTGTAGTTCCTAAGCTATAGTTTCAATAACGAAGTGTGGGATGTATTAAGGTTCCTCGGGAAGTACTCTTGTAATGTGCACAGAAAGGAGGGACCATGAATAAACAAAGTTTCCTAAAATCATTTTTGGGTTGTCATTGTTAAAGCTTTACACAATCTTAATATATAAAAATGATTGTTTGTCTGTATGTCCTTTTATAGAATCGTAAACTACGCATTTGATCATGTGATGATCTTTAGCAAAGTTGTTGCGCATGAGCCCACGCAGGTTTCTGAGTTGGCAAATTCAACAGATGGCGCCACCGTAATTTTTTAGTTGGTGGCGTAGAAACGCGCCAGGGTACAGCTTGTTTTAAATAAGACAATGTGTACCAGTTGTTTGAAATGATATTAATATGAGGATTAATGTTTGTTCCTTTGTAACTTCATAATAAAATTCGAAATTCATTCATTTGATTTTAAATTTTAAATCTGAAGGGGTTTACAGTATTACAGACCAAACACTGTCTGTTTTATCGTTTAAAAATGTGTCTGGTTTTCGGATAGTGAATCTGCTAATTGGGATAATTAGTTTCCATCAAAAATATATGTATAAAATGTTGGTCAAAATAAGTATATTTTATTTTCAGTGACGTCTAACTTACTCACAGCCGCTAGCCCGAAAAATGTAGCATCAGTTTCAGACTGTCTAAAATTTCCAATTTTGTTTTCTGGTGTACGGTTAATCAAAAACACAACAACCCAAATAATTTTCGTAATAAAGAAACACCCGAGTATCCGAGAACAAGAGACGCCTGTGTTATATCAAGCACTTAATAGCCTGACGTTAACCCCAGCAGCCAGCAACTCGGAGATATCTGCGAACTATTAGCCACATGCCTCTTATCATCGCCATCCTTTTAGTGCCTAAGCTATAGTTTCAATTACGGACTGTGGGATATATTAAGGTTCTTCGGGAAGTACTCTCGTAATGTGCACGGAAAAGGGTGGCCATGACTAACAAAAGTTTCCTAAAATAAACTTTGGATGTCGAGTCTGTTAAGGCTTAGGTCACACAAGTTTAATTAAAACGAAACGTGTGATTTTATTTTTGCGTATAAATTTAAAATAGTACATACTCGTATTATCATTTAAAACCATCTTATTTAGTTTCGATTGCTTTATTTTTGATATCTGATTTATGTTGTGCAGTTTCTGAAGTCTTATAATCGGCGTTGTGTGACGGGTTGCTCACTTCCCTTCAAAATGGTCGAGGAGAGCAATGGCTGCCATATGCGTCATACTCGTGAACGGGTGCTGATTGTGGGGACTGGTCTGTTGTGATTTGCGGGTGTTATTTTCTAACACGATATTAAGCTGTTGATGGGTATTTGCGTATTGTGTTTATATGCCATGGACGTTCGCATTATCTTTATTCTGTTTTAATTTTTATTCTGTTTAATTATATTTGTATTAAATCTAATGTTTTGACAAAAGAGCAACACGCTGAGTTTGTTGGGTAGCGAAGTCTTTCTCAGTAGTCCCTGCACTTGGAACTTTGCTAAGTAAATGACTATAATTATGCCGAACAGATTTTTCTTTTTCTTCTATGAAGGAATTGAAAAATCTGATGATTTACACATCGGTTAAATTTTATTATTAAATTGGTATTCATTAATACCTATTGGATTATTATTATAAGTCATTCACTCTAGGTAGCTTATAACTCGACAATGCAAAAGTGTCCTTGTAAGACCAATTTGAAATAAATTATTTGAAATTTGAATTTTGAATCACAGCCAAAGGTTTTAAAAATCGTCCCTTGGCATTACTTATTTCTTTGACTTTCCAAGTCAAATATAAGAGGTTCCTAAAAGGGTATAGGTTTTGTGCAACACTAACTCAAAAGAATACAATGTTTTAGTTTACCCAAGTAATGAAACTAATAATGTAAAAGACATGATACAAAGCATCGATATAGGTGATGGTATTACCTATATATCTACGTTATTAGACAACAAAACAACAAATAAAGTCTATAACACACAATAATCATTATGTATTGCCAACCCAAACTTGTGACAAAGATAGCGTTATTGTCACCGCAACTTATAACAGATCAGCACAATAAATAATAAACTTTGCCAATTTACGTCCGAGAGTGTGGCCCGGGGCGAAAATTATAAGCGCTTTCATAATGAAATTAAAACATAAGTTATGGAGTTTAAAAAGAAACTGCGATTCGGGCTTAGCTAGGCAAGAGGGGGGGAAGCTTGTCACCCGAGCAACTTGACGAGAATTTAATTAGAGTATGCCGGACGTCTCTGTGCACTAGCGTGGGGAATATCATAAAAACAGCGTTGGGAATCATAATAACCATTCGATAAATTAATCTGTGTGTTGACATGAAGATGATAAAACATCAATTTCGACAAGCTGCCAAATATACACCTTGGGAATCATAATGACCAATCGATAAATTAATCTGTGTGTTGACATGAAGACGATAAATGTCAATTTCAACAAGCTGCCAAATATACACAGCACATTATTTTCTAAGGTCTGCTTTTAGTTGGTAGGTTAGCACGACAACAAAGTTCTAAATATATCGGTAGATAATTCCGCGAATGCGTGTCTTGGAGCACCAACATATTATAAGTATTGCTTTCGATTGGCTTCCTTCTTGGATTGAGGGATGATCGGTGACTAAACTCTTGCCAAATTTTATATTGACTTATAGCATAAGTGTACTTTAAAAATAAATAAATAAAACACGCTTACACTCTCAGCCCCACACTAGGTATAAACCTTTGTCGTGGGTGCCGTTGTACACATACACAAACACCCAGACAAATATTTATAGGTTACACAAATATTTGTCCCGGTGCGGGGATCGAATCCGCGACCCTTCGAATCAAACGGTAACGGTAAACTTATACATGACAAACGTCTTTCGGGATACAAGTGGCTTGAAAAATGTATACCGTTGTACAATTTAAAAAGAATTGAGCTTTGGGAACTGTCCACTGGTACTTCAGCGCTAGACAGTAAATAAAAACGCCACGAGACCATACAACGAAGAAATATAACTTTCAGTTGGTTTGTAAAGTGTAGACGTTAAAAAAGATATGACTAACTTATATTTATCATTATAGAATCACAGAGTGATTGGCCAACGAAATGCCCTACGCCTGGGTTTAACTAAAAAGTTGAAATAAACTGGCCCACTTAAGTACACCGAACTAAAAATAAATTGATTTTGTTTAGTGAAATTTTTGACGAAAGTTCAGCTTTCGTCAAAAATTTCACTAAACAAAATCAATTTATTTTTAGTTCGGTGTACTCTTAGACTTCATAAAATGGTACTACCATTTTGTTATCGACGATTATATTTACTTTTAAAAAAACAAGTAAGTACATGAAGTTAAATTCTGAAAAAAACAATTTTCACTTCATCATTTGACTCAAGCGTTTATTAATTACTACTTCAAACTTGCACACTTAAAGATCTCATTAAGAGAATAATGAGTTTTAAAAAAAAGACACGTTTATTGTATACCCCCTTGGACCGCTTCATATTTTAGATTTTCTTCTTTCAAGTAGACGGTTAAAATTTTCACAGAATACTAAGTTGTATATTACTTTCCATAATAAATCTACATCTATACAAATAAATAAAATTGGAGTGTCTGTTTGTTACATTAAAATAACCGTTTTTTACTAAATGCATATGTATGTATACACGGTACATATACCAAAACATTTTTTTTTTTCAATTTTGGGTGGTTGTCTGTCTGTTTGGTGGGGCTAATCTTGGGAACGGCAGGACCGATTTTGACGCGACTTTCACTGGCAGATAGCTGATGTGATAAAGAGTAACTTAGGCTACTTTTATACTAGCTTCGCCCATGACTTCGCCCGGGTAGATACTGAACAATCATAAATTATCACGCGGATGAAGTCGCGGGGACAGCTAGTACGTAAATAAACTTCATCTTTGTTATAAAATAGTAAAGGAAAATTTTTAAATTCGTTGATTCGGGTCCCTAACGTCGCGCCTGTAGAATCCGTCATCATACCAAGCCTCGTTTTTTTTAAATCCCGATCCAATAATCCATACTAATGAGCCTAATTTCACGCACTAAAGCAGAATATACGGAAAAAAGGATTACTCTTTAACAAGGTACAACCAGACGTAATCCTCAAATCAAAGGGTCGAGGCTACACTGGAAGAATTTCGCTAATCTAATTTTAGAGTTGGCTATAATAGGTTTAATAATTCACGTTCGAGGAGGCTTTTAGAGGCGAGTTAGGGGTTACTTTGTATAGGACCGGCAATGAGTACCTCGGTAATGTTTGCAAGTTAGGCCGGATGTACATTGTGCGGATTAAATTTAATAACGGTTATTGAGCTAGGCGCACCGTGTTCGTTGGAAACGTTTAATTGGAATATATTCTTGTTACTACCTTAATTGCTTTTTAGCGGTTGTAAGAGCAGTGCTTGAAGGCACATGGATACATCCTCAATATGTTACTAAATAAGTACTAACGCTTACTTGAGCCACGTAAGGTTGAGGTACCTACCTAATCAGAAAAGTGAAATGTTAGCAAAATTGCATATAACATTTTAGACTCGAATCACTAGTGGGCAGAATATTTCATTATCACGAGGAATGCCTCGGTACCTTAGCGCTAGATGACTTTAACTTATAAATAACCATTACAGAATCACAGAGTGATTGGCCAACGAAATGCCCTACGCATGGATTTAACTAAAAAGTAAGATAAATATTGTAGGTACCTATCATGTTTTCATTTATGATCAAAAAGGCAGATAACGATTATAGAAACTTTTGTTTTTAAATTCCCCAATTCATACCCCAAAAGTGGCTCCTATGTTTAATTATGTGTATTTTTTTATTATTGTTACTCTTTCGTGTTTGGGTCGCTGACTTAATCGCACACTGAATTTGGTACACACATGTGTACCAAAGGTCAACGCAATTTGTGTAGCACTTCCGGAGAAAATCGGATGTGACAGACAGACAGACGAGTGATCTTTATAAGGGTTCCGTTTTTCCTTTTGAAGTACGGAACCCTAAAAAATACTTCCCAGGCGAGGTACGGAAAATGTTAAAGTAAGTATATGATTTTCCATTCACTTCAGTACGTGCAGACTTTTCCATATTTTTTATTTTTAAGTCACCGCACATCCACCGATATTTTGTTGAATAAAAATACGTTTTGCAGTTTTACAACACAAAGCACGGATGGCACGGGACTTTAAAGGGATTACAGGATTTACATGTAAATAAAATGATCTCTTAAACATGTTTTGTTTACCAAAAATATATTTGCGAAGAGATTTAATTTTAAAACCCTTTATCCAATCACAATAATGTTTGATAATTCTCCTTTTATCTTTCTTTTTGCTGTAAATTTTTAAATTTGAAAAGATTCAATAAGTACTTATTGGGGGTTGAATATCCGTTAAAAGTAGTTTGTTCAGTTTTATATAACTATGTTTAACACTGGTAGTAGAGCTCGAGTGACGGAGTTCGCGGGCGTAGGCACCACCGCATTACCTAATATACTTGCCGCTAAATGGTAGTGTTCAGCACTATCGTGTTCCGGTCAGGTGGTAATGTACGGCCCTATAATTTCCGGCACAGAGGCATAACACCTTAGGCCTCAGGAGTAGTAACGCATCAGAATTTTGACTTAAGTCTTTGTGTTTGTCTATAGGCTGCAGTCATCACTTAACATCAATGTGAACTGCATGCTTGTTTGCCACTTGCATTATGTACATAAAAAAGTGATACTGAAACAAATATAATTTAATCCATTCGAATCTATACCACAGCAACATAGGCATTATCAGTTGCCCGTGCAGACACTGCAGCCCGCGACACATGTCGATGTAATCTGCTAATGTACGGGCCGACGTTACGACCGCACATAACCTGCCGCCGAACATGCTCGCTATAAAATTGCATTATTTTAGGATGAAATACGATACAATCGTCGTGAGTATTATAAATTTAGCGCAAATAAATCAAATCGTAGTACGTTGGCAGCTTAGTAAGGATTTTAAAGGAACGGTATAAGTATTCAATAAAATTGCTGATATCAAATATTTAGCGCATAAACATTACAATGAAAAAAACATACGGGTGGAGTACCTCCTCCTTTTTGAAGTCGGTTAATGATTATGAAGCAAAGTGGGTAATGCATTAATCTTGCTAAGAGGGCATTTTTATCAGAAAATCAATCGATTTTTTTTTTCATGTAATCAAAGTGGCAAACAAGCATGCAGTTCACATTGATGTTAAGCGATTACTGTAGCCTATAGACAACCACACAAAGATCAGAGGTCAAAATGTAGATGCGTTGCCACTCCTGAGGCCTCAGGTGTTATGCCTCTGTGCCGGAAATTACAGGGCTGTACATTACCACCTGACCGGAACACGATAGTGCTGAACACTACCGTTCAGCGGCAAGTATATTAGGTAATGCGGTGGTTCCTACGCCCGCGAGCTCCGTCACTGGAGCTCTACCACCAGAGAGTACAGAACGATTCCTAAATAAACTGAATGAATCGTTTATCAGTTTCAATTACTTAAAATATTCATTTTCTTTTCAAACAGTTCATGTCATTTTTCATTAATAAGAAAATTAGGAAAGTTTCTGTTACTATTCAAATTTTATCAGAATTCATAGTTCTTTTAATCTGTGAAGTTATCTTTAGATAACATTATATTTTTACTGGTGGTAGAGCTCCAGTGACGGAGCTCGCGGGCGTAGGCACCACCGCATTACCTAATATACTTGCCGCTAAATGGTAGTGTTCAGCACTATCGTGTTCCGGTCAGGTGGTAATGTACGGCCCTGTAATTTCCGGCACAGAGGCATAACACCTAATGCCTCAGGAGTGGCAGCGCATCTGCATTTTGACCTCTGGTCATTGTGTGGGTGTCTATAGGCTGCAGTCATCACTTAACATCAATGTGAACTGCATGCTTGTTTGCCACTTTTGTTAAATTAAATAAAAAAAAATATATATATACCGAAATTGTAGATCTTCTTTTGAAATTTGAATTTACTTCTCACCTAACCCTTTTTTTTATCATTGCATCTTTCAGCAATAAACTTAGAGCGCTGTTCGTTTACATAAGAAAATTTCAAACTACTTTTAACATGCGCTTCGTGAGCATAGAAAATGTCTTCAACTTTAGCACCAACTGATTCTTTTTTTAAGTATGTTCTTAGATTTTTGCGAGCTACACTCATTGAAATAAAACTTGTTTTCGGATTTATCTCGCGTGTATTCAGCAAAAACTCTTATTTAAAATAAGCTGCACATAGCAATTTTTTTGCTGACAACTGCTGTCATAAAAATGAAGATTTTAAATAATCATTTTAGTATAATACACGGGAGATAAATCAAAAACCAGTTTTATTTCAATGACATTTTTTTCGTGAGATATGTAATAAATGAAATGATGATGTAATAGATATCTAGATCATCAAAAATAAACTATTACCAACTGCTAACCTATAAATGGCTTTCATCTCAAAAATCATATTTTTAAATATATTATAATAAGATAGAGGTTTACAATAGATTCCGCCCACTTAATTCAATATCCATAAATCTCATTTTAAATTAACAATTTTCCACTTGTAAGGAGGATAATTCGATTTCGAAAGCCCAAAAAAAGAACCGAAGCTGAATTAAGTCAACACAGATTCTATCTGCCATGTTGGTTATAGAAATGGATATTTCCCATTTCAATTGAACGCCGGGTTGGGGGCTGGGAGATAGGGGGGGGGGGTCGTTAAGGCCGCTCACAAAGAGTGCTGTACTCCCGATGTCTTGAACTGACGTGTGGGCAAATGGTGGGTAAATTCGTATGTACGTGGCTGTCTTTCCAGTATAATAAAGTGGATCCGTAGCAGCATAGTTCCCCCGATCCCGTATGTGCTTCTGATAGATAATAGCAATTTGTAGTCATGTACCTACTGTGACAACTTTATTCAAACGAGTTATTATTTTTTGTATAAGGAAGCTGAGGATTTTAATACAAAAACTAGTAATATAATACGTACGTAAGAATGCTTTTAAAATATTTAAACAAAAAAAAACGTAACTTCAGGCCTGTAATCCCCGAAGGGGTAGGCAAAGGTAAATACATGCATTTAATCGTACATGCAAACAGGATTCGTCGGTTATGTTTTGGTTCATGTAACAGATGGCGAGCCTATTGACATCTCCGGGTACATGACTAAACTTTGAGGTACTGGGAAACTTCCAGAAAATGGAAAAATCCCAATAGAACCAAAGATAACTTAGACCTTAGGTATCGCTACTACACTGAAAGATCCAGATTTTATGGTAGATGTCTATTGGTTACATTATCACATACCAACAACCAACGATAGTACAGAGCTAATCAAGAAATAATGCACATCGAGCATATGAAAGTGACAATCGGCTAGTTTCGGCTTTATAGATCGTTATCTCTGCTTCACACTGCCTACATTAGTGGCATGTAACAAGTGGCGAGCCTATTGACATCTCCGGGCACATGACCAAACTTCAAGGTACTGGGTAACTTCCAGAAAATGGAAAAATCCCAATAGAACCAAAGATAAGGCTTTTCCACAGTTATTTCTAATATCCCCCGACCGGGAATCAAACCCAGGAACCCAGCCGCTACTACCCAGCGTAGTAGTAGCGGCTTGTTACCACTAGGCTACTGAGGCAGTTAATATTTAAAAGACATCTTTAATAAAAGGGCGTTTCTTTGCGAGCAAAAAAGCAGGCTTAAATAGGTATATATATACATTTGACAATCATACATAGATACGCAGAAGGTTCACTTTAAATAAGCAAAATGTGTCTTTTCGACATGCATTGTTTAACAGTATTCTCACGAAGAACATATCTATACAAATAAATAAAATTGGAGTGTCTGTTTGTAATATAAAAATAACCGCTTTATACTAAATGCATATGTATGTATACACGGTACATATACTAAAACAACATTTTTTTACTATTTTTGTCTGTTTTTTACTGTTAGTTCCCGCTAATCTCGGGAACGGCTGGACCGATTTTGACGGGACTTTCAATATCAGATAGCTTATGTAATAAGTAGTAACTTAGGCTCCTTTTTTACTAGCTGCGCCCACGACTTCGTCCGGGTAGATACTGAACAATCATACATTCAAGTCGCGGGCACGGCTAGTCATAAATATATTTCAACTTCAACATGGTACTGAGTGGATTCTATGGTGCACCACGCCAACAATCATATAGCGGTGACGGTTCGTATGAAACTTGTTGCAACTAGCAAGTTATATTTCAAAGGCCTTGTCTGCAAACAGACCAAGTAATAAACAACTGCTTAGTTAATTACTTGGTAGCCTACATGCATATGCTATTTACTTCCGTAATTAACTTTCAGGAAGGGACGCGGTGACTATGATTAAATAATTACAAAAGATAATTGTTTATACCCACTAGAAATAATAATGTTGTTGTACACTCGCGTAGTTACAGAAACAGGCCGAATACATTTTATTTTATTATTTTTTTTTTTATGTAATTGAAGTGGCAAACAAGCATGCAGTTCACATTGATGTTAAGTGATGACTGCAGCCTATAGACACCCACACAAAGACCAAGGTCAAAATGCAAATGCGTTACCACTCCTGAGGCCTAAGGTGTTATGCCTCTGTGCCGGAAATTACAGGGCCGTACATTACCACCTGACCGGAACACGATAGTGCTGAACACTACCATTTAGCGGACAGTAAATCATTTTTTCTTCTATGAAGGAATTGAAAAATTTGATGATTTCCATATCGGTTAAATATTATTTACCGAAACTGTTCACCGCTGCATTCATGTCTTCAAGCTTCTGGACTGGAACGGACTCGGCATCAACATTAACGTCGAGTACATCTCCCACCTCCGATTTGCGGATGATATCGTAGTCATGGCTGAGACCCTGGAAGACCTTGGCACAATGCTCAATGGCCTCAGTAGGGCCTCCCAAGGAGTGGGCCTTAAAATGAACATGGACAAGACGAAGATTATGTGTTACGCCCACTCCTGTTATGGTCGAGGGTACTACACTCGAAGTTGTTGAAGGTCCAACTTCGAGAAAGAGGTCAATCGCCGAATCCAACTCGGATGGGCAGCGTTCGGGAAGCTGCGTTATATCTTCTCGTCCAATTTACCGCAGTGTCTGAAGAAGGAGGTCTTTGACCAGTGTGTGTTGCCAGTGATGACATACGGAACAGAAACGTGGTCGCTCACTATGTCCCTCATAAGAAGGCTCAAGGTCACTCAGAGAGCAATGGAGAGGGCTATGCTCGGAGTTACTCTGCGATATCGAATCAGAAATGAGGAGATCCGCATGAGGACCAAAGTAACCGACATAGCCCACCGAATAGCGAAACTCAAGTGGCAGTGGGCAGGGCACATAGCTCGCAGAACTGACGGCCGTTGGGGCAGAAGAGTTCTGGAGTGGCGACCGCGTACCGGAAGACGAAGCGTAGGCAGGCCCCCCACGAGGTGGACCGACGACCTGGTGAAGGTCGCGGGCAATAGTTGGATGAGGGCGGCCCAGGACCGTTCGTTGTGGCATTCTTTGGGGGAGGCCTTTATCCAGCTGTGGACGTCTTTGGGCTGAAATGATGATGTTGATGAAAATATTATTATTAAATTGGTATTTATGAATACCTATTGGATTATTATTAAAAGTCATTATCTGGCGGCTTATAACTCGACAATGCAAAAGTGTCCTTATAGACCAATCTATAATATAAAAATAAGTCGGGTTTTCCTTCCTGACGCTATAACTCCAGAACGCAAGAACTGATTTCCACGGTTTTGCATTCGTTGGAAAGGTCTCTGGCTCCGTGAGGTTTATAGCAAAGAAAATTTAGGAAAAAATATTTTTAAAAAGACATCCACGCGGGCGAAGCCGCGGGCAACAGCTTGTCTATAATATAAAAATAAGTCGGGTTTTCCTTCCTGACGCTATAACTCCAGAACGCCAGAACCGATTTCCACGGTTTTGCATTCGTTGGAAAGGTCTCAGGCTCCGTGAGGTTTATAGCAAAGAAAATTTAGGAAAAATATTTTTAAAAAGACATACACGCGGGCGAAGCCGCGGGCAACAGCTAGTTTGAAATAAATGATTTGAATTTTGATTTTTGAATACACTTACGGCCAAATATTCAAACGTCACTTAAATCTAAGTGGGACTTAAAAATTTTCTGTCTTTATAAAACACGTTCAAACGATAGAGACAGCGCACATTTGAGCGTTGCTTAAAATTGAGTGACGTTTGAGTATTCGGCCATTAGTATCAAGGGTGAACCAATTTATGAAAGTCAACGCTTTCTCATTGAGATCTATGGTTTTTATGTAAACGCATATTGCATTACTAATTTTCTAACAATGTACTCGTAGATTGCTAATACTTAATAAGTTATGATGCAATTAGATACCTGAGAGTTCAGGCAGCTTAATATAATATAATGATGTCAGAAATATTCGTAACACGTAATTTATTTAAAAAAAATAAAATACGCTTACACTCACAGCCTACAAGCCAGTAGGTACAAACCTGTGTCGTGGGTGCCGTTGTACACATACAACACATACACAAACACCCAGACCCGAAACAAATATCTGTAGTCCATACAAATATTTGTCCAGGTGCGGGGATCGACCCCGCGACCCTTTGAATAAAACGGTCATCTCAAACCGCTGGACTAACCGGGTCGTCAAATATCGTTAATTACATTTGTTTAATTGATCCGGAAAATTGACACCTTTTTTGGTTCAAAACTAGCATTTCAAAGTTGAAAATAAGCCAGCATATATCGATTCGTCCAGCCAATCAAGTCAACAAAATGCAAAATCAAACCTGAGCCAGTCGTTCATCATAATGACTGACGTTCCATTAAAATATTTTTGCGCAGTCCGTCATCCGAGTGCGTGAAAATATTGGATATGGATTCAATACTTGCATAGAATGTGCACTCTAGGTCTAGATGTCTGTGCCAAGATGGAAACGAATAATCTACCATACACTGGTAGTAGAGCTCCAGTGACGGAGCTCGCGGGCGTAGTCACCACCGCATTAACTTATATACTTGCCGCTAAATGGTAGTGTTCAGCACTATCGTGTTCCGGTCAGGTGGTAATGTACGGCCTTGTAATTTCCGGCACAGGGTCATAACACCTTAGGAATCAGGAGTGGTAACGCATCTGCATTTTGACCTCGGTCTTTGTGCGGGTGTCTATAGGCTGCAGTCATCACTTAACAACTCAGCATACTTGTTTGCCACTTCCATAACATAAAAAAAACACATAAATATGACAACTATCCTATGATATTAATCCTTTCCGTTATGATTTACAAGACAAAAGGTTTGTTGTGTACAGTTACTAGTATATGTATACTCGAAATATGTCTACATGTATACTACAATTCAGTTCGCAATAAATCGCTGTTCAACTCATACGTGTTTTTCTATGAATCAAACCTGCATACGACAGTCAACCTTAGTGCCATAACATAAGGATCACATTTGTGGTCCCAAGGTTGCAGGTCTCAAATATCAGAGTAACAGTTTTTACGGATAAGAGTATGGTGTATGTAGTGCGGATAAGGTTAGGTTAGGTTAGTGACACTACCTTGGATAATACCCAAAGGCTCGCTAATATCATTTGGCTTCACAAAACTAAGGTCCTCAAAAAAAGGGATCAGAATACCGAATAATGTGTATACCGAGGTCGAGCCCCAATTCAAGTTAATAAGATAATTGTTGAAATTATGAATCAAAATAAAATTTGATTAATTGGATAAAATTGAATTCCTGGTAAAATAATTAAAATTAAAATTGATATTACTAAAGCAATAACTCCTCCTAATTTATTAGGAATTGATCGTAAAATAGCATAAGCAAATAAGAAATATCATTACCGAAACTCTCGAATAACGTTTGCTTACAAAACAAACTTTGTACATCCAAATGTCCAATGAAAAACAGCAAAAAGGTTATCGCGAAATCAATGAGGCCCGGTAGCAGAGGTCCAATAGCCCTAATTACCTCGCTCCGAGGTCTGATTTCAGGGAGCACCGCAGCTATTTGAAGCAACTTTGTTAATTTGCGGACGAACCTCGGGGGCCGCAACTTTTTGTACGAAAAGAAACAGAGTTCTAAACAGAATCTATGGTAATAATGAACATATTTACAAAAAAGATAAACAACCTTCGCCTTGTCATTGCCAGTTATTCAGTTAAATGAATGTATGAAGTCAGTTTTCAATAATTTATAAAAGAAATATGAGGTACATTAAAGTAAACATTTTAAAAAAATAAACGAACGACTTTGGGTGGTGTAAGACGTAGGTACCGTGACAACCATACGACTAAAGACCAGAATAAAAAAAAGAAAGTTGTTTTTGAAAGAGCAAATCGATATTTTTATAAGAACATTATACAGCCATGGAATAATATTTCACACACATGGAGAAGATCCTTTGTGATTAATACTCTGCATTGGCAGAGAAAAGGCCAAAAAAAAAGAATCAGGAAGGAAATATTTTTAAGTTTCTCATTCTAGAGAAGAAAGAGCAGGACATGTATGAGTCCAATAGGATGTTAGTAAAAAGTTGCCTTTTTAAAGCCGGTAGCATATTTTGCTTTTTTGAAAATAGAGCAGTAGGTATAATGGTGAAGAGTAGGAAAGAAGAAACGGGATATTAATGTAAATGTGATAAGTCTTGTATATTTATTTACTCCTTAAAATACTGTATTACGATGAGATGAACGGGGTTATTGAAGCCGACTATTTCTAGTACAGTCATCAGAGCAGCAGGGCTCACTACCGAACTAGTGTTCATCTCCAGCAAGAGTTAGTCAAACGTTCACTATAAGTATTTTTATCCTCTCATCCTCTTCAATATAAAGTAACGTAGATAGAATATAAAATAACCATTTTGAATAAATGACCCGCCATCTTACAAATTTACTCATACCTCTTGACGTTTCGTATGAATGTTTCCTTAACTCGATAACGGTGTACTTATTTTTCATAGGAATTACGGCGGCCCATCATTTGCATGGAGACGTTTACGAGGACGTTGTCAATATTTGCACAGTCAAATCACATGATGTAGGTACATAAACATACTTAGATCTTACACAAATTTGCTGTGGAAATCGTCGTATTTCATTACAATCTCAAACGAATACCTGAGATGGCGGAATTTTCCACGGAACGAAGTGAGATCTTCATCCATTGAGTTAGGAGATGGCTTTGTAAAACCTTTGCATTTTGTAGTTAATTAATTAGGCGCGTCCACATAGAGCGAGCAGCCTCGCGAGGGAATTGCTGCGCGAGGCTGCTGGACGCGTGTGGACATTTGACTAATACATTTTTGCCACGATATTTTTGCCACCCTGCATTTGTACGAGTAAAAAGCAAAGTTAAAGGTACACTCAGCAAGTCAAGTGGTGTGCGCCCAAGCAAAGTTTAACTAGTATAAAAGGGGTGAAAAGAAAGTGTTTCATTACAGAAGTCATAACTCTCTGGTATATATGTATGTATACTGAATCAGTATCCAAGCAGAAGTTTAGCATTGTGTGGTACACAATATCAATGTGCGTAGTTAAAGATGCAATTTCTATTAAAGATTTTCGGGCAGCGAAGAAAAACTAAATTGTTTAGATACACATATAAAAATAACAATAACTTCACTTTACTGGTGGCAGAGCTCCAGTGGTACCTAATCTACTTGCCGCTAAATGATAGTACTTATTCAGCGCTTTTGTGTTTCGGTCAGCTGGTAATGTACGAAGCCTGTAATTTCCGGCACAGAAGCACAAGAACTTAGACCTCGCAGACGTATCTAGTCCAGTAGAGGCAACGCATCTACACTAAAATCTCCAGATTTTATGTAGATGTCTATTGGCTATATTATCACATACCAACAACCAACAATAGTACAGTGCTCGTCAAGAAATAATGCACATCGAGCATATGACAGTGACAATTGGCTAGTTTCGGCTTTATAGAGCGTTATCTCTGTTGCACACTGCCTACGTAAGCATCTGTAGTCTGGTATTGGTCAAAACTTGATCAAAATGGGCGACAAACGTCAAATAGGTAAGGTACGAAAGAGTTACCTAACTCGGCTTATTACGGATCCGTAGAGGGATCCGTAATAAGCCGACCGACGTCTCTTCCTGAGGTCGATGTGCATTATTTCTTGTTGAATACTGTAGAAGTGTTTAAATCTTTATTTTATATAACCTGAACCACAAACTATTTAATTTTTTAAGCCTCGGCGAACGGTCCTAATTTAAAGATGATCCTACCTAAACGTTATATCCCTACATCTTCGCAACATGTATGCGAGATACACAAAAGAATAATAAACGATATTCATGAGGCATTTGTTATTCATGCAACATACTGGATATATGCTGAGTAAGATATTAATGTTTTACAAAGATTCAAATCCAGGTTAATACTTCGTTTTCCGAATTCATTATACGACTTATCTTAATTATGTTAAATATGCGCACATACCTATATAATTACTAAGGAAATGGTTTTGGTCCTTACTTGATACCTTGTTTTAGACCAGCTGATACGCTGCGCCTTTTTCTGCGTTTCCAAACCTTGTCTGAACAGGCACAGGTAGCAATTACGGGTCGCCGATTAACGCTGGGAAATTGTATAACAATATGTCAAATCGGTTTGAAAATGCATATAATTTGCATCTTATGGGTCTCCCCGTAGCAGCCTCAGATGAGGATCAGACCAAAAGGTCTCCATTGGGCAGAAGTGTAAATTTATTTAACAAATATTGAACAATGTATTGAAGTCGAAAAAAATATAAAAGTTAAATGCGACCAACGATTACAAAATTAATATGTCGTAACGACACGTTTGACAAAAGATCGCACTTTTACATTACATTATTCAACTCAATCTTTAGTTCTTGAAAACATTGAAACACAATGCAGATAGCATCATTCAAACCTACCTCGAACGGGGTCTGGCATCTATATCTCCGAGAACCCGAATAATATTTCACATAAAACATCGCATGTCAAAATCGCATAGATTGAATAATGCAAATTCATGTGATGACGTTATCAGAGATGGCTGGTCGACGGTCGACAGCGATTTATGCGAGACGAAGAATACCCGCCAAGTGTCGAAACATTGGATAGATACGTTTTGATTAGATATGTCGAGCCAGTGACGTGATTTATAGGTTACTTTTAAAGAAACCACTATTGAATTCTGCGCTATTTCACATTTCGACTTTAACGGAGCCGAATACTTTGTTTACTAGGACGCGTTAGTTTCTGAATCAGTATTTCTTCATAACGCTGGATGGAGATATGTCCCCTTAGTCTGCTCGAGACCAAGGAAGCTGAAAAGCGACGGAAACTTCGCGTCGGGTAGATCTTGAAATGTATATTTAAATATACATTTCAATTTAATATAGGCCAGATAAATCCGAAAACTAAATACTTATTTCAATGCCGTTATGTTATCCGCAATCATATATGACATATTATTTATTTAAGGTAGAGTCGTTTCGGTACAAATATCGTGACACGACATGTTTTAACTTCATATTTATTCATGGCTCTGTAGGTGTTGCTTTGACATACCTAGTGTTCGTGACATGGACATAGTTCATCATCATTTCAGCCAAAAGACGTTCACTGCTGGACAAAGGCCTCCCCCAAAGATTGCCACAACGAACTGTCCTGGGCAGCTCTCTTCCAGTGATTGAAGGTTACGCTTCACCAGGTAATCGGTCCACGTCGTGGGAGGCCTGCCTACGCTTCGTCTTCAGGAACGCGGTCACGATTCCAGAACTCTTCTGTCCCAACGGCCATCACTTCTTTGCGCTATGTGCCCTGTGCACTGCCACTTGAGTATCGCCATTCGGTGGTCTATGTCGGTTACTTTGGTTCTCATGCGGATCTCCTCATTTCTGATTCGATCTCGCAGAGAAACACCGAGCATAACTTCCTCCATTGATCTCGACACAAAGTTAGTAGTAATTATTAATATGGACATTTCAAACATTTAATTTCGTTTCGGTATTCAAAACAACCAAATTAAAATCTTTTCAGAATAGTTTTGTGGACGATTTGTGGTTATTTGTAACTAGTTTCAAAGGTTCGAAATTAATTTGTTACCCACAAATAAATTAATGAATACTGTTATTTATTTACCAATAACTAGCTATACCGGCGAACTTCGTACCGCCATATGCTATTATTTTTTTATGTCGCCTCTCCCTTCTAACAGATAAACGGTGTTATTTTGGGATGTAAAAAAAAATACTACAGTAGTACAACGCACCTATGTATAGCGTCTTTAAAAGAAAATCTATCAAAGCTTAGTAGACTTTAAAAGTTTATAAGGAATATTCGACGAACTTATAAAATGTACTGAGAAACGGACCCATACATTGAGCATGGTCCGACACGCACTTGACAGATTTTTAACGTTCTTTCAAAAACTATTGACAGGATAATGTGAATCAACCTACATTCCCACCCGATTAGAACTCTATGTATCCATGAATAAATAATAACTAGTGAAGTGAACCTAATGACACAAGTTAACAGATTCTAGGTGGCTAATCAAAATTAATTCAATCGTACGTCGTCAATATTTAACAGCGCATTTGCTCTAAAACAACATTGGAACAAAGGAGTATGTATGTAATCACTAGAATACAACCAAGACGGCATTTCAATAGTTGATTACAGCTGAGTCAGAGCGCTGAACAAAATGGTGGGTTCCTATATGCTCCAGTAATGCAACTTTGTTTTTGCGCTATAGCAAAACATGAAGACAATGCTTGTTTAGTTAAACTAACCAATAACTGATCAACTTCAAACATAACTGCTAACTTCTGTGAATTATTCGTATCAAGTTGATTTATAAATATGTATCACACAATAAATAGGTCACATTTTGTTTCATCAGAAAATTGAAAACGTCATTAAGAAACAAAAAAATCTGTTTAATATTATGAATAGACAAACAAGTATGCAGATCACATTGGTAAGTAATACCGTAGTCTCTTTTTTATGTAATGGAAGTGTCAAACAAGCGTACAGTTCACATTGATGTTAAGTGGTGACTGCAGCCTATAGACACCCACACGAAGACCAAGGTCAAAATGCAGATGCGTTACCACTCCAGAGGCCTGAGGTGTTATGCCTCTGAGCCGGAAATAACAGGGCCGCACATTACCACCTGACCGAAACACGATAGTGCTAAACACTACCATTTAGCGGCAAGTAGGTAAATTAGGTAACGCGGTGGTGCTTACGCCCGCGAGCTCCGTCACTGGAGCTCTACCACCAATGAGATGATCTGATCTTTAAACATCTACATCAAACCAGAAATGCAATGTAGCGTTGCCACTCCTTGTGTCAAAGCTTTCTGACGAAATTGCCATACTACCATTTTGCGACAAGTAGATTCACTTACTCGACGACATAGACATGACTAGGTACTCCATATCGTATATAATGAATACCTATTGTATTATTGTTTAATTAACCGTGAGGTTGCATTGATGAAATATTCACATAAAAACATGATAAAATCCCTGTTTCTTGACTTTGTATCGTATCGCGTTTGCACTGTCATGAAACATGTAAATTCAAAACACATATATCTCGGCATCAGTTCAATAGACTTGAATTGCAATAAATTTTATCAATAAGAAGTCTTGGAATATGTTGTTTGTTGATCTAGACCACTACATGTTTCGTGTTTACCAGATTAAAAATCTCTAAATTAGACTAATTGTGTGATTTGTATAATGACAATACAAACGTCAACTTAGACAAATCTATAGACAAACATGAATAAAAGACATGTTATATGTCAATGCAAACACAGATAACAACAAATCTTGAGATGTTTCACTAAAATGATAGGTTTGACAGCAGTGGGAACGCAAGCACCAACAAGACATTGCAATACATATTTTATGCGATGAGTTGCGAAACATCATCATTTTTAATTTAATGTTTTTAGTGCAAACTAGGGGTGCACATGCACAATTCAACGACAACGCATATTGTTTAACTACAACCCAAAAACGAAAAATCTTTCTCGAACAAAAGACGAATTCAATTTGAATTGATAATTTACACTGATTCAAGTTACAAAATCTGCAAAGTCAATATCGTTTTACAAGTTCGACTACACCTAACTATCTATAATATCTATGTGGGTATTAAGTAACTCGATATGAACTTGGGTAAAATCGGGCATCGTGATCAGGTTATGCTCGCCGTAGGCCGCGGGTGAGCTGCTCGAGCATGTTCGATTTGATCATTCGCTACTATTTAGCATATATTGTAAGCCGAGATGTTGCTAGGAGCGTCTGTGATGTTATCGACCAATACTGCTAATGGACTGAAGTCAAATCAATATTCGAAATTTGAAACTAAGAAGATACAGTTTTACTTATGTTGATTGTTAACCGCGTAAGTAAATGGAGTACAAACATGAAACGAAATTTACGAAAGTGAAAATTAATATTGCAACGTTTAGTTGCTCCTAAAGTTATATAGACTAACCCCCTTATTCATAAACATATTTTAGGTAAAGTGTTGCTAATCTCACCTTTGTCATTTTCTACCCTGCACATTTAACAATGCAACTGACAAAGACAAAGCATTCTATAGCTAAAGCGTATCTAATGTACGTTTATGAATAAGGGGAATAATTTGTAACTGTAACTTTAAATACAACACATCAATATTTTACTCCCCTGATTTCATAATTTAAATTGAATAATAGATTTTCATCAATTATTTTTGGCATATTATCCCGCTTGGCTTCCCAAAAATCTGAGTGTCACAACGAACGTTATCAAAGATATTATCAAGAATAAGATGTCATTATGTTAATAATATAGTCCAAACTTCCACGACAGTTTAAGATCATTTACTTTAGTAATTAACTCAATTCCAAACTGCACACTATTGCCGCAGAGGGACAAGACAGAATAAACATAAATTGACTCGTGATAGCCGCAGCTGAAAGCTAGCTCTCTGATCTAGATACAGAATTGTAGTCTAAGATAATATCAGTTTAATTTCCGATTGCCAATAGTGATTCGAGTGTTTTTTTTTTGTAGTGGTCTTTTCGTATGCAGCAACACTCCGGACTTACGCGATAGGCGATAGCAGTTTAAGTAAAATTCGCGTAAGTCTACATTTGCATATAAATACAAGGTTTAAATTACTCATTTTTTGGCGTTTTGGATGATACAATTATAAAATAAATAATCTTATTCGAACTTCTCGAAAACCAAACACTGACCGCGCGAAGTGGGAAAACCGATCCGCGCGGTATGATAAAAAAAGCCCCGTAAATCGAAATTCGCGTAAAACGGGTAGCCTTAGTCGGGGTATTGCTATGCTATGTACGAACATACCTCACATGAAACGAAATGATAAGTACTGCAGAAGCCAAAAATATTCAGATTCAAGAGTCGCTGCGTACTTATATTTTACAAGAACTGATTTCTAGAGTTCATAGTTACTATACTATACTAGACGAGGCACGAGAGGTTTGTCAGAACCGGGATGTCTGGCGCTCTACACTCTCTGCCTACCCCGTTAGGGACCTGGCGTGAAGATACATACATACATAGTTACTATCAGAATCAATTATCATTCTGTTTTGTGATTCTGTTTAGTGTACAATAAAGAGTATTATTATTATCATCATGTCGCTTTGCCACTTGAAAAACAAATAAATATTGCTAGAAGCCTCAACCGACCTTTTTAGTGAACAAAAAAATTATTTCAAATATAAAAGTAACAAGAGATATTAACGTTGTTTACGGCGCTTTGTTGTTTAAACTTTCATGGCATATTTGTGTCTGTAATAATTAATACAAGTCCAAACTCCGCCATCTTCTCGCGGCGTTTGCGAGCAAAGTTAGATTACACATAGATTGACGCGTATTAACCGACTCATTGTTTCGACTGCACGGGAGAAGTGTCTGGCGGAAAGTTATGCTGTTTAAAGTTCATTTTAGTATCATTTTTAATTATTGTAATCCCTACTTCCCTACTATATAATATTATAAATGCGAAAGTAGCTCTGTCTGTCTGTTACCTTTTCACGTCCAAACGACTGAACCGATTTTTAATGAAATTTGGTACAGAGATAGAGCTGACTTTGAGAAAGAACATAGGCTACTTATTTACTTATAAAACGACAGCCATGCGGGCGAAGCCGCGGGCAACAGCTAGTACATAATACGCCGGGACGTGATGACCCCACCGCTAATGGAAGAATTTTCTTCTACTGGAAGATAATTTTTCAAGTTTGTGGGATATACATATGTGTATCATTGAAACTCAACAGTTACAGTACTTTTGGAAGACTCGGCTGCGACAGACAAAAAGGTTGTACTGGTGGTAGAGCTCCAGTGACGGAGCTCGCGGGCGTAGGCACCACCGCATTACCTAATATACTTTCCGCTAAATGGTAGTGTTTGGCACTATCGTGTTCCGGTCAGGTGGTAATGTACGGTTTTGTAATTTCCGGCACAGAAGCATAACACGTTAGGCCTTAGGAGTGGTAACGTATCTGCATTTTGACCTTGGTCTTTGTGAGTGTGTCTATAGGCTGCAGTCATCACTTTACCTCAATGTGAACTGTATGCTTGTTTGCCACTTCCATTACATAAAAAAAAAACAGATAGACAGACAGACGCACGAGTGTCCTTATAAGGGTGCCAGTCTTTCCTATTGAGGTAAGGAACCCAAAAATGAGGCCAAATGAATCAAGAGGTTAACCACTATACAAAATACTAAAAATAATACTGGCCAATCGTGGTTACAAGGCGTATACATACAGCATACACATACAAGGCGTAGAGACAGAACAGTGTTGCTAGCCGTACTAAACAATATCATTATCGATACTAAAACCTCCAAATAGAAATAGGATATCCAACCAAAAACGAAATAAGTCCTGGAATTAATACAAAAGCTAAAATGATTAACGTCGAACCAAAAACCGTCGAATTAGTTATCTGAACCGAGCCTGTAACTTAAGTCCAATTGAGTATAATTAAATATTCCGAGCTAGCTCCAAAATTCCCGAATCAGGTTACAGATATATTATTACAAAAATGTCTTGAACTTATGAAGTAATTAATTAGTTAGGGTAAGTTCCGAGCGCTAACGATGATCCAGGCAATACACAAGTTCACCAGCTTACACTACAAGTCAAGGGAGATTTGGGTTTAACTAGGGTTGCCCCCTTTTAGAACAATCAATAATAAGAATAAGGATAAAAATATTATTATCATCATGTAAATTAATACGTTCATGTCAATACATTGACACATTCATGTCAATAATACTCTTTCATTACTGTGTAAGGTGGAGTTGCTTCGTTTTACTTTAACTTTAACTAATTTGTTAAAGTACCGGCACACCGCGGACACTCGACCAAAATTCCATACAAACGCTTAATTTGGTTTCTATCCATCAGTCACGTGTATTTACACGCGCACCTGTGTGCGTAGCATGTACAAAATACCAACCGTCGCCCATAGGAGAGGAAGGGGTTGTGTATGTGTGCAAATCGGGCGGGACGTCGAAGTGTCCATTCTATACGTAGTATTATTACATATTCTCTGGTACCGGTTACCACCATTTGAAATTTGTCAAATGATGTCATAAACGTAACTTAATGTTTAACCTCAAAATTATCTGTCAGATACTAAAACTTTTACTGGTGGTAGAGCTCCAGTGACGGAGCTCGCGGGCGTAGGCACCACCGCATTACCTGATTTACTTGCCGCTAAATGGTAGTGTTCAGCACTATCGTGTTCCGGTCAGGTGGTAATGTACGGCCCTGTAATTTCCGGCACAGAGGCATAACACCTTAGGCCTCAGGAGTGGTAACGCATTTGCATTTTGACCTTGGTCTTTGTGTGGGTGTCTATAGGCTGCAGTCATCACTTAACATCAATGTGAACTGCATGCTTGTTTGCCACTTCAATTAAATAAAAAAAAAAAAAAAAAAAAAAAATCTGTCAACTCTGGGGTAACTTTAACAATGTCAAAAATACGCTGGTGCATCGTATTTGTTAAAGATATTTTACATTAACTTTAATTTTAATCAATATTTTGGTGCAACCGAATCTAAGTAAATCCACTAGAGTAACATAATCATCAGTCGGGCTATATATTTAATAATACTTATTTTGATTTCAAATATTTAATGCCGATCTGACTGCGGAAGTAAAAGAAATAACGACGAAAAAAAAAAGAGTTTAAACAATAGTATCTTTCCTTAATGAGTTTCCTCCAAAGATAGATCCACGACGTATTTAGAATCGTAACAAGCAATTATTAATGACAGAACATTAACTGACTGATTCGATAACACCTTTCTGCTGACGTAGACCAGCGATTTTTCAGCAAACGAATTGGTAATTTGTAATTGGATTCGAGTGGAACATAGTAATTGGTACTCAAAATTAATTATTTTTTTCTTGAACGAGAAGGGTACACTTGTTATTTTCAAGATAAATCCATTACAAACATTGGAAATTCAATAATAATTTTTGGCAGGACTAGTGGAATATAATTCAAAACTTGCGAACTTCATTGAAATTGAAAAATTATGTGAGATTTTCCATCACACCTTACGCGTATTAAAACTAACAAATATTAAATTAGGCATATACTACCGGCGCTAGGACTTTTCGATGTAATATTTAGTAGTTACGTTACAATCAGTACAACAACAAACAAGTACAAACAACAAGTACAATTTCAAAACTAAGTCGTTTCTCATCATTTGGCATAAGCTATGAAACATATTTCGCTTAACGTTGCGAAAGAGTTTTATACAAGAAAACCCCTATTCTGCCAAATGGTCATAAGATTCTTTCTACAAAATTAAACAATGATTTCCTTAAAATAATCGGTACGACAGAAAAAGCTGCAAAAAGTGTACCAAGTTTTAATTAAAATCAAAATATTCGCGGAAATCTCCGGGACATATTGGACATTAAAGATGGAATGTTTGCAACGATGAAAAAAACATTCAATTAAAAAGTCTGAGACAGTCGCAAAACAGAAGATAATCGCCATAACAATTTTTGAGAATAACAAATCAATTTCACTGCTTGCGAAATCTCATCTTCGCTAGAATCACGATGATCCGAGGCAATAAACTTTTCGCTACAGCCCCATTAAAAGTCGTCTCGTGCGGCGCCTAGCCAGGGCTGTCGCTGCATCGGCTGTCATAATCAAAACCATCAAAATTCCCAACAGCCAGGCCACATGAATAGGCCATGGCCGTGTTATGGTTAAAACTTTTTTATTTTACTCACCATTAAAGCAACGATTTAGCGAAGCCCCGATGAATAATTAGTCAGAATTTCTTGCCTGTCACGTCCCTAATGAATATTAGAGCAGCCGTTCCTTTGGATTTCCCTAAAAAATACACAGACTTACCTATATTCAGAAAGAAATCTGCGGTTTCGCGGAGGAATTTCGTTAATTAAGGGCGCGCCGGAGATAAATAAGTCACTAAGCGCGAATTTGTCCATCCATCCTGTTTTTGCTGCGGCTTTTCCAAAGTTACTTAGTTATTGGGTAATTTTTTTCTTGGCCCCCGCGACCCGATGAATTATTTTAGTCGTTTGTGTGCGTGAATTCCGCCGGAATAGCCTATTTATGTTGTTTTGTAGGCACCAGACAGCAAATAAACATTAGCTTCCTTTTTTAGGGCTCCAGTAAAGCCCCCGTTAGTGAAATGGCGGTAATAAATCAGTGAGATTTTTCTATAAATATACTTTAAGAGATGCTTTGTAATTTTGTGCTTACATTTCCTTCTGGGAGGGATAGGTCTTTTTCTTATTATTCTTTGCAGAACAGCTATTAAATCATAAGTAACCGCAGGATATAATGCTATGTCCTTACAATGTACTTACACTCGATGAATTTGTAAGTCCCGGTATAAAAGAGAAGAAGATATAAAGTTTTATAGTTCACAGCTCATTTTTATTGAATAAAATTTGCATGGGATCTGTTAACCGCAACAGGGAATGGAGTTGAAGCGGAACTTCGATAATAATAAATCCGTTAACCACAAAAATAATCGACAGCAAGACGGGAAAAGGTCGAGCCATTGGTCGTAAAAAATGGCTTTAAACACGCTACCGCTTATCGATGGTGCGTCGCAACACCTGCGGATGTAAATATTGTTGTACAAAAACAAGCTATTCATGTTTACGAAGGTTGTCACGTGACAAAAGGCCCCACTTCTATTGATACGTCACCGGACAATGGGAACAAACATGGGGTCCAACTCAGAAAGGTTGCAGATTATAAGTGTTTGTATTTTTTTCGGGACCGCACGAACGGTGATAGGAAGGGAAGTAAATAATAAAGGCACACATGGCAATATTTGGTCGGGACTTAGATTTTGTAAACCACAAAAGTCGATTGTATTTTTTTGTAGCTAGGTATGCGGGAACTGGGACTGGAAGATTGGGATTGCCTGAGCGATACATTAGGTGCTTTAATTTACTTAGGTATAACAAAAGTTTTACAACAGACTCAACATAGATTTATACCATGAAGTTTGTAGAATCAAATATCTAATAATTGACGGAATAGAGTAAATAAAATAGTAATTTCTTTTTTATGTCCTGAAAGTGGCAAACAAGCATGCAGTTCACATTGATGTTAAGTGACGACTGCAGCCTATAGACACCCGCACAAAGACCAGAGGTCAAAATGCAGATGCGTTACCACCTCTGAAGCCTAAGGTATTGTGCCTCTGTGCCGGAAATTACAGGGCCGTACATTACCACCTGATCGGAACACGATAATGCTGATCAGTACCATTTAGCGGTAAGTATATTAGGTAATGCGGTGGTGCCTACGCCCGCGAGCTCAGTCACTGGAGATCGATCGATCTGTGCTAGAACTTACAAATAATGAATCTACTCCTACTATGATAGTCAAATAAAGCGATATACAATACAACTTTATGGTTTTCCGTATAAAGCAACTATCGGTTCAACTTTGTAAGAATATTGAAATAACTTCTGTCTCCATTCCTTTCCAGTACTAAGTGTTTCATTTTAAAAAGAACGGTTACACAAAATATTCAGCACATTCATAATATCTATTTTACGTTTGGTAAGATCGGAAATAAAATGAGATCTAAATTCAGTTCGGACAGATGTGAGAGAAATTAATTGCCTCCATTACCAATTCCTAAAGCAAAGAACTGGTGGTAGAGCTCCAGTGACGGAGCTCGCGGGCGTAGGCACCACCGCATTACCTAATATACTTGCCGCTAAATGGTAGTGTTCAGCACTATCGTGTTCCGGTCAGGTGGTAATGTACGGCCCTGTAATTTCCGGCACAGAGGCATAACACCTTACGCCTCAGGAGTGGTAACGCATCTGCATTTTGACCTTGGTCTTTCTGTGGGTGTCTATAGGCTGCAGTCATCACTTAACATCAATGTGAACTGCATGCTTGTTTACTAATTCCATAACATAAAAAAAAGAAAGTTTACATAGTTACCGACGACCATAATATATGCGAATAATAAGTGAATGACTATGATTATGACGAACAGATTTTTCTTTTCTTCTATTATGGAATTGAAAAATTTGATGATTTATACAAACGCCAATTCCATACAAACGCTTAATTTGGTCTCCATTACACAGACATCAATCAGTGACGTGTAATTGTGTGCGTAGCACGTAGAGAATACCAAACGTCGCCCATAAGAGGGGAGGAGGTCGAGTGAGGCGGGGAAATCGGGCGGGACGTCGAAGTGTCCATTCTGTATGTAGTATTATTACATATTCTCTGCTATAGGTAGCTTGTAACCCGACAGTGCAAAAGTGTCCTTGTAGACCTAAATGATTTGAATTTTGAATCTAATACCTTACAACTACTAAACGTCGCCACGCTACGCCACGTAGTTTGGATTCACCTTTAACATTGAAAGCGGTTGATGTCCTATTCGAGTGAGTAAGTCGACAAGAAAGAAATAAAAACATATGAAAAGAATCTGTATAAAAAGTACACACATCCACATATTACCACATAATACTCCACATATATATTCTGTTATTATAAACTTACATGAAAAAGTTTTATCGAATGTTTCTTATTTGTCAACCGTACCGTATCTCTAGCTTATTTGAAGAACTTTATTATCTAAGTACATTTTACATTATTAGATTCCTGTCAACTCTTTAGATATTGAATACAAAAATGGGCATTGGAGGCTTTTCGTCGTTTTTCAATTTTTATTTATATATAGATAATCGTAGATATGTTGTAAATCAGTGGGCATCGCCCACTGCTACACTTCACATCGCAAAAATATATATTAATTCAACCTTACGGTAAAATTGTAGTCAATTTCGCTACATCATTTTATTTTAACATGACGACTCCACCTTTGCCTGGAAGATAATTATTTCGCTAGTCTGTAGTCAATCGAACAATGGCTTTCAAACCATTCCACTACTTATGGCTTAAGGGTAGACTTTTGCCCAGCAGTGGACGTCTTCCGGTTGAAATTATGATGATACTTACTACAATGTGTTTGCGTATAGACACATCTTTAAACATACTTCGACAAGCAATAACAATAAGCGAAACCATTCTACAAGAGGCAGTGTTGAAAGACATTATCGACTATGCTTGTAGCTTAGCTACATCCAAATAAGCGTACAGACTGTATCAATTTAAGGCAGTTGATGGCTTAGTGACGCAGGACTGGAACAAAGAGAGACATGATCCGTGGTAATCCGCTGTGATCCGAGCCGATGAGCGCATAAATGTCCCCTGGTAAAGTGAATACACTACTAGCTTTCTATGGCGGTGTTTGTGCAAGGTACAATTTAGGTTGCCCCGTAACAAATTTGGGTAGATTTTGGTGTCTTGGTGACATATAAAACATACCTAATATCAGTTTGGAGCACTAAATATTTGATTAGTAGACTAGAGCGTACTGCAAACTGAACGTCTCTATATTTTTGCTGGCTGAGCTTCAGTGACGGAGCTCGCGAGCGTAGGCACCATCGATTTACCTAGCCTACTAGCCGCTAAATGGCAGTTGTTAGCACCTTCGTGTTTCGGTCAGGTGGTAATATCCATACATTGATCTGTTTATTAATACGGATGTAAGTCATAGCAGAAATCGTGTGGGATATAAAATACTTCCGTATCATTGACTGCGTTTGCACGAGCGACCAGACGTAGCTCCGGCTATAAAATACCTGAACGAGAGAAATGCCGGTAGCCAACCGATAATAACGTCAACGTAGGAACCGTAGATATAACGTAACGGTACACCCGCGATCGTTCTACAATGTCCTCATTTTCTCGAATTCTGCCAATATCCTGGTATATTCGCGGGAAAAATTCCAGTTGCGGACCGTTGCGGAACATCGTTGGGGATTGGCTTAGTTCACTTTAGCTAGCTACGGGTGTTGGTAGGATGCACTTTAGACGACAGAATAGAATTTGGCGTCGGTGTGGGAGTTATTTTAAGATTCTGGCACTCGTGACTATCTCTAGACTACTGAATTGGGCTAATGGAGTCTAAAGCCGAAACTGCAATTGACCGACTTAGTCACACTAAGAGCTAACTTGGAAATTGAGAACTTATGGCTGCGTTTATTTCAAGCAAAATTTTGATGAATATTGCTCTAATTTTATAAATGAACTAGCTGTGCCCGCGACTTTGTTCGCGTAATAATTAATGATTGTTCAGTATCTACCCGGACGAAGTCGTGGGCGCAGCTAGTATATAAACAGCCTCAGTTACTTCTTATTACATAAGCTATCTGCTAATGAAAGTCCCGTCAAAATCGGTCAAGCCGTTCCTGAGATTAGCGGGAACAAACAGACAGACAGACAAAATTGTAAAAAAAAATGTTTTGGTATATGTACCGTGTATACATACATTTTAATATGCATTTAGTAAAAAGCGGTTATTTTTATGATACAAACAGACACTCCAATTTTATTTATTTGTATAGATTAACGTCAGAAATAGAAGAAAAATATATTCTGTTAAAACTCCACAACGCGTATTGAAATATATTCAAGTTATCACTTCTAGTTCTACTTACGAGCAGTGTAAGTTAACTGTATACTTGTTTGCCACTTCATGACATAAAAAAAGAAATAATTTTAAATACACATGTTACTACGGCATATCACAAAGAATATTGTTTGATCAATAACGACATTGAAAAATCAAATAAATTAAATGATCACACTCAGATAAACAGCAGTCGACATGAACATGATAATTTGAAGCTCAGAATGATCAGAAATAATAACGCACGTCTTCACAGTTAATATTAAAAGAAATATCATTCTCAATACATCGAAGCGGAAAGAGTCTCGTTTCGTGCAATAATTCAATATTTTCACAATGACCCGATTTTCAACTCCACGTTCCAACTCCATCAATATAGCTTTGTCTCTTTCGTTCAACGACCATAAAATCTCACTTTGATATTCAATAACCATTCCTCGATATTTTTTGCCTTTTCGATTTGATTTACTTTAAAACATATAGATATTGATAAAGTTTAAAATATTAAAAATTCTTTATGAGGAAAAGTTATTTATTCGGTATGCACAAGAAGCGACAATTATGTACCACTACACTTGCCACTTCTGAAACCTGAACAAATATGGCTCTGACGGAATTTAAAGGATCATCCATTACCACCCCACAGAAAAACGATATGGCTATTATTAGGTATATTATACGACCATAATCTATACTACTCGTAATATTATATGATGGAGGTAGACGAGACACTGAAGGTGTGACAGGACCGGAATATCTGGCGCTCCACACTCTCTGCTTACCCGGTTAGGGACCTGGCGTGAAGATAGATACATAAATAGGAAACTTAATAAAATGTGTTTTTCTACGTATGAGTGTAACGTTTTTCACACAGAAAACTACTGAACCGATTTCAAAAAACCTTTCACAATTAGAAAAAGCTGCGTCTTCACTGAGTGACGAATGCGAATGACGGTGCGAAGCCTGGGTGAGCCGCTAGTAGGTTTATTATTATACACAACTTACATGACTGTAGTCTATAAACATGTACCTATATAAAAAATAACAGTTGCCACTTCTGAAACCTGAACAGTTATGGCTCCGACGGAATTTAAAGGACTGTCCATTACCACCCCACAGAAAAACGATACAGCCGCCGAACACTATCATTTAGCGGAAAGTAAATTACCTCATCATCATCATTTCAGCCAATAGACGTCCACTGCTGAACAAAGGCCTCCCCCAAAGAGTGCCACAACGAACGGTCCTGGGCCGCCCTCATCCAGCGATTGCCCGCGACCTTCACCAGGTCGTCGGTCCATCTTGTGGGAGGCCTGCCTACGCTTCGTTTTTCCGTACGCGGTCGCCACTCAAGAACTGCTCTGCCCCTTTAATTACCCTTAAATTACCTAAAGCTCCAGTAAAATGTATGTACGTTTCAGTACAAAATAAAGTAGAGCAGAAACAAAACGGTTGCATACAGAATCACGAGACTAACCATTGAAGACTACGTAAAAGAAGTCAGTATAACTATTACCGTAACGTAATCGGAATAATTTAAAATTTAATTTTCAAGGGTCCCTCAAAGAGACCTGATTGGCTATTCAGGCTCTGGCCTTCGCTAAGTTATAAATTTATTCTAGCCTGGCGAGTCTCAAAGACGACGGGTGCTTGTACCTCGAAGATGCTTTTCAATCTGATAAATCGAAGTGTAATTATTTTTCTTCAAATGTTGATTTATGCAAATCACCGGTAAGTGTGCTGTTTAAAATTGTTTTTTGTCACGAAAGAGAAACAAATGAGGGGTTTTATGCGCCTATAATTAATGAACTAATTATCTATATTGATTCGTTGGTACGGAAGTCTTTCTATTTTAGGTTGATTCTAAAAAGATAACGAGAAATTCTCTTGATGTATTTGGGTGCCGTAATGTATTTTTTTATCTTCACTTACCATACGTACGAACTGCATATTTGTTTTCACTTATTAGTAACAAAATAATAAGTGAATAATGCAGAGTTAACTGTTTACGGATAAGGAACTCTCCGCTTAACCAAAATCTATCAAAAATAGCTTTTATTACCATGGCATAACGTGGCCGTGTGATCAAGAGGCCAATTTCCAGATAGTAGATACATGCAATGCAGTGTTCACATTAATGAGGATGATACATTTAAATAACCATTCAAGGAAACAAGCTGATACTTCGGCGGATTTAGAATTAAAATAAACATACACATGCGATATTTATAATTCTTAAATTAAGCATAGCAACACACTTCACTTATGTAGAGCCACATAAATAAAAAATATAGATATATTTTTTTTCGACTTCCACATTTTTGCATTAGGTACTACAGATATACATTAATAAAATTGTGCAATAAATAAATAAATAAACAAGAAGCAAGAAATAACAACAAAACGTGGTGGTGTGAAGCAAAAAAAAAGGCTTCCATCTCAACTTGTTGTTGCAGGGAATAACTGAAAACTTTTTCAAAATTGTTATAAACATTGTAAGCCATTGAAAAATTAGGCTAACATTTGTTACACTAAACAACAACAATATGAAAATAAGCTTATTTTACAGAGTATCAAAAAATTAAGCTAGATCTGAATGTTGACTTCAAAACTGATTATTTTGTTACTGGTTCCCCTTACTTTATTCAGACAAAAACAGGGTAATATTTTGAACCTCATTGATATTTCCATTTGCAAGGGAAAGCATAAAAATGTCTTTCATTATTACGAGAGATTCGACGGTGAAGTGATCTCAAAAGCAATATCGAGTGACGAATAGACTGAAGTCAATTTGTATAAATTCATTTCAACGTGGCATGGTTCAATCGAATGTCTGATGCACTGATTTTATCAGAAACATGTATGTATGGATCTTTACGTGATTTTATCAGAAACATATGTATGTATGTATGTATCTTCACGCCAGGTCCCTAACGGGGTAGGCAGAGAGTGTAGAGCGCCAGATATCCCGGTCCTGACAAACCTCTCGTGCCTCGTCTACCTTTATCATTCTCTTCATACATGCACGCCGATTCCAAAGACTTTTGATCCCACCATCACACAGAACTCGATCTATTTGGTCATAGTAGGTCAGCCTTGGTCTTCCTGGGCCTCTGCAACCATCCACATTCGCATTGTATATCTGTATAGTCATTCGCTCATTCGACATTCTTTCTATATGCCCGAACCATCGGAGCATGCCTTTTTTCATTATCATGTTTCATATCAGAAACGTGTATGTATCTTCACGCCAGGTCCCTTAAGGGGTAGGAAGAGAGTGTGGAGCACCTGATATCCCGGTCTTGACACTTTGCTTCTTCTACATTCATCAATCTCTTCATACATGCACGCCGAGTCCTAAGACTTTTGTCCCCAACCTCAGACACTCGACCTATTTGGCCTTGGCAGGTCAATCTTGGTCTTCCTGGGCCTCGGTAGCTATCCACATTCGCATTGTATATATATTTAGTCATTCGACATTTTTTCTATATGACGACCCGGTTAGTCCAGCGGGGTGAGACGACCGTTTGATTCGAAGGGTCATGGGTTCGATCCTCGCACCGAGACAAATATTTGTATGGCCTACAGATATTTGTTTCGGGTCTGGGTGTTTGTGTATACAACGTTGTGTGTGTACAACGGCACCCACGACACAGGTTTAAACCTAATGTGGAGTGTGAGTGTAAGCGTATTTTTTTTATATGTCAGAAAGATAGGTAAATTAATCGCAAATATTAGAGGCAAATAAGTATGCCTAAGTATGTATGTGTATATTTAAATATGTTTAACCAAACGTTTACATTCAAAGGACAAACACAAAAGGCCGGCAAATAAGAGGTGAAGCTATTCCGAGGCGACTCTACTAATTTGCCCAACGCACTCCCATAGACAGGGACGCCCCCAGTATGTCATTATCGTTGTACACCGGCCTTTATGCTGTTTTGCAAACAAACTTTGTGGTAAACACTATAATGAGGGCCACCACTTTTATGTACCAGGTGGTACTTCGCTCTTGAATGTAAGATATTTCTAAATTGGAATGGGAACAAATCTTATCTTTATACCTAAAACTTTTGTTTAGTTCTATTTGTGTTTACATAAAGATATAATGTTAATTGCAAAGCAATGTCTACGGGAAGCTATAACATGATACGGACGTGTTATTACTCCCAAAGCTAGAATGTTAATACAATGTCAATAATCAATAGGAATATTGATCGAGCTTTAATTGCTACAAGTGCCAAGAGTTCGCTAGAATAAACGTGAACTAAATAGATAGGTTCTGAATTTCAAAATGGAAACTGTCTAGAGATCCAGTGCCCAGATGACATAGACGGTCATGTATTATCATATATGGTCCGGCACAGAGGCATAACAGTTCAGGATGAATGAGAATTTCAATTAAAAAAAACTATTTTTTATGAAGATGTTTGTAGGCCACAGTATTCACTTACCATAAATATTAGCTTTTTTGTTTCTCACTTCGTAACATAAAAAAACATCTTTGCCAGCCTTTGCTTTGCAGTATTGTCTTACTGCAGTTCTATTATCGATGTGAAATACTTGTTTCCTTCTTTAATAAAACTACCGCCACTGCGTTCGCCAATCCGCATGTCAGGATATTATGACATTATGGCATATCCACCCCGCCCAGATATTGAGCAACTGAGAGCATCGATGGGGAAGGCTTATATCCATCAGTGGGCATCTTTCGGCTGACATGATGATGAGCTCAAAATATACTTACCTGCTCTACAGAAACAAAACTGTAGCTTAAAACACACCTTCTCTACCGAAACATAATTCGAAGAATCAAAAGGAAAGACGAAAATGAAATTTCAATTCAGGCTTTCAATTTGTATCATGGAACGTATCGACACAAAAAAAATATCGGGCTGCTATTCTGTTATACATTTATCACGACAAATCACATATCTTCCCTATTTCATGGACACGGAATTAAACCGACAGTGAATCGAAAATGTCATTTCCTATTAAGATCTTATCGCTACACTATCTAACGACACAATGACGTGAAAACGTTCAGATCTTATTACCCGCTTGTATTTGTGTATGTACTTACCTAATCTGTATATATAATATAATATAATATATAAAAATCAATTGCTGTCTCACTAAAACTCGAGAACGGCTGGACCGATTTGGCAAATTTTGGTTTTGAATGATTTTTGAAGTCCAGGGAAGGTTTAAAAGGTAAGAAATTAGAGGGAAATAGTAAAAACCACTATTTCATTTTCCCATACAAATAGTTAGTATCTATCAAACCTTTGACACATTATTTCATTCTGAGGCAGTACAAAGTTTGCCGGGTCAGCTAGCCTGTAATTTTTTTTTTCGCAATATCATATGCGAGTGAACTTTACAAAATAAAGAAAAAACGGATGAAAAATTTGACTTCGGGCCGGAATTGAACCTGCGAGCTCAGGATAACCAGTCCAGCCCCTGTACATATGTGTATTATTTTTGAGTATTCTGTACCTGCACAACCCTGAATTCGTGTTGTGTTTGACTCAGATTAGTTTTTTCATACATTACAAAATGACAATGCCATGCCAGAAAATAAGGGTCAAAATAATATTTGCCCTCACAAAGGTACCGTGTCAAGTCCGAAGGGGTCCGGTATCGCACAGCTTGCGTACGTCGGCTAACCCTTCATTAGCGGTACGGGTCTTTTTTACCGGGCCCATTTGAAAAGCGCTGTTCTTGAGACGGATCCAATTTGTTTCTTTTCAAGCTCAGTCGTCTCGTCTCCGGGTTGATTGCGTTACGGTTAGGTACATTTCATCCGACTATACAATTCCCGTATCAGTAATTTGTTTAGGTTATCCAACTGTTTCACTGTTGCTTTTTTGTAGCTACATTTATAATACTTACTTCAAAACAAAAAGTTTTTGACTTGCATTTGGTTTATTAAAAGTAGAAACTATTTTAAATTGGGCACCATTAATGAATAGGTATTTTGAAAATTCATTGGAAAATAAAAGACTTAAAAACTTTCCTAACAATGAAAGCCAGCTCAGCTCACACGTTGCGACATAGCTTACGAAGGACTATTAAGACAAATGGCTGGTTTAATAACGCCCCGCTATCCATTGGACCTCGCCTTTCTAGTGAAAAGCATGCAAAATTACAGCTAATGTTACTGGGTACTATTCGTGTTACCTTGTTCGCTTGTTATGTGGTTATACATTTTTATGCTTGGTTATTAGTTTGAAATTTGGTTTGAATATTACTCGTAATAACACTCGATTTGTATAAAAAGAGGTTAATTTTTTAAACACTAGGCCTTTGAATTGGTATTCAGGTTGATATTTCCTGCAATATGTAACGTGCAAGTTCTAATTCGATAAGGAATAGGACAAACCTTCGAAGAACTCGCAGAGTCAGGTAGTAAATTTCAATCGCCAAAACGCTAAAAAACCATTGAAACTCTTTAAACTTCTATTCCTGACAACAACGCAATTCAAAACACTGCACCGCAAATAAAGCTATTAGAATCAAATTGAATATCAACGCGAGCAAGCGAACGCTCCCAATACGTCACAACTTCGACAGCGTGGCATCGTGGCGTCGCAGAGCAATTGAAGCGCTCGCGTCGCGATATTTTTGTCATAATCTCATTTGCACCCGCGCCGCCCGGGGCGCTGTTAAAACCTCATTAAAAAGGCAAAGCGGCTTTATTACTTTGCTATTCCCTGTGAAGCGTATCGCGGCATATGATGTTGGGCGCAACCACGATAAATGTTACGGCCTTTGTTCAGGAAAATGCGTCTAACGAGGCGCTTCTCCAGCGGACGTGTTTAGGGTTAGATGCGGCATCTTACGGCACTTTGCCGTGCAGGTATTTTGCATGCGCCGGGAGTATTTTAAGCCGGCCGTTTGAGTTTCAATTTTGTGCCGCGGGTACGGGTACGTTTAACCGAGATAGTTTCGACTGACACAATTTCGAAAGCTATTATGGATATTAAAGCTTTTGGGTGAGAGTTCCGTGTAACTCGCGGGTTTTTTCCGGGTTTATATTTTTGTTTGTTTACATATTGTAGCGGCTTCGGCCGCAAATATTTTTAAGCGTTTCATAGGTTGGAGGCCACATAACAACTGGATAGAGTAGGTACCTACCATTTGTTTATGATGCAATGTTGGGTTGCTTTTGAAATAAGTTTCTTCCGGAAGATTTATCGGTATAACGGAAGGCGCTGGGATCATGGTCAAAAATCTCGTTCCATTACGAAATGAGGCTCATAGGTAACTCTAATAATAATGGCAGTGTCCACTGCCACACAAACACTGTCCACTGTCGTACAAAGCCACTGTAAAAAGGAGGGTAGTCCCTGCCCTAAATACTTTTACGCCTAATAATCTTTGAATCTCCTTCACATGCACCACGATGTCTTTATTAAAACCAAGCCACGATAAAACAATTTACCCACGCACCCAGAAATGGTAACAATATCAATAAACTTTTACGATGGCCATGAAGATAATAATTTCGGCTTTATTACGTTTTCACTCTCGCGTAGCGTTATCAAAATCATACTAAGCTTTACTAAGATAAATGCCTCATTTGGTTTTACGGTTGTAACACAAATCTGGCCTAAACACTTGTATATCACTCTGGGGTATAGTCGCTGAGGTTGTTGGGTTATCAACGATGAACAACACTATGTAACTGAATTATGGACCGCCGGCAGAAAATTTGTATTTATAAGGTACAGAATGTTTTGATTTCAAGCTTATTAAAAAGTTATACAGTAAACATATCTCGCGATAGTTTGCTGCAACCATTTAAGTTATTATAACATATTTTATGCTACGTTTACTAGCTTAACAATCGGTAACATGTCTTAGGAGTTAAAAAACATTTAATATATACTATAAATACATATAAAGTTTAGATATTTTATATTCTTTCTATATTATGACACGAACAACTAGTATAATACAGTCACAACTGAATCAAAAACAACGCAACTGCAATTGTTTTTTCATATTTCAGAGTATTGAAATTTACGTTTTAATTAGCGATTTGTATATATACCTAGTTCGTTTTTTTAAAAGGTAGGTACTCTATTATTTGCCATTTTTCTTGCACATCTACATTATTTTTCTCACAACCCCAAGGTTAACAGTGAGAGCATTCTCTCCTTGTGACATTAAGTCCGCCATGTGTATAAATTACATAGAAGTATAAATAAATTAATAAATGTTAAATAATGACACTACAGTTGCGTTCCATTTTCTTATAACTGAAGCTTGTTCAGTAGCGTGTGACTGTAATATTAGTGACCCATAAAAAACCTCAAATATAATGCAACATAATGCCTATGAAGTCGTAGGAAAAACAGTTCTTATACATGTTTAGTTTTACATTGAAACGTCAAATTAATCAGTTCCACTTCGTTTATTATTTTTCAAATGTTCGGCAACAAAATGGTGAATTCTACACGATGCAACACGATGAAACAAGCAACATTGCGAGCAAAATAATTTAAACGTCAATGTTCTGTTTCTGGCTGAAAGAACTCTGTCGGGTCAGCTTATCCCTACTTCCCTTCTAATATTATAAATGCGAAAGTAACTCTGTCTGTCTGTTACCTTATCACGCCCAAACGACTGAACCGATTTTAATTTAATTTGGTACAGAGATAGAGCTGAGAAAGAACATAGACTACTTAGTTATTTATAAAACGACATCCACGCGGGCGAAGCCGCGGGCAACAGCTAGTTAAAAAATAAACCAAGTGCATTATCGGGTTAATTCCTACTTAAGTTGCAATATTTGATTAGCTTGCAACGCAAAACTTTCCAACGTAAAGCCACAGAGTAGTGGGAAAACTACCACTTAGCATTCAGGTCACTTTAGCCAGCGTAATAACTGTAACTTAACCGCTGTTCCCATATCGCATAGGCAAGGTGCTTAAAGATTAGTTGCCTAAGTAATCGGGCTGTTACCTCGACCGAACCTTGTACTTGCCAAGTAAGTCGTAATTACTGACACAAACTCCGGATTTTCTTCGTAGTTTCCATTCGGAATTAGAACTACTCTCGGGAATGAATGATTTATTTTGAAGCTCATTTCGAGTTATCTTTTCTCAGTTACGTTGGTTCATTAGTCTTCGTTGAATGTTGTTTTTGACAAATGTAAGCTGTATTTTATACTGTTTATCAGTTAGAACTTTTGGGAACAGAGTAAAAGGTTTCGGAAATTCGTAATTTTTTCTAATTATTACATACTAGCTGTTGCCCGCGGCTTCGCCCGCGTGAATGTCGTTTTATAAATAACTAATCAGCTCTATCTCTGTACCAAATTTCATTAAAATCGGTTCAGTGGTTTGGACGTGAAAAGGTAACAGACATACAGAGTTACTTTCGCATTTATAATATTAAATAGGGATTATGATTACGTTTCAAGGCATCAAAATTAATGAGACATTACTTCAAAGAATAAAAATAAAAAGTCATCAAAAAAGGACTAATTTATCTTCAAGAAACAAAGGACGAGGACGAGGACCTATGACCTTTACCTATGCGTTTATAAGTAGGTACACTTATATTTAACACTCCATGTTACAATGAAGGCTAAAATGCAATACATAAAAGACAAAGATAGGAAATCAATCATCATATACAAATTAAAATTTATCAAAACTATACTTATGTATGTATGTATCTTCACGCCAGGTCCCTAACGGGGTAGGCAGAGAGTGTAGAGCGCCAGACATCCCGGTTCTGACAAACCTCTCGTGCCTCGTCTACCTTCATCATTCTCTTCATACATGCACGCCGATTCCTAAAACTATACTTAAGAGAAAACATAATCCGCGGTCAAGCGACGTCCACATCACAGGGTTCGTTTTTCATCTATTTGATGTCAGAGAAAAAAAAGACATTCAATACCGTAATACTTTTTCATATTTTAAACGGAGCTCACAAATTCCATTACGAAAATGAATAAACATGGGGTTACATTTTTTTAAAGTTTCTATTCATATTAAAACGATCAGTGAAGATTGAAGTCGGAGCAATTCTTTAAAGGGACATATTTTTCTGCCCACTGAGTGCTTCAGTCTCTCTGGTTTTGTTAGCTTGGAACATCTATTATATTAAATTGGCTCGGTTTGGTCGCTTTGCTTATTGAGAGGAAAAAGTATCTGTACTTATAGTATAAAACAGTGAGATTAAGGCTTTCGGCGCGGTGTTATTTTTCGAAACCAATGATTTGGATGATTCATTTATTTGGTTCATTGTTGAACAATAGGAAAAGCTTATGATACACGTATTGAGAGAAATTTTAACTTGTAGGTGTTAAGTGTAAATGTATAGTTTTCATCTGAAGGACTATAGATAAAAATATTATCAAAGCCATTGAGAGAAGAATAGTATATCGTAACTCTTCAAATCGATTTTTTTACCAAGCCGCGGCCTATCCATGATTAAGAGTAAATAATAATCATCATCATAACTCAGTAACAAAATTTATTTGTAATGACGGTGGCAAACAAGCATACAGTTCACATGTATGGTAAGTGAACGCTACAGCTAATAAACCTCTACACAAAACCGGTGATCAAAATGCAGATGCGCTGCCAATCTGAGTTGTACGAGTACGTATTGCTTCTGTGGTAATTCTTACCGGGCCATACATTACTCTCAAACCGGCACACGATACACTTCTATTTGGCGGCAAATATATTAAGTAATGCGGCGATATCTACCGCCCTCGGGCGAAACTTCTACCACCAGTACATCAAGTCTGAATTAACAATCATAACTTCAACGCAGTCATTTATTTTACAACTACAGCTCTCAAGTTAATACCCAATCAATTTCCACCAATAAATCGTCTGTTGAGAGTTCAATTAAGAAATTAATATTTCGATAGGCAACCGCTCCCTCGTTGCAATTTTTAAACTACATTAAGCGAGTAAACGGTGGGGTTCGCCCCTCCCATAATTCGGTGTTAATTATTCCGAAGGCGGGCAATCGAGTCATTAGGCTTGGCGTACACTAGATACTATCGGCAACGAATCAGGAATTAGGCTTTTTTTTGTACCTATACCAGAGAATATGTGATAATACTACGTATAGAATGGACACTTCGACATCCCGCCCGATTTCTCCGCATCATCCAACCTCCTCCCCTTTTATGGGCGACGGTTGGTATTTTGTACATGCTACGCTACTAAATATACGTCACTGATTGACGTCTGTGTAATAGAGACCAAATTAAGCGTATGTATGGAATTTTGGAAAAGTGTCCGCGGTGTGCCTATATCTATCCTTTACTTATTTTTATGCTGCATAAGATATATTCATGTAGATAAGACATATAACATAATTCAAACGCTTTATAAACGAAGGCAATTATAGAATAACTTACCTATTGAATGATGATATGGCTATTATTTTGGGATGATAAACAGATGACGGAATGTTCTGGTAAAGTTTTATTGGCCGTCGAAAATTATTTGACAAGTTCACTTTTTCTACTGAATATGCAGACAAGAACATCTTGCGTCAATCATTGCATATGCATGTGTGTTGTGTATCACATTTTTACGTATAGTAAATATGTTTTGTTTTTGTTTGTTCTGAGCTTCTTATCAGTTTATTCATACATTTATTTCATATAATAAGGCTCCTGGAGAGCACTTTTACACCGTCATTTTTTTAAACTAATCTAGATTGAATAACCACTAATAATAATCAAAAACACATAATAAATTAAATAGAAACTATACAATTTTGTATAATATGGCAAGCATCAATTATTTTCAAATTCCTCCATTTCCCCATTCCAAAAGAAACTGAGAAAGAAGGAATTTAGTCGTCATGATAAAGGTTATTTAAACTTTTAGTAGAGCTCCAGTGACGGAGCTCGTAGGCACCACCGCATTACCTAATATACTTTTTTCTTATGTAATGGAAGTGGCAAACAAGCATGCAGTTCACATTGATGTTAAGTGATGACTGCAGCCTTACAGACCCTACAAAGACCAAGGTCAAAATGCAGATGCGTTACCACTCCTGAGACCTAAGGTGTTATGCCCCTGTGCCGTAAATAACAGGGCCGTACATTACCACCTGACCGGAACACGATAGTTCTGAACACTACCATTTAGCGGCAAGTTTTTACTGGTGGTAGAGCTCTAGTGACGGAGTTCGCGGGCCGGAGGCACCACCGCATTACCTAATATACTGAACACTACCATTTAGCGGCAAGTGTGTGGGTGTCTAGGCTGCAGTCCTCGCTTAAAATCAATGTGAATCGCAAGCTTGTTTGCCACTCCCATTACATAAAAAAGGGGTTGTTGGCTTAATGTTCTCATAGTGTTCTGGTAGTGGTGTGTTAGGGTTAGTTTGACTATCGAACATCATTTCACAAGTTCACTCTTTCTGCTGAAGGACACACACTATGGAACTTTTCATGGGCGAGTCTGACTTGGCCGTGGAATATTTGCGGCCATTCCAGACGTCCCATCACTACAGCTTTCACCTTCACACCGTTTAAAACACGAGCCGGTAAAACCCCATCTCCACAAAATTGCCGATACAGAGAATGTACAGGGGCTATTATCGCGACCTCTTCAGACGAGGCCAGGCGGAAACCAATTAGCTTTCGTACACAAACCTCGAAATTTATATGTGTGCATAACAGATTATGTGTGTACAGAACCGATTGTGGACACCTATTGTTGACTCGCCGCCGATTTTACAGCGTAAATTCGATAGGATCGGAGATTATGATATGGGGAAATGAGGCGATTAAAGTTTTATTTGTTGAGGATGTTTGCGAGGCGAAAATGATGAATTCCCGAGTTGTGATGTGAGAGCACACATTATGTTATTCAAACAACACTCCACGTGCGGAGTTTTCTTGTGTGAATGAACTCTGTTATTCAATTTTATATCTCGCACTGGTATGTACCTTTATGTATAAAAAGTACTTTTTTTTAATATTATGGAAGTGGCAAACAAGCATGCAGTTCACATTGATGTTAAGTGATGACTGCAGCCTATAGACACCCACACAAAGTTCAAGGTCAAAATGCAGATGCGTTACCACTCCTGAGGCCTAAGGTGTTATGCCTCTGTGCGGGAAATTACAGGGCCGTACATTACCACCTGACCGGAACACGATAGTGCTGAACACTACCATTTAGCGGCAAGTATATTAGGTAACGCGGTGGTGCCTACGCCCGCGAGCTTTGGAGCTCTACCTCTACTGGATTGTATTCAGTTTGTAAAGTTGATTTTATCTCTCTATAAGTTGGTTTCACCTATCGATATTAGGAATGGATAACAATTTAAGCGCCGATAATAAGATATTAGATGTCGCCATTGGTATAAGTCGCGCCAGGTAAAAAGAACGCTGGCGGTCAAGCTGCGCGTCATGTGTTTTTATTTCATTTTATGTTATTCTATGTAATATAGTTTTCAATCTGCCTACCAATACACGAAACCGCAAGCGAAAGCTAGATCAAAAATAAACCAATAGGGCTAGTACTTTCGTGCGCGAGTGTACCGATGCGCGAACACATCCCTTCTACTTTCTTCCAGCGTTCTTTTTACGTGGCGCGACCTATACATGAATATCCAGTGTTAAATAAAATTAAAATAAAAAAAGATTTGAAAAAGCTGCATACTTTTATTTCTGTACAGATTCGTCTGAAATTATTTCGATTTCTATACAAATTGGTTAAAATTAAGATAACAAATATTAGAAACAAAATTGTATGGGGTAGGTAGGTACGTAACGTTTCATTGTCATTTCAGTAACCTGTAGTACAATATTTTTTTATAAGGTTTTCACTCACAGCCTCTTACTAGGTATAAACCTGTGTCGTGGTTGCCGTTTTACACACACAACACAAACACCCACCAGAAACAAATATTTGTCCCGATCAGCCTTGGTTAGAATGATCGTCACACACCTCTCGACCAATAAACTAGTAAAAAAATATTAAGTTTAGCTCACTCTATTATTCTTAATTACACGCAAACCTTAATAAAGCCAAGCGTCAATAAAACAACATGGAATCAGCGAGCAGGCTTCGCAATTAGCGCTGTAATTATGTAGCTCCAATCGGTAGCAGTTAATCTGAGTTGCTCATCTAGCGGGCCGCGTCACGTGATATCTGGGATTAGTGGCCGATGCCGACACGACTGATGGACGACCGCGCCGATACGGGCGCTCTAGAGTCAGTACTCTGTAACCTGGCAATCCGAATTCGAAATAGCATTAAGACAACTGAAACGTACATCAGGTTACAATACATTTTTAATGTAACTTTCTGACCATAGAAAACTGTGAGAGATTTCAATTTATGAAGGAATAATTTTTTTACTCGATGAAAGCGATAATTATTGATAGAAATATATTCACGTAATTAGGACATTGTTTAAATCCCTATAAATACCGTGAAAATAAAAATTACATTAGACGAATTACACATGTTTTGCACTTGTCTCTGTTATATGCGTGTGAATATCTAAGTTATCTTAGGACATACTATTATAAGATTAATTCACCTCATTATTCCTAATTACACGCAAACCTTAATAAATCCAAGCGCTAATAAACAACACGGAATTAGCGAACAGGCTTCGCAATTAGCGCTGTAATTATGTAGCTCCAATCGGTAGCAGTTAATCTGAGTGGCTCATCTAGCGGGTCGCGTCACGTGATACCTACCTTGGATTAGCGGCCGATGCCGACACGACTGATATACGACTTCGCCGATACGGGCGCTGTACCCTCAGTATTCTGCCATTGCGAACAGCGATACGAAATCGTATGATGACGAACATATATACCTACTAATAATGTCTAATAAAACGTTTTTGCCTTATTAAGATCTACAGGGAAGAAATACATGAATAGGTTTTTTTCTTACTTGATCACACTCAACACATTAATGCGAGATGTTGAATATACCTAAGAGTGTATCACGGTCCTGAAGAAATGTAACTCCTATTTTACTGGACCACACAGAAAAAACAGGTCAAATACTATTGATCCACGGGCAATATCGGGTTCCGTTTACCAAGTGTATTTTATAAATCAACAAAACTGATGCATATTGCTAGTTTACTAACATTCATAACAAATAACAACTTTCTAGTATTAAGAGTTTTTGAGCTTCGGATAGACGGACGGACAAACTATAAATGTTCTTGCTAGTCATTGGATGCCTAAAAACGAGAGAAGTGTTTCACTTCTGACAAAAAAAAATTTCTTTAGTATCGTTCCAAATTAACCTTGAGTGAACTACAAAAAACACACTCTCCTTGATGTTACTACAATATGTTAACGTCCATTACATCCATTTAATAAAAGACTAAGCTAAGAATGGGCTTTCTGTTTGAGCACTAGGGCACCCACGAGGCTTTCAGCTTTGTTTGCACATACCCAACTAAATTCAGGTACCTACGTTTGTTTACCCGATGATTCTACGTCTTAGTAGTTGGAAATGTTGAACACAAATATTCTTTTTCGTTATTTTTAATGGATGTTTATTTTACCTATAGATTATTTTTTCATGTGGTATTCACATAAAGTAAAGTAAAGTAAAAAAACGTTTAATTTTCCTTCACAAATTTTAGGCTTATAGGTACTTATTGCTAATACAGTACTTGTGCACTTCGATCCTATTTTTGTGAGGGACTGGTGCCTGAAATAGGTTTCTAAATGAAATCTGTGCTACAGGTCGCCAGGCCCCTCCCGCAGACAGTTCTCAATTTACAGCAAGACAGTAAAAGAAAAAAAAAAAAGAAGAAAAAAACACTGCCTAAATTATAGCCGCTACAAAAAATATACATATATAAAAAAAAAGAAAACGTGTGGACTTTTATGACAACATCTAATTAAGATAAAATTTTATTTTATTTTTAAGATTAAATTTAAGCGCAATGGAAAAGGCGAGTTACAGTTTGATTTCAATAATTATTTGGGTGTGTTTTGTTGTTCGCTAGAGAGCGTTTGTGGGTGAGTGAATGTGGAGTGTGCGTGTGTATGTGTGTCTGAGAGTCGGAGTGTGTGTGTGTGTGTGTGTGTGTGTGTGTGTGTGTGTGTGTGTGTGTGTGTGTGTGTGTGTGTGTGTGTGTGTGTGTGTGTGTGTGTGTGTGTGTGTGTGTGTGTGTGTGATTGTGTGCATGTGTATGACGGCTGCGCGGTGGAGCGGAATTTACGTGTCTAGAAAGGAGTATTGGTGAGTAATAGGTAAGTTTTGGTCATAGATAAGTTTTGCGTTATTTTATCATTACGTTTATTTATTATAGATATGTATAATAAGTATTTAATTTATATGCATTTTAGATTATAATACCTATTATATATAATATTCCAAAGTTGTATACAATCTTATTTTAAAATAAGTATGATTTTTTCTGTAGTGTCATAATCCAGAGTTTTTAAATATTTTGTAACTAATCGTTTGCAATACGTTTTACGTTGGGGATATATGTTGAGAATAATATTCAGTTTATTATATAGAAAGGGCCCAAGAAAATGGTAGAAATTCTGTGAGAAGGAAGTATTGAGAGTTGGTAGGGTACAGACTGCTCTATTCCGGCGTTTGTCCTTTAAGAAGTCTGGATCGTAGAATAGCTCGGAGTGTTTTTTTAAAATTATCTTCATGACGAATAGTTGTCTCACTGTGACACACTTGTTCTCACAAATCACATGTGAGTGATTTGTGAGAATTTCAAAGTGAAAAGATTTTTAACAGGATTCGAACCCGCAGAGATCTACATTTTGATCATCGATTTTCATAAGTGTCTTTAAGCTGCAGTAGATATTCACTCAACAACAAAGTGTAACGCATGTTTACCATTACATAAAAATGTAATATTACTACGATTCTCAAGCGAAGCGTGGGCAGGCCTCCCACAAGATGGACCGACGACCTGGTGAAGGTCGCGGGCAATCGCTGGATGAGGGCGGCCCAGGACCGTTCGTTGTGGCATTCTTTGGGGGAGGCCTTTGTTCAGCAGTGGACGTCTTTTGGCTGAAATGATGATGATGACTACGATTCAGTATTCCAAAAATACACAGTAAATCCAACCACAACCGAGACTCGAGTCATGATGTGACGTGACCATAATGACGTAAAGGCATTACGTGCCAGCGTCGCTTAATAAATCACTAAGCTCTCTGTGTATGCACCGGGCCACCCACGGGGCTCTCGGCATTGTTTGCACTCGGCCGAGTCAACGTTTCCATTTATCCGCACTCTCACTAATTTCAATGTCATGTTTTTTTTTCTACTGGTGATAGATCTCCAGTGTCGGAGCTCGAGGCCGTAAGCGCCACCTAATCTATCTGCCGTGTAACGTTAAGCATTATGGTTTTCAGGTTAGAAGATATGGCTCCGTAATAACTATCACAGAGGAAAAATAGCTCAGATCTCATGGATAGTAACGCAACCTGCATATTACCCTATAGTTTTTAAGTTGAAGTCTATAGATTGCAATCTTGATTTACCATCAATGTAAACTTTCATTTCAAAAATAAAATAGCACACAAAAGTGCTATAAAGAGGAAATGAGAGAACTTTTGCAGAATTCAGCATCATTATCTGCTTGGTACTTTTTAAAGTCAAAATACAGACACGAAGTATGTGATATTAATACCGCCTTCTGTACGGAACCCGAAAAATACATCCAACCACCGTGACTCCGCGACGCGACCATAATGACTTAACGGCATTACGTCCCAGCGTCGCTTAATAAATCACTAAGCTCTCTGTGTATGCACCGGGCCACCCACGGGGCTCTCGGCATTGTTTGCACTCGGCCGAGTCAACGTTTCCATTTATCAGCACTCTCGCTAATTTCACTGTCCTGAATGTTGTGAATTCTCACGACAATACGACGGCTCATTGATATTAAAATAAAGAAAGAAAGAGGCTATTTATTTTCATTGTCTTACAAGCTATACCTGCTCGTAATAATGAAATGGGTAGAAGAACCGGTCGTTTACTAGTGGTGGAGTGGAGGGCGTGGCCATAATCGCTATAGCTTACGAGCATACGAATATCTACCACCAAATGCTTCAGAACTACGTTTTTTTTATGTTATGGAAGTGGCCAACAAGCATTCAGCTCACATCGATGTTAAATGATTACTGCAGCCTATAGACACCCACACAAAGACCAAGGTCGAAATGCAGATGCGTTACCACTCCTGAGGCCTAAGGTGTTATGCCTCTGTGCTGGAAATTACAGGGCCGTACATTACCATCTGACCGGAACACGATAGTGTTGAACACTACCATTTAGCGGCCAGTATATTAGGTAATGCGGAGGCTCCGTCACTGGAGCTCTACCACCAGTAAAATGATAGCGATATTTTTGTGATAAGTAAATAAAACACTTCTGTAGCTTAACAATATAATAGGTTGGGGAAAGTCTTTTCGCATTATAGTATGTATGAACTTGTAATAAAATCTCTTTGGCTGTAGTATTTGTATCTGGCTGGTTTTGGTATCATTGAAAGTTAAAATTTTAAAGAACATAATTTCAAATTCAAATTAGGCAAAGGTGTGATTTTCGTTTGTTTTTCGTACTGTCAAGATGAGTGAATCTAACGAAGAAATTCGATACATTTTAAAATTTTACTACAAAAAAAGGTAAAAATGCAACGCAAGCCGCGAAAAAAATTTGTGATGTTTATGGACCTAGTGCAGTGTCTGAGAGAGTAGCACAAATTTGGTTTAAGCGTTTTCAATCCCGAAATTTTGATGTCAAAGATGCACCTCGCTCTGGTCGCCCTATTACGGATAAAATGGATGCCATTTTTGAAAAAGTGGAGCAAGATCGACATATCAGTAGTTACGACGTAGCTGAAGAACTGAGAATTGATCACAAAACAGTTTTGGCGCATTTGAGAAAAGCTGGGTACAAAAAAAAGCTCGATATTTTTGTACCTCACGAACTCACTGAAAGAAACCTAATAAACCGTGTACTCATTTGTGATTCTTTATTACGACGTAATGAAACCGAATCCTTTTTGAAGAAGCTGATAACTGGTGATGAAAAGTGGATCACGTACGACAAGAACGTGCGAAAAAGGTCGTGGTCAAAGGCCGGTCAGGCTTCACAGACTGTGGCGAAACCCGGGTTAACTCGCAATAAGGAGATGTTGTGTGTGTGGTGGGATTGGAAGGGCATTATTCATTATGAGCTATTACCACCAGGCAGGACTATCGATTCTGAACTCTACTGCGAACAACTGATGAGATTAAAGCAAGAAGTTGAGAGAAAGCGGCCGGAATTGATCAACAGAAGGGGTGTGGTGTTTCATCATGATAACGCTAGACCTCACACATCTATAGCCACTCAGCAAAAATTAAGAGAGTTTGGCTGGGAGGTGTTAATGCATCCGCCGTATAGTCCTAACCTTGCACCTTCAGATTTCCACCTGTTTCGGTCTCTTCAGAATTCTTTATGCAATGTTAGGTTAACATCACGAGAGGACTGCCATTTCCACTTGTCGCGGTATTTTGATGAGAAGTCCCAAAATTTTTATAGCAATGGGATCATGTCCCTACCTACAAGATGGCAAAAAGTTATCGAACAAAATGGTACATACATACATTAGTTAAATTTAAATAAACTATTTAAAAAAATGTTTTGAATTATCTTAAAAAATGCGAAGAAACTTTTTCCCCAACCTAATATTAAGGAACCCTGAAAATTTCCACTTGACCACATGGGTATCCTATCCTACGCGATGGTAATAAAAGTGAAAAATATTTGATTGTATAGTTGGGCAGTTCCTTGGCTGTAGGTACATGCAAAACACGAGATCATTGGTTCGATTTCCTAGCCATAAATAAAATTTGTTTTGTTAGTAATATTTTGTAATGTTCATTTTCATCAAACGATTTTAAAGTTCAGTTCAATTTATTAAAAAAAATACAGTGTGGTATTTTTTTAAACATAACATTTTATCAATTTTAAAATGTTGGTTGGTTGGTAAAGGGTCAGTCACAATGGCACAGTGACAATAAAATATAAACATATTTCGCTAGTGGCAGTGCTCGTATGGTGGAGCTCAACGGCGTAGGCAGCACTTAAACTACTGTGATTTTTACTATAGTTTTCAACGCTATCGTGTTCCGGTTTGGATAGATTAGTTATGATAATGTAAAATGAGAACTACTTATCTACTATACAACGAAATTAGCCTATTTCCTAAACTAGTATTATTAAAAGAGAATAATCATTATTTCGGTGGTACAGTGCGCACATTTGATGATGCGTAGGTACAGTTTACAGTACATACGATTTTGCCTTCGCTACAACAAATCACAAATATGCACTGAAAGCACCAAATACATAGTCTACATTCCATTACACAATGCTTCGCAGGCATATATCTTTGATGCCAGCTTTGACTGTAAAGTGAAATTGCCTTACGAGCTTAGCGACTTTGGGATTTCAATTTCGTTGACTACCCGAACTAGATCGAATTCATGTCGAAAATTCTTTCAAGTTAATGTTTTATACAGGTTTAGTTCGGTGTAGCCAGGCGTATGTACATATAATCCTGATTCAGAATCAGATTCCTCACACATTCGATTCGAGTATGACTGTGATTTTTTTTTTGTTTAATTCGGGGCTTTATGTATTATTGATTTGAACTGAATACATTATACGTTACAAAAATCGAAATTCATTCCGAAACGAAATTTATAGGGACACAAAATATTATTACTTACAATTATGAAGAATTCGTGATAAACGCTGTTTACGGTTGAACTGATACGATAAAATTAGGATGAAACAGATTTTTTTTATCTCCCATTGCGTACTTTTTGATTTTCCTTTGTAATTGGATATCATCCGGACGAAATAGGAGCAATATTTCGGGGCAAAAAACGACAGATTTTTGTTTTGATTTCAATAATTTGCTTATTCAAATGAAACCAACTATTTACATTTTAAAAACAAGTATTGGTTGTTTTTTGGAGAACGTGTTACATAATAGGTTGGGGAAAAAGTCTTTTCGCATTATAGTACGTATGAACTTGTAATAAAATCTCTTTGGCTGTAGTATTTGTATCTGGCTGGTTTTGGTATCATTGAAAGTTAAAATTTTAAAGAACATAATTCCAAATTCAAATTAGGCAAATGTGTGATTTTCATTTGGTTTTCGTACTGTCAAGATGAGTGAATCTAATGAAGAAATTCGATACATTTTGAAATTTTACCACAAAAAAGGTAAAAATGCAACGCAAGCCGCGAAAAAAAATTGCGATGTTTATGGACCTAGTGCAGTGTCTGTGAGAGTAGCACAAATTTGGTTTAAGCGTTTTCAATCCGGAAATTTTGATGTCAAAGATGCACCTCGCTCTGGTCGCCCTATTACGGATAAAATGGATGCCATTTTTGAAAAAGTGGAGCAAGATCGACATATCAGTAGTTACGACGTAGCTGAAGAACTGAGAATTGATCACAAAACAGTTTTGGCGCATTTGAAAAAAGCTGGGTACAAAAAAAAGCTCGATATTTGGGTACCTCACGAGCTCACTGAAAGAAACCTAATGAACCGTGTACTCATTTGTGATTCTTTATTACGACGTAATGAAACCGAATTATTTTTGAAGAAGCTGATAACTGGTGATGAAAAGTGGATCACGTACGACAAGAACGTGCGAAAAAGGTCGTGGTCAAAGGCCGGTCAGGCTTCACAGACTGTCGCGAAACCCGGGTTAACTCGCAATAAGGTGATGTTGTGTGTGTGGTGGGATTGGAAGGGCATTATTCATTATGAGCTATTACCACCAGGCAGGACTATCGATTCTGAACTCTACTGCGAACAACTGATGAGATTAAAGCAAGAAGTTGAGAAAGCGGCCGGAATTAATCAACTGAAGGGGTGTGGGTGTTTCATCATGATAACGCTAGACCTCACACATCTATAGCCACTCAGCAAAAATTAAGAGAATTTGGCTGGGAGGTGTTAATGCATCCGCCGTATAGTCCTGACCTTGCACCTTCAGATTTCCACCTGTTTCGGTCTCTTCAGAATTCTTTATGCAATGTTAGGTTAGGTTAATATCACGAGAGGACTGCCAAATTCACTTGTCGCGGTATTTTGATGAGTAGTCCCAAATTTTTTATAGCAATGGGATCATGTCCCTACCTACAAGATGGCAAAAGGTTATCGAACAAAATGGTACATACATACTTTAGTTAAATTTAAATAAACTATATTAAAAAATGTTTTGAATTATCTTAAAAAATGCGAAGAAACTTTTTCCCCAACCTAATATTTTACAACTTATCTAACACAAAATTTGTTTTCAAAAATCTGCTTAAAAAAAATTTATCACCGTAATGCGTGTACGCGCATGACTTCCAAAAGACTGTACCGAGTTGGATAAATATTCAAAAAACTTTTAACAAATATTCAAAAATCTATAATAGAATAAATATGTTAAACCAAACTTGTCCAACAAAAAAAAACTATCCCAGGATTGGTTCTCGGATAACAAAGCGGTCTTTAGTACTAGAAATAAAAGGAGTTAAAACCAGTATGTTACGTAGTGTCTGAGCGTATCGCCCGTCTGTCGGATACGACGCCTACAAGCGCCCGCGTAATTGAAGATAACGACACGGACTTCCGATACCGGCAACTACTTCTAGTTAAACTGCCTGGATTGTTTTTACTTTGTATTGTTTTTTCAATGGATCAGAGCTTCACAAGAAAAAGAGGCGGATAATTTTATCAGTTTGCCTTTGAAATAAAAATTAAATGCTGATAACGTAAAATGTAGGAAAAGATGACTTAGTTAATTGAAAATTAACCGTCTTGTCCGACAACAAAAAATATATCTCAGGATTGGCTCTCGGAAAACCAAAGCACAACAACATCAAAAGTCCTTAGTGATAAAAATAAAAGGGGACAAAACCAGTACCTATGTTACGTAGTGTCTGAGCGTATCGCCCGTCCGTTGGATACCTACGAAGCACGCCTACTTAAAAGATAGTTTTTTTTATGTCATGGAAGTGGCAAACAAGCATGCTGATCACATTGATGTTAAGTGATGACTGCAGACTATAGATACCCACAAAAAGACCAAGGTCAAAATGCAGATCCGTTACCACTCCTGAGGCCTAAGGTGTTATGCCCCTGTGCCGGAAATTACAGGGCCGTACATTATGATGACCACCTGACCGGAACACTACCATTTAGCGGCAAGTACATTAGATAATGCGGTGGTGCCTACGCCCGCGAGCTCCGTCACAGGAGCTCTACCACCAAAAAAGCCTACAAGCCGTAATTGAAGATAACGACACGGACTTCCGATAGTGGCAACTACTTCTAGTTAAACTGTCTGGATTATTTTTAGTTTCCTTTGTGTTTCAATATATCAGACCCTTGCAAGAGTGAGAGACGGATATAATAAAAAAAAATGTATAAAGCAACTTTAATTTCAATATTCGTTTAAAATATAGAGTAAAACGGATAATCTCTTCTTGGCACCTTTTTTTGCACATTACGAGACAAGAGTGTTTGTTTTTGTATGAAAACGGTCAAACGGTAAACAAATAGGTGAAGGTCTACGAATGATTTTTGGAAGTCCAGGGAAGGTTTAAAAGGTAAGAAAATATGAAGAAATTGAAGGGAAATAGTAAAAACCACAATTTCATTTTTCCATACAAATAGTCCGTATCTATGAAACCCTTGACACATTATTTCATTGTGAGGCAATACGAAGTTTGCCGGGTCAGCTAGTATGTAATAAAAATGTTTTACAAAATTTATCGGTGAAGTTTGCCCAGTAATTTAGGCGGTGTTTTTGTCGCAAATATTCTAGAATACATTTCAAACAAGCATAGATATGGAGAAAGTGTTGTTACTTCTTTATTGCTTTAAATCCAATGTTAAAGTTTTCGAAACAAGGCGTCAAACGCAATATGTTGCATAGTGCGCAATAGTTGGAGCGTATCGTCTGTCGGACGGCCTCTACAACTGCGTAATTGAAGACAACTGCACCGATTTCCGATGGCGGCAAAAATTTCTAGTTACACTAGCGGAATTTGTTTTTCCTCAACACATTTTATCTTGTACAATTCCTGGATTGAAAAAAAATCATTTTGAAGCCAGTTTTTATACTTAGCTAATTAAATCAACATTTAAAAGAAATTTTAAAAATAGAAAAAAGGTAGATAATTTAATTTAGGTGTAATATTTTCTTACATGTCTATTTCGATTACTAAACTAGCTGTGTCCGCGTAGACTTCATCCGCGTGGAATTCATGAAAATGATTACAATTTTAAAATAAAAATTGACGACCCAGTTGGTCCAGCGGTGTGAGATGACCGTTTGATTCGAAGGCTCGCGGGTCGATACCCCGCACCGGGACAAATATTTGTATGGCCTACAGATATTTGTTTCGGGTCTGGGTGTTGGTGTATGTGTTGTATGTGTACAACGGCATCCACGACACAGGTTTATACCTAATGTGGGGCTGTGAGTGTAAGCGTATTTAATTTTTATTTCATTTAGTTTAATCACTTACTCCGATTTTGATGGCACTTTCACTGTTAGACAGCCGATGTATTATCTAACAGTGAAAGTTCCGTCAAAATTGAACCAGCTGCACCAGAGATTTATTTAAAAACGGTTATATTTGTATTACAAACTCCAAATTATCTATTTGTATAGAGCAATAATAGCGGATAAAGCACTCAAGATCATAACGAGGTAATAATACGTCACGTTTTGATACATAACACACATAAATAATTGCCATTTTTTAATTTTATAAAATAAAAGGTGAGTCAACTTCAACTAATAAAGATCATGGCACTGAACACTTAAATTTTTGAATAAAATATCAACCACACGCGGCATAAATAAAAAGCTACTGCGTATAATAGTCATGACATCCGCACAATACAAATTCAAATGCGAAGTAGCATCATACAAATATCTCTGTCAATCAAAAAACTCTTCGAAAGCAAACAAAGTGAAGATTCGTTTAGGGCGGACAAGCTGAATGTAAGCGGTGGCTTGTAAACGAGTCACGTGCGATCATCCGTAACCAACAAAGGATGGGGACAAAAGCCAACCTTCTTTATGCTGCCACGAGTTGGGGGTGAATACCGAAGTTGAACATTTTTCTAGAATATTCTGTATGTCGCCGACTGTACACATGTTTTCGTGTAATATTCTAAATAATAATACACTCACAAGTACCTTCGCTTTTTTGATATGGACGTAGAATACTAGACATGAATTTTAATGCTTGCTTATCTATCTTTTCAGTTACAAACGCGAAAATTTTGCAACACTAAGTAATTAAAATTTCTTCACCAAGCTCAACAGGTAATAACAAGACTACATTAACTTTATCCACTCCGAAGCTATTCATTACTCTTAACAGATTTTCTGTCTCATGTGAAACATGAGACCATTTTCATCGTTTAAATAGCCTGGATTACTTTATGAACAACTGAAGGTTACCAAAAACGTTTCAACCTACGTTCTCAGTTCGGAATAACGCTACGTTGATTTGTGTGTAAACACGGAGTTCAAACACGGTGTAGTATCATACAGATATCTGTGTCAATCAAAAGCTTCTCGAGAGCAAACAAAGTAGAGATCCGTTTAGGGCCGACAAACCTAGTGTAAGCGGTCGTTTGTACTCTAGTCACGCGCGATCATCCGTAACCAACAAAGGATGGGGACAAAAGCCAACCTTCTTTATGCTGCCCCGAGTCTGGGGTGAGCACCGAATTTGGGCAGTTTTTTTGTAGTGAATGTTCTTTATGTTGTTGAGTGTACACGTAATTTCTAACAGTAATAATATAAGGATAACACAACAAGAGAACATATTATATCTGACCCAATATACAAAGGAATCGAACACATGAATTGTATAAATAAAAAAAACCGGACAAGTGCGAGTTCGACTCGCGTGGTGAGGGTTCCGTAATTTATATAAATATTTTCGAAAATAACAGATTAAATACAGATTTAAAATGCAGGGACATAGCGGTTAAGGTGGTACCGGCCGGGGGGGGGGTTATATTATTAAGAATTTTCGATTTAATATCAATACTTAAACTTCTTATCGGTTTTCCAGTAATCTATAGGCAAAGAACTATTTTTCACATTTTTTTCAAAATTTTAAGTTCAGTAGTTTCGGAGATAGCCCCCCCCCCTCCCCGTCCAATGGTCAATTTTCGTCGTTTTTCTTAAATAACTTCAAATTTGTTTATGCAAAAATTAAAAAAATATATATATCTGAAATACTGACAACAACCTCTTTCATTTGATATGTCACACACACAGTTTTTTTTTTTTTTAATTTCTGATTTACCCCTCGAAAGTGGCCCCCCTGTTTAAAATTTATTATTTTACTTGACGTGTTCATCTTTGGGTCACCAATTTACATATATTCATCAAATTTCAACTCAATCGGTCGAGTAGTTTCGGAGCAAATTGGCTGTGACAGACGGACAGACAGACAGACAGACGCACGAGTGATCCTATAAGGGTTCCTTTTTTCCTTTTAAGGTACGGAACCCTAAAAACATTCAATATTCCCTCTAGGAAGAATATACATTGTTTGACTGTAGGCTGCAGTCATTAATGTGAACTACATGCTTGTTTGCCTTCTATGTAAATACCTAGATAAAACCGCTAACACCAATAAATCGCGCCCAATCCCAAAACACCAGGAGCAGAGCACAGCTGCGGACATTTTTCACTACACACACTATCTAGCTGCATTATAGTAATTGTCAACGCATCCTCCGGGACGTGTATCTGATAGAGGGTTGACGGCAGATGGATACTCCATTAGTATAATAGACGCAGCTTAATTAAACAACGTTAAGCCGCTGGGGTTACTTGTGGCGGTGGCGTTAAGTCATGGGGATAAGCGGTGACTTTGCAAACGCTGAAAACGTGTTTACAATTTAAATTATTTAGCACATAATGCTTAAAAATATTTAATTTAGTCGTAGAACAAGATCAATGTCTTCTATAATGAACTGTGAGAGGTTATTCGTTATGGTGTGGTTTGGAATGTCCTAAATATACGGAATAGTAGGTATAATAAATTTGATCAAATACAAATTAGAAACTAGAGTAATTTTTTTTAATTTAACTAGTTACTACGTAGTTTACAAAAATCTACGTGCACTTGTATAATTTTAATACTCTGCATCAGCATAAAATATAATCTTTTTTATCTGTGGGTAAAATAAGTAAGTTACGTAATTATTCAAATAGAGTAACAATAAATACAAAAATGAAAGCATTGTATCTACTTCAAAATATGCTTGTGGAAAAACACTGAAGTACGTAGTTACGTACATCAGAAACGATCTGTTCCATAAAGAGAATGGCTACGATTTGGAATTGAATGACGCTCGCGTTTGGTACGCTTCGTCGGACATTCACAAATAAATGCAAATTGCGTTGTTATTGTTAATTATGCGCAATACCGTCTTGTTTCGATATTTGGCTCCTTTGTCTTCTTCTACGGGGGAAATGGGAGATATAAATGTATTATTTCGTTCTCATTAAACGGCCCTGTAATTCCGGCACAGAGGCTTAACATCTAAGGCCTCAGGAGTGGAAACGCATCTGCATTTTGACCTCTGGTCATTGTGTAAGTGTCTGATTATACTCTGCTTAGAGTCATCACTTAACATCAATGTATACTGCAGGCTTGTTTGCCACTTTTATTACATTAAAAAAAACACTTCAATATTTTACAGTAAATAAATTAGCTGCCTCGGTAGCCTAGTGGTAGCAGGCCACTACTACTACGCTGAGGTCCTGGGTTCGATTCCCGGGTAGGGGGTTATCAGATATAATGGTGAAAAAGCCTTTATCTCTGGGTCTATTGGGATTTTTCCATTTTCTGGAAATTTCCCAGTACCTCAAAGTTTGGTAATGTGCCCGGAGATGTCAACAGGCTCGCCACCTGTTACATGGGCCAAAACGTAACCGGCGAATCGTGGGTGTTTGCATGTATGCTTGAATGCATGCATTTACCTCTGCCTACCCCTTCGGGGATTACAGGCGTGAAGTTACGTAAATTAGGGAATAATAATTCCTACATTCGATGAAGGTACAAGTTCATAACAAATGAGTACTAATCAATTACCGCGAGAAATTGATTACGTTTTACGCTTACGCTTGTACAATAGACACAGCCTGTTTCATAAAAAAGAACGCGCGCGTTTTGGAATTGAAAGACGCTCGCGTTTCGTACGCCTCGTCCGACATTCACAAATAAATGCAAATTAGGTTGTAATTGTTAATTAGAGATACAAATGCGCCAGTATATTATCATATGTCAAGATGCAATAAACACTTCAAAAGTTTTAAGTAAATAAATAAGGTGTTGTAATAATGCATGCACTCGATTTAAGTACAAGTCCACAACACATAAATACTAAACAATTACCGCAAAAATTGATTACGTGATACGCTCACGCTTAGACAATAGACACGGCCTGTTTCATAAATAGAACGCGCGCGTTTTGGAAATGAAAGACGCTCGCGTTTCCTACGCCTCGTCGGACATTCACAAATAAATGCAAATGGCGTTGTAATTGTTAATTACGCTCAATTCCTTCTTGTTTCGATATTTGGCTCTTTTGACTTCTTCTACGAGGGAAATGAGACATACAAATGCGCCAGTATATTATCACATGATTAAAATGCAATTAACACTTCAAAAGTTTTCAATAAATAAATTAGGTGTACTCAATTTAAGCACAAGTCTATAACACATATATACTAATCAACAATTACCGAGAGAAATTGATTACGTATCACGCTCACGCTTGTACAGTAGACACGGCCTGTTTCATTAATAGAAGGCGCGCGTTTTGGAATTGAATGACGCTCGCGTTTCGTACGCCTTGTAGGACTCCGGGTCCGGGTTCCGACGATTAGCTCTTTTATCATCTTCTACGAGAGACAAATACATATGCACCAGTATATACCAAATTGTAATTGGTGAAGATACAATGACTGACTTCAATATTTTAGTGTAAATAAATTAGGTCTAACTAATAAATTTTATTTTATTTAATCAGGAACAACAATCAGTTTTAAATTATGTATTACATGATGACTATTTTCAATTTCTCTAATACATAATATATGATCTTAACCAACTACGTCATCCACACGTAAGTTACAATGTATAAAATGTGAGAGGTAGGCAATCGACAAAGCTAATTTATGTAATAGCAAATACTACTGATTTATATGAGTATTGTATGAGTGCGTGGAGCGGCAAACCACGAGCAAAAACACCTGGTGAGCACGCACTGCTATGATAAATACCTACCAAATAACTAATTATTACCGCAAAAGAAAACATTACGTATTACGCTGACGCTTTTACAACAGACATGGCCTGTTTCAAAAGCAGAATGCTCGCGTTTCGTACGCCTCGTCGGACATTCGCAAATAAATGGAAATTGCGTTGTTATTGTTAATTACGCGAAGTTCCTTCGTGTTTCGAAGTTTGGCTCTTTTATATTGTTTTAGCACCGTTGAAAGTGACGGTGATGAGCGATTGAAATTGAATGCGACATCGTTTAGTGTTCTTTCAAAATTCGTCTGAATTATACTTCTTATAATTGCGAAGCGAGTAAGTAAAGATGCGTCAATCTTTGTACATTAGGTATTCAACTTCAAAGTATAATTCATGTGAATATCAAATATTTTTATAATTTAACCGCATTACCTAATATATTTGCCGCTAAATGGTAGTGTTCAGCACTATCGTGTTCCGGTCAGGTGGTAATGTACGGCCCTGTAATCTCTGGCACAGAGGCAAAACACCTTAGGCCTCAGGAGTGGTAACGCATCTGCATTTTGATCTTGGTTTTTGTGTGGGTGCCTATAGGCTGCAGTCGTCACTTAACATCAATATTGACTGCATGGTAGTTTGCCACTTCCATTACATAAAAAAAACACGTTCGTACAGTGCCGTAAATAGGGATGTGCCATAGGTAGGCACATGGTGTAGGTACTAGCGCAAAATGGCCAGACTAAGAAAATCTAAGGACGCAGTTGTAAAAGCTCGCTTGGGCTCGCATCTGGTGACGGTAATGGGTTTGTGTTATTGCCGTACAGAGGAACATAATACAATCGGATCCTATTAAAGATTAATTTAACATTATCGTTAAACAGAGATAACGTGACCAATATTGTTTTGCGGTCGATAAAGATATCATTACCGATATCCGTGGCGGAGTTATTCCATTTCACACGTATGAGTTGGGTTACCTGAATTCTGCAACATGCAATTCAATTCTCAAATCATAAAATACATTGGAAATATTTTGAACATATTTCAATACATATCATACGAGAAATGCAATCAATAAAACGTATTGGGAGTTACAGGTCGCAAGTCAACAATAACAAAACATCGATACCGGAGCGAGCACACGTTCCATTCCGAGATCGAGCTAGGTAGGGTGACCATTAACATTCGTTTTTAGAAGAAAATCCAGTTTCACGAGCTTTAACATTATGAGGTGAGATAAAATACAGCCTTTTTTTAACACATCATTTCAATAACATTGTACCAAAAAAAAAGGAAACAATTGCACGTAGGATTGTTTTTTGTAATTACGAATCAGTATAGTATCATAAAAGAACAGAATTAACTAGTAAACCCGAAGAAAGAGCCTATGCGTTGAACATAATAACACTTTTGACGAAACTGTTCCACAGTTACATAATAAAGTACAGTATGCGTTCAAACAATAAAAAAAGCTTAGTTTGTTTACCTTTAATTTGGGACCACCAATTCAGATGTAAGCTTTGTACTCCTTTATCTTTCATTACATATATTAAGTTGGTAACGTCAAAAGACCAATACTGGACTTCGAAATATTTATTTTTCTTCAAAAATATATTCAAGATCGACTGTCACATGAAGTCAACCTGTCCGAAGTAACCGCGGTAACATGGTCCGCCTACCCGTGTAAACCCGATCCGAACAAACCGGAGCCAGACAGGTGCGCTCGAGTTCAGGCCAAATCGTTAAGCTAGCCGTTCGAAATAATAAGTAGTTCCGTTTGAGTTGCGGAAAACGTCGCCGGCAATTCTATTGAAAGACTGAATGAAGATAAATGGAGCCGACTCCGTAACGAGCGGCTCGAATGTTTTCAATTCGGACTTCGATTTAGTGTAAATTTTGAAGAATTTCGAATAGAAGGTTATACATTGTGCCAAAACATTTGCCCTTGATGGGTTGAACAGTCGATGAATGCTTCAGTTAAGAAAAAATCAAATTAAAAACGGAAATACAACTCGATTGTGTTCTTAAATTGAAATTACCAATGATTGAGGCGAGAAATCATCATATTTGTTATATTTCGGTGTCACAGCAGCTACTTGCTCACAAAGGTGTCAAAATTGTAGGTACATATATGGTCCTTACAAATATTACGATTATCTTAAACGGTAACGGGTTCTACATCTGATAACCTCTATTTGCATCTTAGGGATGCAAATAGACACAACGAGTCCACCATAAATTAAGTGAACATAGTACATACGAGATTGAACCAAGTCGAGGACATCGAGGTTTTATTAGGTACTAGCTGTGCCCGCGACTTCCCCCGCGTGAGAATTTATTATTGTTCAGTATCTACCCGGACGAAGTCGTGGGCGCAGCTAGTATAAAAGTAGCCAAAGTTACTTCTTATTACATAAATTATCGGCAAGTGAAAGTCCCGTCAAAATCGGTCCAGCCCGACAGAAAGACGTCTGTCTTTCTGTCAAAAAAGAAGACAAAAATTGAAAAAAAAAATTGTTTTGTTTCATGTACCGTGTAAACATACATATGCATTTAGTAAAAAGCTGTTATTTTAATATTACAAACAGACACTCCAATTTTATTTATTTGTATAGATGTATAGATATCATCAGTTAAAACGACGAAATGTAAAAATACTAATTATAATCATTACCCGAAAGTGAAGCCACAAAATAAAACTGTACAACGAATACGTTCTGGGCTATTATTGGATTCGAAAGGTTTTTATATCGCATCGACCAATTTAAACCGCGATCGCTCAACCAAATGAAATCGTTCAATCTGTAACCGTGAACAAGAATCGAATATTTGATTCGATTCGAATAATTCATAATCCGATGCACACTGTAGTTACTCTCGCGAATGATTCGCAGCGTTACGGATGCTACTAATGAGATATCATTGAGACACTGCGAACCCAGTTCCATTATAAAAATATGAAAAGCATCTGGAATTTATTAATAAAGAGTTTATTTGTATTTTCAATAAACTTTAAGGACAATAAAGTTCATTTCTATTTTACCTTACCCTATTATCTTATTTTATGCGTGAGAAAGAAGAATTCCACATTTTACGTAATTTCAAACCATACATAAGTAAGTACTTATAAAGTCTACACTAAATAGACATGAAAATACAAATAATTAATTACGAAATATATGAAAACCATAGAAGTAAGTTTATTAAGGACTACTCTTATTTAATGTATCGTATTCGTATTACTACTATTCTTTCATTTGTCTGCTTGTTACTAATTTAATCGGTCAAGAACATTATATATTTCGTTCTTTCTTTCTATTTACCAAAGAAACAATGAGAACTCGCACACGTCATAAATCATATTTCCAATTACAATTACATTGTTTTTATATTATTTCGCATTAACACATGCTTGTGAAATATATTTTATTTTTAAAGAAAAATGGAAAGAAAAATTTGACTTCAGGCGAGGCTCGAACTCGCGACCTACTGGGAATCTAGTCCAGCCGCTCTTCCAATTGAGCTACTGAAGCCCTGCCCGATTTGTCAAATCTTTCCTTCACATCTATTGCATTGCTTTATGGTAGCAGTAGCGCCATCTATTACCAACTACTGTTGGACTACTACTATGGAAACTACTGGAAGAGCGGCTGGACTAGATTCCCAGTAGGTCGCGAGTTCGAGCCTCGCCTGAAGTCAAAATTTTCTTTCCATTTTTCTTTAAAAATAAAATACAATTACATGTTGAAAATAAGCGATTAATTTTTTAAGTGTTGTAAGATAGAAATATATCTACAACTCCCACTAACTTACTCCGCTCCTATACCGTCTAGTTGAAAACTACAAGGTTTCTCATAACTGAATCTGGCACATTGTGCTTTTTGTTCCTAACTAATAGTGGAAGTTTCACAAAATTTCAACCATTTACTATGGAAACTTTTATTTTTGCCTTTATTAATGCGCTTCGAAATGTTGGAATATAAGTAATATTTAACAAAGTTTTGGTGTTGTTAATTTTTTTATGATGGTCAATTTCGGTGCCATTTTATAAATGCCACTATTATACGAGAAAGTTTGAATTTCATAATAATGGCTGTACTGAAAAATGTTCTAGCATTTAAGAAGAAACTACTAGCTCATCTAAAAGTTATGAGTTTGTAAAACGTACATTAAAAAATGTGTTAATATAAGCAAATAAATCTAGTTAAGAAAGAACAAGGTCATTCACGAAAAAAAAATCCATATTTTAATTATAAAAACACAAAAATAATGTGGTAATAAACTTAAGTTCCATCAACCAATCATATTATTACAAATCGTGTCACTATACACACTGGTATATCTCACTCAAACAGTCTTGAAAATAATCCAACACGCAGCCACACCTGATTAAACTTGAATTTCAAACTTAATCTATTAATTTAAAGTTCCGACCGATATGATTTTTGAGGGCTTTCCTCTATCCCGCAGGCGATCACACGTGAAATTAAACGCCTCTTTCAATTATTACGAAAGGCGACGCCCGGGACTCTATTTGTCGAGATATGAATTTTAGCCAACCGCCCAATCTGCGGGGTTAATGAACTGAAAAAAGTCTGCTCAGATACCGTATTTTTTACACATTTCGGACGGTTTTTAATTACGTGCAAGATAAATTAGTCGTGGCGATTTTGCATAGAGACAGCGAGTTTCGGGGCTGAGTTAGAGCGAATATGCCGTGGCACCGATGACGGGAGCCACAGAGTAACGCGGCCCACCACACACACACATAGCGTGTATTACCGATGCAAAAAAGTATGTCATTTTATGCGGGGAGAAATGCGTGCGACACGTACGCACACTGAAAAAATCGTCTATTACTACGAAACTCACACCTCGACTTTAACAAAATACAGAAACAATTTCACGCACACATTTAAACATCTAGGCGACATGTATAGGTCCATTTGGGCTTGTGCTTTGACAGAGGGGAAAGCCTGCATATGGCTACTCCCCTTCGGTGTAGCTCTATGACGGGAGCAAATAAATTCTTTTATACTTTATCAAAATGGAACTAACGGTAAAAAGCAAGTACTCAATAAAATGCGAAGTTCCAGCCACCTTTCGTCATATTCCATGGATACGGTATTGTTCGACAAATTCACAACCAAAAGTTAAAGTAACAGAGTTGATTTTCACATGATACGATGTCTATTGAACTGACTAGCAAGAGGTATTTGCTTAGGCCGGTAGGAAGCTCTCAATAAATACGCACACTGCTTGAATATTCGCTTCGCTAGGTATAAATGTGGAGTGTGCAATTGTGCGGGTACGCGAAGAAAAACATGTGTCCATTCAAAATGTTAGATATCCTCCAAGTCAAGATATTATGTAAAATACAAAAACGGTGACTTACTTGGCTTTGAATTTGAATTCAGTATATTTCGCAATCTATAGTACACAAAATAATATGTGACTTAAGGTGACGTTAGTTCTACGCCAAACGAACATAGAACTTGGAGCACACATATACTACTTATATCTCTCACTATTTTTTTTATGAAATGGAAATCGCAAACAATCATGCAGTTCACTTTGATGTTAAGTCATGACTACAGCCTATAGACACCCACATAAAGACCAGGGTCAAAATGCAGATGCTTTACCACTCCTGAGGCCTAAGATGTTATGCCTCTGTGCCGGAAATTACAGGGCCGTACATTACCACCTGACCGGAACACGATAGTGCTGAACATTACCATTTAGTGGCAAGTATATTAGGTAATGCGGTGGTGCCTACGACCGCGAGCTCCGTCACTTGAGCTCTACCACCAGTAAAATAATTAAACTGTACATTATGTATAATATTTTACACCAAAACTCCAACTAGCAAGAATGATCAAGAAGAATCCATTCACACGCTCTAAGTAGATTTAGACTAAACGACTACTCTAGCGATGAATAGGACACTTATTCAGAATTAAAAAGAAATAACATTAAAGAATACTTCAGATTGCCGTTCGCTAGCTAGCTCTTTCGTTATTTAAACCAAGTAAGCGTTCTAAATGTTCTTTGAATGTTTCATAGAATCTGTAAGAACAGAGATAGAAGAACAAATACGTCTTTGTCCACGCCAAAAAAATCTTACTACTCCTCAATACTCCTCACTACGAATAAGCATTCGCAAGTCCAACACGACTAAAGTAGGAAATTCATAAATGATTACTGGAATTCATAATTGCAATAGCTGTGGAACACGGTACCGCTACCGTGATAATGACTATTTCGCGACAGACCTTTAGTAGCTAAAGTGTCTTCAAGTCTAACCACTGAGACTCGACAATCCAAACTTGAATTGAAGAAAGAATAATAACTATTATTATTGACGACCCGATTAGTCCAGCGGTGCGAAACCACCGTTTGATTCGATCGTCCGATTAAATATTTGTATGGCCTACAGATATTTGTTTCAGGTTTGGGTGTTTGTGTATGTGTTGTATGTGTACAACGGCATCTACGACACAGGTTTATATAATACCTAATGTGGAGCTGTGAGTGAAAACTTTTATTTATATTATTTTATTTTATTTTTTTAATTTTTATTCACATTATTATTTGAAACACGTTGTTTTTTCCTTTCCTTTCAGTTTTGCTGTAACGGTGCAATCGTAGCACTTAAAATATTAGACAAAACACTAATTTTAATTGGAGATATTAAATAAAAACGGTTGTGGTGTGACAAAGAAGCAGCTAAACGAAAATTCCAACGCACAGCATTCACAATGCGGGGAAAGTTGGAAATATGCAACAGAGCAAGCAAAAAGCATAATTAGCGTGGCCAACTAGTGGCTTTGTGACGTCAGACCTCTGCGGTACCGACTTTTTGTAAACGCATCGACAAGCAAACAGCAGGCAGTCGCCATTACATTGTTTGAAATTTGAAATAGCGTTAGTGTTTCGTATGTCACAATGGAAGCGCCCGTAATTCAGATTAATATCGAGGAGACCATCACATACACGTAAATCGAATTTATACGAAAAAAAATAAACGTTCATCTAATGTTTTTTGTATGTTATGGAAGTGGCAAACAAGCATGCAGTTCACATTGATGTTAAGTGATGCCTGCAGCCTATTTTTTTTTTATGTTATGGAAGTGGCAAACAAGCATGCAGTTCACATTGATGTTAAGTGATGACTGCAGCCTATAGACACACAAAGACCAAGGTCAAAATGCAGATGCGTTGCCACTCCTGAGGCTTAAGGTGTTATGCCTCTGTGCCGGAAATTACAGGGCCGTACATTACCACCCGACCGGAACACGATAGTGCTGAACACTACCATTTAGCGGCAAGTATATTAATTGCCTATAGACACCAACACAAAAACCAAGGTCAAAATGCAGATGGGTTGCCGCGGGGTCGAGGCGGGGAAATCGGGCGGGACGTCGAAGTGTCCATACATATTCTCCGTGTTACATATTCTCTGGTATATGCTCACCATCATTTGCCATTTTCATGGCATACCGTAACTTCACGCCCGTTATCCCCGGAGTGGTGGACAGAGGTGAATGCATGCATTCAAACATATATGTAAACACATATTTGAACCCATGATTAGCCAGTTACGTTTTACATTCACTAGAATACTGAAAAAAGTTATTGACGTAAGAAATTGTATATATTGACGTAAAATTTTCACTGGTGGTAGAGCTTCAGTGACGGAGCTCGCGGGCGTAGGCACCACCGCATTACCTAATATACTTGCCGCTAAATGGTAGTGTTCAGCACTATCGTGTTCCGGTCAGGTGGTAATGTACGGCCCTGTAATTTCCGGCACAGAGGCATAACACCTTAGGCCTCAGGAGTGGTAACGCATCTGCATTTTGACCTTGGTCTTCATGTGGGTGTCTATAGGCTGGAGTCATCACTTAACATCAATGTGAACTGCACGCTTGTATGCCACGCCCATTACATAAAAAAAAAAATGAAAAAATGTAACACAGTTTTTTCTATGTTCAAATGTGTAAGTGCGGTCGACAAAATACACACAGAGTGGATAATCTCGATCTGGAATAACTTAAAACAAACAGTGTTCTGTAGAGTCAACATTACCCGACGGTCAGGTCGCCGTAAAGCTCGTACGAGTACACGTACAGTATACAAAACAAACTATAATACCGTCGTGTAAACAAGTGATTTTACATGAGTTTTTATCATTTGAGGCAATGAACAGAAAAATATTTTTTTTATGTACTGGAAGTGGCAGTTCACATTGATGTTAAGTGATGACTGCAGCCTATAGACACCCACACAATGACCAAGGTCAAAATGCAGATGAGTACTCTGGTTTTTCTGTAGCCTCTGCTGTTTGTCATTAGGCTGCAGTTATCACTTAACATCCATGCTGCAAGCTGCATGCTTGTTTGCCACCTTCTTTACAAAAAAGTATTCGTATTTTTATGTAAATTATCTTTCTTCTGACTGGTGGTAGAGCTTCAATGACGGAGCTCGCCGGCGTAGGCACCACCGCATTACCTAATTTACTTGCCGCTACATTGTAGTGTTCAGCACTATCGTGTTCCGGTCAGGTGGTAATGTACGGTCCTGTAATTGCCGGCTCAGAGGCATAACACCTTAGGCCTCAGGAGTAGTAACGCATCTGCATTTTGACCTTAGTCTTTGTGTGGGTGTCTATAAGCTGCAGTCATCACTTAACATCAATGTGAACTGCGTGCTTGTTTGTCACTTCCATTACATAAAAAAAATGTATTTATTTCATTTTAAGGAATCCTGAGATGATACGAAAATATTAATTACGCTTATATTCACGTCCCCACGGTAGGTTACTTTTAACCTGTTTCGTGGATGTTGCTGTACGCTGCGAATCTCGGATCAGAGGCCGTCACCGATGGACCAACTGGGTATTCAATTTTTTTCAATAAACGTATGTCGCTGTCCAATTGTATAAATCGGCGTATTATATTACGGCTAGCCGTTTTGTAATGCGGCGGGTCATCGCTTAGTTTGATTAAGTATGGCTGAGTGAAACCAGTAAGTGGTCGGCTCTACATGTTCTTCAATAAAGCTCCAGTCCAATTTTTAGGACCCAGTTTTAACGCTCGCGGTACTGCTTGACGTAAAGATAGAATTATATCTACAAAGCCTATAGGATTAACATTATTTTATACCCGCAGCGAATCATAATTAATTAGCGCTTTATTGAACACTTACGTACGTAATAAGTAATACTTATATTATATTCATTGAAGCCGAGTGGAAGCACACTGTTATGTTTAATAAGAAACCCGAGGCTAGGATTAAGAGTTTACGAAGAAAATGTTCCCAGGTAATGTACTAATGAATACATCATAAAGTTACATTTATAATTCAATGTTCTTTTCAAAAATGAGGCTTCGCGTTTTCATTTAAACACATGCCTATTACCGTTGATAAAATAAACGTTTTTTTTTTACTTTATACTGTACTTAAAATGATGCTTTTTATGATACAGATCTAGTTTTTTTTTTTAATTCTAATTGGGGTCTTATACGTGGATGGACAATATTGACCATATTGATATAGATAGAAACACATAGTTTTCTCTTTATGAACTAAGCGATGTCTAAAGACAAGCATTCAACAATCTGCTCATAACTATTTATCTCCGATCTACACTATAATACCAAAAATAGCCCACCACAAAACACGATACTATGGCAGATAGATATAGATATTATTCGTGAAACATCACGGAGGCATCGGGACTGGCGAGCGTGTTAACTGTATAGAGCACGCAACGCGAGACCGGAACACGCTTACCGGAGCCGTGACCGCGGGACTTTACGCGAGCGCACTCCAGCCATTACGAAGGACGCCGCCTCTTGGGCTACATCAAGGGGAAATCGGACAGTTTTGAAGTGAAAAGTTCTTTACTATAAAGGGATGATCCTCCGACCAGGCGAATTGATAGCGCCTGGCAGGCCGCAGCCCAACGATGTTTTCTTTCAATGTACAGTATAACTGTTGGTAAAATGCCTCTACAGTGTAACTGGAGCAGCCCAACGATTCACGTTGGGCAGTTTTTTATATGGCAACTCTTGAGATAACTTCGTATGTGCGATGTAATTCGATTGACACGCCATCTACCGTATTAGACAAGTACTGTGAGGTTTCTTCTGTGTTCCACTAGTTTGCGCCTTATTGTAGTGGATGCTACAACCATCATTGTGATCTGAAAGTTGATGAAACGAAAAAGCTACAGTAAAAAGAGACAGACCCATATATTCATAGGATTTAACGTGGGAGACAATGAGATAGATAGAATGCTACTTATCTCATTTCATACTGTGTTTCTTATGGTCGTGGGCAAACATTTTTGAAGGTTCCAATTCCACCTCGTGTGAGCTGCACACACACGTTTTGCTCTTTTAGTTTAGGCACATATTTTTTATCTAATAAACCGGCAACTGTTTTGTCTTAAGGAAGAAATGATGGTGTCGTACTAAAAATGCATGTTTTATAATAAGCAACGGTGTGCATATTTCATATTTTTTTGGAAATGTAGTAAGTAAAGATAAGTTCATAATAACAAATTTACACAAGATCACAGAAAGACGCACTTCGTCTCGCCTTTACAAAGTTAGACTTGTTTCACTATTTCAACTGACTTTCTATAGGTTAAACTATTGTGCCTGGCACATGGACAGTGATGAAGTTTCCTACGCCGTAACCGCGGAGCTATACGCGAATGCACTCTATTCGTTACAAAGCACAAGGCCACTTCAGCTACATGGATGGGGGAAAGAACGATTTTTGGTGCGTTCCATTTTTGTCGCAATGTCTTACGCCTATCAAATAGTAGGTAAGTATACAATGTGTAACGGGAATAACGCACACTCTTAAATACCCCGATTAGAAAATCGAGTTATATTCATAATACATGAACCGAAATTACATGTTTATGTATTTAATATTTTTATTTAAAAAATAAGTTGTCCTCAATTTGTACGAACAGTATGCACACCCTCTGCATACTTACACTACCTCTACCCTACGGCCGCACATAGAATATAGAATCATGGCGATTGCATTTCAATAGATATTGTTGATGGCCTTTCATCGTATGTTTCAATTTGTCACAATAGTGAATAAATACCTACATTATTTTACTCTTAACTAATTTGTAGTTACTGGCGATTAATAAAATAGTTTTTAGATGTTTATTTAATTGAGGAAGACAAAGTCCAAATAGCAACCTACTGTATCGATGAAATATACAACATGTGATATCACCTATATTATTTATATTTCTTTCATGTTACATTGTTACAAAAATAAATTCCTTCTATTTTTCAACAGTGACGTGAAAACTTGAAGTGTAACAAAAATTCAGAAGACCTTTTATATTCATTGAGTTTCTCGTAACATACAGGCAAAACATAACGATCTTTGACGTAAAAATATGTAAAGAAAAGCTATTTTTCCTATTACACTAATCAAAACGTTTTCATAAATCAAATTGTTCTCCACAACGGTGACATTTTATTTACTTTGATAGAATACAATAATAATAAAAACGATTGCTTTGATTTCCGGATGTTTGCGAAAGTGGGACAAGTTCCTTTCTCACTGTATGATGTTTATCTTATTCTTCATCTCATATATGGTCAATTATTAGGTTCGTACATAAAAAAGAGGCGACAGAAAGTTAATAGACACCAATTTACTGGGATAGGGACATAATCAAGAGATCTTGCATGTCCCCATAATAACTACCACAGAGACATAACCACTTAAGTCTCAATGGTGGCAACGTATCTTCATTTCGACCTCTGATAGTCATGTAGCTATCTATAGGCTGCAGTCTTCACTTAACATCAATGTGAGCTTCATGGTTCCTTGACACGTTCATTATACATGAAAAAAAAACATTGACTGTCGACAGTAGGATTGGGTCCAGTAAGTTATTCTTTAAAAACAATAACATTATACAATCATTATTTTCGAGAGCAAAGGATTCTTAATCCGAAGCTTTCCAGCAGACTAATAAATACGCTGAAACCACGAACTTGATGGATTAACGCAAAGAAACGCTCGAATAACTCTAAACACTGACTGATAAATAATGCGGCACTTAAACAGAGAAGTTGCTCTACTAAAAGAAAGTAATTAAAATAAAGATTTTTGCAGCAACTGAATAAGTTAGGCAAAATTCGCAATGAACTTGTATTAAAGTCCGAACTTTAAAAAAGTAGTATTTAAATTACACCTGAACGTTTTCATTTCACGAACGGCAAAAAAGTAGTTAAAATACAAGGAAATAAAAAGGCATCTAAGTGCTGGCATATTTCTTGGGATTTGCGCGGTGATTGCGTGACCGTATCGACCGGGTCGCGGGAACTCGATAATTGTAGAGGTTTTTGACGCCGAACTACGCGAGACGACCCTGAATCTAATTGCTCAATGTCACTTACTTGGGTGATCTAGTTTTTGAAAGTGATGACTCAGCACTAAATTGTAAGGAGGAGAAATCCAACACCGTTTTTTATACTTCTAACAAGCGAGATTTATCCATTAAATACATAAATCAATATAGGTATTTGTGATATTGAAAGTAAAATGAATCTTAAAAAATTTAATAAACCTTTATCCGTTCAGCATCGCAGTATAAGCTGCACATTGGATCTAACAATTGTAACAGAAAGTTTCAGCTCTTATAATGAAAGTTTTTTTTAATGTTATGAACGTGGCAAACAAGCTTGCAGTTTACAAGTTCACATTGATCTTAAGTGATGACTGCAGCCTATAGACACCCACACAAAGACCAGAGGTCAAAATGCAAATGCATTGCCACCACTAAGCCCTTAGTTAGGTCTCTGTAATAGTTATTACGGGACCATACAACACCATCTAACCGGAACACGACAGTGCTGAACCATTAAGCTGCAGATAGATTAGGTAATGCGGTAGTGCCTACGCCCTCGAACTCCTACACTGGAAATCTACCACCAGAAGATTAACTTATTTTAACTAATAGAAATCAAGTCCGCTGAATAAAGACAGTCAAAGTACGCCTTTTAAAATGTGTATATTATTTATAGTTCAATGTGGTTGGGTTAAAATTAGTTGGTATAACTATTTGGTCGCGGCTCGAAATTCAAGCTGCCGATATCGGCCCGTTCGGGTGTGTAACTTCTATTAAGGATATAAGATGTCGTGGTTTATCAAACAGTGAAATTTAATCCTGATCGACGTTTACATTTTCACTGGTGACGGCTAAGCAGGTCACTAACGGCCAAATATTCAAACGACATTTAAAGCTAAGTGGGACATAAAAGTTTTCTGCCTTTATAAAACACGTTCAAACGATAAAGGTAGCGCTCATTTGAGGGTTGCTTAAAATTGAGTGACGTTTGAGTATTCGGCCCTAAATCAATTTAAATCTGAGTTAAACGTGTAAAATTTGTGTCAATATCTTCGAAGTCGAACACATCGGCGAAATTTTCAATATTTTTTTTGCAAACAAGCATGCAGTTCACATAGTTGTTAAGTGATGAATGCAGCCTATAGACACCCACACGAAGACCAAGGTCAAAATGCAGATGCGTTACCACTCCTGAGGAATAAGGTGTTATGCCTCTGTGCCGGCAAATTACAGGGACGTACATCACCACCTGACCGGAACACGATAGTGCTGAACACTACCATTTAGCGGCAAGAATATTAGGTAATGCGGTGGTGCCTACGCCCGCGAGCTACGTCACTGGAGCTCTACCACCAGTCAACATATGTTCTATTTTACAGCCACCAGTTTCGCAGAGTGGTTCGGAACTACCGCATGATCCGGTTCTATCGGAGGAGTAAGCAGAGAAATAAATATCTATATGATCTACAGATGTTTGTTTTTGGTCTAGGTATTTATGTGTGATTTGTGCATGCAAACGGCACACACGATAAAGATTAAAATAACCTTCTTTTTATGTATTGGAAGTGGCAAACAAGCATGCAGTTCACATTGATGTTAAGTGATCACTACAGCCTATAGACCCACACAAATACCAAGGTCGAAATGCAGATGCGTTACCACTCCTGAGGCCTAAGGTGTTATGCCTCTGTGCCGGAAATTACAGGGCCCTATTACCACCTGACCGGAACACGATAGTGCTGAACACTACCATTTAGCGACAAGAATATTAGGTAATGCGGTGGTGCCTACGCCCGCGAGCTCCGTCACCGGAGCTATACCCCCAGTACCTATTGTGAAATAGAGAGTGTTAAACGTTGTGTTAATTTTTTATTTGTCATAGTCTTCAAATGAAATTAATACACTGCAGTCAATATAATATCCATGTTATTATGTGCTTAAATCCCATGCTTAGCTTCTCTTTTAAATTGCTACGATAGAAAATAGGCGCATTTTATCATAGCGGCCTTGCGAGAATTAGTGGGAATAGGTTAGGAGCTGCACTTCTGCAATGCAATTTTCTGGTCTCATTACTTGGTTTTACGATTATTAAAAGATTTATGACATGTATGTTCAAAACTATGTTCTTAACATTGTTGTCGATCGGTATCACACCGTCAGAAAACGGGTCACGCTAATTTTGACCATCGAATCAGAAAATAAGCCGACACTATACTATGAGAGCTCTGAATATGTACGTTCCCATAGGTGGTAAGCGATAACTTCAACGTTCAGACATTTTAAAAAAATCAAGTCAAAATTAACTTCTCATCAAAGTCTCCATTTCTACAGCCTAAGCTAAACCAAAGCCTTAGTTGAGCTTCTATGAGAGAAATAACATGTAAGTGTTAAACACCTGGGAGGCAGATAGATTGGGTAATACGATGGGGCCTACGCCCACTGGCTTCGAGTTCCAATACTGAAATAATACGAGTACCATCAGTAAAAAATGTTTCAAAATATCGTCATAACGGTTGAAATATTTTGCAACAAACAAACATTTTGTGTCACATAAATGCTCGAGTTGATTTGTTTTCATTTTGTTCAGTGGATGTCGTTCGTGACAATTTGACAAATATTAAAATTACAAATATACGGTTTTATTGTCTCACACTCGAAACAAATGCAGTGAACAAAATCGAATACTATTCCTGTTTATTCAACAGAATTTGAGTAGTGTAGAGGATGTGTTTTTTTATATTTCTATACCGATAAGTTCCTAATAACCAAGGGTTAAGATTAATAATCAATTATTGTCGCGAAAAACTTCATATTTCAATACTTAAAGATACTAAAATGTTTACATTGTAGTCCATATTAAGCAATGGCAGAATTAGTTAAGACTACCAACTCATCATTTAAGAAAAATAAGTGTATGAAACACGCACATACAACAAATTTCAGATAAAATAGACTCATGTGCATAAGTGACCGTTACAACCTGCAATAGGTATCAATAATGCTGATTATATAATTAAAAGAAAATTTATCTTGATTAATTACAAGTCAAACAATAATTGAATGAGTTCAAAATATTAAATTAGAGGATGTAAGTAATAGGTTCGTTCGATTACCCAAAACATAAATATCAGAAATAATCAGTATACAAAATGTTTTGTACTACTACTATCGTGGTGTCATATTTGGATGTTATAATGTATCATTGATTTAAAATGATGAGATGAGAAACAAATATAGTTTCTTCAATTGTCGCACACAACAACGCAAGAACAAATACCTAAAAAATTTACCCGCGTAAAAAATATTTAAAACCGTAGTAAAATTCAACGAATATCCAGTAAAAATACGGAACAGGTCAACCATAAAACGCTTATCAAATCAAAGATCAAAAAACTTTTTATAATTAACGTGGTTACCACGACGCCTCGCGACACGATACTGCAATAGAAGTTGGTACATCACAAAAAAAAATCCTTCACAAACTAAAACTTCACTTTGTATAAACTAATAAAACTTTAAATGCGCATTCCAACTCCCGTAACACATTCACAATCACATTACATTTAGGACGTTCACTATCTGTTGTCTACGCCGCGTAGCGCTACGCGGGCGATCTACGCGGCGAGCTACGTAGCACTGACGTGGACGCCGTAGCTTCGTAGCGCTCTGTATTTCAATTAACTGCTTTGTTGCCTCCGTGTCATTGAGAACCCGATTTTGTATCATAAAAAACACTGCCGTGTAGTGTGCATTTTTTCCCTATTTCCCAGATGTAATCCAATTAGATCGTGCGTTTATTAACATGGTTTTCAAAATGAAGTGTTGTACAAAATGTGCATATTTTTTTTCTTATTTCCACAATCCAAGGGTTCGTGTTGTATACGGCCGATAAAAAAATCCGTGTTCCATTCATTTGAACCCTAGTTATTGTGTTAACCATTGCATTAACATTATGTTTTAATTAGGTACAACATATTTTTATATCTTGAAAGTCATTACGCGTTATATATAGCCAACATGATTGAATTAAATACTGGCAACTAACCTACCTGCCGTTTGTAACTAAGTTTATAGTTCACAGCGAAACTTGAATAAAAATATAAATTGAATTACTGTCAAGCAACCTATGTTGATTTTAGATTGGCTTCAAGTTAAAAGAGGAGAACAAATACATGGATTTAATTAGAATAGCGAGTAGCAAATAGATGTATCGTATATTATTTTCTGCTTAGAAAAATCTACAAAATATAAGCGAAAGTGATAGCTTTATTATAAATCTTGACACATAAGTTACCCTGAAACCTTCTAAAAAAAACCTAAATTAAACCTTTTCAGAAAAAAGATGTGTAACAATGGCCGAAATCCAAGACTGACATAATAATTACAAAAAATTGTTTGCAGCTTGCAATACCGATTAAAATCCTGACCATTTGTGTTTTACGGGGCCGGATTTGACCCAGACATCCTAATTTTTATCGCATAAGATAAAGGCTTAAAAATACACCTTGTGGACAACTTGATACAAACAAGTACCTACTATTACCTCAAAACAGTCAAACTACGATATTTTGTGTGCTGTTATGTTTTCAAGGTCCGTAGTTCTAACGTTTGAAACAAGATTTCGAAAACACCGCATCATTTATAAACAAATTTTGTTATATTTTTTCCACGCTTATTTGAAGAGGCGTTGAAATATACGACAGAACTCACTACTTAGCTCTTGCAACTTTAATCACAGACACACACTCAAACACACATACGCTAAATATTAACATAAACACCATTTATAAAATCAAACCTCTTTGCCTCCAACAACATCAAGCTCACTATTATACTCCAAATCATATCATTAGTAAAAAATTATAATAAAATAACACGTGCAGAAATTGAACCTAGCGAAGTGAGAAGTAGCACAACAATTGCGTCAATTGATTCATTAAATAAACCTTTTACGCTGTAAAAACTGTAAATCCACTGTTTCCAAGATCGTTATTATCGATTATCAATAAGTGAACACAGTAGTGCACTAATATTACCTATTATTTTAAACGGAGAAACATGGTTTTGGCCTTGGTTGCCATTATAAATTTGGACGCTGGAATTTTTTATTAACATTTCAACTAGTGGTGGAGCTCCAGTGACGGAGCTCGCGGGCGTAAGCACCACCGCATTACCTAATATACTTGCCGCTAAATGGTAGTGTTCAGCAATTTCCTGTAATTTCCGGCACAGAGGCATAACACCTTAGGCCTCAGGAGTGGCAACGCATCTGCATTTTGACCTCTGGCTATTGTGTGGGTGTCTATAGGCTGCAGTCAACACTTACCATCAATGTGAACTGCATGCTTGTTTGCCACTTATATTACATTAAAAAAATAACATTTACACTTTTCCGGATTGATGCCTGTTTCGAAAAATCTTTGAATGCTATGGTTTTAATTTTTTATGGTATACTTGCTGTTGCCCGCGGCTTCGCCCGCGTGGATGTCGTTTAAAAAGTAGCCTATGTTCTCAAAGTCAACTTTATCTCTGTTTCAAATTTCATTAAAATCGGTTCAGTCGTTTGGACGTGAAAAGGTAACAGACAGACAGACAGACAGTTACTTTCGCATTTATAATATTAGTAGGGATTAGCCAAAATATATTCCCACGCGTATTATTATGTACAAAATTTTGATTTGAATAACTACTTGATGAATCATATTGATTTTGCAGCCACATCTCGTACCTACTATATAAAATATTCTTGTGCTCCATTAAATAATGTAAAAATGTTGCGGTTTGCCGCCATTTGCTTTCGGCGTCTTCTATTTTACGGCGGCCGATAGGCGAACTTCAGTTACGTTCTATGTTTATGATTCGCTTTCAAATTTTATGGTGTAATAGTGAATTGTAGTGGAGGTTTTAAAACGATAAAATATTGAATACTTTTTAAGTTGAGCACCGAAGCTTGTTTCGTAGAATGCTATTAATAAAACATCAGATTTACTTTACTGTCGGAAAATATGATACTCAAATATTAATGACTATTAGGATATAGTGACTCGACTACGGCCATACTTTATAGTTTTTTTTAATATCTATACTAACGATCTCAAGACCTTATGCGTACCATGTTATGAGTGTGGTGTGATTATACACGGTGTAAATTAGGCCGATTTGAACCCGACCTCGGTATCGATTAAAGAAACACTTTGCGCAATCAGCTTGACAACATATTTTTTTCGGAATCACAAATCAACAATTTCAACGCTAAAAAGTTAGACTATTGAGTAATATTTCTAACAATTGCTGATCGAAACATTATGAATTGACGAGCAATGTTATAAGAGCAACTGGGGAAGAGATTATACGAGCTTTAAATTAATTCACTTTCGTGAGACAAAACACGTGTTCGAATCAGTCGTGGCTTCGATCGATAAGAGTTAAGATCTTTCGGAATTCAGATTCAATGCAGAATGCGATTCAGAGAACCATACAATTTCTTAAGCGCAATTGTTATAAAACAAAACTGTTAAAACAAGTCAAACGTCTAGTAAACTCCATCGAAAACAATACTCGTAGCGCACAAAACACAACTGTCAACATTTCTTTGGCTCCGCGCCCAAGACGTGGAGTCTTCCCGATGAATTAAAAACCCAATCCGAAATGCTTGTCCCCTTTGAACTCAATAACTTGATAATCTTGTTGTCAGCCGCGGTCGCTCCACTTTGCCCGCGGTTTTTCCTTAACTGCGCTGCCTGATTGAGTCGTGAATGAACATGAAATGCCTACACTTCAACGATTGACGTGACTGCTTTCGGGGCAACAATATTTTTATGTCATACAAGTTACAAGCAAACGGGCCATTTACATAGATTGGAAATTAAAACTGAAGTTCTAAAAATCGATGTAAAAACTGGCATTTTAATGGTCATTCTTCATAGTTATCATATTTGGGACCTGAGAACTTTTCGCTCAAATCTTTTTTTATGTAATGGAATTGGCAAACAAGCATGCAGCTCACATTGATGTTAAGTGATGATTGCAGCCAGACCACACACACCCACACGCACCAAAGACCAAGGTCAAAATGCAGATGCGTTGCCACTCCTAAGGCACAGAGGCCTAAGGTGTTATGCCTCTGTGCCGGCAATTATATGCATAAATACAGGAACGTACATTACCTAGCTAGGAAACGATATCTGATCATCAATTATACTGATCGTGATAATGACTTCATGAGTATCAAGAAATCTTCATAACGGACAAGTTTGAAATGTAAACTGATATCGGCGAAAATATACCAAAGTACAGTGAGTACCCATAGGTACAGTAAATATTAATTTCACTAGTGAGGTTTCTAAATGACATGTTTATTCAACCAAATATATTTTAAATGTTATTCAAACGAGTGTCAAACATAATAATGTGATTTTTTTTAACTGTGTAATTAAGCATAAATATGTGCACATTAATTTCTGATATGTAACTTAATTATCTTATGAATAGTTTCATTGGAGATTAACGCTCGAGTCGCACAGATAGAGTCACTACCTAAATTGTTCCGCGCTGTCGACATTGGCCCAGTACTTAGACTGAGAAGTGTTGAAGTTTGTTTTCGACGAATAGACATTAACAAGCGTGTAACTAACTAAAGTCCCCGCGTTTCATATCCACAGCAATATAAAATACGCTTACACTCACAGCCCCAGAGTAGGTAATACCTACATACATACACACAGGTTTACACCTAGTAGGTAAAACATATAACTAAAATATAAACGAAACTATACCTACTAGGTATAAACCTGTGTCGTGGGTGCCGTTATATACAAACAACACATACACAAACATCCAGACCCTGTAGGCCATACAAACATTTGTCCCGGTGCGGGGATCGAACCTGCGACCCTTCGAATTAAACGGTAATCTCACACCGCTGGACCAACCGGGTCGTCAATATAAAATATAGTATCTAGATCGATCCATATTCAAAAAGAATAGGGATCGATCGTAGTGTGGCCCTAGAAATTAATTCATTGTAGTATATTAAATAAATTATTATAACAGCGGTCGAGGATTAGCGTTACATTAATGTTTGATTTTATTGTGAAAGATTAACCAACCGACTGGCAAAGAAAGCACTTGATAGGTATGAGATGATTAATAAGTAGTGTTTTTATTGAGCATTGGTATGTGCACCCTTTTTCTGATCAACAATCATGAATAAAATGCACCATATAACAAACTAAAAGACCATTCCTCACAAAAATCATCGTAAAGTTGTAATAGCAGACATTCAGTGAAGATATAAGTATACCTTTTGAAGATTTTTTAAATTAAGTCCAATAATAGACGGACGGACAGGACCACCATTGAAACCTCAAACGGCCGTTATCTAAGAGTCCTCCCCCCTAAGCTAAGGAGGCCTCTAAATCGGTCCCTTACCTAAATTGGTTTTCACCAAGCAAAGTTACACCTATTAAGGGACCACTTACATAGTTGACAGATTTTTTTTATATGGTAGGTAGTGAAGGTATCTTGACAAATCAGTTGCCGTAACAGAAATAGAAATAGAAAATATTTTTATTTCGAATAGATCTTTACAGATACTTTCAAAACGTCAATAAATCATAAACTACCTAGAGCGAATAACCATTACATATAGTAAAAGCAAAATCATATATTAATAGTAAATTAAAAATTAAAATTTAAACTATTTGGTTAAAACATAATAATCATAAATTTTTTCAATTCCTTCAATGATAATAAATGAAGAAAAAGAAAAACTTATTCGTCAAGATCAATGTTATTCACTTAGCAGAGTTCCAAGTGCAGTCACTACTGAGAAGAACTCCGCTACCCAACAAACTCAGTAAGAGCTCTTTTAAATGAGAGCTTAAATCTAGTACAGATAGATTATCGTGAAAAATCAAATAATGTCAACGTCCATAGCATAACCCAGAACTAAGTTTAAAATCTCGCTAAAACTACAAAACCCTTTTTAAATCACTACTAAAATAGGCGTCTATAAAATGTAAAAGGGAACTTTCGGGGTTTAATTTTGAGCGGGGATAATTTGTTTTTTATCTGGGCGATCATAAGTTGTTAGACAAGCACAACTAACTCGCGCCGCGACGTGGGTGACGCGAAGTTTGAAGCCTGTCGAACGTGCGTTAATGGGGAGCTTGTTAGAATTTCGCCCTTGTTTTACTTTGTTATATATTTTCGTTGTTTGAAGTTATAATCCTGGTTTTGTTGGATTTTGGACAGAAATATTGGAATACATCTGTCTGTTGTCTGCGTCATTTTAATAATGATATGAATATTGAATAGGTGTACAATTTCTGACAATTTGTTGTTTTCTTTAAATTATTCAAAATTAAAAATATGTAATCTCACTAAAACCACCAATTTTTTTTTCAAGTCTGTTTAGTCTGTCTTTCTTTTTTTCTTTATATAATACTTATATGATTTAGTAGCATATTGGAATATTTTTGTTTATTTTAAACCCAACAAAGAGTGATGATATCACACAACAACATATTCCAATGTTTGTTGTATAAATTCGTAAAAACTTGATGCTCTTTTGCCATTTACGGAGAGTTTCGATAAATGACGGCAAAATGCCTTGAAAATTTCTTATCAATTAACAGCACATTTTTAAGCACATACATAAAAAACCGACTTTCATCGATAATGAAGAAACAAAAATCCACTTGCTATGAGAATTGGTATTTCAACTTCAAATATGTATTGTGAACACAGCTTAACACGGTGCGTGTAATTTATAAAGCTGTGCACACACCGCAGCATTAAATTAACGCGACTCCTGGGCTCATGTCGGCCACTTAGCCGGCAGATTACCGGATCGGGTGACGGCACACAGTGCAAGTGACTTGTCGCTTTAGCGTTCGTGATACTGATATGTTTGCAGAGAAAATGAACGTTAATAAGCATGCTTTTTTCAATATAAAGTAGGTACGTCGTATTTTTAAAGAATACTTTTTACAAAAAAATACCGTTTTCTAAGAGCAGATAATCGCATCACTATAAAGTGGAAGATAACAGAATACAGATTTTATTGCAATGAGCAAACGCACATCATACTTTTAGAATATTTAGAAGTCAAGACGTAGATCGATTTCGATTCATTGGCGTGATTGGCGGTCCATCCAAAACCTGTTGAGTATTTTCTATCGACATATTTCCGTATTATTCCCTGACTGCTTACGGCTAAGGGGTTCTGTGGTTTCTAACGTGAGCTCAGTTCAAGATGTGATGATGCAAATGCGTACATAAATTAAGAAAACATAGCTAAAATCTTTAAGACATGGTGGGACATGTTGGACTCATATCGCATATCGTAGGGACTGCAAATAAGCTACAGAACAGTGAGACAATATCTGGAAGGAGTGAAGGGAGGTTTTTGTCTTACATTTTGATAAATGGCTGTTACAAATCGGTCCAAAGTTGTTAAATACGTTACCTTCACTGTCATTTGCGGCATTGAACTTCGCGAAGAAGTTCAGAGGCGCAGACGTCATTGCATTACACGATAATAACCTTAAAAACCTGTCTGTTGCAAAGTTGTAATGCAAAGAGCTGTTATTCAATATTGCAAATGCAGAATTGAGGGCACCTAAACTTTCAGAAGATGATACAACTTATTGCTTATGGTTAATTTTAACTACTTTGAAAGTTTCTTTGCTTGCTTAAAGAACCCCAACGAATTCATACCAACCTTCACTTTGTAGTCGATTAATGAAGTTCCTCATTAAATGAAAGGATTTCGTCTTCGGCTACTAAATTCATACAACGTAAAACAATCGAGCGTGTTGCCGCGGGCACGTAAGTTGCCGGTTCTTCAATTAAACACAGAATAGTCCAACTGCGATCATTATCTTGGTACGAGTAGCATCTGAATTAATTAATAATAGTTCGATTTCATGCTGTTCGGACCATTTGAGCATTCACGCCGATTGAATTGAATGCAGTTAGTCTAATAGTAACTGGATGACTTGTCCATTATAATTATTCTTCTTCAATGCAGTGCTGAACAAGTTCTTTTTTAAAAGTAAGAGAGAAATTATTTGAAAAAAAAAACGCAAATCAAAACGATTTGCGTTTTTTTTTTCAAAATTATTTTTTTATTGAATTACTATAAAAACTATTTTATAGTAATTCAATTACAGCTTTATGGTAATTAAATTACATAGACAAAAATATCCTGGCGTAAGAATTTGCAAGATACTGCCGTCCTGTTTTGAAAGGCCGTTCAGTGACATTGTCGAGAAATGGATTGTATTTATTTTATACACAGTTTTTTTTAATACTTTATATATTACCATAACTGCCAGCTTAAGCCATATTTTTTGTCGATTATAATCGCGAAGATTCTGAATCCCGTCAACTTATATTAAACTCTATTTCAATGCCTAAACAATTCTAGTTAAATATCAATATAAAGGTGTTTTAAGATGGACGGCAGCATAAGAAGCTGGATAACATCCATCTATAATCCGAACATTTTATTTGTTATACTCATGCTTTGATTGTACTTTTTGTAACCTGAGAGACCACGTCGAAATGTGCTAGCACGCACAATTTTCTCTACAAGAGGTAATGATTTGATTGTAAGTGAAGTATAGTCGAAACAATAACACGTAATCCAATGTCGACGACAGTCATCAAGGCGTTTATTCATTGCTCGACAATCTTCTGGCTTATCCTGGAAAAGAAAACTCACTTCGTCACAATGAAAATGATTCTCGCGCTCGCTCTATCAAATGGTGTTTTACATTCGTTAAAGTAGGCACGCGAACTCACTTCACACGGCTAAACTAAGTTTTGGATTCTAGAATACCTAAACTAATAAATCCCATGAATGTTCAGAACTGATCCGCAGTAGAAATTTGTCCCGCGGAACCTTAATTAATACAAGAACTGTATGTTACAATCAATTATAAACCAATCACCTGCAATCGTTTGTAGATAATTATACTAGGGAAAACGATAGAAATGTTTTACATGATGCAGATTTTGATAGCGAAAGGTTAAAATTTATTTCTCGAACTGTGGCTTTTTATGATGAGTTATTTTCTTTGGTCAATTTTTATGTAGCTGTATTTGTGAAATAATAAAAATAATAACGCGTTGGTCAGATTTGAATAGTTGAACAAATTACTCGCTACAAAAAGCACTTTAAGAAGATATTGTCGGAATCGTGTGTATTGTCGGTCTATTTCTTATAATGTATTTTTATAACTATTAAATATTATATAATAATATTATATTACTTTCATTTTATTTCCTGAAAGCAATTCTTTCTACATATTAACTGTTATTATAATAACAAAGCCAAATTCGTTCAGTTCATATAAGAACTCGTAAAATATTTACCACATTCCCAAAATATTATGCTCAGCGAATACACTCGTTTTGCAGACTGATAATATAATAAAAGAAATTGTTATTATCGAAACGTTTACAATAATTTTGGTCGCATCTGCGTAGAACTACATTGTTGTTCTTGGAGCGTATCGATACTAAAATTGAAGGTGTACGAATGATGGTATAAAGTTCCCTTTGGATCCACTTATTCGAGAAATGTCAATATAAGTATATATTTATTTTCAAATAGGTATTCTTAAAATACATAAATTCTTATAGGTAGTGAGTGGTGTTCACAATTTATTTCGAACATTGATATGATAAATTTTGAGTTCCATGATATTTGAAACTGCTTTAGGCATTTGAGATATTCATGTTATAGTTGTATTTTTTCATATATGTATTTTAATTAGAAAAAAGTCATAAAAAACTTTATATGAGCGACATTTTTGATATCGTGGCGAATATTTATTTATTTAATCTTCCAAGCACAATAAGAGTACATGAGGCCGACTTAATGCTAGGTAGCATTCTCTACCAGTCAACCTGAAGGTTGTGTAGAAAACTAATGTGGTAGTGCAATTGATCAGCGCGAAGGAGAGAGAAAAAAAAAGTAAGGCTATCTAATAAACTTACATTGGACCAGTGCCGGATAAAACCGGTGCGGGGCCCGTAGCAAATGTGACAATGGGGCCCTAGAGTTACATTGCCTACTGAAATTTAGGATGTAAATAAAACAACATTTACGAAAAGGAATCGAAAACAAATTTAGGGGATTCCCCCTGTAAGAATTGTGGTATTGCCAACTTGCAACATAATAATATAGCTATATAATTAGTGGTCAACGCTCCCTTTGAGAATAGCTAAGGTGTATTACATATTTGTGTTTTTTTTGGGCACAGGCACGGGGCCCCCAATGGCGCGGGGCCCGTAGCATTTGCTACTCCTGCTATATGGCTAATCCGGCACTGCGTTGAACTAAATAACATTATGTATAAAATTATAAAATTTGCCTTTTTACTATGTACGAGTACCTACGTTAGCTTAGGAAAATGAAAGAATTAGTCATGTAATAACGAACGTATTACCTAGCTCAGCATATTGATAATACCCTCTTCAAATTTCTTGCGGAGCAGCAAGACGTAAATTTGGCATAGACACTATAGTTAGTGTCTATGGATTTGAAAAAGTATTTATCTTAAGACATTCATGAGTTCATCAATTGTGTTTAATCAATGGGAGCAATTTGCTATTGTTAGCCTTGTCCAATCTCGTACAATGTGAAGAAGGAGGTCACGGCGGATCAGCGGTGATTCGACAATAATAAATACGATCTGATTCTAATCATAATTGAGCTTTTTTAGAATGAATCGTGTATATTTCTGGCAAAATTAATCTTTATATTACATTCGAGAAATTGAATATATGTATATGAGGCATTTTCATATGTCAAAAACTAGATTATAGTAGGTATTAATTCCGACTACGTAATGTATGCCCCTGTGTAGTTGTAATGATGTGATGTCCTCCTTGACGTGATCCGTCAACGGCGAAGAAGACTGAGGGTGCGAGCGTATATGACTCGCATAACCAAATTTAGTTTTAAAAGTCCCGTTGCAAGGTTTACAATGCAACTGGCCAGATAGGTTGTATGTATATTGGTAAGAAGGTCTTACCTGATCCTTCTTGGCAAGGCGTTTGGCTTCAAGGCCCTGCAAACGATGCTCTTATAAAGGTACTCTCTAATTGAACATGCGATAAAATCTTAGAGTATCACTAACAACATTGGGCCACGACAACGAATAACAACTGTAGTAGTATAAAAATGCAGGACATTTTACGTCTTTTATAACCTCTTGCATCGAAACAGCTGGTGGAAGTAAACTGCGCAATAATTGATCAGCAAATCGAAGCGTCCACCTGACCGGACCCTCCTGATTGCTGAATTGCCCTCAATAATGCATTGTTCGAGGCACGAAACGCATAACCCGACACAGTTTGGATGGTAGACATTGTGTTATTGGATATTGGTATTTAAAAAAATACGAAAATTGCCGGGTCATTAAATAAGTTGGTTCGCTTTTATTACTCTTCATGTCAAAATTTCTCATCTCATTTTTAAAAAATGTATATCTTATTTTGTTATTCAGACACAGAAAAAATATGCGTGATGCCCGTGTTATTAAAAAATCATCAATGAAGAATAAAACTACTTTTTTTTTTAATAATCTGTTTTAAGGACGCTTAAATTAAGATAAATAAAACTATACCCTGCGTTGTACCTACTTGTATAGCTCTTCTTAATTTTAGGGATAACTTTAAAAAGGGCTACCCAACTGCATATTTCGCCTAACAACCTGAAGCTGGCGGGTTACCGTAATAACCGTGGTTGTGTGTAGACGGAGCAAACAAGAGTCCAGTGCACACCGCATTAAGATATTCAAAGGCGATAACATAACCGTCGACTTGACGTGTTTTTTTTCCCTATATTTTCATGGAGCTTTTTATATTTTGCTGTCATTAGCGATCGTTCTGTGCATTTATCAAGTAAAATGTCCGTTCATGGTTTCATTATTATTGTTTTTATGAAATCATTGTCGTTGTTATTGGCGTTTCGAAGGGCACGCGAACTTGTTGTTAAGGTTTTTACACATAGCTGCTTTCAGTTATATTAGTTGTATGTCTCATAATTTCCGAATAAGAAGCAAGAAATCCTAAACCCCAAACCAATGCGTTCGAACCTCTGGTTTTATTTAGATGTCGTTCGAAAAAATACGGCATTAAAATAAAAATGCAGTATCTAAAGGATCAAGATTTACTCCATCAAGGATCAAGTTTTTACCCCAAAATATTTTACACGCAGATCCCTTTATAGCTGTCCTTAATTTTAGGGATATCATCAAAAAGGGCCACCCATCTTGTCCTTGTTTCGTCTACTGTGGGTTCTACGTATTTCGCATAACAACCTGAAGCTGGCGGGTTACCGTAATAACCGTGGTGGTGTGTAGACGGAGCAAACAAGCGTCCAGTGCACACCGCATTAAGATATTCAAAGGTGATAACGTGACCGTCGACTTGACGTGTTTTTTTCTCCCTATATTTTCATGTAGCCTTTTATATTTTGACGTCATTAGCGATCGTTGTGTGCATTTATCAAGTGAAATGTCCATTCATGGTTTCATTATTATTGTTTTTATGAAATCACTAGCTGTTGGCCGCGGCTCTCCCCGCATGTAGGCAGCTTTTCGCGTAACTAGGGGAAACTTGTTAAATCATCCCATGACATTCCACAGAAACATTTTTTTCAGGATAAGAACTATCCTATGTGTGTACAAAATTTCATGAATATCGGTTCAGCAGTTTTTGCGTGAAGGAGTAACAAACAAACAAACACACAAACAAACACACAAACTTTCGCATTTGTAAAATTTATACGATTGTCGATGTTATTTATGTTACGAACGACATGCGATTTTAAGATTTCTTGCACGTTGCTGAACTGCCACAGAAGATCGTTGTTAAGTTGTGACATTTAATTGATCAGTTGATTTCTTACCGGTGGTAGCTCCAGTGACGGAGCTCGCGGACGTAGGCACCACCGCATTATTCAATGTATAATCATCGCTGTCGTGTTCCAGTCGGGTAGTGATCTATGGTTCTGTAATTTCCAGCACAAAGGCACAAAGTTAGAAAGGAGTGGCAACGCGTTGAAATCAATGATTTTTGTGTACACGTATATATAATTATAGGCTACAATCAGTAAATACTGACCATCAATGTGTATTGTATTTTAATTGTATGTTTGTTTGCAACTACCATGACGTTAAAAAAAAATGATGTTCTCTGCGATTTTGAAGCTATGTTTATTTCTAATCTGTCTTCGTATTCAAAATTGTTATGGTAGCATAACTTGATGTAAGTTGTAAATAAGTCAGTTCTAGGAATTTCGAAAATATCTTCAGTAATGATGCCGAACTATGATTAAATAAGCTACCGATATTCATATTGCTGGTCCACGTAAAGCTACATTTGTCTTTAACAAATGACCTGAGCGCCACTCGGCCAAATATTCAAACGACACTTAAATCTTAGTAAGACTTAAAAGTCTTCTGTCTTTATAAAACACATTCAAACGATAGAGATAGCGCACATTTGAGGTTGCTTAAGATTGAGTGACGTTTGAGTATTCGGCCATAACATAAAATCGATGAGATTCCGATAATACCACTATATTTCTTAATCGAAAACAATGTGAGCTTCAGTAACATAAATGCAGATTGCATGCTCATGTTGAAAACGACAACAGATCTTTCACTTGCAAGCAAAAGTAGCAGTTGTCATGTAGATTTTGTTAACACTTGTACATTCTCAATTCCTTCCCAACATTATTTCACTCGTAGTTCACAAGTCTCGCTGCACTTAAATGAGTTTTCTTGGAAATAGATGGATATTCCGGTATCTGAAACGGGCGCTGGGATATCATTTCGTACTTTCTGATTTAGTTTTTTTTACTCCATTAAATTGTTTAAAACTCGCTTTTGATTCACGAGCGTGTTCGCCTTAAGTCGCTATGCGGACGGGTAGAGTACTTTTCTCTTTCACACTTTCACACTACGGCTAATGTTAACACAAGACGATTTTTTGTAACAGGATGGGCATATATGTATCTGTAGTACCTATACGTGTTGCTGACACGATTGGCTGTGAATTTAAAGCGCTATTAGAACTATAATTATAACGTTTTATTTCTAATTGCTAAGAGTCTCGACCTTCATCGAGAAAGACTCGCGTTGGACGGCTGGGTCAAGTGCCTGATGCAGATGGCAGTTCTCTTCGACACCACATGCATAGTGAGGAGGTTCCAGTCTCTGCGTCCCTAACCACCAACAGTTTGGACCGTGTCCTCTGCCGGCGGCACTCTATTTTCAATTTTTATATATGTATTTGTTTTTACATATATGAGTGGAATAATGTTTTACGAGTATTATTATAACGTTCTAATGTACAAGTATAAAAATTCTACACATACAAATCTGCAAAGTAAAAATAAAAGCTCGTTAAAAAAGAAAAATGCAGCTACTGCTATCCTAATTTATGTAGTTATAAGTGTAGCCGTCAGTCAAACGTAAGGGACCGTCATCCCGACTGTAGCCAACAAACACCTGTACCACATTAATTAGCGTGGGTCCGGCTAATTATAAATGCTCGCTATATATTATATGCTTAAATTTACTAATTTCACCCCGGGGGTGCGTTGACACGCGACTCGAGTAAGTGGTTAGGAAAGTTTTAATTTGTATCTAAGTGGTTAAAGTAACTATAGCAAGTAGTTTGTACTTTAAATTTTTAATCATTACTGTAATGCTCGTAGTTCAGAATTATTTTTTTTAACTACTTAAATATTAATAAATATATTAGATACTGTATTTAATATGTAGCATGTAGTAAGTAATAGGTTGGGGAAAAAGTCTTTTCGCATTATAGTATGTATGAACTTGTAATAAAATCTCTTTGGCAGTATTTGTATCTGGCTGGTTTTGGTATCATTGAAAGTTAAAATTTTAAAGAACATATAATATATTAAAATGGATTGAATTACGGATTGAATGTACTTTCTGAGATTTTTTAAACCGGTCGACAGCTGAAATTGTACTTTTTAGACATAAAGGCAAATCCATATCTATTTAATACTTTAATCATAATTGTTATAGTAATTTATTAAGTACTAGCTGTTGCCCGCGGCTTCGCCCGCATGGATGTCGTTTAAAAAGTTAAGCCTATGTTCTTTCCCAAAGTCAACTCTACCTCTGTACCAAATTTCATTAAAATCAGTTCAGTCGTTTGGACGTGAAAAGGTAACAGACAGACAGACAGACAGAGTTATATAAGTAGGGATTATTGTAGTAAATTCATTAATTTTGTACAGATGATGACAGTATAGATTATTATATTCTGCCATGACATAATTGTGTAAAATAAAATGTACATTTTCCTGTTGAATTAATGGTCGTTATATATCCAAATAGTATTACTACAATTTAAGAACGTATATAAATTAAAGTTGAGTTCGTGCGTTTAATAAAGAATGCAAAAAGCTAGGATTTACATAATTATTATTAAAAAGATTCGCAATTAAATTAATTAATGTTAACATGTAGGGTATGATTAAAAACATGAAATATTCTTGATGTTATAAACGACCGATAGTATAATTAGACACTGAAGTTTCTGTAATGTAAACAAATGAGCCTAATGAAAAGTACATAACCAATTTAAACATAACAGCATAATTATTCAAGTCCAGTCAGGTAGCAACTCGCTCGTCAAACAAAGCATCATTTGCAAATTCGAAACGTGTGCTTAATCTCACATTAATTGTCACATTAAATCAGGTTGAAGGCTCGGAAACGTTACCGTGAAATTACTCAACTCCGGTACGCATTCGCGAAATAATTCTTAAGACATTGACTTATGATCTCAATTAAAAAAGTATCCGAGATTGTGGAATTTCATTTTTGTACGGATCTCGACGCAAAATTCGTCGTATTTGTCTCGGCGTTTCTCTTATATCTGTTTTCGTAAAGCCTCTTGTGAAAATCCGGCTGACAGCGGGATGAGCGAGATCTGTGACGTCACGGGGCTTTATCTCCATCATTTATTGTTGTTTCGGTTCATCGTGGCGATATACGTTATCGTTTATATTTGGCGTCATTATTTTTACGTACGAAATGAAGATGTAGAGGGCGGAATGACTGAGTTGATTCGTAACATTATTGGAAGGTTTGTATGAATATTTGCTCCCAGTATTATGAGCATCTATGCCCGTTGATATAATAAATAATAAATAAATAAATAAAATACGCTTACACTCACAGTCGTGGGTGCCGTTACACACATACAACACATACACAAACACCCAGACCCGAAACAAATATCTGTGGGCCATACAAATATTTGTTCCAGTGCGGGGATCGCACCCGCGACCCTTCGAATCAAACGGTGGTTTCGCACCGCTGGAATAACCGGGTCGTCACATATGTTCAACAACTTTGGGTTCTGAATTAAAACGGAATTCAATAATTGTGTTAAGTATGGGAGCAGATATAGAAGGAATTTTCGAAACATTTGAGCATTTTATTATATTTACTATATCACTATGTAGTCTTGAACATCGTTCTACAATAATTGGAAAATTGGAATTATTTATCAGCAGAGAATATGTCTGCGATGTGAAAGCATACTCCAGACTTACATGTATGTAGTTTTTGATATACTTATTATGCCTCATTATGTAGTTTTTTTAAGTAACTTTTTTTTCTGTGTGGATGCGTATTATGAAGTTTAAAAAAATGTTGCTATTTTCGCATGTAGCACAACAAAGAAAAGTTTTTTTATGACCGGGATAAACATTGTTATATTTCAAGAAAATTTGGACGAAGTTACGTAATATAATATTAAATAACCGCCCAGTGGTAGCGTTTGGGTTTCAAATTCATAATACTAGGTCGGACGTGATATAATTTTCTATAATATGTGAGTTCTATGCCCGTTTCCACCATCGACTCCTAACTTGAGAGAGTTCCTTAACAAACTTGAGTAGCGAATTTCGTTTTACTATTACATAGGGGACACCTATCTTAATTAAGTGGCCCTTAAAGGACTGCCTTAGGGGACAGATAAATTTAATCGGCATCTTAGCACCAAGTGACTGTTTAGTTTATTCGAAGTTGTCATGACTGTCATTTGTTAACCTTCAAATAAAAATGAAGCAATAGCGCATTGCTATTCAGCCAGATAAATATTTATCTATGCTTTTTATTTTTAAAATCACGTTTATTGGTATGCAGATTAATTTCATTTTGCATTTATTTCGTATCGAAATACAATGATCTTTATTTTTTTGAGAATAAAGTGCAAATAAGGGACATCGATAAAATTTTTTTTTTTCTTCACTACGGGTTATTTGTCATCTCGCCCGACAAAAAATCGCCTGATTGGGCGACTTAGCACCTTTTAAATTTTAATAATATTTCTGTCGTCAACAGCCTGACCATAAAATTGTGAGGGGACTGTGTACAGTCAACTACAAAAATCTAATTTAAAAACGTTCAATATTTTATGGTTGGACTTTAAAATAAAACAAAATCTTATTATATCATAATTTTAGATACATATTTCTATCAATAGATGTAATAAATGAAGAGTAAGTACCTACATATTTTTACAAATTGTTATATGCGAAAGCTCTTAAATGGTGTGTAGTTTTAACTATTATTTTTGTATGCAGTTATATTTTCAATGTCTGCTTGCCGAAAATAATAAAATAAAAATAAAATATTGTAGCGTTCGATTTCATCGGTATAAAGTAATGACTCATCGAATGGCCTAAGATTATTCAAACCCGATTCAGTAGTTTCAACCGAAACAAATAATCCTAAACAATTAATGATATAATATAACATCTTCACTTATAAAAATAGGTTTTGATTTACAATGGTCAAACCTATGGAAACTGTTATTTGGTTATTAGCGTAGTATTATTAAAGGCAGTGTAATGTTCAATCGGTCAGTCAATATGCCTACTGTATTCATTATTATTGATGTAAGCTTATTTGCCGTCACCATGAATAAATAATAATAATGGCAACCCATTATACGTCCCACTGGTGGGCACGAGTCTCTCCCCTTTCTGGAGGGAGGCCTGGAGCTTACTCCACCACGCTGCTCCAATGCGGGTTGGTGGAGATAAGGGTTAGTGGCCAACCCGTTGTCGGATGTTTTCATACCGCCTATAAGGCCTCCGACAAGGTTTAACGACTGCTATCTATCGATAGCAACCGGGACTGACGGCTTAACGTGCCCTCCGAAGCACGGAAACATTTTAATTTGCCACTAGCGGTCACCCATCACACACCCGATCGCGCCCGTATCGCTTAACCGAATAGATCGCTTCCGATCTACACCAGCCGCTGGGACATGCGCGCTTCGCTGAGCGCGCATGTCCCAGCGGCTGGTGTATAGCATAACATAAAAAAATCGTAACGTGATAAATATCAATCACCTAAAACATCTCAGTTACGCGCACTAGCTTTGCCACAGAATTTTTCAATTAATGCCACAAAATATAAGCTCTAATTTTGAGGCATGGACATTTTTAAGCGTTCCAGTTAAAAAAAAACTGCCAACGTCACCCTTCCGGGAATAGTTTTCGTCGAACAGACGATCTGGGTCGACTACATTAAAACGCGAAGCCCAGATCTGAATGCGATTGCCCTCAATGCAATTGGCACAGAAACGAAAGGTGGAAATAATACAATACTTGATGCTTATCTATTTCGCAGACAGGTCCAACACGTGTAATACCTTTATTGAAAGACGATCGCTAAACGAGTGTTTCCTTAACTAAGCTTGAGTTGCACCAAGATATTTGTTAAAATTAAAGTTATTTTAACATTTCACAACCTTCCCTGACTTCAAGAAATCTATTACAGTTAAAGAACGATGTGCAATGTAACAATAACTTAAACAAATTTTGTGGTGCAACTCAGACAAAGTGTTATATTTAAATTTAATGAGATTTTTACAATAATATTGTCATCATCAGTTTGGCAGCTAAAGTGTATGGGAAAGTCTTAGAAAGAAGAATGAAAGAGAAGTCCGACGGGTTGTTGTGGGATGCACAGGGTGGTTTCAGAACTGGAAGAGGATGTATGGATCAAGTTTTCTCCCTCCGCAGCATCATAGAGAAGCATCTTGCTGTGAGCCAGAAGGTTTTCTGCGGTTTTGTGGATTTGGAGAAGGCGTTTGATAGGGTATTACGAAAGGAGCTGTGGGACATTTTGCCAGAGTATGGTATTGATGGCAGTCTGCTCCGTGCAATACAGTCCACGTATGTGGGCTGTCAAGCATGTGTGCGGGTAGATGGTAACATGTCACCCTGGTTTGATGTTAACATCGGTGTCAAACAGGGTTGCGTGCTTTCGTCTAGGCTGTTTATTATATATCTGGACAAATGCCTCCAGAGGGTGAAGTTGATGGATGTGGGAGTGCGTATGGGTGACTTAGTGGTGAACTGTCTGCTTTACGCAGATGATGCGGTAATTGTTAGCTCTACACCATCTGGGCTACAAGCACTAGTCACAGTCATGAAAGAGGATTGTATGGAGAAAGGCTTACAATTGAATGTGGATAAAACTAAAGTATTAGTATTTGAAAGAGATGAACAGAGAACAAATGCAAGGGTAGTAGTAGATGATGCAGTGTTAGAACAGGTTGATGAAATTGTATATCTTGGATGTGCTTTTAGCAAGGATGGTAGGTACACCACTGACATAGAAAGAAGAGTGCTTGCTGGGAATTGCGTGAATGGAGCGTTGGGTAAGCTGCTAGAATCTAAACATCTCAGCCAGCGGGCTCGACTAGCCGTACATGATGCTGTACTTACTCCAACGCTTTTATATGGAAGCGAGAGCTGGGTATGCAGGAAAGAGCATGAAAGTAAGTTGAACGCGGTCGAGATGAGATCTTTGCGCAAGATCTGCGGTGTATCACTCACCGATCGCGTTAGAAATGAAGATGTAAGAAAGAGACTTTGTGTGAATGATAGTATCGGTGTAAAAATGAAAAAAGGCATGCTCCGATGGTTCGGGCATATAGAAAGAATGTCGAATGAGCGAATGACTAAACAGATATACAATGCGAATGTGGATGGTTGCAGAGGCCCAGGAAGACCAAGGCTGACCTACCATGACCAAATAGGTCGAGTTCTGTCTGATGGTGGGGTCAAAAGTCTTAGGAATCGGCGTGCATGTATGAAGAGAATGATGAAGGTAGACGAGGCACGAGAGGTTTGTCAGAACCGGGATGTCTCTACACTCTCTGCCTACCCCGTTAGGGACCTGGCGTGAAGATACATATATATTGTCATCATTTTATTATTAGTTTTATTCTTGTTATTTAAGTTCATGCTAATGTGCCCAACCATATCTATTTCACTTGGTGATCATTGCGGTCTATGGATATTTATATTATGTACGTATTTATAGAATAATAATAAGACGTAGACGCGTCACTACTTCAGAAAATGCTGGGCAAAAGAACTGTTTGTATTTTATGTATTTGAACCAAAATAATGTTACTTTTACGACCGTGCGCTTATTTAAATAATGAAAATATGCCAGTTATCAATATGTACAATATACAACATAAAAAAATCATAACTATAGCTGTCATCTACCTACATTACCCGGAAGACCTAAGTAAATATATAATATGTGCTTGTGCATACAGTAACGATTCACTAAGTCCGTTTTCTTAGTTAAAACACATAAGTAACATCACTTCTAACAAACCAGCCGGCAATCCACTGACCATATCCGCCACAGTACTGCGAAAACAGCATCCAAAGCAAGTTTCGCTTAAGAACGCTGAGAATTAATTCCGGCGAACTTAAAACTTGTCAAACTCTAAGCGAATTGAAGGCGTCTTATGAGACTTTATTACACTCCAGTAGCAAACGCGTATTCGAAACACAATTATGAAATCATTAGGTACATACAACGTTCATTAAATCAAAGTTAAAACACATTAAATCAATTTCCACATATCGTCCAACATTTCATGTAAACATAAGCTAGAGTTCCGCGAAAACAGCATCTAAGCAAGTTCCGTTTAAGAATGCAGAAACTTAATTCCGACGAACTTAAGACTTGTCGAGCTCTAAGCTCTAAGCGAATTCAAGGAGTCGTATGAAACACCATTGTTTACCGTATCAGGTTAAGCTTCAACTACATCGTTCACGCCAATTTCTGCAGTAACATAAAAGTAACGTTTGGAATGTTGGAATATTCTACTTTAATATTTTACTCATCGTTAGTGTACTTGTATGTCCCGCTTTTAACCCAAGGCCGTCTCTTACAAATTATGTACAGGGAAAAATATGGACGAATGATATAATGATCAACAACATGAATAAAGGGAGGAATACGCTCCATACAGCGATATGTGTGTTAGCTTTATGTAAAATCATGCATTAATTTAAAATAAATGTTGCATATTGAAAAAATATATTCAGCCAATTTTTATCCAGTTTTTAGTATAAAAAGGAGAACGTTTTTACTTATGCCGATAAGTAAAAACGTTCTCCTTTTTATATTATTGATTATTGAGCTGTCAAGCCGTTCGGAAGTGTAAATTGGAGAATTTCTAACATGTGCTAAAAATGAACATTTTTAACACTTTCAACGGACAGTAGACGTCTACAGGGGTTATTACAATAAAACTGTTATTGTGTCTCGTATGCTGTCTTTGTTAAACTTCAAAGATTCGAAAGTAGAAATATACTGACAATCATAATGACACAAAGCTAAGTAAACAATTCCATACACAAAATATAACGCCCGTGACACACGTTAATGTAGTTAACGCTTTAGTCGAGCGTCGAAACCGATTTACATTCCAGCGTTTTTCAACACTGCACACACTGAGCGCTCTCCCCAAAGTGCTCTCATAAAACATATTACTGAATTGACACAGAAAATGTACGTGCATCGTCTTTGAGACAAGTAGCATTTCATCGTATATGAAATTTTCTTTGCGGTATTGTTTTATTCGTTCGCGATCCACACACAAGTGAAACAACTAGTGTAAGCTGATTCTGTTTAGGGTTGGGTTGTTACATTTAAATACGTACGTCTTTATTAAGTCGCGATTAAATGTACCTACGCGCATGGCACCGCGGGTGGTGTAGATCGTAAGCGATCTACTCGGTTAAGTGATATGGGCGCGGTCGGGTGTGTGATGGGTGACCGCTAGTGGCAAATTAAAATGCGCGTTTCCGTGCTTAGGAGGGCACGTTAAGCCGCCGGTCCCGGGTGCTATCGATAGATAGCAGTCGTTAAACCTTGTTGGAGGCCTTATGGACGGTTTAAAAGCATTCGACAGCGGGTTGGCCACTAACCCGTATCTCCACCAACCCGCATTGGAGCAGCGTGGTGGAGTAAGTTACAGCCCTCCCCCCAAAAAGGAGAGAGACTCGTGCCCAGCAGTAGGAAGTATAATGGGTTGCCATTATTAAATTTACCTACGAATGCCTACGATATGAAAAAAAAAAGCAATACAAAGTTACATTCAACACAACGAAATTCGGCACAGGAACAACCACCGCGTCCGTAGAATTACTGCTAATAGCAAATAGTAGTCAATTAATGTCGTCACCCAAACATGGTGTCAATAAAAAATGGAGAAAACCCCATATGATATGTGACAAGGTATTCATAACCGAAGTCGAATGTTCAATCCTTCCCTTTTTAAAAGAACCTTAAACCCATTTGATGAATAACGGATAACTGTTTTTGTTTCCAAAGTGGTTCAAGGAGCAAGCGGAGAGTTTCATGACACATTATTGATCTGTTATTACAGAAGCTCATAGATACATAAAAGCTAAAGACTAATTTGATATTGCAATTCCTCGCTTTTAATCGTTGATAGATTAGTGACATGTTTTTTGAATAGACGCGGAAATTATCAGTAATTTTTCTGGGCTTATAATTACCATTTCAAGCGTGAGAGCGTAGCAGGGGCGAAAGATATTTATATAATAATATGGAGTAGCAAATGCTTCAACGGATAAAATAACTCTTAATAAAAGAGAAATGGTAGAACTCCAGTGACGGAGCTCGCGGGCGTAGGGACCACCGCATTACTAATATACTAAATAGTTCAGTGTTCAGAACTATCATGTTCCGGTCAGGTGGTAATGTACGGCCCTGTAATTTCCGGCACAGAGGAATAACACCTTAGGCCTCAGGAGTGGTAACGCATCTGCATTTTAACCTTGGTCTTTGTGTGGGTGTCTATAGGCTGTAGTCATCATTTAACATCAATGTGAACTGCATGCTTGACTGCCACTTGCATTACATAAAAAAATGATCTTTCATAAACAGAAAGATGACAAAAAATCGAACGTCTTTCATCATAACCACGTTTAAAATAGTATGCATACTAAAAAAGCTTGTTTGGCAACGCCGGGGAACCTTACCTCGTGCCAAATGTCCTGGTTACCGTATATTTTGCAATTCATGAAGTCTTAAACATAATGCAGTCGGAATTACTTTTTAAACTCCTCAAACTCGCTGTTATACTGTGGAAATGAGGGTAGTTTATCGGTATCGTGCGGCGCCCACGTGGGTGCTAAGAATAAGGATTAGTCGACACGGAAGATACACGGTTAGAAATTGCAGGGCAATCGATTTGAGCTTTATACATTGCAGATTTATCAAGACCCGTCATTACCAGGTAAATTAGCTGCACATTATTTCTAGTAATACTATTGGTACATTCTATTATTCCGATTGGGATAGTGGCAATCATAATTTACGAAAATTTATATTAAAACATTAAAATGTATTAGCACAAGAAACAAAAAAAAGAGACTTATTCAAGGAGTATCTCATTAAGACAGTAAACATTCACAATTTAACTCTACATTTTATTCGGGAGAGACAAAGCTAGATTTAGAGATATTTTTTATGATAATTTATAGAAATCGACGCATAACAAAATGTATACTGTCGTTAATAATAAAATGTTATTATAAGACTTATGCCAAAGGTACAAAAAGGATCGTACCCCTCAGCAGTGGCAGCACATCATTGAGACTCATAGTTTTTACGTAGTTATAATAACCATAATATACCATAATATTTTTTCATAATTATGCAAAATGGAAGCTTCAATAGTTCGATTTAAATAATCATTTTAGTTTAATATACGCGAGTTAATTTCATAAACTAGTTTTATTTCAATTGCCTTTTTAAACCCTATACAAAACTGAACCGGCACATCCTACAAAATGATATTCCTTAGTTAATCGTAATTCATAACTCATAAGAGCTGGTTCTTAAAAACAAAAAAAAAAAACATAACGTCACAAGTTTTAACTTCGTATTACAATGAACGTAATATAAACTTTGATTAAAAGAAAAAATATTTATAAAGAAAAAATATTCAAAGAAAAAAGCCAACTTTGTAAACGTAAATTAACGTTTTAATAATTCACAACGTCGAATAGCAGAGAATACTTTGCAACGTTTATTATAGTAAAAATAAAATAAAATTCAGCGTGATAAGATGGACGGGATATTTGAAGAATCTATTACATTTTATCACCTCGAATAATGCAAGTCATAATAAATAATGACGATGTTACACTGCTTGTTTTTCAGGTGGAGTGTAATTTTTCTCGAGCGAGCATTATATAGTCTAGTATATATACATCATATCCATTATCTAGATAGAACACGTCGACGTCGTCATCTTTTTAAGGTTACCTAAGTTAAATTATGAAAACTTTCATCAATAACGACTGGTCGTGGTCGTCCAGCCTTGTGTCTTATAATACCTAGTCTACATATATAAAAATCAATTGATTGAGATTTGATAGATATGGACTATTTGTAGAAAATGAAATTATGTTTTTTACTATTCCCCTTCACTTTCTACATATTTTCTTACTTTTTAAACCTTTCCTGGACTTCCAAAATTAGTTCAAAACTCAAAACTAACCAAATCGGTAAAGCCGTTCTAGAGTTTTAGTGAGACTAACGAACAGCAATTGATTTTTTCTATATATAGATAGATAGATAGAAGATAGATTAGAAGGAGAGAAGGAGGTCGGAACTTGACGATCCCATCACCCTCTAAGTCAACCGATTAATGACGGTCAAACCATTCAAATAGGGTAGTAAATACAATTACGCGGGATGGGCAGCAGCGTCCGCCTGCCAAGCGTGGCGATTATGGCATATTCTCTCCTTATGTCGCACAAAACTGTTGTTGGGAATCTTTGGGGAAGGCTTTGTTCAGCAGTAAACGTTTTCGGCTCCAGTGATTACGATATGAAAATACAAAATCAATTTTATTTTTTGCAATAATAATAATGAATGCAGCTAAAAATAGTTAAACCGAATATCAAAGCACTACCAACAATTTATATCACGATGAAATTCGACAGCATACCCAAGCACCGCTTTAACGGACTAGTATACTGGGGGTAGAGTGGGATATTATAAGATATTATTATATGCTGTGCCGTCTGGGCCGTGGAGTGGGGCATTAATACATAATGCACGGTAATGGAGCGCACTGCAGCCCTCCTGATATGCAACTGCGGCTGACGGTTTATTGGTTAGGGTGGCGGTAAACTTGCGGCTGCGATTTACAATTTTAGTATTTTTTGGCTTCATGTGTTCTTAAGTTTTCCCGCGCTACACTCATTGAAAAGCGACCGAAATGTCGAGTTGAGTTGTAAAATAATTTAACTATTACTTATAGTAAAATTATTTAACAATATATTTGTTTACGCGAGAAATATTCGTAAAAAATCTCTCAAATATTTAAGCTTGTATTGCAATCGGATTTTTGACTAAAAAATATAATGACATCTAAATAATTTTAGCGGCTCTCAAAGAATATTGTAGACTTACCCCCTTATTCATAAACGTATTTTAGCTAGTGTTGCTAATCTCTCCTTTGTCTTTTTCTCTCCTGCACATTTGACAATGCAACTGACAAAGACATTCTATAGCTAAAACGTATCTAATGTACGTTTATGAATAAGTGGGGTAGCGTTTCCTGAAGCTAGAGAAGAAATCAAGCCGCCATCACGATAAATATGGGATCTCACTCTTATATTGCCCATTTTAGGTATCAACTTCTTTTTTTAGCCAATATCGGGTATTATTGTACACATTAACAAGGATATTTAAACAACAAGACAGTACGTTTGAGTTTTAATTTTAGACTACACCTTGTATTTCAAATTATTTGATTTTTGATCATGATTAGAACATTATTTTTTATCATCGCATCGCAGCCACTATTCTCATGAAGGCTGATTGTATTCCATATATACGAGTATAATACCTTTTAAGTGCCATTACACCGCAGACTCTAACAAGACATACCCATTGTGGCAACACTCTGCCCGCAAGCGGTCTTGGCGCCTATTAGCCGCATTACTTATTAAAGCCGCGATGGTGTTCCCACCCTTACACTCCAGTTCGGCGCTAGTCATTGTATCCTTTAACGGCTGCATATTGGATTTTGGCTTGAAATTAATAAAGTATACTGGAATATAATATGTAGGTATCTAGTTCAAATAAAGATTCTATAATATTATTTTACTATCTCCCAGCATTACGAAACTACGAGATTGGCACTGGGTAGTTGCCAGAAAATGGGAAAATTCCGACAGCACCAAAAGTAAAACATAATACACCTTAATCTCTGATAGCCCCAACCCTTGGATCGAACGCCAGCGTAGAAGTAATGGCGTGCTACCACTAGGTTCATGAGACAGTTTGTAAGTAATATATTTCCACAAAATATCAGCTCTCGTTAGCGATAAGTCAGCGGATTGAATAGCTTAATTATTACAAGCCGGGAACCATAATAGATGGACCCTATTCAAGGATCCAACTTCTAAACTAACTTTAGGCCCAATGGACTGGTAAGAGCGGCGGATATAAATTCATTTTCTCGCTGAAGACCTATTAAAATACCGTTTAAGATGGAAATTAATGGTTTTCAGATTAAACTAATTCGATGAAAATGGACGATGAATTATTGAGTGTTTAAAAATGTTGTGTACATACTGGGCAAACCATTTTTCAATTGGAATAACGAGGGCGCAGCCACTAGGGCATATTTGTCGATTAAGGGCTGCATTCGACAGTTTTCCAATAACATAGTATATTCTCGTAATAATTGACACAGAGGCTCCTTGCCTCAGAAGTAACGTATCTGCGTACAGGACTATAATATATTTAAAAGCCGTGCTTAATGAATATAATAATTTGATATTGGTTGAATTAAAAGGTTACAAGCGAGCAAGCAGTTCAAGCATGGTAAGATACTGCTGCTGTTTATAGACATCTAGACATAATAAAAGGCACAATTGTAGAGACTTTATCACTGCTGATACCTAATTTGTTTTGTCATAGTGTCTAATAACCAGTAATACAACATCAATTTTGTATGGCCCTGTAATTTCCGGCACAGAGGCATAACATCTTAGGCCTCAGGAGTGGTAACGCATCTGCATTTTGACCTTGGTCTTTCTGTGGGTGTCTAGAGACTGCAGTCATCACTTAACATCAATGTGAACTGCAGCTTGTTTGCCACTTCCATTACGTAAAAAAAATCCACACATGTCGAGCTCTGAGAACTATAAACTTTGTGAGTAATGTGCTATGATTCCACTACATATAGACACAAGGCTAACCCCCTTTTAATAAACGTATTTCAACTACAGTACTGCTAATCTCTCTTTTTACTCTCTTTCTTTTTAACGCAATTGAAAATGCAAGTGACAAAGACAAAACACAATGAAGCTAAAACGTATGGATATTATTTAGAGCAAAAGTTTTAATTTGAATTTTGTAATTACATTGAATTTCATGTAATCAGCATAGCATACAACTCGTATTCCATGTTTGCGAGTGAATGAAACTATTGGTTTGATACAAACTTCCTTCAGCCGATGGCCGCAATTCGTTGCTCGTCTATTCATACCATTGATTTCGTATCCGTTTCGGACTCATGTGTGGCCACGAAGCGTGATAAAAAGAGTGTAATGAGAAATTAAAAATGAATTTTATTCAGTAAGCACAAAAGCAAAAAAACTAGCAGGATACAACGGGTAAATAAAACAACAATAGTGAGATAAATCATGTCCTTTACTTCAACACAAGACGTAGGCAGAATAAGGAAGGAAATCAAATTAAAGAGGAGTAAATGATGACTGTTATTAAGTAGAAGTCCTTTGTGCTAAACAATCAATTATGAGATGTTAAAAGTTAATATCGAAAACACAATGCAAGTACAAATTTCAAAAATAACATATCACCACTGAGACCTAAGTTGTTTTATTTTTGTTTCAGAATTTCCAGTAGCTTAAGCTAGTAACATTTTTGATGTAATGTTGAGCTCTAAGAACACACTCCCGGAGAGTACATATTTTTTTTTTTAAAGTGAAATGGAAAGAAAAATTTGACTTTAGGCGAGACTCGAACTCGCGGCCTACTGGGAATCTAGTCCAGCCGCTCTTCCAATTGAGCTACTGAAGTCCTGCCCGATTTGTCAAATCTTTCCTTCACATTTTTTATTGCATTGCTTTATGGTAGCAGTAGCGCCATCTATTGCCAACTATGCTAGTTAGGCAACCGATATAATAGACTTTGCAGTTTATTGAATATCGTAAAGAAGTCGCTTTTACCCTTAATAATTGTTTTATATTATTTCGGACAGGACAGGACTTCAGTAGCTCAATTGGAAGAGCGGCTGGACTAGATTCCCAGTAGGCCGCGAGTTCGAGTCTCGCTTGAAGTCAAATTTTTCTTTCCATTTTTCTTTAAAAAATATTTCACAAGCATATGTTAATGCGAAATAATATAAAACAAGTACATATTTTGATGATAAAATCCCGTTGCCAAATACTAACCTATGTAAGTGGGAAGATTAGAGAATTGTCGCCAACTTGTATTATTCCTACTTACAAGACCTACCCCATAAAACACTGACGTGGTAACCGCTAACGTTTCCGCTAATGGATCCGCCGTTTTGAAGGCCTCGCTTTAACAGCCAGGAGTGCTGGTACTAACTCAATTACCGCTTCATGAGGACCAATTCACTGGCTCCCTGATTTTTTTCTGTGAAATCCGATATTATTTCTTGACTTGGCAAAGTTGAATTATTCTGGCTATCAAAGTGTTGATGTTATTAGCGGGTTTCTCGGCTCTTTGTGGCTTCGTTAAGTGAATTCTTTGATCATACTACCACTTTTGATGCTATTTCCGTAATAAGAGACCAATCAAGTACGTGATCTGTTTGGTAATTATAATTGAGTGTTATTTTATTGAGTGCCATCTATCGGAGGGCCAGCATTAATTAAGACGTCATCGTATTTATATTTTGGGTATCTTAAAAATATTTTAAAGTACCGACCCGACTTACTTTTTTTATTGCATATTTTGCGTAAAAAACATAGCAATGAGATAATCCACAGCGGTTCAAAAATTGCATTATTAGTTTGTTTACGTTTCACGCCTATAATCCCCGAACGGGTAAGCAGAGGTAACTGCATGGATTCAAGCACACATGCGAACAGATGGCAAGCCTGTTGACATCTCCGGGCACATTACCAGAGGTACTGAGAAACTTCCTGAAAATGGGGATATCCCAAGAGAATAGAGATTTTATACCGTTAATTCTGATAGCACCCGACCCGGGAATCGAAACCAGAACCCCAGCGTAGTAGCAGTACAGCATACTACCACTAGACTACTGAAGCAGTTTATCTTCGTTATGGAAAAGATATTCAATTACTTTACTAGGTACAGTCTCGTAAAATGTAAATAAATATTAACTCTTTAAGAAACCTTCGTCGTAGGAGAAGTATTTATCTACATGATATTCCTGTAGTTTATAGAAAAAAAAATACAGGAAAAGTTGTTTTTAATGAAATTTTATATGTAGTCTTGATGACATTTTGCTGATGCAGCGCTGCTGGCAAACGCTTAATTACTTAAATGTGAATCCAGCTAACTTTTTACATGCTCTTCCAACGAAATGTCGACAGATAGAATAGTTCAAAAGGCAGAAATTCGATTACAGTAAAATTCGATTCGGGGAATAGCTTAGTTTATACTTATACTTGTTACTGGTATCGTGACATTCGGATACTGTTAAGGTAGTTAAAGACGCTTGAACTGCCTCGGTAGCCTAGTAGTAGCAGGCCACTACTACTACGCTGAGGTCCTGGGTTCCATTCCCGGGTAAGGGGTTATCAGATATAATGGTGTAAAGGCCTTTATCTCTGGTTCTATTGGGATTTTTTCAATTTTATGGAAATTTCCCAGTACCTTGAAGTTTGGTAATGTGCCCGAAGATGTCAATAGGCTCGCCACCTGTTACATGGGCCATAACGTAACCGGCGAATCGTGGGTATTTGCATGTATGCTTGATTGCATGCTCTGCCTACCCCTTCGGGGATTACACGCATGAAGTTACGTAGTTAAAGATGTTTTTGATAGAAAACGACAGGACCAGATCATTTTTCTCAGATCATATTGGCCTTTGGAACTTTGCCGGTGAATGACAAAGAATGACTCTTTTTCTTTTCTTTTTACTCTTTGTTATCAGTTTGTAAAGGGGAAAAGAGACATTCTACTGATAACGTGTCATAAGAGGTGCCTGTCACCCTAAATGAATAAATGAGTTTCTGATTCTGATTCTGATTCTGACCAAGTATGCGTGTTTTTTTTTCAACACACGGAACAGGTTCATACGTAATAGTACAAGAAAGTTTGATTACTAGCGCCATCTCAGATCTGTCAATTTGGTTCTATTATAGAATAGTTTATTCAAGATATTGGTATGATAATGGTATGATTGAGAAGAAGCACGGCAGATGTGTAAGGACCGGGATATATGGCGCTCCACACTCTCTGCCTACCCCGTAATGGGAGACTTAGCGTGACGATACATACATACAAATTGATTTTTTATTAGTATAAACTCACAAGAAAGCGGTCTATCAGCAATTATACAACATACATACTTCACCTTCGCCTCAATCACGAGAAAATCATTGAGACGATTTTAAGATCAAGTTTTTTTTTTGTTCATACTTAAGAGGGTCTTAATATCAGGGGACTGAAATCTGTCTATTAATCTCTCCAGACGCGAGAAAAATATGACAATTGAAATTCAATTGTATATCGCCGCCGGTGGCCGTACGATCCTTTAAGGATTAATATGTACCTAAACGTGTTCACAAACAAACTTGGACCTAACCCGAAAAGAACAACAAAAATATTTGTGTTGCCGTGATTTTAATCCTCTCGGGACAAACTGAACACATCAGTTCAATCGATACTTTTTAATTAAAACCTTACTCGAACTTACACCAATACAAACTAGAAGTGGTGTTTGCAAATTTTGCACCCGGTGATTTTGTACTGAACTTATTTTTTTCCGATTGATCGATATTCATGATGCATTTTAAAACAATAAGTCACTACCGCCTTAAGTCTCGGTGAGTAGGTGGTAGAGCTCCAGTGACGGAGCTTGCGGGCGTGGCCGCATTACCTAATCTGCTTGACGTTAAATGCAAGTTTTTTTTTTCTAACCGGATCACGATAGTGCTGAACAGTACCATTGAGCGGCAGAAAGATTAGGTGATGCGGTGGTGCCTACGTCCTCGAGCTCCTACACTGGAACTCTACCACCAGCAAAAAATGTGTTTATTAGTGTTCATAGTTCCAGTTTGCTAGTGTTCAAACGCTGTCAAGTTCCAGTCAGGTGGTAATGTACGGCCCTGTATTTTCGTCATAGATGCATATTACATCAACATCATTGCTTTGATGTAGATGTTTATTGGCTACAGTATTACTTACCATCAATGTGAACTGTTATGAACAATATGAACGGTTTTATCCTCAATCATGACGTAAACCTTCAAAAATATGCTTCAATCCGAACAGTCTTTTCACACGATCTGAAACGCTTTCAGTTCAGTAACTCGTGAATTGCCGTGAAAGGCATTGAATCTGCGCCAAAATAGCAACTCACAGACCTGATTAAACAAGTGTCATATCACAAATGGAATACCAAAATCCAGTAGTTGTACTGTGAGATCCAGATTTTACATTACCCGCCGACTAGAGCCCAATCGAGTCATAAAGCGGCACACAGATTCACAAAGAGCAAGTTCCGTAGAGGCGACACTGCGATACAGCACCTATGTACCTATACAAATGCTGTTACTTTGACATGAAAACTATTTAGCATTTAGCAAACACTAGACTTTCTAACAGTCGATAGTTTGGTCACGAAAAAGTATGCAAGTATAACATATATTTATTACACTTGGTTACCTACTGCTTCGTACCAATGGACGATACAACTTTTGGACAGATAGGAAATCTATTGTTTGGGCGCTCCTAAAAAAGGCTTTTGCATGATATACACTATTGTGTTGTGGTGTATTTACGTAAATTATACATATCAAGTTTACAACGTATCTGGAAATGGGTTACAGGACCTACTCATATATCTTTCGTGACTTACTGTTAGATACTCAACTGAAAAGTCACATACAACAGCGTTTAAAAAAAAATATTCTGGTCAAAAGTTTGCTTGAATTTGATCAACTCTCAATCCGCTTTATATTCTGCAATAGTTGAATGAAAATCAGTGAGATGTATACGAATGACATAACACAAGGAATTTCAGAACTCGGCTGTTATAGAGTGAGACTAAGATTTCACTTTATCGCTCAAACTAGATCCCAATCGAGCCAAAAAACGGCACACAGATTCACAAAGAGCAAACACCGTAGAGGCGACACTGCGACAGAACGCAAATTTGCATATGGAAGCGTGGCCGCTGGAGGGCGCTTGAATATATCGAGTTTCCAGCTTTATTTAAAAGACCTGACGCTATTTTGTAAACTGTACCTATCTAGGGACACTTCTTGATGGTTTTTAGATCTAATATTTTATGACTGCGATACGATTATTCAGTTATTTTTTGTAAGAAAAATGCACAAAATAAAAAATGTAGGTAACTGCAGGATTCATTACGAAAAATTGACAAATTAGAAAGAAAAAACGAGCCTGGTTCGTGACGACTATAGTTGCGTGATTTTTTAAGCCAGAGGCTGTCAGCAGATGCGTGACTTGCTTTGAATTTTTAATTATAAGAGAAACTAATTAAATTATGAACTACAATTCACACATAACCATCTTATCGAAACACTAATGACGAATGCTAGCAAAATAACTGAAAAGCATAAAACCGAAGCCCGTCGTTCTAAATTTTCCTCTTTAAATCTAAATTGCAAAAAATGTTCTTTTTAAAATAATATTGATCGTGCTTTTCCTTCACTCTTCTTTTATTACAAGCTGACTAGGAAAATAAGATGTATTGTGTTTCCACCGCACTCATGTTTAATTTCTCAACAACAACATTCCCTTCTGTTTGAACTTAATTTAAATTTATTTATTTAAACCATTCCAGCAGAGTTGAAACATAAACAGTGTATAGTATAACTATTTTCATATCATGTACCTAAGTATATAATATGATACTTATTGACTTTGTAGGTCATAATATGTACTAATATATCACTTTAGTTATCTATATATTTTTTATTATTGTACTTCTCAGATCGATAACTGAGTCGTGAAGTGATATTTAGTCTTTTGTAAAATGGATTATCGTTCAAAAGTAAGTACTGAAGACGATGAATGACGTTTTTTTTACTGTAATGAAGGTGGCAAACAAGCATGCAGTTCACATTGATGTTAAGTGATGTCTGCAGTCTATACCCAGAAGGCACAAGGACCAGAGGTCAAAATGGAGATGCCACCCCTGACACCTGTTTTCTCTGTGATAGTTATTACGGGGATGGCCCCGTAAAATGATAATTACGACCATTTTAGGAAAATAAAAATGTACTGAAAGGAAATGATGTCAACCGAGTTACATGATACCGCTGAAGTTCGGAAATAAGGATGACTGTGCCAAATCTGAATGACAAGCAGAGGCATTTGCTAGGATACATGTATGAGTATCTCTGCACACCCTGTCTGGGAAATACAGACGTTAAATCGTGTTAAAATTTAATACTCGTACTGTCATGTCTTCAATTACCGGTAATGCATGATTGATAGTTTTCCGATAAACACAGGCGCAAATTCGTTTCATATCCGCTAAACCGGTATCATAACTAATTGGGTAATTAATTCGACATATTTGTTTAATAAATTTTGTTTATCCACAGCACTATGCATGTTGGTTGTGATTGAAAACTGGTGGTGTAAACCCGCAAGTAAACCAAATACAAATCAATAGTTTTTTCTAGATTCCCGTGATGAATAATTACAAGTAACAAAGAATATTTTTTATTTATTTATTTATTTAATCGTATGGCATATACAAAGAAGGCGTAACCTAACGGGGTAGGCAGAGTGTGTGGAGCGCCAGATATCCCGATCCTGACATACCTCTCGTGCCTCATCTACCTTCATCATTCTTTTCATACATGCACGCCGATTCCTAAGACTTGACCGAACCATCAGACAGAACTCGACCTATTTAGTCGTGGTAGGTCAGTCTTGGTCTTCCTGGGCCTCTGCAACCATCCACATTTGCATTGTATATCTATTTAGTCATTCGCTCATTCGACATTCTTTCTATATGCCCGAACCATCGGAGAATGCCACCCATGCCATTTCGACTCTGTAGAGCGTTATCTCTTTCGCACACTACTTTTGTGACGTTTGTCGACCATTTTGATCAAAATTTGACCACTACCGCCATCGACGAGACAACGCATTAATACCGCACTATCAGTACCTACGTGGGCTGTGTGGAACAGAGAGTGGTCAGTAGAAACTATCCGATCGTTTCTTTCTTTAGCTCGATGAGCAATAATTCATGTTGGGTACTGTAACTATGTTGCTTCACCGCGTGATTTCGTTGACTCTTAAAAAGCTAAAAATCTAGAAGTTAATCCAGTCCATGTAGTACCTAACGTAAATGTAGTGTTCATACACGTTAATACTAGATAATACTCCATAACGAACTTACAAATATAAATCAATATTTTATAAAATCAAAAATATTTCTCATATTGGCTCACAATTTCAAAATAAATAGCTGATTTGAGACGTGGTCGATTTTAAGCTGCGATTAATAGCTCTCTATCAGGCGTATTTTCGCGTCAGCACTAAGACGATGAGCAGGTGCTTAAGTTGTCATTTCGCGCGTCGGGGATCGTTGTGTAATCCACCTAATGCTGCTGTCCTTACCATTTGTTCGTGTTCGAGAATCGCTCGAGAAGTTCACGAGATATAAATAATGTTTTATGTATGACAACCACTTGTTATAATTATTAAGAACATAGCCTTAATTATGATGTTTTAGTACGATTTTAATTATAATAAAATGGCGTTATAATAAGATGTGTTCTAGATACGAAATCAATTCTTTTTAAAATATCTTATGAAAGTTTAGTGTAAATAGGATGTAAACGTACAGGAACGTACAGGAACGTAAATAGGATGTAAACGTTCGGGCAGGAATCGAACCTGCGACCTCAGGATAACCAGTCCAGCCGCTTTTACCATTAAGCTACCGAAGTAATACTACTACAAATGATTACTTAAATGTTTAAAATTTTTGTTTTATTTGCCCAATACTTTTTGGAATACCAATAAAAAAATTGTCAACATCCCAATATTTCAATAGGTACATGTCATTATTAGGCATGTTTCCTTTGAATAAAATTAACTTATTTCAATGTTTAGGAAACTTTCCATCAGGGTTTCGGAGAATTACTTTGACTTTTTGTCAAAATACTGTAGGTACTTTTGTACATTTTTAAATATTTTTATTTAAAAATCTGAATCAAGATACAATACACGTCGTAGGGGTTGTACTTTGCAATGTAAGGCTAGGTGTACACGAAAATGGGAAATTGCTTCCGAGTAATTCTGAAGCGAGTGGATTTAAAACATTGTGTTTTATGACGGCTCTGTATCAAATGCAACCATTAAATGAGAAGATCAAACTTAACATTTTGAAGATAAGATTCGCATCATATACCTAACATTGATATCCGTTTAGATGATCTGTTTATGTAGCTATGAAGTGAAGAGTTAGTTTTTGACAGATAGAGTTAATTTTTGTAACTTGGTTGTTAATAAAGAATGGATTCAAGATTAGATATGTTTTCTTTTTTAATAAAAATAAACTACTGGCACGGATTAAGCAGACATATTGAAAAACTTGCCTTACGTTCGCTTCCCAGCTTCGCTGTACATAGTTAAAAAATATCAAGCAGCTATTGTGCTTATTTAGTGTTATCACAGCTTCAATCAAATCATCGTTTTATTCTTTTGTACAATGTAGACCAGACCACAAGGCAGTTTTGATCATATTATTATGTGACTAAAATAAATCAATGTGTGATATCAGAGTTCGTAATTACGAAGACTTGACTGACGTTGGATGACGAAGACTGAATTGACCTTATCGGGCGTAAATACTACAACCTTTTAGGAGAATGTATAAGATTAAATTGAAAAAGATTTAAAGCAAAACGAGTTAGATAAAATTGCATGCCAATCTGATAGGCAGCCGCGTGAACTGCCCCGTTCCAGTACAAACCGGTTTGCACCGACGGACGCGAACTAGATCCTAACCGAAAGGCCGAGCGCCGTCGGTTACGAAGCTGGGTTTCGAAGGCAGATTTAACGAAAATCTTATTACTTATTTGAGTAATTGGGCAGCGGATAGTTTTTTGGGCTCTAGTCCTTGGCGGTGTATGTAAGTTGTTGTTAAACTAATGCTAAGGAAATCTTGTGTCCGTTCATAAGTTTTTGATTTATTGTAGGTACTGGGTACATAATAACCATTCGTTTTAACAGGTTCACTGTCCGAAAACCAGACACAATAAAAATTGTTTTAACAATAGAACAGTTCATAAATATGTGGTACGTAGTCCATAGGTAGTATTTTTGCCGATAAATGATGGTGTTCAGCACTATCGTGTTCCGGTCAGGTGGTGATGTACCTACGGCCTTGTAATTTCCGGCACAGAGGCATAACACCTTAGGCCTCAGGAGTGGTAACGCATCTGCCTTTTGACATTGATCTTTGTGTAAGTGTCTATAGGCTGCAGTCGTCACTTAACATCAATGTAAACTGAATGCTTGTTTGCCACTTCCATTGCATAAAAAAATAAGGGCTCTAAACTCCATTAAAGATTAGTCGCTAGTAATATCGCTAGGACAGTGAGTATTTATTCATATCCCCTTAAGGAAAATCACTTTTCCATTGAGATATTTAATACATCCCCCAGTCATCGTACACCTTAGGAAGTAATAAAGAAGCTTAATTACGTAATTGGAATCTAATCTTCTACATCTTCTACAATGGTTTAGCTGTATCATTACACTATTTTGGTACCCAATGAATCAGAATCAGAAACTCATTTATTCATTTAGAGCGGTGATAGGCACCTCTTGTGACACGTCAAAAACAAACCAAATAAATTAAAGCGAATAACAGTTGATATACATGACAAACAAGATAAAAAATATATGCATAGTCAAGAATATCACTAAGATAAAACTAAATATAATATACTAATGTAAAAAGTATATCAGTAGAATGTCTCATTTCCCCTTTAAAAACTGATAACAAAGAGTAAAAAGAAAAGAAAAAGAGTCATTCTTTATCATTCACCGCCCGAGTTAAAGGTCAATATGATCTGAGAAAAGGTGAAGATAAAGGTTTAATATCAATACATTTAATTCACATACAAAAATCCTACCGTCCACATCTCTTTGATAATCGTCCGCTATCCCATATCGCCGACGAAATACTGTTTTAATAAAGCTGGCACTGACGTCAATCTGTTCAGGGCAGGGAGATACTGCATTGGCGATGGCTATTTCTGATGCTGCCAGCTGTGATTGTAATTAGTTGCAATATATAAATCCTTCGTCTGGATTTGGAAATTTATTCGTCATATTATAGTTAAAAGATATAAGAAGAGATGCAGAAATGTAGAAATTTTCTAGAAGATACACCAAGAATACTATATGTAAAATGTAGAAGATGTTTTCCTAATCCAAAAGAAGTTAATACGTATTATTATAAATATTGACAACACCGAATCCTGCAGACCCCATTTCACCAATTTAGGAATCTTAATCCTGACAAGCATGTACATACTGGAACTATGTAAATTTTTGAAGAAAAATCCAGCTGTATTTGTTAATGCACAACCTAGCAGATTGTATGAGGCACGGAAAAATAAAAAAAATCGATTAAAATTACCTCCAAGTCGCATCGACCTATTCAGGAAAAGCCCTTATGCCAGTGCAATACGGATATTCAATAAGTTACCATTTGAATTAAAACAGGAGCAAAACGCAAATCGATTTTTATATAAATTGAAATCCATTCTTAACAACAAATGCTATTACAATCTTAATGAATTTTATAATGATAAACATCTATGACATTTTTAATTAATTTGAATATTTTATTTAAAATACCTATTAAAACTACAGCCTGATTCATTATATTTATTTCATTTATATATATAATAACATATTATTCATTTATATAATAACAATACTGTTTTCCAATATTAAATTAATCTTGACATGATAATAATACATAAATGAAATGAAATCTGCTTCACGTTCAAATAGTTTTATGTAATTTTGCAATAATTATTAATTAAAATATGTACCTATAATTTAATTACTCGCCAACAATATTGCCATACCCAAGAGGGTTTCATGATGCACTTAGATAATTATTATTACCACCTGTACTTAACATCTCATGATTTATGCAATAAATGAATTGAATTGAATATGTAATTAAAAATGGAAATACTTGACACTGATACTTCCGGTCAGGTAATAATGTACGGCCCTGTAATTGCCGGCACAGAGGCATAACACATTAGGCCTCAGGAGTGGCAACGCATCTGTTGACCTTTGGTTATTGTGTGGGTGTATATAGGCTGCAGTCATCACTTAACATTCGGAACACGATAGTGATGAACACTATCATTTGGCCGCGGATAGATTAAGTAATGCGGTGGTACCCACGCTCTCGAGCTCCTGCACTGGAACTCCACCACCTGTGTACTGTAAGCTTGTTTGCCACTTCACGCCATAAAAAAAAACCATTGATACATAAACGTTCACATCGTGCCCGTTTCAGATTACAAGCAAAAAATAGAGTAGTTTCCAAATATATGTATAATATTTCATATAGCTTAAAGCATTCAGCGAACGTACTATCTATGCATAAAATATAACATTCGAACGTGTCACAAAGACGTTTCGGATAAACTTCATGTATACGCAACAGAGGTATCAAAGTGGGGGTAATGGGGCGACACAAAGATGTTACGTGCGTGCACTCGGGACATTTTGTGTCCATAAAAACTGTTATTTTGATAAGGACAAAACTGAATCAAGTCAAAGTCGGTTAGTTGTTTTGTTGTTTTTTTATAGGGGAGAGGAAAAATCGCTATTATTAAAGTGGGGGTAACGAGGGGCTACAAAGATGATACGTGCGTGCACTCGCGACGTTTTGTGTCCGACTAAATTGTTATTTTAATAGAGATATAACTGAGTGAAGTCAAAGGCAAGTTATTATGTTGGTTTTTATAGGGGAAAAATATATAATAAGAAAAAATATCTATTATGAGTGGCGGTAACCGGTAAAGATGCGTGTGTGAGATAAATAGTTATAGAAATGATGTTACTCGTATTATTATTTTGAATATGATTTAGTGATTATATAGTTGGGAATATTTTAGGACAATGATCCGTTTTAAATAAAAGACTTGTAATGTTTTTTTACAAAATTACTTGTACCTGCTTTTTACTAAAAGCAAATTTCAAAATAATAATAACATAATTTCTTTAACTATTTATCACACGTGCACAGGAGCTTTTTTTGCCCGACTGCTCTGTTGTTTTAATACGACAAAAAAAATCATTTTGGACTAAGGTGCACCTTTATCTAATGGTTTCCAAATTTAGTCATGATTAAATAGAGCATGTTTTACTGCACAGCCATACTTCAGGGCTAATACAGCAAGAAAAGATACAGCAGAGCAGGCTTCGCTTCTAGTACCAATACCTATCCGATTTGAAATTTTAACACGGTCACCACAAAATCAACGACACCTTAACAGGTGTCACGATTGCATTAACATGCATCACGACATTTAAATTTTACACAGCAGAGTCAAAAATTGTAAGCATTCAATTGAATATTTTGGTCATAACGCCAACTACGCGATTACGACCACAAAACCACTGTGTTGTCAGCAAATTAACGCTCATTGTACTGAAATTAAATAGTGCTAATTTATTGCCTTTGCAATTGACTCTGTAGTTTGAACAGAACACGTTTGACGCTGCTAACTGAGGTAGATCCTCCTGTGGCGGTTCATTTATTTTTATGTAATGAAGGTAGCAAACAAGCATGCTATTTACAAGGATGCTAAGTGATGATTGCAGTCTATACAACTTTCGCTACAGTGAACGGTTGGTCCTACTCACTACGCAATAGACATAGACTGAATGGGTGAGTCATCCAGTCAGTGCTGAGTTGTATCTGATAGTGTTTTGAATCAAAAGACTTCTTTTACTGATTCTGATTCGATGTCAGCCATAATTGGTGGACCTGAAGTTTTACGCTTCGTCTTCCGGTATGCGGTCGCCACTCACACACAGTTGGACTTTAAATCCGGAATTGAACATAGATAAATGATATTGGTTTTATCTTTCAATTACGATAATAATCAGTGGCGCTCCTCAGTTTAATTATGCCTGACACATGTTAACCGGCTTATCTGTTTTATACGACACCGAAACATAAATGGCGAGTTATAGTTGAAATAGGATTGAAATAGTACGTATCTTTTGGTTCACTCTATTCAGCCTACTATATCTAATTTAGGATTCACAGGCAAATAATATATTCTTGGAAAGCTTTTGCGTTGTCTGCAAAAAAACTCCACATCTATTTCTAACCAAGAAATCAATACCACATAACGAATTCCTGGAAAGCTTTTTTGTCACCACAAAAGATACAGAGTAACTAACCGAATTTGCGTTCACTCAGATTGTTATACATATCAGACATATGAGTTGTGTCCGATACAAAAGGGCCTAAGTAAACGCGTGTAATATCTTTGTTGTCCCATTACCGCCATTTTCAGATTAGGTATCACATTTTTTCTCTACACATGAATTAAACCTGAAACCTAAAAATGTGGATTCGGATCTGTCTCAAAGACAGCCTGAATAACATCATTCTGAATGTATTGTTTATTCTTATAAATAACGTATAACTTTGAAAACTAAAATCCAAGCCGAGACCTGTATTTCACTAAAATACAGCATGAGCACTGTGTCCAATTTTGTCAATTAGAAAAATACCGATTCGACGCGAACATCACAATCACGTGAAAGCAGCAGCATCCTACAACAGCTTAACGCTATGACAGTAGAGTTCAAAAAATGTAGCTATTGTTATATTATTAATCTATTTCAACAATTTAAAATAGTGAAATATAGAGATGTATACCTAATAGTCGCAAAACTACATGCGATGGCTCATTCGATCCGAGAGAATATATTTCAATACTTTCAACTACGTGGCCAAATAGAAATTAATTATAAAAAAGCAGACCGTGTTGATTCAGTGATTACCGCTGTCTTAAGCAACCAAAAAACAGTGTCCAATTTTCTTATTATTATTGTAGCATCGAACATGTTCAATCAATCGATACGTCACAAGCCATCCTAACAGCCTCTAAAGCTGTATGCTAAAAGCGCGAGTACCGAACCGTTCGACCTGGAAAACCCGACTTATTAGGAAATAGCTTTCAAATTTCCACGTAGTCAATGTATTTGCTACATTCGGTTGCGGGCAATGGCTGCGTTCGGGACATAGTTTTGACAGGGTTAAAGCAGTGAATCAACCAAACATTACAGCGATCAGGACCCGAAGCTTGTTTTTCATTGGTGGTCAAGTTTTGAATACTATGTTTGTTATTTGAGCCAATTGATTTTCTGTAAGTTATCATTACCTTGATTTATTTCTGAGATTTTTCACATACTGTATTTTGTATGATTTAAATTTGTCAATCATTTGAACGCGATAATATCACAAAGATACGAACAAATGATATTTGTCGTGTTTAAGTCAGATTAGTTTATTTGTAATTTTGAAAATTTACTCGCACATAATAACAATACTCGCACATGTAACTAATGAAAAAAAATTATAAAAAACTAAAATTTTAAATGTATAATTTGCAGTTTTCTAATTAAAATATGTAATAGTTGTAATACCGGTAACAAGTATGATAAAGTGATATGATTGATGAGTTTTTGTGTTTAAAAAACACGCTTCAAAATCCGTATGTCTGATCTATACATGATTGCAGTAAGTAATGAACCACTTTCATTTATATTCATCTCGTGCAGGGGATTTTGAAAAATTCAACGTCTATCGCTGCTCTCCGCAGTGCCGTGGCCGCCAGCGATGCCGCCGAATACACATAGCCTCCGGGTCACAGCGAAGTTAAACGTTGACTTGTCTTCCTTAAACATCTGATGTAAGTGATCTTATTAATAGCGTGCACAAGAATTTAAAACAACGAAAACATCGGCGGAATACCGGCCAATTGCGAATTGGACTAGCGCGCTACGATGAAGAACTACTAGGTTAATGGTGAGACTTTCAACATTTTAACGGGTAATTTTACTCATCATCACGACTCTTAGCCTGGGTTGCACCACGATACATGTTAAATTTAAAGTAATTATAACATTTCACATCCTTCTCTAACTTTAACAGATTTCTTTAAGTTAGAGTAGGATGTGAAATGTTACAATTACTTTAACTTACCATACAGTTTCGAAAAGAACAGCTGATATACCTAGTCTTCGCGATTTCAGAGTTGCCTTCGTAGTAACAATTGTGCACAATGGTAAAATGACTCTATTAAATGTTGTGACTCGCTAATGATCTCTAGTGCCAGCGGGCTGCTAAACTAGGTCATTTGCAACACGCGACTTGAGAGGTAAAGAACTATTTTTTATCAAAATGTCAGGTCCAGTAACACACGATTGCAGTAATGAACCAAATTTGTATATATTCACCACGTGCATGATTGCAACATTAACCCGCACAAAGTTAGGACGAAAATGGTACAATGTGCTCGACCCGGTATACGGTTATTTCAGGGCCGGCTGCAGACGGAACAACGTCAGCTTCAATTACTCTGACATTGCTTCTGTCCGCATGTACTTACACATATTTGGAACCATCATGAGATGTAGAAAAAAAAAGTCAACTTTTCTTAGAAATTATTATAAAAAAAAAAATCTATTTTGAAGGACCATTATCTTTGTAAAGGTACTATGGTCCATGTCACGGTTTTTTGGGCACGCACAGAAATATCAGCACTTTTTTTTTTTTACTACAATACCTTTAATTCAGTGAATTCCAAAGTAGGTACTGTGCAAATACTGCAATTTTTATATTTAAAACTAGCTGTTACCCGCGGCTTCGCCCGCGTGTCGTTCGCTTTTCGCATAACCTGTAGAAACTCATCAAATCATCCCATGGCTTCCACAGGAACATCTATTTATTCGGGATAAAAAGTATCCTATAATCTAAGTCAGCTAATACCCTATCTGTATAACAAATTTCATCAAAATCCGTTCCGTAGTTTCGGCATGATTGACGGACAAACATCCAAACAAAGAAACTTTAACATTTATAATATTAGTGTGATATACTAACTTCTTCAGTAGTTTAGTGGTAGCTGGCCACTCCTACTTCGCTGGGGTTCTGGGTTAGATTCCCGGATCAGGGCTATCAGAAAAAAACCATGTGATATGTTTTATCTCGGATTCTATGTTTTATCTGCCATTTTTCCGTTTTTCTAGAATTTTCCCTGTACTTCAGAGTTTGGTAATGTGCCCGGAGATGTCAACAGGCTGGCCACATGTAACATTGGCCAAAATGTAACCGGCGAATCGAGGGCGTTTGCATCTATGCTTGCATGCATACATTTCCCTCCGCCTACGCCTTGAGGAATTAAGGGCGTGGAAAAAATAATAAAAAAATACTTTATTGCAAATTTAACGCGCACAAAGTTAGGGCTAGAATAGTACGGTAGTATCGACCCGGTACACCGGTTATTTTAGTGCCGCTGGGCCGTCTGCAGACAGAATCAATGTCAGCTCTAATTGGGATACACGAAGATATTTTTGTTTCCGACCAATACGCGAACTAAATTTGGAAAGCAAAGCCAGTCTACAATTCGCTCTATTCATAGTACGCAAAATGTTTCAATGGTCCATTGATTCGAGTTTAAATGTTAAACTACGGATTTCAGGATGTGTTTTTCAGAGTTTTTTGGCATAGCCGTAGGGACGACCCGGTTAGTCCAGCGGTGCGAAACTACCGTTTGATTCGAAGGGTCGCGGGTTCGATCCCCGCACGGGGAGAAATATTTGTATGACCTACAGATATTTGTTTCGGGTCTGGGTGTTTGTGCATGTGTTGTGTGTGTACAACGGCACCCACGATACAGGTTTATACCTAGTGTGGGGCTGTGAGTGTAAGCGTATTTATTTTGTATTTATTTATCATAGCGTTTTGTTTCAAATATTTAGATCAATTGACTTGCTTTGTTTAAAACAAAAGAAATTAGAAATAAAGTTCAGATATAAATAATAAAAGTGAATAAATAAATAAATCATCGTGGTTTTTATAATTTCTACGACACACACACTTAGTTTTGTAGGATTGCATTAGACATATTGTTTTATCTCAGCTTGTAAGGTCAAATTCGACTTATACTTTTTACGTGTGTAGGGTTGAAATTAATATAAAAAACAGTGAAAATCGCGCAAATATTCATATCAATAACGTAGGCACGTGTTTTCGCACTGCACTGTAAATGCTTCAGTGCATTAGCAATAACAAAAATAAAATTGTAACAGCGAATTTTTCTTTGTGAGCTTAAGTTCGCGGGACCGCCGGCGGCAATTTCAAACCCTTTTTCTATGGAGTTTCTGCTACTGAATGATAAAATAGTAGTTTTAATTTAACATCGAAAATTATTTTACATGCTTATGAAATCATACAGATCCAAATTAGTACGGGTTTCTTTGCGGGATCTGAAAACTTCTGTTACAAACAGTAATCGACCAAAAATACTAACGCAAATGAGAATTGCACCAATGGGTACAATCGCATACAAAAGCCGAGCTAAAGTTTCCTAAGTGGCAAACGAAAGTACAGTTTACCTTACCAGTTAGAGCTGTAAAAAGCTATGAGACGCTCGTGAAGAAAAGTGCTATCTGCAAAAACTACTTAGACATTTAAACGTTTCGGGGGTCGCTTTTATTTGAATCATTGAATACTTGGCTTATGAGACTACCCCAATCAATGACCCCAGCATTTGATGAACGATCTTCACCGCTTTAAGATATCGTATAGTCATGTCGCACAGTTTTTGCTAACTTAAACTTAGATGTCAGTTTCTTTAGAGATACTTTTTGTCGTTACAATATAGGGTTTTACAAAGTTTACGTAAAATATTTTTTAGGGCTGACACTCTTCGTATCTAAATACGAACATCAGTCTAAACCAGTGATTCCCAAAGTGGTCTATATCGACCCCTGGGGGTCTATGACAACGAGAAAGGGGTCTACATCAGCGAAAAAAAAATTTGGAGATCCATGAAATAAAAATGGGGGTCCGCGATAATGGATCTCAACACATACACTGATAGTACCAATTTACTTACATCATACCAGTGATTCCCAAAGTGATCCATGGGAGACTCGATGGGGGTCTACGTAGGCGTAAATATGGGCATGTGATATAAATGTAGCAAGGACGGGGGACCACAGAAACCAGAAAAAAATGTAAAGGGTCTCCAAGAAAAAATAGTTCGGGAACCTCTGGTCTAAACTGACGTCTCTGGAGCTAGGAACCTAAATAAAAGATTAGAATAGATAATGCTGAGGTGATAACAACCTCAATTGGAGCTCTACTATCGGGAAAAAATCCATGCTATGACAAACGAGACGTACTAATCCCTTTTTTTTTTTTGGCATTCGAACTATGTCGTAAAAGTAAAATAGATTGTGATTGGTAACTAATACGCTTAACAACATTTTTAGCCCTATAAACATTAAATCACTTTTTTATTTATGTATACCAGCCAGCTCAGAATAAACGTAAAAAGTGTTAAATTAAAACGGGCAGAGCCGTCACTTTTGAAAATAGAAATGTCTTGATGTCTTGCCAAGTTTAGTCATTGGCCATATTCTACGTGTCTATTTTTCCTATTTGCTGAACTTATTAGGCATTTATCGCGTGACACCTGAATGTTGCACGTGTAGTATTTATAGGTTTTAATTTTATCAGAGTCGTATAAAGTCTACACCCACTACATATGTAATTAATTTGGGTAACTCCAATTATTAAAGTATTAATACTATTAAACACATTATTCAGTATTAATCTATACTAATATTATAAAGCTGAAGAGTTTGTTTGTTTGTTTACTTGAATGCGCTAATCGCAGGAACTACTCTTCCGATTAAAAAAAAAATTCAGTGTTAGATAGCCCATTTACTGAGGAAGGCTTTAGGCCATATAACATCACACTAAGATGAATGGGAGAGTATAGGTAACATTGAAATCGTGCGAAGCCGGGGCAGGCCGTTAGTTATACATATTATTCAGTATTTACGTAACTAAGAGCAATATTAAGGAGTATTTTCAGGACTCTAAGAGTGATTCAATCTTCTTGGCCTAAAGGAAAGAGGTCTTTAATTTTAATCCGAAACTTCAACCAATTTTTAAGGCTAAAGCAGCAAAATTTAAAATAATAATAAGCATTGGTATTAGAATATAACAATAGTATTATTATTATAGGGATTCTTTAAAGTACCAACTGTCTTCCATTTTTATTTAGGACTTGTTTACTGCCGTACTAATCTAGAAGCATTTATCTTTGCCAAATGCTTGCAAAATGCTTTTTGCAAATGTTCATTCTACAACACCCTAAAAATATAAGCTTATGATTGACGGCTCTATCTTATTTACTTATCTTTGTCTAATTTCGATAACTAATTCCAAGGTCTATTTCGTAGAACTGACAAACCTCGTAAAGCCAGATACGTAAATATGTGAAAACAGAAACCGAATTCGGCAAAGTTATAATTTTTGATTTACAAGCTATGAAATTGGTTAACTGCTCGAACAAAGGATACGAACGAAGTTGCGAAGTCGGCTTATAAACCCCGCATTCACAATCACGAAGTTGACACATGCGAAATGAGATATTTCGTCGGCCTAATACTTTTATATGGCGTTGTTTTATCGATTGGTGTGATAACTTGTTTAGAAGAGAATGTTACAAATGTATCAATATATATTTTCATCATAAAAATATCTCTTAGGTAATGTAGGTAAGGAACTATTCCCTTGCCTATGCAAGGGACATCCCTTTTAGCGGAATCTTAGACAAGCCGCTGCACTGAGATTTATTTATATTAAAGGCAAACTTAATTTATGAGGTTAGTTTCGTAGGCGTGTTATACTCGTAATTATTTACTTTAGAAAGCGCATCTCTAATATGTATTAGTAGATTAGAACGCAGTTAGATTAAAGCCAGTAGATTGCCACGATATTAAATTTGACACAAACGTGAAACGAAAATAGCATTGAAAGTTGAACTTTACTTCAAAATTAAATCTGATTGCGGTTTACGGACCTCTTAATCGTCGAAAAGTACTAATCGTTTAGTCAACACTTCGATAGGTGGTGTGATGACGAAGCAATTCGTTGAGAAAGCACTTATTCAAGCATCTGCGGGATAGAGCGATAATATAACAAAAATGCATGGTTTACTAGAGCTCCCGCGATGGCATTTAAAGGCATAGGAACCACCGCATTACCAGAGAATATGTAATAATACTACGTATAGAATGGACACTTCGACGTCCTGCGCGATTTCCCCGCATCACCCAACCTCCTCCCCACTTATGGGTGACGGTTGGTATTTTCTACCTGCTACGCACACAGGTGCACGTGTAAATATACGTCACTGATTGATGTCTATGTAATAGAGACCAAATTAAGCGTTTGTATGGAATTTTAGCGGAGTGTCCGCGGTGTGGCATTATTTTATCTTTAAATAGTAGTGTTCAACGCTATCGTGTTTTGGTCAGATGTTTACACCTCAACAGTAGCACCGCATTGAAATCTTTTATTTCTATTTAGATGTTTATAGACTCCAGTATTCACTTACCAGCAAAATGAACTGTACGAGTATACTTGATTGTCCATTCAGTCGTATATACATGAACAAAACACAAATTAACTTCAAAGTATAACTCAACTGTTTTAATTAGTTGAAATATGTAAACGGACATCTACAGTTCCCAGCAGCAAATATTGCACATCGAGCCTACGAAAGAGACAACTGGCTAATTTTGATTTCGTAGAGCGTTATCTCTATTGCACACTGCCTACGTAAGCACTGATAGGCCGGTATTGGTCAAAACTTGATCAAAAAGGTCGACAGACGTCACACAGGTGCAAAAGAGATAACGCTCTACAGACCCGATATAAACCAAAGTCTCTTTCGTACGGTTGAAGTGCAATATTCCTGTTGGATACTGTACTGTACCTACTCTTACTCAGCTCTCACATTACATATGATTCATCATATAATAAGATCATCCAATGACATAGCGGAGTCGCGTGCATTTATAAATGAATTAGATGACCACATCCAGATAATCAAAGCCGTTGTTTCCGCACAGCTCGGTAATTTTTCAGCGAGGCCGAGCGTTGGCACCTAATTTATGGGTGCAGCGGCTAGGAAGGAAGCTAAATTACCATACAACGTTAGCAACCGGGAAAGAAACCGGGAAGTGCTTCCTACCTGATATAGCGTGACGGACGGTGACAACAACGGCCGAATATTCATCCGATCTTGGCGTACGTTATGAAGGTAGTCGTTCAAGCAGGTTAAATATTATAGAAACAAAAAGAACATCTTCTAAATTCCATCACGGAATTAGCTCAGATCTTAGGCGTCCCTTATATTAGGCGGCAATCTCCCGCGGCATAAGTTCTGCCACACTTATTTTTATGTTATGAAAGTGGCAAACAAGCATGCAACTCACATTGATGTCAAGTGATGTCTGCAGCCTATAGACACCCACAGTAAGACCAGAGGTCAAAATTCGGATGCGTTACCACTCCTGAGGCCTAAGGTGTTATGCCTCTGTGCCGGAAATTACAGGGCCGTATATTAACACCTGCCCGGAACACGATAGTGCTGAACACTACCATTTAGTGGCAAGTATATTAGGTAATGCCATCACTGGAGCTCTACCACCAGTAAAATTACTAACACATTAGACGTTTGCGTTCTTCAAGAGTGCGAGAAGCGCGAGCGCGCTTCCGTTTTGCTGCCCTGCGTCGCTCACACGCCCGAGAACGCAAACGCCTAAAAGACAAAAGTTTGAATGGAAGTCTATGAGTTTTGTTAGGAATTCCATGCGGACAGTCGTTGACAGAAGTCGCAGACAAAAGCTAGTAACTAAACCTAAATAGGATAATTATTATACATAATACATTTAACTGCCTCGGTAGCCTTGTGGTAGCAGGCCACAACTACGCTGTGGTCCTGGGTTCGATTCCCGGGTAAGGGGTTATCAGAGATAATGGTGTAAAGACCTTATGACCTATCTCTGGTTCTATTGGGATTTTTCCATTTTCTGGAAATTTCCCAGTACCTCGAAGTTTGGTAATGTGCCCGGAGATGTCAACAGGCTCGCCACCTGTTACATGGACCAAAAACGTAACCGGCGAATCGTGGGTGTTTGCATGTATGCTTGAATTCATGCATTTACCTCTGCCTACCCTTTCGGGGATTACAGGCGTGAAGTTACGTTTAATAAACTAATACAACCTTTCAAAAATTGTTCTGCAAATAAAATTTAGGCAGTCATAAAGCAGTCATCCACGACCCGGTACTCGTACATCTGTCTGCTTAGTCTTCCGTATTTATACAGCATAAACCTTAGCCCACCAGAAATAATGACCCCGACGGAATATGAAAGCCACGTGCCGCCAACCGCATGAATTCATTACGTGAAACATGTTTTGCTTAAGAATTTCATTTTATTACTCCGCAAATCAACAACTGGGTTATAGTATCCGTTATTACATTTCTGCATTGTTATAAAAATGCTGCATAAGCTGCATTTTAACAGAGCTTTCCTCAGATTCACCTTAATTTTTTTAAATAAAAAAATTGAACTGTCTTGCTTGCTGTTCCAAATTTACACCAGAAGTCACTAAGAAAATAAAAATAACATAAATAAAATAGGTATCTCATATTATTATAATGTATACCTATAAACTTGATCACCCAAGGACATTGTCCTATTCAGAAGGGGTGAACGGGGACAAATGAGCTCATACTTAAGCCGACTAAGCCGGGGTAGTGTTTATTCGGAGGCAATAACGGACGGTGTCACTCGCCAAATTCGACTAGGTAAACTGTGATATAGGTATATAGAACTGTATTCTGCTCTCATCAAAAAAATCAAGAGAAGTCTTGATTTTGACTTTATTTTTAACAAATATTATTTTAGTTAAGTAAATATACCTAAAGAGCGATAAAAATTTGAAATATACATATGAAATTTTATTAAATTTTAAAGCATTTAAGGCCCATGTTTACAAACGCGGATGACCTTGTTTAGCAATCTCTGTCTCTTGACATTGGTATAAAGTTATCCACAACCCGGGTTTAACATCTCTCTGCTTAGTCTTCGGTATTTATAAAGCGTAAACCTTGCGCTAAGGTTTATGCTCTATAATACCAGAAATAATGACCCCGACGGAATATGAAAGCCACGTGCCGCCAACCGCATGAATTCATTACGTGAAACATGTTTTGCTTAAGAATTTCATTTAATACTCCGCAAATCAACTACTGGGTTAAATAATTTCTATCCGTTATTATATTGTTGCATTGCTATAATAAATATGCTGCATTTTTACAGAACCTTCCACAGGGTCACCTTAAATTTTCTTAGAAATAAATGAAATTTACAGAACCTTCCACAGGGTCACCTTAAATTTTCTTAGAAGTAAACGAAATTGAAGTGTCACGCTCGGATATTTGACGCTGTCATAAACTCAAGCTAATAGCAATTATAAAACTAAAAATAAAAAAGTACACCTAGTGTTATCGAGACACTTCATCATCAGAAAGGTGAAAGGGGACAAATGAGCGCATTCTTAAGCCGACTAAGCCGGGGTACTGTTTGTTCAGAGGCACAATAACGGGCGGTGTCGCTCTTGACATTTGACTGGTGACTATAGTATATGCACAAGCAGATTTGGGAGACACTTTAAGAATTTAGGATTACAAATCAGATCAATAGTATTGTAATGCACTCCAGAGAGATAGGCAGACATAACTTTAGTCATTTATATATCACTAGTTGTCCAGGTGAATTTCGTATCACCTTAAAAAATGTCCTATGACCCTTTCTAAGATCTAACAAATATACCCAAAAAAAGCTCGATTAAGCGTTTCCGCGAATCATTTTTGAAGAAGCTGATAACTGGTGATGAAAAGTGGATCACGTACGACAAGAACGTGCGAAAAAGGTCGTGGTCAAAGGCCGGTCAGGCTACACAGACTGTGGCGAAACCCGGGTTAACTCGCAATAAGGTGATGTTGTGTGTGTGGTGGAATTGGAAGGGCATTATTCATTATGAGCTATTACCACCAGGCAGGACTATCGATTCTGAACTCTACTAGTTCAGAATCGATAGTTCTGAACTCTACTAGTTCAGAATCGATAGTCCTGCCTGGTGGTAATAGCTCATAATGAATAATGCCCTTCCAATTCCACCACAGCGAACAACTGATGAGATTAAAGCAAGAAGTTGAGCGAAAGCGGCCGGAATTGATCAACAGAAGGGGTGTGGTGTTTCATCATGATAACGCTAGACCTCACACATCTCCACCTCCTCCCATCACCATCTCCCTCCACAGCCACTCAGCAAAAATTAAGAGAGTTTTGCTGGGAGGTGTTAATGCATCCGTCGTATAGTCCTGACCTTGCAGATTTCCACCTGTTTCGGTCTCTTCAGAATTATTTATGCAATGTTAGGTTAACATCACGAGAGGACTGCCAAATCCACTTGTCGCGGTATTTTGATGACAAGTCCCAAATTTTTTATAGCAATGGGATCATGTCCCTACCTACAAGATGGCAAAAGATTATCGAACAAAATGGTACATACATACTTTAGTTAAATTTAAATAAACTATATTAAAAAATGTTTTGAATTATCTTAAAAAATGCGAAGAAACTTTTTCCCCAACCTTATATGATCTGAGTTATAAAGTCAGCCATTTAAAGTTAAATATAAACCATAATTGAAGGGAGGTAATCTGAAAATTGAAACGAAACGTGGGCGGCGGGTGGTTGTTTCCTGTAATCGATATGAGGCTAGTGACCAATTGATGTTTAATGAAAGATAATATATGTATAATATATGTTCACTTTAGTATACTTAGCTTTATTGTTTTGATATATCAACTTTTAGGTACTTATCTCTCCACTTGCACATTAGAGTTTAATGATCAAAATCACAAGGACCTTTTCGGAACGGGGCGAACGGGGACAAACGAGCTCATACTTAAGCCGGGATAATATTTGTTTGGAGGCAATAATGGACGGTGACACTCTCAACATTTGACTACGCAAACTGCTGAGTATTTCCGTAAAACGATGCCTTTATATGAATCTTTTAAATGGATTCGCCTTGATCAAATAGTTTCCTCGTATTTATTTTGAATTACATAACCCAGCAAACTGGTACTTGGTGCCAAAATATTTTGTAAAATTCCTTCTTATTGCAGGTATGTTATCCGAAAACTAAAATAAAACGTACACTACAAATGGTCGTTTTCTTGTAATTGATATAATATGAGGTTAGGCACCATTTGGTGTAAAGGAATAAAATTTTAATTCACTAATATATAAGAATACTCACGATTGTATTTTGATACATATACGCCAACGTCATCTCACATAGCCTTCGCCTCTACTTGTACACTAAAATCATCAAAATACACCTACCTATTCGGAACGGGGCGAACGGGGACAAACCAGCTCATACTTAACTGGGTAAGCCGGGATAATATTTGTTCGGAGGCAATAATGGATGGTGTCACTCTCGACATTTGACTACGCAAACTGAGTATTTCCGTAGAACGATGCCTTTATTTGAATCTTTTAAATTGATGCATCTTGATTACGATTTTCTTATTTATTTTGAATTGGTTAAGCCAAAATTATGGTAGATAGCACCAAAATGCAGTAAGTAAATTCAGTTTAATTGAAGTTGTGTTAGCTGAAAACTAATTTAGAACGTGGGCGGCACGTTGGCTGTTTGTGCTGTAATTGATATGACGTCAGTAACCATTAACTGTATTATGAATAGACAAGCACAATATGGTATGGTACACAATACACAATATCTTCGGGACTTCGGTAGATAAGTGGTAAAGCGGCTGGACTGGTTATCCTGAGGTTGCAGGTTCGATTCCTGCCCGAAGTCAAATTTTTCTTTACGTTTTTTTCTTTAATTTCTAAAGTTCACACGCATGTGTTATTGCGAAAAATAAATAGTACATTCACAAGGCCGAATAATTTTGTATTAAATAAATAATTAAAGAAACGATCACAAGTGTATTCTAAGGAATGTTTTTACTATACGTATGTTTTTTGTAGATTCTGCGAACCTATTTCTATTATTTTATTTTTAAAGAAAAATGGAAAGAAAAATTTGACTTCAGGCGAGGCTCGAACTCGCGACCTACTGGGAATCTAGTCCATAGTTGGTAATAGATGGCGCTACTGCTACCATAAAGCAATGCAATAGATGTGAAGGAAAGATTTGACAAATCGGGCAGGGCTTCAGTAGCTCAATTGGAAGAGCGGCTGGACTAGATTCCCAGTAGGTCGCGAGTTCGAGCCTCGCCTGAAGTCAAATTTTTCTTTCCATTTTTCTTTAAAAATAAAATATATTTCACAAGCATGTGTTAATGCGAAATAATATCAAACAACTATTTCTATTACTTACTTTTATTTTCGTGTTCGCGGTACATGGCGCAACATTTGTGACATGACGTCACCACTAATTGTTAACGGCCATGTATCCCGCCCACATAGTTAAGGCGTGTGACGAATATATGAATGGCTCCTTACTACATTTTATGCAATTAAAAGGTTGAATAAAGACGCAAGTCACCTAAGGTTAGCACACACCACAGTAGTACAGTGTAATAAAGAAGGCTACAAGCCGTATCTACGTCGCGTCGTTTGCACGTGTTTTTATAGAGACTAAAGAACTTTAAGTCCCACTTCGATTGAGTGATGTTTCAGTATTTGGCCGCATATTAATCAAAGTAAGCAAAATTGAAAAAAGTTAATGCCCACATTTCATCTGTATTAGAAAGGACAACTAAACGAAATAATATTTCCTAAAAAAATAGGGATTCGTTACGGCACCATGATAATTGTGAATCAATACTTAATATTGTAAAAAGGAAAAGTTTGTAACTTTGATTGATTGTTTGTTTGTAAGGTATATATTCGGAAATACTGAACTGATTGAGAAAATTCTTTCACAATCAGAAAGCTACACTATTCAGGAGTGTAAAAGGCTAAATTTTATTGTGATAGTAGTAATGTAGGTAACATTGCACCCGTGCGAAGCCGGGGCGGGCCGCTAGTGTTCGATAAATTGAATGCACGAACTATCTTCGGCAACAATAAACTAGTAAACCATCGATTTAATACCGAAATGCGAATACCGCAACATAACAATAGATGCGTATGGGGGTCCCGCCCGGTGTTGTATAAATGAAGGGACAGAGACTTAGACAACTAATTTATTGTGGGCCAATTGAATCTTCATTTGACAACAATTGGCCCTTTGTAGACGCCAGCGTAGAGGTATTGCGAGAAAGGGATTTGAACATTATACGGTACGAAGATCCTTTAGTTTGAATAGGGGTTCACTGCATGACGAATGACTACGTACAATAAAAAGTTGGTCGTAATTATATTGCGGAGTAGTCAACTTATACAACGCACACCTAAATTTTCTTTAAATTATTATTTTGGACTCTCAAGCCGCATGAATGCCTCGAAGAAGGTAAGAATTTGCAACTGTTAATATTAGTTTTATTGATTAACCCATGCCAGTTAATTATTTATGAAGACTTTAATACAAAAAATAGAAAGAAACGCTACATATTGTTTTAATGACGACTTAGTAATAATCATTTTGAGAATAATATCATCGGGAAAAATAAAACAAAACATTGACTTGTGACCTCAACATATACATATCTATATAAATCAATTGCTGTTCGTTAGTCTCGCTAAAACTCGAGAACGGCTGGACCGGTTTAGCTAATTTTGGTTTTGAATGATTTTTGGAAGTCCAGGGAAGGTTTAAAAAGTAAGAAAATATGAAGAAATTGAAGGGAAATAGAAAAAACCACAATTTCATTTTCCCATACAAAAAACAATTGCCAGGTCAGCTAGTAAACAATATAAATAGACAAAATTTATTACCCGGTTCTATCCCTGACAAAGATGAATTACAGTACTCAACAATTAATATTGCATGCGTTATCTCTGCTGCACACTGCCTACGTAAGCACTGATAGTCCGGTACAGGTCAAAACTTGACCAAAATGGTCGACCAACGTCACATAGGTAGGGTGCGAAAGACACAATGCTGTACAGACCCAAAATAAGCCGAAGTCTCCTTCCCAAGGTCAATGTGCAATATTTCTTATTGGATTCTATGCTTTGATCTTGACGAATAAGTTTTTCTTTTTCTTCATTTATCATCATTGAAGGAAGTGAAAATTTTTTTTTGTGATTATTATGTTTTAACTAAATAGTTTAAATTCTAATTTTAATTTACTATTAATATATGATTTTGGTTTTACTATATGTAATGGTTATTCACTCTAGGTATTTTATGATTGCTAGACGTTTTGAAAGTATCAGTAAAGATCTAATCGAAATAATTAAAAAAAAAAACAATTAAACTTACGCGGTATGATTAACGGTAGAGCTAAGTTCGTCGCGCATGGCCCCGCGGCTGGTGTAGATCGTAAGCGATCTACTCGGTTGAGCGATACGGACGCGGTCGGGTGGGTGACCGCTAGTGGCAAATTAAAATGCGCGTTTCCGTGCTTCGGTGGGCACGTTAAGCTGTCGGTCCCGGTTGCTATCGATAGATAGAAGTCGTTAAACCGACAGCGGGTTGGCCACTAATCCGTATCTCAACCAATCCGCATTGGAGCATCGTGGTGGAGTAAGCTCCAGGCCTCCTCCCAAAAAGGGGATAGACTCGTGAGCAGCAGTGGGACGTTTAATGGGTTGCCATTATTATTGATTAATATAAGTTTGTCGCGACAAAACCATTAGTGCGCGAACTACCTCATACATATAATAAACAAGGGAATTATCGATTTTGTACCGAAATGCAAATACCTAACAATAGATACTTATCGAGGTCACTGCGTTGTATAAATAAAGGGACAGAACCTTAGAGAACTAATTTATTGTGGGCCAATTGAATCTTCATTTGACAACAATTGGCCCTTTGTAGATGCCAGCGTAGAGGTATTCCGAGAGAGGGATTTGTTACATTATACGGTACGAAGTTCCTTTGAATAAGGGTTCGGTGCGTGACGAATTGACGACGAAGTTGCTCGTAATTGTATGTTGAGCACTCAATTCATACCACGGTTAGGTACCTCATTTTGCTTTAGCATTAGGACTGAGCTATAAAGCTGTATTTCTCGACTTCTATTAATTCAGAATTGAAATATATACAGTGTTAGAGTGGACTTTTCAAACTGCCTCAGTAACTTACTGCTAGCAGGCCATTACTACTACGCCAAGCCCGAATCAAACCGAGAATCAAACCCAAGATGGGTTCGATTGCCGGGTCGGGGCCTATCAGAGATAACGGGTCAAATTCCTTTATCTGTATTGGTTCTATCGGGATATTTCCATTTTCTGGAAGTTTTCCATTACTTTGGAGTTTGGAGATGTCAACAGGCTCTTCACCTGGGCCGAAACGTAACCGGCGAGTCGTGGGTGTTTGCATGTATGCTTGAATACATGAATTTACTTCTGCCTACCCCTTTGTGGATTACAGGCGTGTAGTTACGTTTTTTTACTTTAAATCTACAAAAACAGTAATAATTGTTACTTTATCTGCACAATAGTAGTATTTCTTAAGACATTTCAAAATTAAAGGGACGAACGAATATAAAATAACTTTCAACTATATACAATAAACGATAGGTATACTGACTTATGTATTTAACATATGGAAACGATTACTTTTCAGAATAATAGTTTAAGCTTGTACAAGTATACCTTCGTTCCTTAGTGTAGGGACTTTCTCAATATAGTTTATCCTATAGGGACAAACCGAGATAAAAACCTGAAGTAAAAATTAGCTTTTACATTCTACAGTCGCTTGTATCATGGGGCTTGTTGAAATAAAAATGTTATTCCCATTGGCTCAAAACGAATAAAGATTTAAATATTCAAGTTATTTAACATATACCACGTAGTTTAAAACAGAAAATTGTGGAAAGTAAACCACTGTTGTAATCTCACAAAGCGTAAGAATGATACATAGGTACATAGATACAAACAGGTATAGGTAGATAGTACTGCGATAGGTACCAGCGAATCAATCAATCAATCAAATCATTTATTTACTAGAATGTAGTAGGTACATGCAGGTGCAGATGTAATGGTAATAAAATTATGGAAAGAAGTTGATGGTGATCCAATACAAATTAAACTTCCACTGCAAATTAAAATTTACCACCATCGCCACGTTAATGAGGCACCGACATGATCTACCGGATATCTTCAATGATACATGAACAGGTGCTCGATAGCAACCGGAATACCATAGTGCTGAAAACTACCAATTGGCGGCAAATAGATAAGGTAATGTGGCCTACGCCCACTGTATATGCCCAAGTACACTGGATCTCTAGCACCAGAAAATTTATTACAGAACTATTTACGTCTATCGTAAATACGCTTTCTATGTAGCGTAGAGAGTACGTACATTTGTAAGTACAAATGCAAGCATTTAGTGAAAAGTTATAAATATATTAAAGTAGATAACACAGGAGCACAATGGCCGTCTTGTGCGCGGCCGGTGGAGCCAGCCGAGCGAATGTGCCTTCGGGGAGAAGTCACAGTGCGGCGGTGCCATGAATATGATTCACACTCAGCTGCCGCTAACTTTTAATTAGAACTGGTGAGATTCCAGCAAAAATCCTGCACAAGTGAATTGGCCACTTGCATATAAAACTGCGTTCATTAGAAACGCAATTTATTTTTTTATCACAGCTTTTCCTTTTTTGAGCTAGTCCCAAGATGGCGTTAGTTTACTTCACCGGGCAATCGGCAAGCCTAGATGGCTCTGATGTCTATACATCCATCTATACAAATAAATAAAATTGGAGTGTCTGTTTGTAATATAAAAATAACCGCTTTTTACTAAATGCATATGTATGTATACACGGTACATATACCAAAACAACATTTTTTACCATTTTTGTCTGTCTGTCTGGCTGTCTGTTTGGCGGGGATAATCTTGGGAACGGCTGGAACGATTTTGACGGGACTTTCACTGGCAGATAGCTGATGTAATAAGGAGTAACTTAGTCTACTTTTAACTGTACTGTAACTAAGTAAAATACAAAACGAAGGCAATAATTCAAGGGTTGGTACTACACTTTTACTACAAGACCAACCCTGTTTACAACTGATCACAGTGACGAACTATTTATACGAAGCAGTCGATTTTTTTGTTGTTGGTCATATGATAACAGTTGTTCATAATTATGAGTAAAATGACCACTTCAAATTTGAAAGATGACTCATATATCACCTTGTATATAAAGTAGATAACACAGGAGCACACAATGACCTACCTCGGCGAGGCCGGTGGAGCCAGCCGAGCGAATGTGCCTTTGGGGAGAAGTTACAGTGCGGGAATGCCATGAATATGATTCACACTCAACTACCATTAACTTTTAATTTAAACTGCTGAGATTCCAGAAAAAATCCTGCGCAAGTGAATTGGCGACTTCCATATAATAGGTTGGGGAAAAAGTCTTTTCGCATTATAGTATGTATGAACTTGTAATAAAATCTCTTTGGCTGTAGTATTTGTATCTGGCTGGTTTTGGTATCATTGAAAGTTAAAATTTTAAAGAACATAATTCCAAATTCAAATTAGGCAAATGTGTGATTTTCATTTGTTTTTAGTACTGTCAAGATGAGTGAATCTAATGAAGAAATTCGATACATTTTAAAATTTTACTACAAAAAAGGTAAAAATGCAACGCAAGCCGCGAAAAAATTTTGCAATGTTTATGGACCTAGTGCAGTGTCTGTGAGATTAGCACAAATTTGGTATAAGCGTTTTCAATCCGGAAATTTTGATGTCAAAGATGCACCTCGCTCTATTACGGATAAAATGGATGCCATTTTTGAAAAAGTTAAGCAAGATCGACATATCAGTAGTTACAACGTAGCTGAAGAACTGAGAATTGATCACAAAACAGTTTTGGCGCATATGAAAAAAGCTGGGTACAAAAAAAACTCGATATTTGGGTGGGTACCTCACGAGCTCACTGAAAGAAACCTAATGAACCGTTTACTCATTTGAGATTCTTTATTACGACGTAATGAAACCGAATCATTTTTGAAGAAGCTGATAACTGGTGCTGAAAAGTGGATCACGTACGACAAGATCGTGCGAAAAAGGTCGTGGTCAAAGGCCGGTCAGGCTTCACAGACTGTGGCGAAGCCCGGGTTAACTCGCAATAAGGTGATGTTGTGTGTGTGGTGGGATTGGAAGGGCATTATTCATTATGAGCTATTACCACCAGGCAGGACTATCGATTCTGAACTCTACTGCGAACAACTGATGAGATTAAAGCAAGAAGTTGAGAGAAAGCGGCCTGAATTGATCAACAGAAGGGGTGTGGTGTTTTATCATGATAACGCTAGACCTCACACATCTATAGCCACTCAGCAAAAATTAAGAGAGTTTGGCTGGGATGTATTTTTATTTTTAAAGAAATGAAAGAAAAATTTGACTTCAGGCGAGGCTCGAACTCGCGACCTACTGGGAATCTAGTCCAGCCGCTCTTCCAATTGAGCTACTGAAGCCCTGCCCGATTTGTCGAATTTTTCCTTCACATCTATTGCATTGGTTTATGGTACCAGTAGCGCCATCTATTACCAACTATGCTAGTTAGGCAACCGATATAATAGACTTTTCAGTTTATTGAATATCGTAAAGAAGTCGCTTTTACCCTTAATAATTGTTTTATATTATTTCGCATTAACACATGCTTGTGAAATATATTTTTATTTTTAAAGAAATGAAAGAAAAATTTGACTTCAGGCGAGGCTCGAACTCGCGACCTACTGGGAATCTAGTCCAGCCGCTCTTCCAATTGAGCTACTGAAGCCCTGCCCGATTTGTCGAATTTTTCCTTCACATCTATTGCATTGGTTTATGGTACCAGTAGCGCCATCTATTACCAACTATGCTAGTTAGGCAACCGATATAATAGACTTTTCAGTTTATTGAATATCGTAAAGAAGTCGCTTTTACCCTTAATAATTGTTTTATATTATTTCGCATTAACACATGCTTGTGAAATATATTTTTATTTTTAAAGAAATGAAAGAAAAATTTGACTTCAGGCGAGGCTCGAACTCGCGACCTACTGGGAATCTAGTCCAGCCGCTCTTCCAATTGAGCTACTGAAGCCCTGCCCGATTTGTCGAATTTTTCCTTCACATCTATTGCATTGGTTTATGGTACCAGTAGCGCCATCTATTACCAACTATGCTAGTTAGGCAACCGATATAATAGACTTTTCAGTTTATTGAATATCGTAAAGAAGTCGCTTTTACCCTTAATAATTGTTTTATATTATTTCGCATTAACACATGCTTGTGAAATATATTTTTATTTTTAAAGAAATGAAAGAAAAATTTGACTTCAGGCGAGGCTCGAACTCGCGACCTACTGGGAATCTAGTCCAGCCGCTCTTCCAATTGAGCTACTGAAGCCCTGCCCGATTTGTCGAATTTTTCCTTCACATCTATTGCATTGGTTTATGGTACCAGTAGCGCCATCTATTACCAACTATGCTAGTTAGGCAACCGATATAATAGACTTTTCAGTTTATTGAATATCGTAAAGAAGTCGCTTTTACCCTTAATAATTGTTTTATATTATTTCGCATTAACACATGCTTGTGAAATATATTTTTATTTTTAAAGAAATGAAAGAAAAATTTGACTTCAGGCGAGGCTCGAACTCGCGACCTACTGGGAATCTAGTCCAGCCGCTCTTCCAATTGAGCTACTGAAGCCCTGCCCGATTTGTCGAATTTTTCCTTCACATCTATTGCATTGGTTTATGGTACCAGTAGCGCCATCTATTACCAACTATGCTAGTTAGGCAACCGATATAATAGACTTTTCAGTTTATTGAATATCGTAAAGAAGTCGCTTTTACCCTTAATAATTGTTTTATATTATTTCGCATTAACACAAGCCAGCCGCTCTTTCAATTGGAAGAGCGGCTGGACTAGATTCCCAGTAGGTCGCGAGTTCGAGCCTCGCCTGAAGTCAAATTTTTCTTTCATTTCTTTAAAAATAAAAATATATTTCACAAGCATGTGTTAATGCGAAATAATATAAAACAATTATTAAGGGTAAAAGCGACTTCTTTATGATATTCAATAAACTGAAAAGTCTATTATATCGGTTGCCTAACTAGCATAGTTGGTAATAGATGGCGCTACTGGTACCATAAACCAATGCAATAGATGTGAAGGAAAAATTCGACAAATCGGGCAGGGCTTCAGTAGCTCAATTGGAAGAGCGGCTGGACTAGATTCCCAGTAGGTCGCGAGTTCGAGCCTCGCCTGAAGTCAAATTTTTCTTTCATTTCTTTAAAAATAAAAATATATTTCACAAGCATGTGTTAATGCGAAATAATATAAAACAATTATTAAGGGTAAAAGCGACTTCTTTACGATATTCAATAAACTGAAAAGTCTATTATATCGGTTGCCTAACTAGCATAGTTGGTAATAGATGGCGCTACTGGTACCATAAACCAATGCAATAGATGTGAAGGAAAAATTCGACAAATCGGGCAGGGCTTCAGTAGCTCAATTGGAAGAGCGGCTGGACTAGATTCCCAGTAGGTCGCGAGTTCGAGCCTCGCCTGAAGTCAAATTTTTCTTTCATTTCTTTAAAAATAAAAATATATTTCACAAGCATGTGTTAATGCGAAATAATATAAAACAATTATTAAGGGTAAAAGCGACTTCTTTACGATATTCAATAAACTGAAAAGTCTATTATATCGGTTGCCTAACTAGCATAGTTGGTAATAGATGGCGCTACTGGTACCATAAACCAATGCAATAGATGTGAAGGAAAAATTCGACAAATCGGGCAGGGCTTCAGTAGCTCAATTGGAAGAGCGGCTGGACTAGATTCCCAGTAGGTCGCGAGTTCGAGCCTCGCCTGAAGTCAATTTTTTCTTTCATTTCTTTAAAAATAAAAATATATTTCACAAGCATGTGTTAATGCGAAATAATATAAAACAATTATTAAGGGTAAAAGCGACTTCTTTACGATATTCAATAAACTGAAAAGTCTATTATATCGGTTGCCTAACTAGCATAGTTGGTAATAGATGGCGCTACTGGTACCATAAACCAATGCAATAGATGTGAAGGAAAAATTCGACAAATCGGGCAGGGCTTCAGTAGCTCAATTGGAAGAGCGGCTGGACTAGATTCCCAGTAGGTCGCGAGTTCGAGCCTCGCCTGAAGTCAAATTTTTCTTTCATTTCTTTAAAAATAAAAATATATTTCACAAGCATGTGTTAATGCGAAATAATATAAAACAATTGGCTGGGATGTGTTAATGCATCCGCCGTATAGTCCTGACCTTGCACCTTCAGATTTCCACCTGTTTCGGTCTCTTCAGAATTCTTTATGCAATGTTAGGTTAACATCACGAGAGGACTGCCAAATCCACTTGTCGCGGTATTTTGATGAGAAGTCCCAAAATTTTTATAGCAGTGGGATCATGTCCCTATCTACAAGATGGCAAAAGGTTATTGAACAAAATGATACATACATACTTTATGTGGGCTTTGGAACTCTGCCAGTGAATGACAAAGAATGTCCCATATTATTTTGTTTAGTCTTATCTTGCCGTTTGTAAAAGAGAGTATGGAACATTCTGTTGATACCTATTTTTATTATTAAGTATTTTTGGACTATTATTAATTTATTTACTTTGACATATTAATCAACGTATCAGTTGTTATTCGCTTTAATTTTATATTTGTAATTTGACCTATCACAAGCAAATTCTATTATTTCCAAGTGATTAAATGAATTTTTGAGTTTGAGTTTTGAGTTTTTTAGTTAAATTAAAATATACTATATTCAAAATTGTTTTGAATTATCTTAAAAAATGCGAAGAAACTTTTTCCCCAACCTTATATAAAACTGCGTTCATTAGAAACGCAAATTATTTTTATTGCAGCTCTATCTTTGTACCAAATTTCATTAAAATCGGTCCAGTAGTTTGGACGTCAAAAGGTAGCAGACAGACAGACAGAGTTACTTTCGCATTTATAATATTAGTAGGGATTCTAATGCAAATATCTACCTAAATTATTGTGGCAAAAGAGGCACAAGTAGGTACTTACATCCGGAAAATTCAAGTATGACTGCTCAATGAATGTTTGTTTTATGAATGTGTGCATTGTGAAAAAAAAAGAATTTATTTTATGATTAGCTCGTTGATCACTTGACATTATTTTCCAGAATAGGCGCATCAGACAAAATTAAGAATTAAACTAATAATTTAATTAAGCAACAGGCCAAAGACAGCGATGCTGTAGTCGCTTAATATGTAGGTATCTATGCATAACTTGTAACAATTTGAGCTCATTAAGCGACAGAACCGTTTCTGCACAAAATTGCAATAAATTCATATTATGATCTACTGGAATGAACCCCACCAGTATAAAAGGTTGATTTAAAACACACTTAATTATTCTAGAATATTAAATTCAGTTCAACGACTCAATATTTTAAGTTAAGTAACACTTTAAACAAAAGACTGTCTGGATCTGTCTAGACTTCAATAATCCTTTGACAAAACTGAAACATAATTCGGTCTTTTACCTCCATACACGACCATACAAATTGTCAAACAACCTTAAAGGACTCACATTAATGTCAAACGCACACTTATTCAGCGGCTCTAAAGATTAGGCGAACCTTTTTTGCCGCGAAAAGGGTCATTTTTTCCCTTTTAACAACTGTCAAAGTTGTGTCCAATATTTTAGGGTTATATCTTTATTTATAAGGTAAACATTTTTTATAGGAAATATACTTTAACAAAGGTTTGGCAAACAAAACAAATAAAACCTCATTTATCCTATATAAGGCAATGAAAGTGATGTTTGGATGTGTATTACTTAAAGATTTTTCTGTTTTTTCTTGATATATCTTTATGTAGTCAACAGTGGTTTTACTACCGGTACCGGCTTGGTCTGAAATACCGAATTCAATCTAAAGACTGGAGACTAAATTAAATTGTTAATATGCTGCACTAAACCTACTCGTCTCTCTCGGCATTTGAAAATATGCTTTAAAAATATCAATCAGCACCCCTCCGGCCTATTACACGACTCAAAAACGTAACTGGCGAATCGTGTGAAATCTGCGTTAAAAATCAATGTACATGATGATAATAATACATTTTATTCTTATTTATTCTTTATTCTATGCGTGCAAACAAATACCTGTCCAAAAATCGAGGATAACACGCAATGTTTAGGTTTAAAAAAAAAAAAGTATTTTAATATAAAAATTAACACTAATCAAATACTTAATAACCCTAAAAACACGACTACAAGAAAAGGAATATTACAACAATCGGAACATGATATTCCATAAGCGTAACGTGACAAATCTATAAGAAATCCGTTTAACAACTTTACAAGGATTACTTAACAATGGAGGCTCCAACACGTCAAACATAATTCAACTTAGAGCTCACAACAATGGAACGTATGAAGAATAAAAGGGTATAAGCGAAAGTGATTTACTGGTGGTAGAGTTCCAGTGACGGAGCTCGCGGGCGTAGGCACCACCGCATTACCTAATATACTTGCCGCTAAATGGTAGTGTTCAGCACTATCGTGTTCCGGTCAGGTGGTAATGTACGGCCCTGTAATTTCAGGCACAGAGGCATATCACCTAATGCCTCAGGAGTGGCAGCGCATCTGCATTTTGACCTCTGGTCATTGTTTGGGTGTCTATAGGCTGCAGTCATCACTTAACATCAATGTGAACTGCATGCTTGTTTGCCACTTTTATTACATAAAAAAAAAAAAAAAAAAAAAAAAAAAAAAAAAAAAAAAGTGATCTATCATATTCAAAAAGAAATCTCACTGTACTAGTCTTGTTACATACAAACAACATTGGAGGTAGACACAAAGTCCCTAGTGTATGTTTCGTTTAATGTTATAGTTTGAATTGCTACGTTAATAATAAATGTCAAAGCACAGTTTTAAGGTATCGATATAAAGAAAAAACCATCAGGCCTCTATTTCCCGAGGCATCGCCGGGCACATTACCAAACTGCGAGGTACTGAGAAACTTACAGAAAATGGAAAAATCCCAATAAATAACAGATTTTATACCGTCATCTCTGATATCCCCTGACCCAGGAATCGAACCCAGAACCCCAGCGTAGTAATAGTGGCCTGCTAACACTAGGCTACTAAAGCAGTAAAAAAACGATTTTATACAGATAAGTAAGTGTTTACCATCATTATTAGGAACCTACACTGTAGCGCTCCTCAACTATTTAATTTTACAATAATTTATAATAATAATAATAATAATGGCAACCCATTATACGTCCCACTGCTGGGCACGAGTCTCTCCCCTTTGGGGGGAGGCCTGGAGCTTACTCCACCACGCTGCTCCAATGCGGATTGGTGGAGGTGGTGTACAATAATTTACAATAATTTATTTCCATTACACAATTACATAGTTTGACATATTTCAGTATTGAGTCTCATTTGCTTGTGTTAGGAGAACCCGCTCTTTTCTTCTATATTATAACTTTACTATTACACCGTAAATTACTAATCAACAACCCAGAACGTAACAATGTACCCTTTGTCTTATTCTTTCTATGTGGCCGCAACTTTGAAAGCGCGGGTGCATTAAAAACCAATCATTAAAACCAACCAGGTAAGCCGGGTTGAACGCACCTTAAACCTATTTTTGCGGGGAGTGTAGCCGTTGGAAAGAAAATAGCGAATAACGTTTATGAGTAAACGGAAGCTTGTGCTAATAAGCGTGGCACGGAGCTAGGAAACATGGACGAAGATTGCAACGTTCACCCTTCCCTTTTAACGGCTATTTCTTTTGTTGCCATGAAAAAACGCGACGAACTTTACATTATAATAAAGTCAGGGCTTTGAAATGAGATAAAATGATGTAATCCTTTAACCTGTTTCTTTTATAAACTTAGAATTAAATTGTTTGTGCTGACTTTGTGCTATAAGGCGATGGTAACGGTTTCTAAATTGCAAAAAGCAAACAAGTAGACATGTTGTCTCTAAACTACCTCAGTAGTATAGTAGTAGGGCCAGGCCACAACTGCTGCGCTGGGGTTCTGGGTTTGATCACCATGTTGTGGGCTCTTTGAGATAAAGGCGTAGCATCCTTTAGTTGCAATGCTATTTGAATTTTCCATTTTCTGGAAGTTCCCCAGTGCCTAGGAGTTTGGTAACGTGCCTGTTCAATAGTGTCGACAACATAAATTTCATGCATTCAAGCAAGCAAACACACACATCTCACCAGTTAGTTTTATCGAACAAAATAGGCGGCAAGGCTATTGGAATTTTCCTAGGGACACGTCCAATGGTAAAAAAAAACAAAAGCACTTACCTATTTTCCAATATTGGGATCGAACCCAATACGTAACTAACCATGATGGTAGTAAGAGGTAATTGAGAGATATATACGATTTTTTTTAAATAAGCTAAAAAAGGAAATCCTACTCGAACGTAGCCACCGCAGTTGGAACTTGACACATCTTTCGTCAAATAGTAGATTAGAGCTAAAAATAATACCTACGTCTAAAGAGTCACTAAGTCATATTTCACAATGCATCTACATTGAAACCTCCAAGTAAATGTCCTTAAGCAAATAAGCCATAGCCACCATTTTAATATTTACATAGCACTTATGCAAACTAAAGCGCGCATAGCCCCGCGGCTGGTGTAGATCACAAGTGATCTACTCGGTTAAGCATTACGGGCGCGGTCGAGAGTGTGATAAATGTCCGCTGGCAATATAAAAAAAACAAATGCGCGTTTCCGTGCTTCGGAGAGCACGTTAAGCCGTCGGTCCCGGTTGCTGTCGATGGATAGCAGTCGTTAAACCTTGTCGAAGGCCTTATGGGCGGTTCGAAGGCGTCCGACGGCGGGTTGGCCACTAACCCGTATCTCCACCAATCCGCATTGGAGCAGCGTGGTGAAGTAAGCTTCAGGCCTCCCCCCAAAAAAGGGGAGAGACTCGTACCCAGCAGTGGGACGTATATTGGGTTGCCATTATTATTTATGATTATATGTAAACTGTACGCTACTTTGCCCGTTGTATAAAATGAACAAAACATTAAAAATTAATTCAAAGTTCTTATAGTTCGTGTTTGCAATTTACTTCACGAAAAAGAGTAATTTATTATATTTGTTTTCAAAGTTAAAATTTCCCTTTCAAAACTATGCAGACAACTCAAATAAAGTTGTACAAGGCACGAGGAGAATAGAAAGATCGTAATGTCCAAGAAGTTTTAATATAGAAAACGTGCCCCATCCATTAATCTTCAAAACTTCACGGTTACGGAGCAAAAGTTATATCGACCGCTGCAATATTCTGTGCAACTCCGTAAGGCATCTAAATTGTGTTCATTTTGCACACTAAAATTTCCCACCTCGTTATATTACTGCCGCCAACGAAGTTATATTAGATAACCAGCTGAAAACTATTTAAAGCAAACAAGCCTATTACAATCGTGCGCACAACAATAATTGAATTACAAATAGACCCTCGTGCCCCGAAAGAAACTCAAACAGAAGTACAAAAACAACTCTCACGTCCACCCTAACTTAGTGTTGAGTGCACCCTGGAACGAATTAACGTAATGTGTTCCCGTCGAAAATGGACCAAAAATTAACAGGTGCTACACCCGTCCCTTTCTCGCTTCAATCGTATAAGAACCGGGCAAGAGCAAGTCGGAAGCGCGCGTAGAGGGTTTCATACGATTCAGAAATTAGTAGACTTTAAAAGGTTTCCTGTATTATAAACGTTAAGATTATGTAAAAAAACCAATTTCCATAATTTTTTTACAATTATGAAAATTAAGAAAAAAGTTTATTTGTGATTCTCATTACAGGGCATTTAATGTGTCACTTGATATTAATTACAAAACTTTTTTCTAATTTATCCCCGAAAATTTTAATGCCGCCATGTTAAAGTCTCTTCATATTTTTGGTCACTGAATGAAATATGTGTTCCAATTTTCAGTTAAATCACCCCCGTCAAATCAAAGTGTCAGTACAGGCAGGAGTAATCCTTCATGAGTGTCGTTTTTCCTTTTACAATACGGTACACGGTACCCTAAAATGGATAGACGGAGTAAATTGTCGCACGAGTTGGAATCGCGAAGAGCATACATATACTATACATGTTGCGAGTCTCGGGTGAATTCGGCCAACTTCGAGTGTTATCGAGTGTGATGTTTATGAGCGCTTTAAATTTGGAATCCAATAGCGCCTCCGCCATCGAGATGCTATTCCAGACGTCTCTTTCGAGGACAGTTGGCAACTATCCCATCAGGAGCGAGCCGATAGAATACGTGACTTCAGACGCCGGACTGTGAACGTAATCTAAGTTCAATTAAAATACTCGTATTATTATAATTTTATATTGTCTTTTAATACCCTCAAATAAACGTTTTCTATCTTTGTCTCTTTGTCTTTTAATAAAAGGATTTAAAGAGTTTTTTGCTTCTTTAAATACATTTTATGGCAGTTAATTACTGCTCAAAGAAATTATTTTATGAAGAAATCAAAAAGAGAGCTAAGTACTTGAAATGTTAAAAATTGAACTCTAATTAGTCTTTTCATCGGGTCAACAGTATTTAAATAGACACGTATAACACGCAATATTAACTACCTACTTAAGCTTCCCAAGGCCTATAGGTATTGGGAATTGATGACCCCACCGTCCACTAGTGGAGATTTTTTCCGTTAGTGCAGTCAGTCAACCGAACAATGGTGGTTAAACTATTTCAATATGCAGCAGTAAAGTACAATATTCGCAGCAGCGTCATAAACAAAACGTGACAGAAAAAATTACCTTACTAATGCATATATAGGTATATAATACGATACAAGATATAAATGTTCATAAAACCGTTAAAGTCACGTGAGAACACCGAGATATAGTATGTCAAATATCAATTTAAGATATTGGCAGCGAAAAGTATGTGTGGTGATAAGGTGCGCATATAAATTATTTCTCTGCAAAGTGGTTCAAGTTGAAACGAAAGCTTAAAATTTAGTCTACCCTATATTGAATTTAATAAATATGAACTCAATATTTTGTTTGATACACTAGTTTTACTCAATAACGTATTATTACGTGACTTTGCACATAAGGGGTAACGACAGGTGCAATGCATGCATTCAAGCATACCTGCAAACACCCATGATTTGGCAATTACGTTTTGTCCCATATAATATGTAGCGAGCTCATTGACATCTCTGGGAACTTTAGCAATCTTCAAGCGTGACCATGAAAAATTTCCAGGAAATTGAATAATCCTAATAGCACTTAACTGCTGGACGACTAGACTATTCAGGATGTAATATAGACAAAATATTACGAGTATATTTAGGTAATGTCATGACAAAATTTAATCACCATGTCGCATTGATGGCAATAAATGCAGCTCAGACAATTTTCTGAAAAAACAACAATAGGTCCTTCTGATGCATTGACATTAGAAAAGACGTTCAACCATACCATATGCCAGCAAATATATTAAGCAATGCTCTGTTGCCTACGCCTTCGAGTTTCGACACTAGAACTCTAGCATCAAACATTGTCTCAGACATATCCTATGATAAACAATGCATAATTCAAAATACCCAAGATTGTGTCTTCGATATTTTATACTAACAATCACCCGCCATTTCTTTAGAGACATAGATCCTTAACGTCGTCAAAGTCGTATGAAGTTAAAGGATAACCCTATAAAAAAAACTTTCGTTCCACTAAAAAGGAAACCTCGATACAAAACACAAAAAGCGATCGGCTCTCCCCTTAATAGCCTACATTACGGCATGTCCCCGACGTAGACCGGAAGCAGGTGGCCGATACACATTTAAGCTGCCGAGAAAACACGTGCATCGTTAACTAAAGCGATACGAGCAGCTAATTTTGATAGTGGAGTATGAATTATTGCTGGATTATGCTTAGACTTCAAGACAACTTTATTTCTGAAGTATCGAATATTTGCTGATTTTGTAAAAGGAAACAATAAGTTGTCACCTGTTTATGGTTCTCTTTATTTTGTCATGAAGTGGCGAAAAATGATACATATCACGTTGATGGTTAGTGGGTACTGCAATATACATACAGAATTAAATGTATATGCGTGGCTGAAATCTTGAAATCTTCCATGTTATGCCTCTATACCGAAAATTACTGTACCGTACTTTACCGATTGATCTGAACACTATAACGCTGACCCATTTAGTAGCAAGTAGATTAGGTAATGCACTGGTATCTACGCCTGCGTGCTCTACCACTAATGATCACATAATAAATAAGACACGAGGGACACGACACCTCTGATACATGTAGCGAGAAACGGTATTTTCAAAAGATTAGGAACATAGACTAGGTGGTACTGGTCGGATTGATGCTATCAACGCTTATACCATAGCTGTAATTTTTCAGTCAGAGAATTTAATTTTTAGAACATTGATAGAGAAAGTCTGCCGTTAAACTTGCTCGTTCTATCTACTGAGTATTTGGGATATAGATTTAATCTTTTTTTCCGAACTAAATGTCCCCATCACCGGCATATTAACAAGTATTAAAACAAGGACCTCTCACTTATTTCAAAATGTTTTATCAAACATAAAAGCAATAGACAATAACTATCCAAAAACCCTATTCTTTCCACCTAATAAACCGGTAGACAGACAAATAAAGGGCGAAGCGGGGAAACAATTACATGAGGACAAAGCGGCATTATTTAGTCAATAAACCGAAAGGGAACTGAGTTCGTATCAGTCCGCATCTCTATAGAACGAGGTGTTTTATAGGGCGCCGATCGGCCTCGCAAATGGAAACGGGGTAAAAGGCAAAGATAAAATTGTACGACAAATTGTTGAAAAATAACAAGGGAATTTAATTAGGAAACGATGTAATTCAGACTGGCGTATTGTATTACCTTTTTTTTCGGAGCTTAATGCACGGCGACTCTAATGAGGGTATAAAATTTATTTCGGGGTTCTGTATTGAAATTTTCAAATTGTTTACCCGATTAACAATAGACGACAATGACATTAATAATCTCTTGAACGTCGTTGTGCTTTCAATGTGGTATCGCAGGTAGCAAGGTCAGATTATTGTTCAATTATGGAGGATGAGCAATGATCCGCGTGGTCAATTATAAGGTTGGTAAGCCTCTTTAGAGCACATTAAATACGTTTTATATTTAATGTAAGTATATTAATAGTAACTTTGTTTTGTCCTCCAGTCCACATAGATATTTTGCATATTTTTTCAAGGGTATGTGTTATGATAGTAATTATTCGCTAATTTCTTACAAAAGTTGCAAACTTATTCGGTATATTCATTTGTATTTTATTAACACCAGTCAAGTTTGAGCTAGAATAACTTAAGTAGGTCTATTAGGTTTGTAAAGCTAAAGAGGATTTCTTTATCTATTTAGAACAGTGAAACTTGCTGTGTCTTGTGAAACACTCATTTCTAACATAATTTCTAAACCTACACCGTAACTGTAAGAAAAATCTTAGTGAAAGCAATTCCATATACCGCCGATATCGATTTAGAAGCACTAGGAAAAATTAAACATAAAACCGAGCTACTAAATTCGACATCTTCGACGCCGAATCTACTTTTTATTGAAACTGCCTTAGGGTGAATATAAGAAAACAAGAAACAGGATAATTCAGCGCAGTTCACATGAATGAAATCGTTATAACAATATAATATTAATAGAGTGGTAAACGTGATACAAACCTACGTGTTACTTTGGTAAATCGATTGTTAAAATAACAAACGCAATATACTCATCACAGCAAATGAGTCGACAAAACCACCTTATAGAGGAACTTTAAGACAGCCGAGTCACAAATCACTATAACTTGCAATTACAGCGGCGCGCGGCACTCATAAATACTGAGTTGGTTATTAGTTGCATAGTTGGAAAGAGTACAGTGCAACGTTCACAATGTCTGATATTAAAAGGTGTGATTGGTGGTACGACCCCGGAAGAATCAGGGATTGGCATTTGAGTCAACGCCTCTGATAGTGGTGAAACAGGTCAGTTAACAACAGAGATTAGAGTAACAATAATCCGCGATTTGAAATAGAATACTACTATTTTTTCATCATAAAATGGACATTCTTCAACACAATATAAAATATCATTGTATTTTAAAAGTTTCGGGATCATCTGCTCTGAGATAAAAAAAATTCAATATGCACGTTGTCTTTTGCTTGATATTAAAAATGGAAAGCAATTTATACACCCACGCTTGTAAATGCGGGACGGAGTCGACGATCTTAAGTTTATCGCGCCAACTTATTTTTCATCTCTTATTCAGCGCCCGCCGCTAAGTTTGTTCGGAAGAAGTATTACATACGGAAAAAAGGGAAAAGACATTCTATTTCAGACATTTTTCCTTGCACTATCCTCACGTAGGGCCTTACTGGAATCTTCCAAAAGCAGGAAAACATTAGCGCGACACATGGCTCCATGGAATGGTAGGTAGGGAAATAAATTCGCTTAATCTAATACGGGGTAGACGTCGAGAGCAAAGTAAACATACTGCGAAATTAACAAATACCACTAGCACGCGCTAGAGACAAACTATTAAGGACGCTACACTATGCTACGCGCAGAAAACCAAAGATAAAACGAGGAATGCTTGTTTGCTAGTCGGTAATGAAGTTTGCTATTGAGATATACTTGAACGTGGTGAAAGAATTTTAAATCTAACTCTTGCTTCTTCATATAAACGGAAGCGAGAGAAATAGTACTTTCTATCGCAAGTTTAAAAGTAGGTATATAAACGTCATCTGCTATCGTCATCATACAACTAGTTTTCTCATTGCGTATGCTAATGAGATCGCACACTTAGCTACATACATGTATGACATGTTGTTATTGATTTTTAGTGAATACCTACTGTAGTCTTTAAACTTAAGCTCTCAATAAACAGAAGTTGGCACTACTTTTAACATTCGCCTTACTTTTTTTCTGACAGGAACATAGTAAACGGAATACACTAGCATTTAGGGGAAAATAGATGGATTATACGACGGGATGCCGTCACCTTCTCAGTAACAAGACGTCTATGACCAGTGATATCATATGTATTTGGCCGGTTTAAAACTACAAAGAATGGAGATTATCAAGAACAATCACAAAAAAAAAATTAAATATTTGCAGTTTCAATAGAATGTGGGTCGCACAATCTTTCCCGTCTGCCAGCCGTCCATCCCACTCGAGTCTGTTCTGTACTGCAGATTACATTTAAGTGTGGCGAGTACAATAGGAACGCTTGATGCTAAATTACTGCCGCATTTGGGATTCAAACTGTGCATCGTATTCACGGACCAGTTTCTTCGCCCACAAATTTGTTACCGCACGTTAAACATGTTGTGTACCATTGAAGACTTGAATCTATATCTTCAAAAGATGGAATTATATGTTGTTGTGTACGTAGTTAGGACGGACTATCCTTTATCTAGATTTCATGCTTTCTGGTAACAATATATTTTGTGCTGAGCTTTATGACGTTGTTTTACTAGATCATAAAGTTAACCAAAGAATTGAGGCTCAGGAATAAGTAATGGTAAATCACATTAAACAGAGACGATAACATGTTTACTTATTTTGCAATAAAATACATTGACTTGTATAATAATGTTGCTATACTTAATATTTTAATAAATTACTTATTTCTAGAAGTCTTTTGTAGTAGTATAATCGTTATGCTGCCAACGATTGATACTTTGATGCAAGGTCAAATTTATTACATAATTTCAAATCAATTCATATTAACTTTTCTAAACAAACTGACGAAAATGTTCCGTTCCTTTAATGGAAGTACAAACACGCATTTAATACTACGTGTTAAGTAAAGACAAATACAGCAAAAAAAAAAAGCAATAGACACCAAATATCTAGCGTCCCAACCAGGCGACATTCTGTGTGTCAGTCTGCCTAGACTGTCCAGCGTAGGTAACGAGACGTGACCAGCGCGGAATTAACTCCGGACGAGGGGTTGCCAGCAGACAAACAAGTTACTGTCACGCCAAAATAGACTTTACATCTCTCACAACGAAGTCCATAGCAAATGCAACACGCAGTATCATTGAAAATATACAATAGGGATGAGTGCAAGGAAAAAGCAACTTTATTATTTTATGTTAAGGATTTTTGGTAGCAGAAGATGTGAAAGACTACGCGAGCAAGCGTTGTCGAGACACATGAAAGTAGCGACGTGTCCGTCTTTAGCTCGCGGTTTGGTGTCTGCAGTCAGGATCAAACTGTCTCTTGGATTTAAGTTATCTATCGCAAATACAAATGCGCGTACTAGACGTATCGCGAGTAATTGGAATGGCAAGAGCTAGTGAAAAAAAAAAATTAAGGGCATAAAAGTGTCACAATTGAATTTAAAGAAAAAAATATATATTATATAACAAATAGTCTAGAAACGAATCCAAAAATAGTAAGAAGACATACGTACGGGGATCGAACCCCTGAGCCTTTTGACAAACAACAATTATATGAAAAGAAAATTTTGACTTCAGGTGGGACATGAACCCTATCTAATCTAGTCCAACCGCTCTTTCAGTTAAGCAACCGAAGTAAAAGTCAATTATAAAGTGTAAAAGCAACTTCTATACGAAGTTGTTATATCGGTTGCCTAACTAGCATTGTTGGCAATAGGTGTCGCTACTGCCACCCCAAGGCAATGCAATAAATGTGAAGGAAGAATTCGACAATGAGGCGTGGACTGCGGTATCTCAATTAAAAGAACGGCTAGGACTAGACTAGATACCCAGTGGTTGCGGGTTCAAGTCCCGCCTGGAGTCAATTTTTTCTTTCCATTTTTCTTAAGAGTATTTCACTCACATGAGTTATTGCGAAAAAATATGAAAAGCAACTATTATTCGAACCAGTTCAATCAATCTTCGAACGTACTACAACACTACAAGCGATGCTTCGAGTCGACTTTAACAAAACCTAATACCAAGTAACGTTACAGTATTAGAGAACAATTCAATAATTCCCGATGTAAACCGGTGGAAGCAATATATCGGTAAGACAACGGGACCGGCGACGTGACACCCAACTGAAATTACTCCGTTACTCGTAGATAGTGGACTAGCCCCTGGCAGCGCCTGTTATAGTATGAGTAATATATTTTTACCCTTTTTTTTGATTACGTCACCCCATGGCTGATGCAATATTTCGCCCAATTAAGTAATCGCGTCCTCATTGAATATAATTCCCCTTTTGTCTTTATCAATAGCTCTCTGTTTTGGTCCGCGGCACGAGTAACTTTTTCGTCATCGTCCTAAATTGGGACACGGTTATAATCATGCCGTTATGTTCACATGTAAGATAGTTTTTGCTACCCAAGTCGAGTTCATCCTAAGCCTCTCTAGTAACTAGACGTATTGTAGCTATAAATAGTTTTAAATAATTATAATAAATATTTTTTTTTTAAAAACAATTACGAAGTATCATTTCGTAACAATTGGCGCAGTCGGTAGGATATTATAGTGCGCGTCGCGTTTCGAGTTAACGGCATATTAACTTCGAGCAGACATCCCATCCAGAATCTTCCCGTACGTCGGTAACGGCCAGGGGCAAGAAGAAAGAAAACCAAGACCTGTGCAAGTATGAAGACGGCATATCTTCTTCTCGCGTAAGTCCTTGCATATCTTTTTCTTGCTGGAAGGTGATGATAGACGTGCGTATCCATAAAACCTTTTTGTCTTATTTTTGTTGTTGACTATTTGTGTTAACTATTTGTGTTTTGTGTGGTTGTATTTTTTTGGTATAAAAATGGTGGATAGTAGAGTAACAAAGGTACCTGTGGAGCCATTGTTGCCCACGAATCAACTCTTATCCATTATACCTAAATTCAGTGAAAAAACTAACAATTTAAACGTTTTCACTGATAATGTTAAAAAGGCGATAGAATTGGCAAATCCAACACAAAAAATATTATTATTGCCATACGTTGTTTCGCAATTAGAAGGAAAGGCGGCGGTGTTCGCAAATAATAGAAGTTTTAAAGACATAAATGTGTTGTTAGATGAGTTAAACAATACTTTTAGTAACAAAAGGACTTTTAGAGAAATATTGTTAGAGGTACAAGACACCCGACAGGTGGGGTCAGTGGCAAGTTACGTGGACAAAATGTCTACCTTAAAGGATGAACTCCTGACCATCGATAGAGGCCCTATCGATGATCATATAATTAATGAGAGGGATAGGTTAATATTGAATAGTTTTTTAGTGGGCTTAGAACCCCAATTTTATGATAAGGTATGGCCGCATAATCCGGCAACTTCAAACGAAGCGTTTAAAATGGCTCTGGAAGCAGAACGAGCACATAAATATTATTCTTCATCTAGGACGAGAGAGAATAGGGGAAATTCTACACGACACCATAATAACAGCTATCAAAATCGTAACAGGGATAATAATCCAAATACACGAAATCCTTCTGGCATTTCGAACCAAAATACTATGCAAAATAGATCTAACAACTATAATAATCGTTATTGTACTTTTTGCAAAATGACAGGACATACTATTGATTATTGTAGGCGTCGTGATAGGGAAAGAGGAAGATTACCCGTTAGTAACGCTCATACATCTAGATCCAGACCAATTAATAATGTTAACAGTTTAAACTCAGAGGAGGGGACTGTGGAGCAGTCAGCACCCCTACTCGAGGCAGAGGAAGCGTCGACTCTCCTCAATCTGCTCAATGTCAACAATTAAAGAAAAATAAATTAATGACCGTACATCATTACGTAAATAATGAAAAATTAACATTTTTTGTAGACACTGGAGCAGTGATATCCGTTTTAAAACCCGAAAAATTATGTAAACTACAACTACCTAAATTTAAAGAAAGTTTACAAATAAAAGGTATAGGCTCTGAGCACTTCCAAGTATCTGAATATGTTGAGTTACCATTAACGAGTAAATATACTCACAAATTTTATATAGTTGATTTAGACATTCCGTATGATGGAATCGTTGGATTGGATTTATTAAAACGTTTTAAGGCAAAAATTGATCTTGGAGCGGGAGACATAAAGTTACAAAGTTCCCCAGATAAACCCGAAAAAATTATTATAAAGGCTCGCACAGAACAGACGATCCCGATACAAATTAATAATATATCTGACGGTGATTGTTTAATTGATTCAATACAAATAAATAAATTATTGTTACCAAATGCCTTGATTTCTGTTGAAAATCACAAAAGTTTAATATCTTGTATAAATCCAACTTTCAAAGATGTCGAGATTGAAATCCCAATATTCAACGTTATCCCAATTAATTTGCAAGAGATTGATTTTGAACGATCTTACAGACAAAATCAGAGATCAGCGGTGATAGAAAAAATGATAAGAACGGATCATATGAATGAATCCGAACGGCACAATATATTGCATATCTGTAAACAATTTAACGATGTATTTCATTTAGATGGTGATACTTTTTCATTCAGTAACGTGATAAAACATAAAATCGATACTGGAAATTCACCACCCATTTATACAAAAAACTACAGATATCCCCAAGTTCACAAGGAGGAAGTAAAAATTCAAATAAAAAACTTGTTAGCTCAGAAAATAATACAACATAGTCATAGCCCATATAACTCTCCAATCTGGATCGTGCCTAAAAAACAGGACGCCAGTGGAAAAGTAAAATGGAGAATGGTTATCGATTACCGCAAATTAAATGAAGCTACTAAGTCTGATAAATATCCAATACCAAACATCGTAGATATCTTAGATAAATTGGGTAAAAGTCAATATTTTTCCACACTCGATCTCGCTAGCGGATTTCATCAAATCGAGCTCAGCCGAGATGATATAGAGAAAACGGCATTTTCAACAGAAGAAGGACACTTTGAATATCTCAGAATGCCCTTCGGTTTGAAAAATGCACCCGCCACTTTTCAGAGAGTTATGGATAATGTGTTAACTGGACTGACAGACGATCATTGTCTAGTATATTTGGATGACATTATAATACATGCTTCATCACTTCAGGAGCATGAACTGAAACTGAAAAATATCCTGAAAAGATTGCGACAGTATAATCTTAAATTACAGCCAGATAAATGCGAATTTCTTAGAAAGGAAGTAGCCTACTTAGGTCACATTATATCGGATAAAGGCATAAAACCGAACCCTGATAAAATTATGGCAGTTAAATTATTTCCGCAGCCTCAAAATACGAAATCGATCAAAGCCTTTTTAGGACTGGCAGGTTATTATAGACGATTCATAAAAGATTTTTCAGACATAACGAAACCCTTAACTAAATTGCTTAAAAAGAATGTAAAGTTTATTTGGACTGAAGAATGTACAAACTCAATGAATAAAATTAAAGAATTGTTAACATCTGCACCTATACTTCAGTACCCAGATTTTGAAAGGGAATTCATTTTAACTACGGATGCTTCGCAATACGCATTAGGAGGTATTCTTTCACAAGGTAAACTAGGAGAAGATAAACCTATTGCTTACGCTAGTAGAACCTTAAATGAATCCGAACAAAAATACTCTACTATTGAACGGGAGTTATTAGCTATAAAATGGTGTATAAAACACTTCAGACCATATTTATTCGGTAGAAAATTCACTATAGTTACTGATCATCAACCATTAACATGGTTGTTTTCTATTAAAGACCCAGGTTCGAAATTAATGAGATGGCGTTTAGAGTTAGAACAGTATGATTATAAAGTTTCTTACAGACCGGGAAAATGCAATCAAAATGCTGATGCATTGTCCAGACCGTCGATTAATTTTTTAAATGATAAAGATGACTATATGTCGAATTTTAAAGAACAATTATTAAGAGATGAGATTGAACCTATTGACATACCGGATTCCAAGCAATCTGTATTTTATAATAAGCATAAGGATATTGTACTATTTTTACCATGTAATTTCAGTAGTGACAATATTTTATACGACAGGCTATTAAACTACTATGGCTCTGATATCCAGAATATTAGTAAAAACTTAAATGATGTGTTTGTTTACGAGGACCCATATGCAAATGAAAGGAATATTTTTCTCTGTTTTAATAGAAAGGATAATTCAGATACTGAAGATGTATTGAATTTATTCAAGACTGTGGTCAAACTTAAAAGTACCTTAATTGAAAGGAACATGCAAGACGAAACTTTATATATTTATTTTCCTTTCGTAACATCTCATGAAAGAGAATTCGATAAGGCAATATTCAAACAATTATTTTCATATATTTTTCACGACAACTTTTGTAAATTTGTTTTGTGTCCACTCAGTGATCAAATAATCACGCCACCTGAAAATGAAAGACAAAAAATTATTTCATACTTTCATGATTCAAACTTTACCTCACATAAAGGTATAGACGAGACTATTAGGAGAATAAAGCAATATTATAATTGGCCAAGTTTAACCACTGATGTTAAAAGCTATGTTAAAACATGCGATATCTGCCAAAGCGTAAAAATAGATAGGCGTAACTGGAATCAACCTTATATTATAACAACAAGCGCTAATAAGCCTTTAGAGAGAATTAATATCGATATTATCGAAATTGGAAGTGAAATTAATAAAAAATATGTTCTTACCATGATAGATGAGCTTACCAAATATCTTTCAGCCTATGTGTTAAAAAATAAATCAACCACAGAGGTGACTGAATTATTATTGCTATATTGTCAACATTTAGGCATACCGTTACGAATCCATTCAGATCAAGGAGCAGAATTTATATCCAAAGCTATGAAAAAGACATGCGAAATATTAGAGATAGAAAAAACGGAATCTCTTACACATTTTCCACAATCTAATGGAAGCATAGAACGCGTACATGCTACTTTAAAAGATACTATTAGATGTATTACAGCGAAAGCGAAATATCCTTTGAGTTTAGCATTGAGCATAGCAGTTATGACTTATAATAACTCGAAACATTCATCCACGGGATACACGCCTATGGAAATGATGTTTGGAGAAACTAGGGATCATTTACGTACTATAAATACTGATAGAAGTACGCACTTTTACTTTAAAACATTATCGAATAAACTGTTACGGTTTCATAAATTAGCGATTGAAACAAATATTAAAAGCAAAGAAAGAAGTTTAGCCAGAGTGAATAGTAAAAGAAAAGGACACTCTTATAAGATAGGAGATTATGTATTTTATAATTGTAGGAAAATGGGAAAACGAACCACATGGTCCGGTCCGTATAGAATAGTTAATGTAACGCCGAGATCAGTTAAAATTAAAGTGAACAATAAATTAATATCGGTGTCGGTAGATTATGTAAAACCATATTTTCGTCGATTTTCAGATTTGCTACAACCATCTACGTCAATGCAGAATTGACACAGATCGTCGAGAACCCCGGATTATTTATGAACCCCATAGGAGAGATATATAACTCAAATAACGCATGGAAATTAATAACTTATAGAAATTATGAAAGTATCATAACCGCATATAAAAGGTTATTACCATTAATTGTAGAAGCAAGGCAAATTCAAGAGCAAAACTCGCTCGTTAATACTACGGTACATTTGATGCCTTTGGTTAGAAGTTTAAGTTTAGATATAAGAAGTAAATTAGATAACTTTCCTACTTTTAATATTAATGAAGAAACTAATATTAGATTTAAGAGAGGTTTGATTAACCCCTTAGGTTCAGTTTTAAAATCTTTATTTGGTACTATGGATAATGAGGATAGGCAGCATATAAATGAAGAAATTAAAAACTTTATTAATGATGAAAGTAAAATTAAGCATTTAATGAAAAAGCAAATACATATTACCGCGTCAGCAATGAAATCATTTAATAAAACAATTCAAAGTATTGAAAATAATGAACGTATTATTAATTGGAACATGCACAAATTAAAACTACAAATTAAAAATAACAGTTTATTAATAGAAAACATGACTAAGCATCAAGCTCTTTTTGAATTGTATGAATATATTATTAATAACTTGTTTATTATCAATTTGAAGGTGGACGAGCTGTTAAACGCTATTGACTCCGCTTCTTCTGGTATCTTACCTGCAAACATAATAAATAATCATAATTTAGTTAAAGAATTATCTAAGAGTCCTGACGTTGGTAAATTTATTGAAAGACCAAATTATAATAATATACATAACATTTTTAAGATTAGTAAATTTAATGCTTATTTAGACAGCTTTACTTTTGTTTCAATTATTGAGATACCTTTAGTCGATGAGGAACTATTTGAGGGATACGAGGTACTCTCTTTGCCTGCCAAAGACAGTAATCATTCAGTCTATCATACCCTTTTAGTAGAGAATAAATATGTAGGATTGACCCGTGATCGAAGGTATTACATCACCATTGATGACCTGGACATCTGCGAAAATTATGAAGCTGGTCGTTACATTTGCCCAAACCTCATCGTACGCGACGAAAATGCTGATCCTTGCTGCGAAACAAGTATTCTTAAACAGGACAATGATAATTATAGGAACCATTGTCACATTATGACTACTCAAGGTAAATTCCGCATAATTCATCACCTGAAACAAAATATTTGGTTACTATTGTTTTCAAACAAAATCAATATTATTGAAACATGTGGAGCTATAATAAAAGTAGATACTTTTGAAGGCGCTGGAATACTAACCTTAACTAAGAAGTGTTCAGCCACCATACAGACTACGAAACTGAAGGGAGAAGGCGAACTGAAAACAGAAATTGCCTTTCCTATTATGAAAATTGACATTGTCAAAGAATTTAATAACAAGTCTTTCAATAATTACATAAGTGATATAAAACTGGAACCCCTGAAAGACAATATAAAATTAGACAAATTAAATGAGGCTTCTATGCGAATGAAAAACATTGAAAGGGAAATAAACAAAATTAGATCGCCAACTAGCACGTTTCAACGATATGACACTATGCTACTATATACAATAATAGGGTGCATAGTCGGATATATATTATATAGGTGTTACTGCAAGCAACCACCATATTACCCTTCATGTTCGCTATGCGGGTCTCGTAGCTGTTGGGAGCGACGTGTTCGCCGTCGTAGCAGCGTAGACGTGGAAAACCAGCGTAGCAACGTAGACATGGAAATGCAGCGTAGCGGCGTAGACATAGAAATGCAGCGTAGCAACCCTAGGCGGATTAACGAAGACGCCCTATAGTGTTGTGCAAAAGTCGCGAGTGATTTACAGTGTTTTCAGAGGTTCTGAATAACTTCAGTGTTTTCAAAAACTTTTCTATGTGACACAATAAAATGTATAGGTTCTATTCAAAATGTTGTACTACTTGTCAAGAAATGTGTAATAGTTTGTAAATCTGCATAACTGTATTTTTCTATAAAATCGTGTTATTTTTAACGAATGTTTAAATTCGATAAGTAGATATATCTTTACGCTATTAATCCATTACGGAATAGGCATAGCTCTTTGTTTAACAAAATAAGTACCATATATCTTTTGGAGTTATGTCTAACTAATTAAAATTAAGTTTGTAATCGTTTATTCTTTAAGATTAAAATAAAAAGTAGAGATGCATCAATTAAATAATGACTAAATAACAATTTTACATTTGGAATAAAAAAAAAAATAATAATAATATTATCTAATGTTTTAACATCTTTACTTTTGTTTAATGTCAAATTTGTAAGCAAAAACTATCAAAATGGAATTTATTAATACATTTTTTAACTTTTGAAATTTGTTGAAAAATACTCATGTCAAAAGTATTTGAGTATAATTTTCAATCTAGGTCGGAGGGTGTTATAGTATGAGTAATATATTTTTACCCTTTTTTTTGATTACGTCACCCCATGGCTGATGCAATATTTCGCCCAATTAAGTAATCGCGTCCTCATTGAATATAATTCCCCTTTTGTCTTTATCAATAGCTCTCTGTTTTGGTCCGCGGCACGAGTAACTTTTTCGTCATCGTCCTAAATTGGGACACGGTTATAATCATGCCGTTATGTTCACATGTAAGATAGTTTTTGCTACCCAAGTCGAGTTCATCCTAAGCCTCTCTAGTAACTAGACGTATTGTAGCTATAAATAGTTTTAAATAATTATAATAAATATTTTTTTTTTAAAAACAATTACGAAGTATCATTTCGTAACACGCCTTGTCTTGCAACGGAAAAAGAAAATCAAAAATTAAACAGAGAGAGAGAGTCTAATGAATATAGGGTATGTAGATGAAAATAAGGTACCCCGATGTTGAAATTTGTATATTCAAATCAAAGGATTTTTTGTTGAACAAAAGCAATTGTAGTCGAAGATTTAAGTCTTTTCTATTGGTCTAAAAACGAATCCCAAAAAATAAGAATATAAACAAGACTACATCTAACTACTAACAAGACAGAAGAAAGAGAGACTATACAATTTTTATTTCACAAAAAGTTATGTATTTTCTCGCCAGATCCCTAACGAGGTAGGCAGAGTGTGGAGCGCTAGACATCCCGATCCTGACACACCTTCCGTGCCTCATCTATATTCATCATTCTCTTCATACATGCACGCCCATTCCTAAGGCTTTTGACCTCATCATCAGATAAAAATGAAAAGCTGTTATTTTTAATTTCGATATATAAAGAAAAGCTTCCACTTCAATACCTATAGTTAGCTATTACTTTCGCTCCTAAGACCAGTTGTTTAACACATGCTGTAAGGTATGAACGTAAATAAGAAAGAATTGTGCAGCTTATCAAATTCCTTCTTCAATATTGATTTAAACTTTCACTGACGACCCCATGCGTGTGGGCGGGGAAAAAAACAGCATACGGGCCTATGTCAACTCATGGTTTCTGTGTGCGATATTTCATACAAATCCATGCACTCTATCAAATTTATATCCAGTATTATTCAGAGTCAAACATACACAACCGTGGCAAATTCCTTTTTTATTTTGTCACTAATTTAATGACAATGTGCCTGAATAATTTTACTGTTTGTTCTGTTAAAAAATAACGGTCCTACTGAGACAAGACATTAGCTTAATCAAATGTTAATAACCTAAATATAAGATTAAAAAAATACTCATACCTTTCCGACGTTTTTTGCTACTCCTCGATTAAGGAAATTGATATAATAAATCAACGTAATCTTTTTCTTACTGCAAGATCAAATTTACCACCTGAATATATTTCAGCTAAACTTGAAATGGTAGGGTTATTTAAAATCCATTGTTTTGCGGGCGAAACAATTTAGATAGGCAATTCAGGCGCATCTCAGGACTAACGGCAAACTAATTAGGATTACAGGAGTTAATCTAAATGTATGCGCGCCAGATCGAGTTGGGTCGGGTGTCGATTTAACAATTTTGAATGGCGCCGAGAGTGGGCATGGGAATAAAGGAATAGATAATAAATTGTGGAGTCCTTTCGATGTGTATTTAGCCTGAAAACTTGTTTAAAACTTATGTGAATAATTTTGGTCAGTTATTGATAGATCGGATTTATAAGCTTAATACTATTCCGATGGTATGGTACGTAAAGTTTTTTAATAATAATTAAATTAATATATTAATTAAAAATAATTTACATCTATCTCATTCAACTATTCCTCCTCCTCCTCCCGTCGTACTCCTCATTACTGAGGGTCGCGATTCCCCCGATGGGAGATTAATTTCAGATGGATGATATTCTTCCTTGAACTAATAAATAATATTTTATTTAAAATTAATAATTCCTTCAACTAACAGATAATTTCATTCAACTAATAAATAATCATAAATTGGATTAAATCATGAACGAATAAACTTTTACGCTACTATTGAAATAATCAATATTTTATTTGAAAAAAGGAGATGGGATTTGTTTAGTTTAAAGATGACCATTTTTTTTTTATGTGATGGATATGGCAAACAAGCCTGCAGTTCACATTGATGTTAAGTGATGACTGCAGCCTATAGACACCCACACAAAGACCGAGGTCAAAATGTAGATGCGTTACCACTCCTGAGGCCTAAGGTGTTATGACTCTGTGCCGGAAATTACAGGGCCGTACATTACCACCTGACCGGAACACAATAGTGCTGAACACTACCATTTAGCGGCAAGTATATTAGGTAATGCGGTGGTGCCTACGCCCGCGAACTCCGTCACTGGAGCTCTACCACCAGTTAATACAATCAATGAACACATTTGTACAGATATTTACGCAACTAAGCTTAGCCCTAATCACATAAGAACCTGACGTTCTACAAGCGCTTCAATCCCATCTCAGAATTCATGTTCCTAACTAATTCAAATCAAAAATATCACGTACAGACTTCTTAACTAGTTGGATCTGGATGAAGTGCAGAACTCCAGTGAAGTCGCAGCATCAATTTACGCTCGCACTCAGCCCACTTACACTTATCCAGTGTTATTATCAAAGTTTTCGTTACAACGTCAGTACTAACTTTACACGATTAACTTATAAATCTTGGGAAAGGAATATTGGAACGAAAATTGCTTACGTATCTTATTGCGCTGTGAAACTTGACTTGCATCTAACTGATTGTAACTGATTTAAGCCAATTGAAACGTTTCAGTGAACATACTCAACTATAACAAGTTAAAGCAGTCTTACATCTATAAAATGTGATAGATAAATAACTGTACCTACTCAAAAAGGAGATGTTGCAAAAATGTATGGAACTCCGGCCATGTATTGTACACAATATCATTAAACAGGCAAAATCAATATAAAAACGTTTTTACTGCATATTTTCACTTACTCGTATTTAGCTTTGTTTGCAGCTACAAAACATTATTTGCAGTTAGAATTGCAACTTAAAATCAACATGGCGAATATGGCGGACGATGTCATTTTGACATTTTCATTTTTTAAATTGTTTTTTGATTATCGAGTACCTACTTGGAGAAAAAAAAATTTATAAATACTATCGAAATCGATTGAACTAGGTTGAAAATGATAAAATCGTTTGAATTAAATGTGGTGGTAACTCTAAAATATATTCTTGATTAAATTAATTGTATTTTTTTCGGATTCTGCTATAATTTACCCATTTTTTGAGGACATGTACGAACCAGGGCCGAGTTCGCAACATCTCCTTTAGTTAGAAGACATAAAGAATGCACAAAACCTACCAGTTGATAGTGATTAACGAATGACAAGAGTCAACTCTACCTAGTATTATTGCCGCAATTAGAACTAGATCCTAAAGGTGCAATTCCACCGGTGTGCGGTGCGACACTACTTTATACAGTGTGTTACTGATGGTAGAGCTCCAGTGACGGAGCTCGCGGGCGTAGGCACCACCGCATTACCTAATATACTTGCTGCTAAATGGTAGTGTTCAGCACTATCGTGTTCCGGACAGGTGGTAATGTACGGCCCTGTAATTTCCGGCACAGAGGCCTCAGGAGTGGTATCGCATCAGCATTTTGATCTTGGTCTTTGTGTGGGTGTCTATAGGCTGCAGTCATCACTTAACATCAATGTGAACTGCTTGCTTGTTGGGAAACAAGCATGCAGTTCACATTCTTCCATTACATCAAAAAATGAGCACTTTTGGAGTTTTCGTACGTTAGCAATCGACTTCCAATTTAAGAAAAAAACGTGATCTCATTATATTATAACACAAGGACAAAACTTAACACAGCACTATTCCAAATCAGCGTAGTACTCGTATTTTATAGGTATGTAATTTTCATATATTTATTAAATAAAAAAATATCTGAACATTTTAACTCGGCTATTTTTATTTTACTCTTATCATCAGATGTTGGCAACTACTGGCAAAGTTGCAAAGTATCTGCGTAATTTTACGTGCAGTAAAGCGAAGTGCCTTTGGGCCTTCAGTTGTAGGACGTGTTGAGGCAATTAGGAGTTCCCAGGTGACGACTCTGACGTAACCGGCTAGAATTATCTGCTTACGCTTTTATGAATCCGGATATAAATAAACTGGAAGAGGTTTCGGGAATATTATTAAACAATGTGATTTTAAAAGAAAAAATGGAAAATACTTTAGACGGGATTTAAAGCATTTTGAACCTTCTAAGACAAAATGTTTTGGCGGCTTAGTGGTTAAAAAGAGGTCACAATCTTTCTACTTCAAGAAAATTAAAATACTTCAAGGGTACTACAGCTAAACTTGAGGTTCCCGAATTCGATTTACGGGTCGAGTAAGTGTTATTAGGGTTTTTTACACTAAACAACTTCCAAGGAGCACCCTTAGCATTGGATAATATGGCAGGTGAATGACAATTACACATAGAGCAACACCGGAGGGGAGTAGCCATATGCAGACTTTCCCCTCTGTCAAAATACAAGCCCAAATGAGCCTATACCTGTCGCCTAGATGTTTAAATGTGTGCGTGAAATTGTTTCTGTATTTTCTTAAAGTTAAGGTGTGAGTTTCGTAGTAATAGACGATTTTTGTAGTGTGCGTGTGTGTCGCACGCATTTCCCCCTGCAAAAAATGACTGTTTTGCATCGGTAATAAACGCTATGGCTACTCCCCTCCACTCCGCCGCGACCGGCCCGTGTTGCTCTATACAATTACAGAATTGATATAAAATAGTAGTTAATACTTCTGCCCACCCATTCAGGAAAATAGAGGTTAACTGAATATGCAATATACATTCAATCTATACAACGTCGTCCTAAGTAAGTAATTATCCCGTCACGAGTCGGACAAGTTGATGAGTGCTTGCAATTAAATAAATAAAATACGCTTACACTCACAGCCCCACAGTAGGTATAAACCTGTGTCGTGGGTGCCGTTGTACACATACAACACATACACAAACACCCAGACCCGAAACAAATATCTGTAGGCCATACAAACATTTGTCCCGGTGCGGGGATCGAACCCGCGACCCTTCGAATCAAACGGTCATCTCACACCGCTGGACTAACCGGGCCGTCAAATTGCATTACACTTGTACGCTGGAGTGCGTCAATCTACTATTGCATTACCTTCTCGATCAGAAAATAAACAAGTTATCGCTCAATGATCGAAATTCGATCACAATACATGAAATGTATCTAAATTTGAATTCTATAACAAATCCCTGTGGTAAAATCTCTACTTTGTTTTGTGAATCCACGCCACACTGCTGCTCATACACGGTAGGTACAAATAATTGACAAAAATGAATAAAAGTATAGGTGAATCAGTTTGTATTTCAGCACGGCTTCCATGCTTTAGTTATTGTTCCTAGGTCTAACGCTTATTAGTGTGTGTAATGTTTACATTTAACAATTTTAATTAGTTTCTAATGCATATTTATATGTCAACAAATAATAGCTTTCAGCACTATCTCTCTTTATAAACGAACACTGTGTCAAATTTCATACTCTTCTGTCAGCGCGAATTGTCGTAAAAAGGGATACAAAGATTTTCCTTCACGTATCATTATAATGACGATAAAGATATAATTTAGCATGATTTCTTCAACAACAAAATAACCAGCTGTTTTGTATTATAAAGGACAAAACTTTTTTTCAAGTAAGTATAAAAGTACAAAATGTTCTATTTTGTAGCTTCGCTTTGACTCGAGGCAGAATTATTTGAACGTTGTATTAATGTTACAAAGAGCCTTCGGGCATATCCAGTGACTTTTGCTCGACAGTTTTATGTGTTGTTCGGTAAGTGGCCCCTACTGGGGACGCTGTAAACATCTACGGGGAAAGTTTAAACGTCAACCCTTGCGAGATAGACGTCAAGCCAAGTTATTAGGGTCCTTGCGACCCTTACAAGTGACATTTGATTTTTGTCATTAAATATCTTGTGTGTAGCTGTTTTCATTTATACCCTCTTCACGATTTGCATGGGCATTAAATTCGACTGATTTGTATTCATATATTTCCAAGTCAACAACATTATCAAACAAATTTATCTTCTCATTGTTTAATTTCAAAACACAAAAAATGTCATACACTTTTGATAAATAGGTCGAGTACTGTCTGAATGTGAGGTCATGAATCTTAGGAATCGACGTGCAATTATGAACAGAATTATCAATGTAATAGAAGCACGGGAGGTGTGCCAGGATCGGGATATCTTGCGCTCCTCACTCTCTGCCTACTCCGTGGCAGATTTAGCGTGAAGGAGGACCAAGACTGACCTACCACGACCAAATAGGTCAAGTACTATCCGAAGATTCCTAACCCCACCCGTCAAGATCATTCGGAATCGGCGTGCATGTATAAAGGGGATGATGAATGTAGAAGGGGCAGGTAGGGGGAAGTGTAAGGACCGTACGCTCTGCCTAAGCGCCCTAACGCACAAGCGGTTGGCTAACCGCTTGTGCGTTGCGCTAGCGGGTAACCGCGTGGCTAGCCGCTTCCACAGTTTAATATGCAACCGCCTCTTATTGTACGCACTATATATAACAGGTAAATCGGTAAGCCGCGCGGCTACACGCTCCCGCGGCTAACCGCTAGTGCGTTAGGGCGCATACGGACTACGTGTGAACTGTGAATATACATAAATACATTTGATAACATTAGCGATCTCATATTCAAGGGTATTTTGCTACCAAAACAAACATTAGCATATTAACCCAACGATAAACTGAGTGTCAGAATAGGGTTAACATCAACAACAACGGCCGGTGTAAACGGTGAGCATGTATCAGGCCAACTATTCAATTTACCTGCGAGATAGCTATGACAGCCAACTGTAGAGGGAGACCAACAATCGCGATCCCACAACGCCTATATTTACATGGTAATGTGAGCAATCGGGTGATAAATATTGACCAACAGGCCACGACACATTATGCTAATGCCTGGTATTATACAGCGCAATTGCGTTTGAATGACGTGCAATTATATAATACTACTAGCGGCCCGTACCGACTTCGCATGGGTGTCATTTAGGTACTTAAATAATATTGCGACTATAAATTGAGATGTACGCTGTATCCTATCTGTTATGTTGGATCAAACTGCACACGGTGTGCAAGTTTGATTAAAATCGGTTAAGTAGTTTAGGAGTCCATCGCGGACAAACACTGTGACACGTAATTTTAATTTATATATATTAAGATGATCACCGTTTATAGATAATTATTGAGGCGATATCATTACGCTAAGCACTAAGATTAACGTTAATCATAACTTCGTCCTTAACAAAAGTTTGTAATACAATAATGTAGCAAAAACGATGCCGTCCCATACAAAAAATACAAAAAATGCATACAAAAAGAATGCATAAAAAAAAAAACTTCATTTTCTTTGAGAGCTGGAAAAGGTGATTTCTTTAGTGTTGAGTTGGTGTTAAAGAGTGATCGTTAACACACCCCCCCCCCCCCCCCCCGAGGGTTTCCGCCTTGTCGTGGCGGGGGGGTTCAGTAGGTTGTCCCCACACCGGCGAAGCCAAGAGAAACCCAGAGAGGGAGCGGCGTTTGGCGTAGCTTTGCCCGCCACTCGCTGCTGTGGAGAGGACGTCTCCTCTCCAGGCTAGGGAGGAGGTGTACGGGTATGTCGTTGGCCCTGCACCCTATCCCCAGCCGCCTAACGGTAGTCCCGCCGCTTGATAGGGACGTGGTGGGGCCGCGGGGGGGCGGTTGAAGGTCAGTTCATCCCTGTCACTCCCGCTCCCCCGGGGCCGGACTGTGTGCCCCTGGACTCCTCCACCCGGGCGTCTTGGGACGCCTGGCGTTGTGAGTGGTCGGGGCAGTGGGCACCTTTGGGTGTCGGACTAGGGGATGTCCGTCGCCCAAATGGAAATAGGTCCCATGCTGGGTGGCGTGCACGTGTTCCGCATGCCACTAATGTTGGTTGGAGCCAAAGAGCTCAACCTGCGGAGGGCTCGGAGACGAGCTGCCGCCACTAATGGCGGACGAGTCGGAACACCGCGGGGTTTTAGTGAGTACGAGTCTCACACTACCCGCCGTCTGTTCCCCTTAGACGGCGGGTACCCATGAAGGTTTCCCCGCGTCAAAAAAAAAAAAAAAAGATTCAAAATTACCACAACATTTCAATCATACAAATTATATTCATAGTAATTAAGGTTAGCTGGTCTGAATTTATCGTTACATTTTAAACTCAATAACAAACAGTCAAGGACGAAATTTGAATAAAGATATTGATAGTTTACGAGTGTAATTCTCCATTATGCCATCATTAAGGATTATTAAACGAAATGCTAGGTTGCACGAAAGCTACTGATTAAGCAATCAACTGAAGTGCGACTGGACTCGTAATAATATTTTATCTACCTAGCTTTCTAGCCATTTCAAAATTAATTATTCGTACGTTGGTTATTATTTCCGTCAAAATGCGGATATTTTTATGAGATTGTTTGTATTTATTAGAATTTATTTTAACAAGAAGCTATCTTAACAGTGTATTAGTAGCAGACTGTTAACGTTGAGATCCCAGACTTAACAACTATCGGAAATTATCCAGTAGGTACCATTCTCGATGTGTATGTGATGTGTACGTACAGTCATGTCAATAACTCGCTATCTACTTAGATATAACATAGATAACGTAACTGGCTGGAATATTAGGAAATTGTATGAAATAGTGTATTGAATAGAGGCAAATTGTATGCGTTAGTCCATGTATTTACCTACCACCATGGAAAACACAGGCTTAAAGTTTCGTTTTAAGAAATAATTATATTTTTACAATAAATTACGTAATAGTTAATAATGAAAACGCTTCACCAATGCCAAAAGATTCACGTTGAATGATTAAAGAAGATAAAATTAAATATTCATACGCATTTGTCACATATCAATTGGATTTGATGATAGGCACTTAGTACATCAACGAATATTTCACGATTCACCCCTGGTTTGCGTTGGACTTTCGCACCGTAGACGAGAGGCAGGCAACTTTGTGTCGTACGTGTCATATTTAAGCACTAAAATGGGATGTGCGAAGTGATAATGTAGATGGGAATAAAAAATGAATAATATGTACCGAGGTAGTGACGCATTAGCACGGGACTCGGTTCCGACAAGGGCCAGATTTGGGCCCGCGTCCGTAAAATTGCAGCCGGGGATGATCGATGGCAGGCCAGATATCGTGCATCATGATTATGGACCGGTGTACATTTTTTTTTCGTGTGACACCTCGTGGAATCGTGAAATATTGGGCCCAAGTTTATTTGGTTAGCCGATAGGGAATTAATGGATGGCACACATTTGACAAACGCGTGTAATAGATTATAGGAAATGCAGTGATATAATTATTTATCAGAATTATTTGAAATATTTACTGGTCGTAGAGTTCCAGCGCAGGAGCTCGAGGGCATAGGCACTACCGCATTACCTAATTCAACTGCCAATTAATGGTAGTGTACAGCCCCCTAATAACTATCACAGAGACATGACAATTTAGGTCTCGGGGTGGCAACACATCTGCATTTTGACCTCTGGTTTTTGTGTAGATGTCTATAGGCTGCAGTCATCACTTAACATCAATGTGAGCTGCATGCTTGTTTGCCACCTTCATTACTGAAAAAATAAATACATAGATGGAAATAGTTGTATAGGTATTTTCATTTGAATTGATAAATCACAAGAATATGATACTGACTTGAATAAGCTTCCTGCCTACTAATGTTGTGCCAATATATACCTGTTCGTAAGTCTCGCTAAAACTCGAGAACGGCTGGACCGATTTGGCTAATTTTGGTTTTGAATGATTTTTGGAAGTCCAGGGAAGGTTTAAAGATAATAAAATATGAAGAAATTGAAGGGAAATACTAAAAACCACAATTTAATTTTCTTACAAATAGATACGATATCTATCAAACCTTTGAGGTTTGATAGATACGGTCAATTTTATACGGTCACATTATTTCATTCTGAGGCAATACGAAGTATGCCGGGTCACCTAGTACATTATAAATAAGTACTGTGTCAGGGACAGTCAGGTTCAGTACTGTAAATTCTTCTGTTGTGAATCAGAGTACCGTAGGGACCTAAAGTCCAATCGTATTAAATGTATCTTCAAGTAAGTATCTGACTGGTGGCTGAGTAGTTATGGAGCGTGGAGCGGTAGAAATGTCGGTATTGACAAAGCTACCGTGCTTCGGTATTTTCAGGACCTCAGGACCAGGAACAAGTTAATCCCTACTATCCCTACTTTTCTACCAATATTATAAACGCGAAAGTAACTCTGTCTGTCTGTCTGTTACCTTTTCACGTCCAAACGACAGACCGATTTTAATGAAATTTGGTACAGAGATAGAGCTGACTTTGAGAAAGAACATAGGCTTAGTTATTTATAAAACGACATCCACGCGGGCGAAGCCGCGGGTAACAGCTAGTTTTACATAAGACAAATGGATCTTCACTTAACTATTTAAACATAAAGCTGCAGTCAAATAAAACACCGTTTTTTTCCTATTCTCTTGTGAGACAAAGAGTTCTTGTGAAGCGAATATTATTGCATTTTACAGAAACATTCTATTTCAAAGGACATTTGAGAGAAAACATAACAAGTCGCCTACTGTACAACTAACCGACCGATTGTTGTATTCAACTGCTCCAACTTAAACGAAAATGGAATACCGTAATATGAATAAGAGGATTGCTTTGCGATATTTATATTGGAAGCCCATTACTTTCTCAATAACATAGTTTTAAATTCTGCTATAATATGAATCGAGAACTCATTTTTTGTTGCTTCATGCAACTTATATCTCCTTCATTGATGGAAGTAAGTATTTTTGCATTGACTTGATATCATTTTGTCGCATTTTTGTTTTGCTTCGCAGTTTCCTCAATTATTCCTCAACCAAAAGTACGTAATGGTTTCATTTAAAAAAAACGAGAGATACGACGAGATTTATCAAAGTACATATCTACGATTGTTGGCTCCAGCGACGCGGAGTTACAGGGCGTAGGCACAACCGCATTGCCTAATCAACTTACTGCTAAATCTGTTCAGCGGTTCAGCGTTAATGTGTTGGAAACATGTACGGCCCTGTAATTTCTAGCATAGAGGATAATAGGTTAGACCTCAGGAGTGCATTCAAATCTTCACATTGAAATGTCTGTTTCAATATGTACCTACATGTGTAAGGACTAAAGTATTCATTTACCATTGATATGAACTGTAAGCTTATTTTTCCACTTTCATGAAGAACTGATAACATTACGTAATACCTGTCTTTTTATACTTCAGATGAATATGGTAGAATATTGGTCAACTAATAACAATAATGTTTTTTTTTCATGCACTAGATACTTATACATGTTTATTCTCCTCAATCAATGTCCTTAGTCTCAAATACACAGATTCCTATTTCGCAATCAAATGTGATTGTCCAATTAACTAGTAACAGGAAGTGACATACAAGGCATTGTCAAACTGCAACATGTAATTACTTGACACCAACTAATACACCTACAGGACCACCGCGATTCTCCACATACATACCTAGATACTAACTAATACCTGTAACTGTTGCCTTAACATTAATCATATCAATGGGAAACAATTAGTTAATAGTATGTATGTATGTATCTTCACGCCAGGTCCCTAACGGGGTAGGCAGAGAGTGTAGAGCGCCTGATATCCCGGTTCTGACAAACCTCTCGTGCCTCGTCTACTTTCATCATTCTCTTCATACATGCACGCCGATTCCTAAGACTAGTTAATAGTCATTTATTATAAGATGTCTAGTACTAGCACAAATTTTGTAAGTAAGGTTTATTATTATTTTTTAATGTAATGTAAGTAGTAAGCAAGCATGCAGTTCACATTGATGTTTAGTGATGCCTGCAGCCTACAGACAACCACACAAAGACCAAAGTCAAAATGCAAATGCGTTACCACTCCTAAGACCTAAGGTGTTATGCCTCTTCATCTCAAATTTCACCAACCTTGGCAGATAACTTCCTTTGCGATGGCTCAGGTAACTCGTCGCTGGTTTTGAGGCTTGGTTTATTTTTCTTGAGTGTTCCAAAACGTTTGGAAGAGACTGACAGAAACACCGGTGTTTCTGTCGAGTGGGTTTCTTTAGCGAGAGGCGAGCGTTGAAGCGTTGTTCGAGTAATAAATATTTTCAGTCTCGAACTCTGAACCTTATACAATTGATTTATATTTTGCAGTAATTCCTAAATTACATTGCCATTGACATATTCCAATGATTAGAACGGAATTTTGTGTTAATCTTCTTATAATATATATATATATATATAAATCTCGTGTCACAATGTTGGTCCTCAATGGACTCCTAAACCACTTAACCGATTATAATAAAATTCGCACACCATGTGCAATTTGATCCAACTTGGGAGATAGGATAGCTTATATCACGCTATGACTAATAGGAGCAGAGCAGCGCGGGCGAAGCCGGGCGGGCCGCTAGTTTATCTATAAAAATAAACATTTTAGTACCGTTTTTTGTTGTCACTTGCACCAATCTTGAGAACGTAGGACTACAATGTTAGGACAGGTGTTATTTATAAATGGCGTTAGCAAACTTTCAAGGGACAATTTACATCACTCGCATTTGGGATCTCAAAGAAACAGACCCCATTATGTTACTCTAGGGAGTGTAAACTGGGTCAAAGTAACCAGACTTCGTCAGTATACAAAGCGGACATATAAACAATAATGAGATATCATTATTATATAAATGATAATAATATATCATTAATCGATTCTTTAGTCTCACGGATGTTGCATTAATTTATTATTGCGTCTATATCTCTACATATTTACTTGATTATGTAGGTAAATAGAGTATAAACAAACTGCATATAAGGTAACATGATACTGATGTTGACACATAGATACCTCCTTGATTTAGACTCAGTCCTATATTAATACGAGTAGACAGATCTCAGTCCAAGAACACGGCATTAAAAGTCCGTTTAAAATGTGATCTTAAAATCGTGTCAAGGACTGAGATCTATCTATTATTATGGGACTTAGTATACAAAAATATTAAATTTAATCTATTTTTAGGTAATCTTTTTTTAATTTAATTTATGTAGGTATGTATGTAGGTACTTATATTCACGCCATTAAACGCATGAAGATGTCATGTTTTGTTTTTTCTTATAACAGCATTTCACCATGCCTGGCTTACTCAAAAAATACGTCTACGCGATGCGTGTGTCTGCATTTTAAAACAAATAAATTAAAAACCTAATTATCCAAAAAAATATGACAATAGAACTGTAATTTGCGTACAAAAATTGTATTAAGAAATATACCTGTGCCTAAACAAACCAAAAATCAAAACCTAACTGCAACTCCTTAGAACATTGATGAAGCGGCTTAAAAAACTACTTCCATTTGTTTTTTCCTCCTCATTAGAGTGCGGCGACTTCGGGTCTTCATTAGAAAATAATTCTGGCAAGAGAAATAAGTGAGGCTAACGAAGTGAAAAGATGGCTGACCCATTTGTTTGTTTCGCCACAAGTTACTAATCATCAACACGCTGTTTGTGTATAGGAGTAAACAACGCGCTAGGCATACTTTTTGTTTGCTTTAATTAAAAAAATATTATTGATGTATTCCTCGAATGGATAGGCAGAGAAAAATGTATTCATTTAAGCATATATGCAAACACCTACGACTCTACGGTTTCGTTTTGTCCCATGTAACAGGTGAACCTATTAACTAATAGGCACTTATAAAATTTTACCCTTATCGTATTAATATAATGCTCAATTACACCTAAAGGAACTATACAGAAGCGCGGACACTCCGCTAAAATTCGATACAAACGCTTAATCAGTGACGTGTATTTTCACGTGCACCCGTAGCACGTAGAGAACACAAAACGTCTCCCATAAGAGGGGAGGAGGTTGGGTGAGACGGGGAAATTGGGCGGAACGTCGAAGTGTCCATTCTATTATATTCTTGACTTGACCTACATATTCTTTGACAAAAGGTTACAAGATGAATACTACGTCTAGTATAAATATTTACAATCAAATATTTAAAATCAATAATTACAAATAAATGCGCATCTAAATCATTTTGTTTTACTATAAATATTTTGCGTTTATTTTGTTGCGACAACATATTAAATCTCAGAACGCACATTACGTATCGGGAACAGAGCAAACATTTGATCGGTATATTATGGTAAAATACATTCGACGAGTAAAATAAATCCCGATAGACCAGCCATACTCAAAGTGTGCTCCGCGGAGCCCTAGGCTCTGTAAGGACTCTACAAGTATATCGGTCAAAATAAAATAAAACAACTAAAGGGGTTCGCTATCTGATTTTCTCTTTAAGCAGCACAGAAAAAAAATATGTAAATTTTAGATTACTTACCTACTCTAAAATGTAAGATCCTGTCATCAGTGCTCTTTTTTGCTCTACACTTTTATATTGTGGTTGATTTTACAGACCATGGTGATCTGCTAGTTAGTTTGACTTTGTTTCATGTTGATGTCACAGGTTTTTGCAAAAACATGTAAGTAAATTAAATAATAAACAGTCGGTACACACAAAACAAGGTTAACTATATTTCATTTTACTTAAGAGTTCAATCAAATATTTGGATTTCCAAAAGTGCTTGGTGTTTAAAAAAGTTTGAGAACCACTACGATAGACGATAACGAGTTTCAAGAATCGCATTATATCATTTATATTGGATACACTCGATAGGAAAACATCGGTTCCGAAATTATCAAATATTTACAGAGAAGAGATGGTGGGAGGTAATGCCAATAACATTTTACCAAAAAATCGAACAGTAATAATAAACTGTTCGCCATGTTAAACATAACTTCACGCATGTATTTCGATAATAGATAAACAGATGTTAATGCATGCAGATATGTATGTCATGATTCGGCAGTTTCCCCGGATCCTATGATATTAGTAGACGCCAATCTTATTGAAAACGTACCCAACCGATCCGTAGTCACATCGAATTACCACACTAGTGGAACTATGGTTAATTTTATATATCTTTTGTCACACCAGTGTGTATGACTGCAAGGATGGCACTTCAGAAAATGGAGAAAATTGCACTTGTCCCCGAGTGACCACCACTACACCGAAGCAGATGTGAATTAATTGCTCGACGGACATTTCATAGCAATTATTAGGATGCCTTCAAATCAGCCAGTCACTAAAGCGCGATAGAGCCGCTTCGACTGCGTTTCTAGAAATAGTATGAAAATTAGTAGTGGCGCTGTAGTGGCGGCACAGTGGAGCCACTGTAGCGCTTCCTTACGCCTCTAAATTGAAGGCGCCCTTATATAATTACATCAAATGTTCGCTTTCAATTGATCACTTCCAAGAATCGATCCCCTTACAAAATGCTTCACGTAAATACTCGTTAGGTACTCTCATAGAATAATACCTATTGCTTCAAAATGATTACAAGAATAAAATTCCACTGCACGTGTTTACTTTGCATATGACGTTATTCTGATGTGAAACCCGATACAAAGACCCAATCACGTCGACACTTCACATGAAAATGCGTGCTTTGATCCATTAACAAAGTACACACAGGTTAAAAAGAGCTCGATCGTACGATGAACCTGAATGAAAAGGATTGTGAATTACGGAAATTCAGTCTCATAATCTTTCATTCGATCTTTGTGTGTGACGAACTGAGTATCTTTATATTTCGTTCGATGTGTAAAATATATAATTGGCAACATAATGAAAATAGACCTTCTAAAATACGTACCTCTCAAGGAACTAATTTTGGTCATCCGCTTAGTGCAATAACAAAGATTTTTTTTATGTAATTGAAGTGGGTTTCCCACTTCAGGCATGCAGTTCACATTGATGTTAAGTGATGACTGCAGCCTATAGACACCCACACAAAGACCAAGGTCAAAATGCATATTCGTTACCACTCCTGCGGCCTAAGGTGTTATGCCTCTGTGCCGGAAATTGAAATTCCAGGGCCGTACATTACCACCTGACCGGAACACGATAGTGCTGAACACTATCATTTAGCGGCATGTATATTAGGTAATGCGGTGGTGCCTACGCCCGCGAGTTCCGTCACTGGAGCTCTACCACCAGTAAAATGGAATGGATGGTTTAGTATGATTAATTTATTTAACTGTATGGCCTAATAACTATCGCAGAGACATAACACCTAAGGTATTAGGGGTGGCAATGCATCTGCATTTCGACCTCTGGTTTTTGTGTAGATTTTTAAAGGCTGCCGTCATCACTTAACATCCTTGTCAACAAAATGGCTGTTTGTCACTTACGTAAAAAAATCCTAGTCGCAGCGTAGGTATCTGTGTTGCACAAACTGTACACGATGCTTACGTGTTAATTTTATCCAGATGATCCTATTGCAATTTTCTTCATCATTAAACATTTATCACTAACTGCCCTTAGTGGTAACTTTCAGGGTTCTCGTGTTTTAATGATTTACAGTCATTTATTAAAATGTATGATTTCATAGCTAAAGAACCAAAATTAAAATTGCCTCGACAAGTGCAACACATTCCAAGATCTCAGTTGTTTTGATAGACACTTATTAGCTGTGTTAAGTTAGCTTTAGTTAGTACTTATTATTGTTTACTAGCGTCGGGATGTGACGACGCCCACTAGCGGAAGAGTTTTTCCACTAGTGCAGTCAGTCTACCGAACAATGGCGGTTAAACTATTCCAATGGACAAGTATAAAAACGAAAGATGGGCAGTAGCGTCCTGCGATAAAACTACTGCCACTGCGATCACCAATCAGCATGCCAAGCGTGACCATTATGGCATTATCCCCCTTATAGGGGGTTTGGTCCAGAAGTAGACGTTTTTTGTCTGAAATTATGAGTATATATTTTTTATTCAACATGGACTACATGTCTTGTCTCTAATATCATCATTAAAAAGTAGGGTATAATCAGAGAATATGTAATAATACTACGTATAGAATGGACACTTCAATGTCCCGCCCGATTTCCCCGCCTCACCCAACCTCCTCCCCGCTTATGGGCGACGGTTGGTATTGTCTACGAGCTACGCACACAGGTGCACCTGTAAATATACGTCACTGATTGATGTCTGTGTAATAGAAAAAAAAAAAACAAATTAAGCGTTTGTATGGAATTTTGGCGCAGTGTCCACGGTGTACTATAATTTTAAAAAGTTCTTTAGCAAAATGGTTTAATTACCTACCAAAATTCAAGTTGGCATATTTAACCAACCACACCGTATATAAACAAGCTCAAAGCTTCGCTCAGCTCCCGACTTCAGACTGTCCCAGTGCACAACTCCGATATAAATGTTAATTTAGACTCCATTGTTAACGCTTGTGACTGAGTTTGTGAATAAATTACGAACGGTCGGACATTACATGCGCGTATGTTTCCTATTGTTTATAGCGATAGATGACGGCCGGCCATATTGGAATTTGAATGTATTGTTTTAATTGTGCATCAAAATTTATGTTGTTAGGTTTTACTCGCGATGCTGTTGTTTCTTTAATAAACATGAATATCCTGAATTTGATATCTGAATATGTAACAAAAGTTTAGGATTGCCTCATTTTTAACGTCTAAAGACAGGGTCATCTTTGCTTTGTGGTTCAAAGCATTTGCATTAAATTTTGATGATCTAATAGATTTAAATGTACGTGATGACCGCTAGAATCGATGGCAGTCAAACCAAATGCAATAACGCGGCACTGTCTCGCGATAAAGCGAACACCAATCCGCATGCCAAGCGAGGCGATTATGGTCAGGTCAATTCTTCCCAAAATTAGGCATGTGGGCGACTTTGTAGAAGGCTTTTGTCTACGAGCGAACGTCTTTGCGCTGAAGATATGATGAGTAATGACAAAGATAAAAGACGTTACTCTCAAATATTATGAAAATAATGATACGTACACACTTAAATCGAATATCAGACCCAGTTTAAAAAGACATTCGTCGACAAGAGTCCGACTGGGATTTGTGCTGGGTTAGGACGTAGTTAGACCGAACATGATTACAAACTTAGTTGCTGTCGAACTAAACTCTTGTAAAAGCGAATGCCATCGAAGTAATTTCTTTCAAAGCGGTAGCTGTCGAAATTCAATTTGAGACAGAGGCTGCATTATCAAATTGGCGTCAGCGTGCCGAATCATGGACCAGATTGAAAATGGATTGACGGCGTGGTGATCTGTGCTGCTTTTATCATATCTAATACTAAATTTACGAGCAAGTTCAATTTTTTTTGTATACGTCTATTGTCTAACACATTAAGCGTCAATAGGTTTAATTAAAACTTTAAACTAATTTCAATGAAGCCCTCGACTATGTTATTTGTTCGTACACACCAATCTGTGTTCGAAAAGTCAGATTACTAAAAACTTTTGAATATCATTACCACCTTCAGACAGAGTAGACGTGGTAGAGCTCCAGTGAAGAAGTAGTGGTAGAAGAGTTCCAGGTAAGGAACTCTCGGGCCTAGGCACCACCGCATTACCTAATCTACTTGCCACTTAAAAGTAGATCAGTGCTTTCGTCTTCCGGTCAGGTGGTAATAAGAGGCATAACAAAACTTAGACTGGAGTGGTAACTCCTAAGATATCTGGTTTTATGTGGATGTTTATAGGTACAGTATTCACTTACCATCAATGAGAAGTGTATGCTTGTTTACCACTTGATGACATAGAACAGCTCATATATCATCAAGGCACAATTGCTACGATTAGGGCATGTATAAAATGAACACCCTGGGGCTGTTTGGCATGGCGACCTCGAAGGTAAAATCTGAGAACCCATATGAAACCCCGGGGCAGGGCTAGTAATAAAACACACGGGTGGAAAAGAGCAACGAAAATATTTAAAAACGGAGCATTAATAACACACGCTGCTGTGTTATTGTAGACGGCGGCTTAATTTGGCGGCGCGAATTCAACTTTAACTGTATGTTCTGGTTAAATAACGTTTCCACGTCAAACAATACGTACTCGTAGGTAGAGATGTACCGTTCCCAGGAACGTTCCCCAAAGTGGGAATATAGGGGAACATTGCTTATAAAGATTATAAAATGCTATCATCATTATTTTTACACTTGCCATATCAACAAAATTTACACGGCATCTAACAAAATGTGTCAAAGCACCAATTAATATTAAACATTTTGTTTAAATCTGAGGTAGTAAATGTAAGAATAATGATGAAAGCATTTTATAATCTTTATAATGTTTCCTATGTTCTCACTTTGGGGAACGTTCCCGGGAACGGCACATTTCTACTCGTAGGTGTATACCGTGGGCCTACGAAACACGAAATGTTTAAACAGATTTGTTGAAAAGGGGAGAGTAGTTTGGCCGATTGAATTGAAATTTTGTACACATATATGTTTATCACCAACCCAAATATGCACGTGTAACGTAAATAAATTAATTTGACAATTACCAAGATACATAATAATTCTATAATATTAAAGGTAGGTAGCGCAGTAAAAAAATAGTACGGGACGTGTGAACTGTGACATTTGACTACCACAAGTAGTATTTCTGTCCCTGAATATCTGGGTTCGATCCACGGTTCGGAGAGTAAGTGATTTGAGCGTTTTCGACAAGTGATTTTTAGTTTTAACACTTAAGTGTGGTAACGAGCTCGGTGATTTTCAATTGACTCGCCACCTATAACCTGCCTGAGACCGCTGCCTTCAAAAACTAGCGGATTAGGCACGAATGCACCTATTTATCTCTGCCTATTCCTACGGGGAAGCGAAGGGGAACGAGCTGATACGTCAGACATATTTTTCCATCACAAACTATGCAATTACCTGGTTCCAAAAACTAGCTTAAGTTCCCAACCTGAATAGAACCACGGCACAAATTAATATTCGGCGTGAAATCGATAATGCGATGCAAATCGCAAGGGCCCGAATTACGTAACACAGTCCTAATTCCGACCACTTGATTGCACGATAAACCGGTTTTGTTCAACCGACCCTATAGAATACACCCGCCGAAACCTCACCGCGCATGTTGATTTTATTTATGGACGTAGTTAATTCGTCTGTTTTCCTGGAAATGGTAGACAGAAATTCACACATCCAAACTATATTGAAACACCCGTATTTCGCCAAACAGATCTTTGAGTTCTTCCCAGTTTCCATATTTCGCAAAATAGATATTTGAGCGCCTCCTAGTTCTCGTATTTCGCAAAAAAGATTTATGAATTTCTCCTAATAGGTAAGTTATGAGCCTATTGGCATTCACCGGACCAATTTAGGTACCAATCACCGAGAGTAACAGTGGGAAAATCTATATTGATCTTCGACCCAGGATAGAGCCGTAATGCTAATTTATCAGAAAATTGACTACTTTACTTAATATCTACCAACGTCAATAAGACGAATACTCTGAATGCAGAAATACTCAGGCAACTTAGGATATACACTGCCAATAAGACGTAGGAGGTTCTTACATTTGAATATACGTAGGCGTTCAATTCCAATCGAAATAATCAAACGTAGAATTATGAATAGGTTTAAATGTCACTGCATTCAACAACAACTGGAAACAATGGATAGGTTTGAATAGAAGATAGTTTATGAACTTTTACAATAATTAATCTCGTTATTAATACTCTATCAGTAGCTAAATTAATTTGACGGTTTCGCCGAGACTAGTGAAAATTTGACTGGATGCTTTGTTGAAAACACTGCGTGTTAACGTCTTCCGGATACCTAAATCAATATATTTTATTAATCCGGAATACGTTTCTATTTATTTAACTGCCTCATTAGTTAAGTGGTTGCAGGCCACTACTATTACGCTGGGGTCCTAGGTTCGATTCTCAGGTCGGGGACTATCAGAGACAACGGTTTGAAATCTTTTATCTCTGGTTCTTTTGATGGATGAGATTTTTTAATTTTCTGGAAGATTGCCAATACCTCGGAGTTTGGTAATGTGCCCGGAGATGTCAACGTCAACAGGCTCGCCACTTGTTACCTACTGGTCAAAACCTAAAACGTAACCGACGAAACGAGGGTATTTGCGTGTAGGTCTGCTTGAATATATGCACTTACCTCTGCCTAGCCGAGGATTACAGCCTGAAGTTACGTTTTCCAATATATTTTGGATACCTTTGCCAGCGCAAAACTTACCTATCTAGACCCCCCCCCCTCCCCAACTGAAGCCTATCGAACGCAATCATGTAACAGTAAGTAGCAGTTATTTTTCAGTAACTTTTAATATAACAGACTAACAAAATTTTTTTCGAAGAATTCGCTATGAAAAGGTCTGTGTAAATCTGTGATATTGATATTCACTTCGTTAAAACCTATCAACAACCATTAATTTATTAAGAAAAAAGTGAACGCCAGTGTACTTAAGCCAAAATGGATAAAAAGCAAACACGAAACGGCGGCTGCGAGCTTGGTACCGTAAATTAAAAGTAAGCATAGAACAGATAGGAGGGCAATAAACCGCCAAAATCCCTATAAATTTGGTTAACACCACTAATGACCGGATCCCCAATACAGTAAAGATTGGAATTTTCTCGAAAATTGACAGCGATTAAGGAAAATAGGTGCGTAGCATAATTTGGTAAGAAATTTCAACATAAGTGGATATTGATTGTAAATAATAGCTTTGTAGAAATTACTTTAATAAAAATAGACAAATTGATAAATAGATAAACGCAAATTAAAAAAAGAGAAACATTTCAAATTTTTTGAATAAATAGTTTCAGACAGTAATTTTCGAATTAAAACAATTAGTAGGTAGATTTGAAATTCACTAAATCGAGAACGATTATAGAAATTGACATTATACGCCACCCTACAATTTTCAGTTATCGTTATTTCAGTATAAAATTACTTAGACGTTAAAACAGCGTATTGATTCCCAATAAGTGGCTTTGTTATGAAATTACAGAAAAAACCAAGGACCGTTTACAAATTCTTAGAAAACCGTGTAATTGCTGAGTTCTAGGTCATAGTAATAACAAATAAAAATAATCTGTAGAAAGAAATATTTTACTTTCCTTACAATTATATAAAAATACGGTCGACATGATTTTTCATTATGTAATGTGGTAACGCCAGTTATAATAAAACCCAATTAAGGACTTATGCGACACCTACACCTATATCCTTACACCTATCTATACATCCCTCTGTTTCCGCACATGCACCGCAACACCGCCAGAGGGCGTGAGAAGAGCCCAGTCGTCTTCTAACCGCCGCACGCGCCGCTATGCGTTGCTGAAACCGCCCGGGGACTTTGTGTCTTTGTGTACTAAATATGATTGAACATACCGCTAATTATTAACGTGAGCACGCTGTATTGTGCTCCTGTGCTCCGTATATCGCCCCGCTAATTGAACACGTGTGAAAGTGAGTTCCCGAACGCGGGAAGAGTGATCCCGAAGGATTTTTGCGCGCCCCGGCTCGCTTTTTATGTATTGGAAGTGTGCAAACAAGTATGCAGTTCACATTGATGTTAAGTGATGACTGCAGCCTATAGACACCGACACAAAGACCAAGGTCAAAATGCAGATGCGTTACCACTCCTGAGGCCTAAGGTCTTATGTCGGAAATTACAGGGCCGTACATTACAACCTGACCGGAACACGATAGTGCTGAACACTACCATTTAGCGGCAAGTATATTAGGTAATGCGGTGGCCTACGCCTGCGAGCTCCGTCACTGGAGCTCTACCACCCGTATAGGTAGACTGTATAATGCATATAATAAATAATTTCATCCAAAACTAAGTCAATAGCGTTTTGATATTAACTAGAGAACGCCCGAATTCGCTATCAGTTATTTTTCCTGGTAAGAATAAACACAATGATTAATATTATTTGATTTATTTATGACAGTGTATTGAACATGCCATGGATTAGGCTAGCGAATATATTTATAAATAGTTCGTGTTTCATTTAACACTCTGTTCTGCCATACAAACAAGATTAGTATTGGTGTGATTATATTTATTATTGGTGTTTTAATACATTTGCGATCATCTTACAAGTTATTGCAATTAATTTTGAATTATTAATTCAAACGACTTTTAATTATTATTTTTTTGTTATTTTACTATTAAACAGTTGAATAAATAACATTTACAATAAAATATTTTTTCTTTCATGTACCTAAGCGCTGGCGAGTCGAAGCCCTTCCCCCCGACCCGAGTATCGAATTCAGGACGAACCCCAGCGCAGCAAGAGTTACCTACTTCTACTCAACTATTGAGACATAAAAAACTGGCCCATTGCGAGCGGATTCGCGTTAAGAGGCACACTTAAGAATTTTCCTGTGGAACCCTGCTGTCATAGACTTCTAATAGGTTTTCGTGTAATTTATAAGTAGAGTAATCCGTTTTGTATTCGCATTTCTTCTTTCTTTCATATTAAGGTTGCACGTGCATATTTGGGTCACTGATATAGGTATACACATAAGTATCAAATTTTAACCAAATCGGTCCCGTACTGTTGGAGAAAGTTGGCTGTAAAAGACGGGCAGACAGATAGCCGGACAGACGCACGAGTGATCTTATAAGTCTTATAAGTTCCGTTTATTTCCTTTTGGGGTAGGAATCCTAAACAAACTGCGAGAATGTGGCTTTATCGCTCTTTAGAACAAACTACTCATTACCGAACGCGCTTCAGAAAAAACATAAACAATTAAGGCTGTAACATACGATCACAAAACGGAGAATGCAGATCAATATCGCTTTTTGCGTCCCCATCGTAGGTCTCGTCCAATTAGTATTCCCCATTGGCCGCAAATTCAATAAATGCAAGGAGCACACGATACGGCATAGCTCGAGTTGCTTGCCGCCTCGTGCTGGAAATCGGTGCTTATCCCCACACAACTCCCAACTGTAGTTGTTTACACCTGTGTGTGACCCGCTTTATAATTTCAATTGCGGTCTTAGTTCCCTACAATTGCCAGCCAGACAGCGCAATCCTGTTTCTCGTTATTGTAGTGGTGCTTTTATTTGAAATCAGATATGTTTAAAAGTAAATATATTCGTTTTTTTATGCAATGATGGTGGCAAACAAGCATGCATTTCACATTGTATGACGAGTGCAGACTTCAGACTTCTTTACAAAAACGGAGGTAAATATGCAGATGCATAGCCATCCTGGAGGCTCAAGTTGTTTTGCCTCCGTGATAGTTATGACCGAATCATCAGGGCTTGCCTTTTTTTTTCATTTCTATCTCTATCACTTTAAAGCGATCGGAGAGAGATACACTGCATATATCTGTCGTTATAACTAGGGTTGTAACAGATTTAACATTTCGGATCCGGATATCGATACCAAGATGTACAATATCATACCGAACGCGGTTAGGGTTATGAAATTAAAAAAAATACTTTACACATTTTAAACGAAACTGTTTCGGATTATCCGTTGATTCTGGTTACAAAAATTAGATTTAGCAGGAATGCTTAAATGACTCTTATATCTAAATTATCATTTATTTGCAACTCAAATTCAGTTATTTTTACCTGCTTTCCCTGAGGAAAAGGAAAAGCAGCTTTCCCTTTTTTTATCAGAATAAAAAAACAAACCATATTTAGTATGCATTCTACGCATACGCACGTAAAAAAAAGTGATAAAACGTCTTATTTAGACTTGTCGATGTTCGAATTCATTGGAAATTTCGGATTCCATTACGGTTACCTGCGGATAGAGAAATATTTCGTATATCCAGTAGTTTCTGTTAAACGGAGCTCCACAACATATTTATAACTAATAGTGGAATCGGGCACGTTCATTTTTCCGCTTAAAATACAAAAGATGCAAACTGCCACGAAAATTGACTGTTGATTCGACGCCGGCACTCGACCGTTGTGCGCAGTTTGTGAAATTTTTACATGGCTACACATTAATTTATTAAAACAAATGAATCGCGTTTATGTGAAAAATGTTCGCGTAGGCCGACATTTCAAATTACTTTTTTTTTAAAGGCTTACTCAGTTGATCCATTGTAACGAAAGTGCTGTTCTGAATACAAACGGGGATGAAGAAATGTGTGTTTTTATATATTGATGATTCATACGAAAGTAAACTAAGCGAGCGGCTATTTTATATCGATCTCAATGTGGCCTGGTAAGTGTTAGCAGGCCACTATCGCTGCGCTGTGTTTCTTGGTTCTGTTATATATACGGATAATTGGAATTAGGTTTATGAAAAAAACTATTTTAAAACACTCGCGACATTTAATGAAATACTTGAAACAAAGTTATAATAGAAAATTATAATCCTAACCGCTCTAGAATTAGGATGGAGAAAGACTGGCTGTCTCGGGCACTATGCACCTTAACTAGACGGCTAACTGCTGAGTAGGCTCATGCATGACAGCACTGACGCGTACAGGGCTCAGGTATAACAGTTCGATCCCCGGGTCAGGAGAGATATCATTAGACAGGCTCGGCACTTATCAAATGAGACAATATCCAGTCGGAGTCTGAGGAATTGGAGGAACGTACATGTATGAAGAGAATGATTAATGTAGAAGAGCACGGGAGGTGTGTCTGGACCGCGATATCTGACGCTTCACTCTCTCTCTCCCTACCCCGTATGGGACTTACATGGGATACCAACACACATACATGTACAATACAAATACGTTTTAAGTAACTCCTGAAGCGATAAACCAATATGAGATTGGATACAGTATGACGAATGCATTTCAGCTCGATTATGCCCGCTGCACCTTGTTTATGGCAAAGCATAAGTTATCGCCGCAAAAACGAGCCGGCGTATCGGCACTCACCATTCGGCAGTTAGTAATGCTTACAATAAATCAGACATTCTTTTTATTGACGCTCAAAACCCATAATTCTGTTTGCACGCCGTTAAATCGATGTTAACGTAATTTCAGCTCCCAATTTCCGTTTCATTTTAGCTGTCGCGCTGTTTGGTTAATCTGTAAATTAATTTCTTAAATAAATTGGGTACATTTTAAATCTAGAAGCATCGAGAGCAGAGTGGTCATCAACTATAAATTTGATGATTCTATCCACTCGTTTAGGATTATTTGTGTAAGGGTACGTATGCTGGAAATAAAAGGACCTGCATTACCGTCTACACTCTTATTCAAATGAGATGGATCGGGATAGTACCTAAGCTTTCGAGCTCTCTGAAACTTCTATCATCGGTAATCATACACAGACCAGTAATATTATACTACCTTTTGCTCGCGACTTAGAAGACATCTATATCATGATGTACTTAAAAAAATACCCGATTATTATGTAATGATATACCTACAACATAACAACTGATGAGATATGCGTACTCGATTCTTAATAATTGCTTATTACCGAATATTATATCGAGTTATTTTATCGCATAATAAAATAAATTTTGTTTGTATTGTTGGTCCATACAAATAAACATTAAAGCAATGAGCGCCGACCGCAAATAAACTCATTTGTTTGAACGCAAATAATCTGTTTATTCGATTTCGGATACATTTTTAACCATAATTGTAGGACACAGTGTAATCAACATATAGAGTGGACAAAGCAACGACATAGATAGTTTATTAAAATTCCTTATAGAGTTCCTAGTGTTTACTAGGTTCACATTTGGAACTTTTGGATAAGTGGAGAGATCCTTGATTGTAAATATGTGACCTATGAATACCACCGACATAACCTACTTTTTTTTCAAATGGACAGTGCACTGCTGGTTTAATACCTCTACAGTATAACTGAGCTTTAGAGACGCAAAGTTCCTGTGGGAACTTGGCCTGGATTAGCACGTGGCGGCTCTGCGAGGTGCAGATACCTCACGGCCACCCACAGAGGGCCCCATCACGTGGGAAAGGTGACGACAGTACCTCCTGCGAGAAACGAGCATCGGTTTAGGACATCGTCAAAGGCAGGGAATAATTATTAAATCGGACCGGGCCGGTACCCGGCAGAACATGGGCCGGTCGGAACAGGGAACCTCGTCGGCGGACGGTGTGCCTGTGTGATGAGTTTGTGAGTGTTCTATGTCAGGAGAGAGGGGTTACCGACTGTAGTCAGGTCATCGAGTTCGTCAAGTCAAGTACCTACAGATTTTCTCGAGTCGAGAAAATCTGTTGTGACAGACGGCCAGGCCGAAGTGTAATTGATTTTATTAGGATGCCATTTTTGTTCTCTTTTGTTCTCAGCATGGAACTCTAAGAACGAGTATCGATACATACTCGCGATCTCTTCAATCGAAGCTTTATCACTAGTCATAAAATCTTACCACAGGTAGCTATGAGAATCCGTACCTTTTAAATTATTAGAAAGAAAGAAATAAAGAAAGAAAAACTCTTTATTGATGCATTAGCATATCAAACCTCAGGCAAGTTTAATACAAGCAATAAGATTTCGCAATCCAATTAACATAATCATCATATTGGTAACTTGATTTGATGAGTAAATATCGAATATAATTGAAGACGGTCAGAAATAACATTAGGTACACATTACAAATATTGATATTCCAAGTGCTAGTTCAATATTAATTCAATGGAACATAATAAAGTGCCACGTTATTACATGATCTAATATTTCAATTGCGTTTCATTACATCTATTGAACAGTGTGATAACGATTTAATAACAGACTAATTAAATAACATGCTTTAACGAATCACATCGGAATTCATTATTCAACGGCAAATAGGCACCGATGAGCTATTATAATTGTCATAAATATATTAATGGGCCCATTAACGTGACCAAAGGACCGATTCGGTTTGTTTATTATAATAGTTGTGGTTTCTTGAAAGGTCTGGGCATACAGCGGGCGTTTCGTCTCAGCTTCGATTCTTATAAACATAAGTTCAAAACAGGACATCTAAATTTATGTAAACTTAACCTAGTTTTAATATAATCCTTCCATATTTTTAATTTGGATTGTAAAGTTAGTACCCAATAGTCATCTTTACTATTAATTACATAAATTTATTTTTATAAAAAGAAATACAGAATACCTGTTTGTCATGGAACTGACGAAAGAGCACGAGTGATTGAATGAATGAATGAATGAATGAATTATTTATTTATTTGCAAATAGGTATAATACATTAGTTACATGAGATTCAAAAATAGAGTATTAAATTACATGCTGCACAGAATTGGTCAAGACATTAGTAAGTACAAAAAAACCAAAGAAGTACTCAGCATTCAGAGTTTTAATAAGACAGCCTTTTTATTGCACTCATCTTTATTTACTACTTCCTGTTGCCCGCGGCTTCGCCCGCGTGGATGTCGTTTAAAAAGTAGCCTATGTTCTTTCTCAAAGTCAACTCTACATCTGTACCAAATTTCATTAAAATCGGTTCAGTCGTTTGGACGTGAAAAGGTAACAGACTGACAGACAGACAGACAGACAGACAGACAGACAGAGTTACTTTCACATTTATAATATTAGTAGGGAAGTAAGTATCACTTTTTTACTAGACATAATTACTTTTTTTAAACTTCATTTACGTTCTCGTGTGAAAAAAAAATCTTTATAAGCTTTTATCTTATGATTATTAATATAAAGCCGGGCCGCAACTTCATGCGCGTAGTACACATTTTCAACATTTTTTCATTGATACTTCGCTCCTGTTGGTCGTAGCGTCAAAGCCAGAAGGCTACAACGAAAGCCATAAATGGACAATCCAACACAAAAATATTTTTCAATTTGCGTTTATCCATACTTGGTAGTAAAAGAAACAAACTCTTTAGATTTTTAATATTAAGTGTGGATTGTAGCTACCAAGCTATAATCGACACTACATATACTACTAAGCTACCTACTGTAACTTCTGTAATCGCCTTCTATGGGTCGCTCTTTTAACCCGGAAACAAACACAATTCAAATAATATTAGCTATGAAGGATGAGCGAAGGGAGAACCTTAAATATTAAAAGGGACCGCACAAACTTACAACCCAATGATAATTTAGTCGTAAGTTTTCATTTGTAGAGCAGCAGTAACTAGAGGGCGTAGGCACTACGCATTACCTTATCTTTCTTCCTTTAAATGCTAGTGCTTAGATCTATCAAGTCTATCATGTTCCAGTTAGATGCTTAAAATTTCAGCAATGAGGTATTAAGTACAACATAGACCTCAGGAATGTCAACGTATCTACGTATCTACATTGATATCTCGGACTTCATGTACCTAGATGTTTGTACGCTTCAGTTTTCACTTACCATCAAATGTGAACTGTTCATCTATGAAACTGAAAAACAAGTGTTTGCCAATGTTCTACGGAAATGACAGGGCCGTACAATTTTGTAATTTCCGGCACAGAGGCATAATACCTTACGACCTCAGGAGTGGCAACGTATCTACATTGAAATCTCCAGTCTCATGTAGATGTTTATAGGCTACAGTATTTATTACTTATCATCAATGTAAACTGTATGCTTGTTTGCCACTGCATAACATAAAAAAAATCTCATAAAACAAAAAAAGTTACTTACATCGTCCTAATTAAAATTAAATTTATTATCCTCTTCTACCTACCAAATGAAAACACACACACACACAATTTTTTCTGGGACCACCATTCCATAGTTGAGGCCTGTTATACCCGCTAGTCCCACACTCATATTTTGATCATTAATTACCAACTATATAAAAAATACCAGGGTTATTTCTTTATTGGAAACCTATCCTAAAAACACGCTTATCGCAACTGCGAAGTTTCTTGAAGCTACGAGCATAAGCTTGTAATTTTGAAACGCCTGAACACTCTCACAGATTCCATTAAATAGCTACACATGTCTAAATGATACAAATCATCACAATATCATAGCAATATCGTACACATAACAAAGAAAGCCCAACACAATTTAGCTAGAGGGTATTATTCGTCAAAAACCTTCTGATACTTGAACATGCCCCCAAGTTACATTCAAGTTGAACACAAACAACAACATAATTATCATACACGCCCGGAGCCACGAATCCACCCTAAAAATCCATTACAATCTAGTACAGCCGCCCTCGGATGTCCATGAACACACAATATAAATCTCAGAGTGGGTAATGCGTGGAAACTACGAAATACAATTCTGAAAACCAGATCACTGAAGAGACTAAAATTACTTTATCGTTTACTTTTACCATCAACGTGAACACGAGTAAAACGTAACTTCACGAATTCATTCCCCGAAGTGGTATGCCTACCACAAGTGCATTCAGGCATACATAGAAACACCCACGATTCACCGGTTCCGTTTTGGTCCGTGTAACAGGTGGCGAACCTATTAACTACTTACCTATTAACTTTTTTACTAAAGATGTTGCGATTTTTTCATATTCTGGCAGTTTCTAAGTGCGTTAGTTTTTTTTTTTTTTTTTAATTGTATTGTTCAGCACTATCGTGTTCCGCTCAGGTGGTCCCTATAATTTCCGGCACAGAGGCATAACACCTTAGGCCTCAGGAGTGGTAACGCATCTGCATTTTGACCTTGCTCTTTGTGTGGATGTCTATAGGCTGCAGTCATCACTTAACATCAATGTAAACTGCAAGCTTGTTTTCCACTTCCAATACATAAAAAAACTAAAAAGAAACTAACGCACTTAGAAACTGCCAGAATATGGAAAATCGCAACATCTTTATCTACATGCTTACTTGAGCGATATTGCCCAATCCACTCGTCACGAGACATTGTTCCATGAATCTACGAGATTTATAATCAAACCATAAAATCCATAGGCACTTGAGCCTTATAGCTCGGAGGTCGTATATTCAATGACCCTTATAGTAGATTAGGGTAATATTTCAGAATCTACCCGAATTTAATAAAACCAGTGAAGTGTGATATGGGTTCTAACCGTGATAATTCTCTACACTTAACAAGGATTTTCGCGTTACATGAATAGTAGGTACATAATAGAAAATGTTTTATAATATGCCTGGAAATATGTCTGCAAACTTAATGGAGTGCCCATCGGCAAAGGGAGCCCGAATATGTTCTCACCATTAATATTCTGTTTAATTCCCACTGTGTAATGTTGGAACTTGTAACTAATTGGGAAAAGAAGAATAATTATATCGCTAATACTCATTACGAAATATTTCAAGTATGAATCTAATTTGCTGTAAAAGCCCCTGGGGGCGAATGGATCTACAACAGACATATCATTAGACATACTCATTATAAGCTAAGTGCGTGTAATTAATACGTAAGAAATAACATGCGGTGAGGGTGGTGGTGATAATTGCAGGTTGCGATATCCACATCCATGAAAAACTAAAAAACATTTCAAATTCAAAATAATATTTGAAAGGGAAGGTATAACAATTTGGAACTGAACTCTTCACTGGTGGTAGAGGTCCAATGTCGGAGCTCGGCGGTGTAGGAACCACTGCATTGCATTACCTAATCTATCTGTCACCAAATGGTTTTTGTAACTTCGTAACTTCACGCCTGTAATCCCCGAAGGGGTAGACATAAATGCATGCATTCAATCATACATGCAAACACCCACGACTCGCCGGTTACGTTTTTGGTCCATGTAACAGGTGGCGAACCTGTTGCCATCTCCGGGTACATTACCAAACTCCGGGGTACTGGGAAACTTCCAGAAAATGGAAAAATCCCAATAGAAGCAGAGATGAAGGATTTTAAACCGTTATCTCTGATAGTCCCCGACCTGGGAATCAAACCCAGGACCTCCAGCGTAATAGTAGTGGTATATGGTTTTTGTGTAGTCTATTTAGTTTTACTCCAACGCTTTTATATGGAAACGAGAGCTGGGTATGCAGGAAAGAGCATGAAAGTAAGTTAAACGCGGTCGAGATGAGATCATTGCGCAAGATCTGCGGTGTATCACTCACCGATCGCGTTCGTAATGAAGATGTAAGAAAGAGGCTTAGAGCTAGGCTTAGTTAAGTGAATGATAGTATCAGTGTAAAAATGAAAAAAGGCATGCTCCGATGGATCGGGCATATAGAAAGAATGTCGACTAGACAGATATACAATGCGAATGTGGATGGTTGCAGAGGCCAAGGAAGACCAAGACTAACCTACCATGACCAAATAGGTAGAGGTCTGTCTGATGGTGGAGTCAAAAGTCTTAGGAATCGGCGTGCCTGTATGGTATGCCGAAGGTAGACGAGGCACGAGAGGTATGTAAGGACCGGGATATCTGGCGCTCTACACTCACTGCCTACCCCGTTAGGGAGCTGGCGTGAAGGTACATACATATTTACTGCAGTCGTCACTAAACGTATATGTTAACAACAAGATTGTTTGTTGGACCATTACTTAAAAAATATAATTAGCTAAAATATATTTGCCTCAATCTAAATAATCATGAGAATATAAGTTTTGAAAAAATTTCGAAAGGGAAAAGAAAAAATATTGGTTACAAAGTCAACCAAATAAAACAAGGGGTATTAACGAAGACAATATGTCACGCGGGAACTAGCAATTCGTTTCGTCTAATTTATTGACTAAAATTGAATTGTGTTTTAATGAGCCCATCAATGATCCAAGGGCTGACTGATAATGGATTGCCTCGTTAAAATTTGTTTGACGACTAAATTGGAGAGGGACAAAACCTTGAGATATCTGATGGACGGCCGCGTCGAGTCCATCTGTCGCTGCGCCCTTATTAAATGGGGGGATATTTTACGCTTTTTAATGAAAGGTAAATTATTTTTTTGATACCTATATCAATATTCGAAAGGAAGTTCTTTAAAAAAATTAAGACGACTTATGTTTTCGCTAGTTTGTTTGAACGCGTTTATCTATGGAACTATCGGTCGTATTTGATAAATATTTTTCTGTATATCACATTTATGAGGAAGGCTATAACATAATTTATGACAAGAATAGCCATCTACCCGGCTTTAGCCGGACGTGTTTGGCTCTTTTCCTCCAGGTCTTGTGTAGGATTTTTGTTAGTAAGCATAATGCATCGAACGCAACGCCTGCAGAACTATCTATTGTTAATACCCATTTGGCTAAACGTATGTAGGTGTGACTGAAATGTAATTACTTAGACTAGACTTAATGTGTATTTTTGGCTACAAATATAAGATAATGTGAGGTATTAATTCAAAAAGTCCGGCATAATTGAGCGCAGAGTCAGGTGTTTTTTGTAGCAGATCACGATGATATGCGGTAGCCTAGATATAGGTAAAATAACCTTCAGTAAGTGAGCGGTAATGCGCTCAGGCAGTGTGTCACGGCGACCGTAAGTTTTTTTACTGTTGAAAAATCTTTGCAATTTGAAAAGAAAATCACTCAATTTATATGTACCATTTCTTTTATAATTTACATTACGTATAATGCTCAGACAACAATGGAACAATTTTATGAACACACATACTAAACAAACAGGCGACCTTTCTGTATTAATTTATCAAGATATGTACCAAGAAATAAATACATTTTCCATTACGCCATTATCAATACCGAACGTGGGTAGGAGAACTATCTCAACGTTGTTTTAGTTGGCGGCAAATAAACATACCGTCTCATTGAAATAACAACCATAGATACTTCGGCTGGTACGGCATTATAATTTTAAATCAACCACTTACGAGTTCGCGCCGAGCGTGCATCCAGTGTGAGTTTTCAACATCCCCAAATCCAACTCGACTTCCTAATTATTAACGGGAAGGGCTCAATTATTTAATGAAACAGACTGTTAAACACGATAATGGGTGTTGGGGACAATTTATATGTAAATAGTCACAGAAAGATATCTTTGAGAGTAAATTGTTTCAAGTTCGAAGAGACAAGAGAGAAATTTAGTACCTTAAATGTATAATTAATAATAATATATAGGAAACATTTACTTTGTAATAAGTATGTCAAGCATGGCTACTTAGAACGCAGGTATCGAAATGTCGCGACAAGCTTTTAAATCATTTAATAAATTCTGTAATACAAACTACTAGATTGATTGGTTTGATTTAATTAAAAGTTTATTTTCTTCTAGAAATAAAACTAGTGTTCGAATTTATCTCGCGTATATTTAACTAAAATGAATATTTAAAATCAACCCAACGTTTCAGTCACTTTTCAGATTCTGTGGTTTCGAGCACACTCATGACTTTAAATAATCATTTTAGTTTAATACACGCGTGATAAGTCTAGTTTTATTTCAATGAGTGCAGTTCACGTAAACCTAAAAATACTATACCATACTATTTTCTTCTTTTAAGGGCAAAAAAATAAAAGCTTATTTATAATAGGTTTTAGTATCATTATTTATTTTTTTTTTTTTTTAGTTATGTTTGGGAACGTTTCTAAGTCTGCGCATTTATTTCAATTAATGCGTCGTTAATGTCGTTATATATGGTGGTTTGCCTGTCATTCAGTACAGTTTGGTTCTTCAATAATTTTTCCATTTCATGTGAAGCCCATAACACGGATTTTTTATATTTTATTATGTTTTGTTCTATTTTTTTTTTCTTCACGTTTGTGTTTAGTATCACCTCCTTTCGGGATTGCACTATATCCCGCGTCACACTGAGTAGGTAATATTATACAAACTTAGATACCAAGAAATTTTTTCATCGGATTTAAAAAAATTTAAAAGTCGGAAGTCGTGCCTTATTATTAATAACTAAGCATAATTTTCAAGATGCAAGTTTTCAAGAAAATCGAAAATGTTTTTATGGAAATACTAGTCGATCTTAAGATTAGTTTTCACTCCAACATAGTAACGCGAGATACCTACGTAAGAATTATTTTATTTTATATTAGAAAAGCCTCTTGCATTATAATTAAGTCAACAAAGGATCATCAAATTGAATTTTATGTCTACCTAATGCTTGCTCAGGTTTCGAAAATAAGTCTTTATTAGCCCTTGTTCCCTTTATTACGAGCTCAAGAGTGATCCGCCTTGGGAATTGTGTTTTAGAAACATCTTAAAGCAGCCACGATATTAAGAGAAAATATAGAACGGCCGTTCTGAAACAGTAACCTCAATTAAGATGAAAAAATCAGAAACTTAATAAAAAAATATTTTTACTTTTTTTTCTATAATTTTACATCGTTATATTTTTTTTATTTAGATCGCTTTTATTTGCTCGCATGTGCGAATCAATGAAGATTATATTCGAGAATTACGAAACCTTCTATTATTTTCTCTTTTGTCAAAAAACAATTGTACCTACTCTTTAATTGATAAAAGTGGTTGCTGTCCTACGAATTTTTGCAAGACCAGGGAATTGATAACATAGTTTTAAGCACCATTGCGGTGCCACAAATGAAAGTACATTAATCAGTTTCATTCCATCATTTCAAAGAGGTTTGTTGGAGGACACCATCAATTTCAAATTTTATTTTACAACTAGGTGTATGGGAAAGGAAGAAAGCCAAGGTTTACCAACAGCTAACCGAACAACGATATATATTTTAAACTAGCTGACCCGGCAAACTTCGTTTTACAGGATGAAATGATGTGTCAAAAAGTTTGATAGATACGGAATATTTGTATGGGAAAGTAAAATTATGATTCTTACTGTTTCCCTTCAATTTCTTCATATTTTATTAGCTTTTAAACCTGCCCTAGACTTCCAAAAATAATTTAAAACCAAAATTATCCAAATCGGTCCAGCCGTTATCGAGTTTTAGCGAGACTAACGAACAGCAATTGATTTTTATATATATATATATATAAGATAAGATGATCCGGCAAACATCGTATTACAGAATGAAATAATGTGTCACTAAGTTTAATAGATACGGACTATTCGTATGGGAATATGAAATTATGGTTTTTATTATTTCCCTTCAATTTCTTCATATTTTCTTACCTTTTAAACCTTCCCTGGACTTCCAAAAATCATTTAAAACCAAAATTAGCCAAATCGGTCCAGCCGTTATCGAGTTTTAGACCGATTTTTATATATATAGATAGACAGACATGTTAATGATGTAAGCTAAGCAACTCGTCGAAGAAACGTCACGTCTCGTATTTGCGATTGCTTCATTTCAGTAAAACGATAATATAGCCCTGTAACTTCATTAATTCATAATACAACTCAAACAACCAACTAATAAATTGATTTTTAGTCGTAAATTACACTAAATTTTTTATTGTTAAAAGCATACTTTGCAAACTTGCAATTTTTTTTTGCATAAATTATTTTTTTTAACGGAAAAACCAACGGATCGTTCTCCTAGGTCACAATCAGGACCTTGTTAACCGCCCCCGCTAAGCTGACTTAACATAATCCAATCATAGACAGAAGTTGCGTCTGTGGCTCCTTTCATTAAACTTTTAATGCGACTTTCGTTGTACGCCACTCGCCAACTAATGAACCGTTAAATTTTTGATGGGGCATATTTTCGTGAACTTCTTTATTACACGGATATAATATGCGTGGTGAGCGGAGTGAGAATAACTTTATTGATGTTCAGTAGATTGGGTTCGCAAGGAAATATGAGTTTATTTGCGTACATTGTTTATACCTATTACAGTTTATAAAAGTAGCTAACGCTAGTAAATAATTTCTGATATCCTAATACAAAATAACTTTGTATGGCCCCGTGATAACTATCACAGAGACATAATAACTAAGGTCTCAGCGGTGGCAACGTATCTGCATTTTGAACTCTGATTACTGTGTAGATGTCTATAGGGTGCAGTCATCATTTAACATCCATGTGAACTCAAAGATTTATTTGCTAAAAGTATGGTTAGTAGGTACATGTCAAGTCTTAGAAATTAAACAATGGTTTCACATACTGAAATAAAAAAAAAAATTGCTATTGCTAGTAAAAATTAGCATGCAGATTCAGACTTTATAGTTAACTAGCGACCCGCCCCGGCTTCGCGCGGGTTCAATGTTACCTCCTACTCGTCTTAGCGTGAAGATTGTAGAGATAGCCTAATGCCTTCCTCGACATCTTTTATAGTTTAGGCATCGTACGCAAAATAAGTAACTTTTCTGGTTGATTTTCTACACCTAGTATCCGAAAAATCCAATAATCTTACGGAACCCAATTTTTTCCTAAATAAAATATAGCCTATGTTACCCGTGGATAATGTAGCATTCGAATAGTGAAAGAACTTTTAAAATCGGTCCAGTAGTTTTAGAGCCTATTCAATACAACCAAACAAACAAAGTTTTCCTCTTTATAATATTAGTGTAGATTAGTGTAGATAATTTGCACTGGGACATCTTAGGTCTATCTGAAGTCCGGAGAGGACACGATAACCCTTGTATTTCAATGTTGATCGTAGTTAACTTGCCAATAATAAGCCTGGGTTGCACCACGATATTTGTTAAAGTTAAAGTTATTGCAACATTTCACATCCTTCTCTAACGTTAACAGATTTCTTTAAGTTAGAGAAGGATGTAAAATGAAACAATGACTTTAATTAATATCATGGTGCAACCCAGGCTTATTAACAGAAATGAATCGCTTAACTACATTTAATTGCATTTAAAAAATATAAGTTCCCAATAAAATTCAGTATATTTCTAAAGTAGCTATAAAGAACTTTGCAACTGATACACCCAAAATATACGACAAAAGCGAATGGTGAACGGAATGAGCTCCCTCGGAGCATTTTTTCCCTCGTAAACAAGTTATGGCATGTTGTTAGGCTTGCAAACTACTGAAAATATTTCATGCTCTGTATGCGAAGATGGAAGCCGTCCCTAGCGGATCAGTTGAAAAACAGACTCGATTAAAATAGAAGGTGTGGGTACGTATTCAGGAAAATATAACTCGTGATGCAAATAATTCACAAAAGAAAGATCTACGAAATAAAGATTAAGAATAATAGACACATAAAGAACTGGTTGTTGCTTGTGATAACGTTCTGTTTTATTTCGCATTTTATGATCCAAACGATCTAGATCTAGATAAACATTTCCGGTACAGAGGCATAACACCTTAGGCCTCAGGAGTGATAACGCATTTGTATTTTGACCTTGGTCTTTGTCTTTGTGTGGTTGTCTATAGGCTGCAGTCATCACTTAACATCAATGTGAACAGCATGCTTCTTAACCACTAACATTATATAAAAAAGAAAAAAAAAACGTGTATCAGTAGCCTTCACATTTATGGCATTGCCTTATGGTGGCAGCAGCGCCATCTATTGCCATACTATACTAGTTAGGCAACCGAGTGGCTGGACTAGATTCCCAGTGGCCGCGAGTTCGAGTCTCGCCTGAAGTCAAATTTTTCTTTCCATTTTTCTTTAAAATATATTTCACAAGCATGTGTTAATGCAAAATAATATAAAACGAGTATCAGTAGGTAAACTAGATTAAAGATTAGTCTGGGATTTAAGTGCACTAAATTGTATATGAATTAAACGATGTCACATCAAGTCGCACGATCTCCCTAGATCCGTGTTTTGCGCACAATAGTTGTGTCGCTCCATAGTTTTTATAAGATTTTGTTTTGTGAATACCCACTTAGTTTCGTAACTCTGTACGCTGAATGCAAATCTTATACTTTTAGATATATTTTGTAAGTGAATTAGATGTAATTCGTTTGAGAAATAAATTCTTTAAACTGAGCTCTAATTGATGATAGATGACTGAGCCCGCATTGCGTAACGCAAGGGCTGATATAATAGGTTGGGGAAAAAGTTTTTTCGCATTATAGTATGTATGAACTTGTAATAAAATCTCTTTGGCTGTAGTATTTGTATGTGGCTGGTTTTGGTATCATTGAAATTATATCATTTTATATTATCATTTTAAAGAACATAATTCCAAATTCAAATTAGGCAAATGTGTGATTTTCATTTGTTTTTCGTACTGTCAAGATGAGAGAATCTAATGAATAAATTCGATATATTTTAAAATTTTACTACAAAAAGGTAAAAATGCAACGCAAGCCGCGAAAAAAATTTGCGATGTTTATGGACCTAGTGCAGTGTCTGTGAGAGTAGCACAAATTTGGTTTAAGCGTTTTCAATCCGGAAATTTTGATGTCAAAGATGCACCTCGCTCTGGTCGCCCTATTACGGATAAAATGGATGCCATTTTTGAAAAAGTGGAGCAAGATTGACATATCAGTAGTTACGACGTAGCTGAAGAACTGAGAATTGATCACAAAACAGTTTTGGCGCATTTGAAAAAAGCTGGCTACAAAAAAAAGCTCGATATTTGGGTACCTCACGAGCTCACTGAAAGAAACCAAATGAACCGTATACTCATTTGTGATTCTTTATTACGACGTAATGAAACCGAATCATTTTTGAAGAAGCTGATAACTGGTGATGAAAAGTGGATCACGTACGACAAGAACGTGCGATAAAGGTCGTGGTCAAAGGCCGGTAAGGCTTCACAGACTGTGGCGAAACCCGGGTTAACTCGCAATAAGGTGATGTTGTGTGTGTGGTGAGATTGGAAGGGTATTATTCATTATGAGCTATTACCACCAGGCAGCACTATCGATTCTGAACTCTACTGCGAACAACTGATGAGATTAAAGCAAGAAGTTGAGAGAAAGCGGCCGGAATTGATCAACAGAAGGGGTGTGATGTTTCATCATGATAACGCTAGACCTCCCACATCTATAGCCACTCAGCAAAAATTAAGATAGTTTGGCTGGGAGGTGTTAATGCATCCGCCGTATAGTCCTGACCTTGCACCTTCAGATTTCCACCTGTTTCGGTCTCTTCAGAATTCTTTATGCAATGTTAGGTTAACATCACGAGAGGACTGCCAAATCCACTTGTCGCGGTATTTTGATGAGAAGTCCCAAAATTTTTATAGCAATGGGATCATGTATCCTTACAAGATGGCAAAAGGTTATCGAACAAAATGATACATACATACTTTAGTTAAATTTAAATAAACGATATTAAAAAATATTTTGAATTATCCTAAAGAATGCGAAGAAACTTTTTCCCCAACCTTATAATATGACAGTCGTATTAACTTAGTGAGCCGCTCATATCATTAATGCATATAATGGCAAAGCACGAACATCGCGTTATGGTCTACGGTTAACTTTTTACAGCCCCATTACCATTTTACAGTCACGTGCGAACGTTGAATGTCTCATTGAAATACCTTTCCTTGATTAACCGTAATGGGGGTGGAAAATTATACGGTGCCGTTTTCGTCGTCAAATCTTTATATTTTTCACCGTATGCTAAAAGGAAATTTCGAATGTTGCTTTCAACTTACCTATGTTGCGTTAGCGAGCCAATCTCGGTTACATTTTGTGTCCACTAATTACCCCTTTTTAGGGTTCCGTAGTAAACAGGGAACCCTTATAGTTTCGCCATGTCCATCTGTCTGTCTGTCTGTGCGTCCGTGATTTAGCGCAAAAACTATTGGTACTAGAGACTTGAAATTCGGCACAAATATACACCTTAATCACGCCGACAAAGTGGTAGAATAAAAACATGAAAAAATATAATTATTTAGGGTACCTCCGGCACCCTACACTGCGCGTGGCTTGACACGCAATTGACCGGTTTTTAAAGAATACTAGCGGCTCGCCCGGCTTGGCACGGCTGCAAATGAATATTATAATATAGCGTATGTTACTCAGTGGAGATACAGATTTCTAATGGTGAGATAATTTTTGAAATCGGTCCTGTAGTATTTATGTGACAACGTTACAAACATACATACAAAAACACAAATGTTTCCTCTTTATAATATTAAGTATAGACAAGTTAACTAGGAGAAAAACTAATCAAGATACAGCATTAAGTTCATTGTGTATACATTTTTACAATATTACGAAAGTTTAACAGATAAGACTTAAAGTACACACAATACCTAATGGTTCAAAATAGAGAAACTTTACAGGGGTGCGACCGCCTATTGACACTGCTATTGTCGTTGTCATTGCTGTCAAATTTTCATGTCGATTTGTAGCTCCTTTAAAAGCATTAATGATAATCTGATTGTTTTTCTTGCTTTCGTAGGTGAGAAACAAGCGATAATGGTAGATTATTTCGATTATTGATTTTTTTTTTTTATGTTATGGAAGTGGCAAACAAGCATGCAGTTCACATTGATGTTAAGTGATGACTGCAGCCTATAGACACCCACACAAAGACCAAGGTCAAAATGCAGATGCGTTACCACTCCTGAGGCCTAAGGTATTGTGCCTCTGTGCCGGAAATTAAAGGGCCGTACATTACCACCTGACCGGAACACGATAGTGCTGAACACTACCATTTAGCGGCAAGTATATTAGATAATGCGGTGGTGCCATTATGGTGGTGGTGGTGTAATTTAGTTTTTAAAATTTTAATTAATTCTATTTTTTTTCTGTTTTGTTTTCTTTTGTGTACCTTTTTGTCCTAATAAATGTATTTTATTTCTTTCTTTCTTAGTTTAAGCAAAAATCGACATGAAAATTTGACAGCAATGACAACGACAATAGCGATGTCGATAGGCGGTCGCACCCCAGTTCTCCCCTACAAATCAAAAATCTTAGCAACTAACGACTCACTATGTTTGCATGAACACATAACCCTAAAAACCTCTGTCCACAGTTTCGGGGAAATGTAGGCTTGAATTTATGTTTCTTTCCTTGTTTGTACATGAAGGAGGAAAAAGGGTAACGAAAACTTATCACCTACTACAAACACGTGCACAAAAGACTTCATTCTACAAAGCCACTATATATCTTCTATATATACTCGTATATGAAAATCAATTGCTGTTCGTTAGCCTCGCTAAAACTCGAGAACGGCTGGATCGATTTCGCTAATTTTGGTTTTGAATGATTTTTGGATTTCCAGGGAAGGTTTAAAAGGTAAGAAAATATGAAGAAATTGAAGGGGAATAGTACCTTTGACACAATATTTCATTCTGAGGCAATACGAAGTTTGCCGGGTCAGCTAGTATCTAAATATAGATATCCTACTAATCCTACTATCCTATCACACTTCACATCACACTAATATTATAAATGTAAAAGTTTATTTGTTTGTCCGTCAATCACGCCGAAACTACTGAACGGTTTTTGCTGAAATTTGTTATGCAGATAGGGTATTAGCTGACTCAAGTTATAGGATACTTTTTATCCCGAAAAAATGTTCCTGTGGGGTGCCATGGGATGATTTGACGAGTTTTCACAGGTTACTCGAAAAGCGACCTACACGTGGGCGGAACCGCGGGCAACAGCTAGTTAATATTATAAATGCGAAAGTTTGTGAGTATGGATGGATGGATGGATGTATGTTACTCTTTCTCTAAAAAACTACTGGACGGATATGGATGAAACTTTACAGTAACATACGTTATATATTGGAATAACATATAGGCTACAACTTGCAATGATAAAAGTACAAAGTACGCGGACGAAGTCGCGGACAAAACCTAGTTATCAATAAAATTAGGATTGATCGAATGGCGTAGGTCAGTCACAATTATCCTCAAAATCATATCAGGTACGTGCTAATCATGTAGTGGGTGTTGATATATCACCCACTTAACGTCGATCACATCTATTGGTAGACCACTATTCAATCGACGCGATCTAGTGGGAGGGTGCGACTTATATTTGAGTACCTAATTATGCCCATTAAATACTCATATATTTAACCCGGACGAATTATTCGTTATTAATAATTAGTACTGGTCGCTTTTATCAAATTTCGACAAGTTATCATATTTTTGATCTATCGAAGTTCACTTTACTTAAGTCAAGATCAAAAATATGAATTGAATGATTTCGGTATCTCAGTTGGTAGAGCTGACTAGTCTAGTTGTCGCAGGTTCAAGTTCGTTTTTCTTTAAAATACTTCACTCTTTATGTGTTATTGCAAAAAACCTAATATAAAAAATTATACCTACTGAAATTTGACTATCGAACTTCTTAAATTAAGAAACAGTTTCACGTTCTTGTTTGGTTGTTAGTGGCAAGAAATCGAACCTGCGTCGCAGATTCGATTCCTGCCCAAATTTTTCTTTCCCATTTTTCTTTATTTTCTAAAGTACACTCGCATGTGTTGTTATTGGGAAAAATAAAAATAATATAATTATTATACGACGATTCAGCAATCTACGTGGATCTCGCTCGGTGAGAGCCCTTTTCGGCCCTCGAGCACAAACCATCGAAAAAAATCTAATAAGAAAAGTTATCCAATGTAATCACATCAAACAATATCGTCATGAGTATTTAAAAAGTCAGCTCGGCTAACAAAAGGGAATTAAATGGAAAATTTGTTCGCGTAGTTACACAACGAGTGACGTTTCAATACAAAGCGTCTCGTTAATACGATGAAAGCGAATCTTCGTAACGTTACGCTTTGAGATTTGAAAACAAATATGAACCGGGCGGGGAACGAGCAACGGTTCCTTTTTTTTAAGGACTTTAGAAAGAAAAGGAAATTAGATATTTCAGGAAACTTGAACGCATCCCCGACGAACTTCGACGCGACAACTTGAATGGTACAAATTAGTTCTCTAATTCTATTCTGTTTGTTGGAAATTTGTCGAAAATTTGCCCGTTGCCCGTGACATTGTTACTGAACGACACTTTGTAATATATCTCACATAACTGCCCAATAAATACAAAATAAATATAGTGGACAAAATGTGTACACTACATCAGTAGTATTATTCGAAGGGTTACGTCAGTGCAACTAATTGGCTATTGGAACTGTGCCCTCTGTCATAACAAATCATGCGTGACAGGTGCCAAGCTAAATCCGAGTGGTAGCACGTGTGTGTAATGTGATGGACCTATCAAAATATTTTTATAGATAAATAACGACAGTCAGACTGACAGAGTGGTCGTGGCTGGCGATGATGCATTTTCTGCAGTTGCTACAGCTTTTGCGATACGTCTCCATTAGTTGCGGTCTTCGGCGTCTCGGCTGTTTTGGACTACCGATTTTTGAGTGGCAGTTTTTTTGGAGTCTATCCTTCTCGTTGGCGATCGATCGCGCGACCGCTTTCCTTCCGCTGAATAGGTTTAGCACACGATTTAACGAGTAGCAGTGTAACTCCAATGCAAATGCCTGAGAATGTATCATTCGATAGTAGTCTTAATCTCAAATAATCATCGCATTATCCAATAAACCGTAGTAGAGATATCTAGTAGTGCCTTATGCAATAATTTAAGTACACATTAACTTGCATCGATTATAAAAAGTAAAAATTTAAAACGGCGTGTCTCATTTGTACATTTTGAAAAGGACAAACGACCGTACACTTTTTATTGATTCCGAGATTTCAACTTCAATGTGAATTCGAGGCCAACTCCAGAGCTGCTTATGAGCCAAAACTTAACTTGAAAGCGGCAGTGCTGAATACTTTTTAGCAGCGCCTAGATTATTTACGGCGTTGGTTACTACTTCCAGCAATTCCCTCAACATCATTTTCATCATTCCAAAGATTTTTTACCGCACCATACGACAGATCTCGACCTATTTGGTCATGATAAATCAGTCTTGGTATTCCTGGGCGTCGGCACCCATGCACATACCACAAACAAAACGTATTTCTTCTCTATAAATTAAAAACTGGAACTCTCCCGTAACAAATCACGCCAGACAGATGTCATGTAAAATTAGATCCATATGACACGTGTTTGCTAAAGGCATGTTTGGCCAAATATTTATGTGATAGGGTCACGAGTTCCCTTGACAGCGCGCGTGAAATAAATCATTGAGTTTGGTTTCATAATTACGTCAATATACGAGAAAATCCTTTTTTAGGTATGTGATGGTCACAAACAAGCATACAGTTAACATTTAAGTTAAGTAACTCTAAATATCTGGACAAAAACCGCAGGTCGAATGCAGACGCGTTGTCATTCTTGAGGCCTAAGTTATTTTGCTTCTTTGATAGTTATTACAGCGCCATACATTGTCATTTACCGGAATACCAAAGTGCTGAGCTCTACCAATTGGCAGAAGATATATTAGGTAATGCGGTAGTGCCTACGCCCTCGAGTTTCGACACTGGAATTCTACCGCCAGGCAATAATTATCACGTGCTTTCGCTTTCACAAGTGTCCATAATATTATTCTCTTAATAAGATAATTTCAATCTGAGAATCAATTTTGACATTGCAAGGTAGTTCCTTACATAGCAATCCATAAATATATACGACAGACGATACGTAATTTGCATCCATAGATACGCAAATTACATTGTAGCTTAATTCATCTTCGGCATCTTGATTATTTGCAGGACAATTAAGATAAGCATAACGTTTCATGTTTCAAGAGTGACGGCATCAATGAACATTAGTCCAGGAAAGTGAACTGCATGTTCATCTGCTTTATTTAAATAAGGTAGAAAAATGCTAGTTTGAACCATATACATAAGATGAGCGTGTCGCGTAGCCACTATTGTTCGGTCGATGTCTCACAACAGGAATGTTAGTATTAAGGAAATTGCTCACGTATACTCGTATCTACCTAATGCACTTATATATTACCAAGCTTTTATTTAAACTTTAAGATTTTTCGTGAAATATGCAGCAATGTGCAAAGTAAAGTCATAGTGCGGTCTGTTAATCCCGCCCTTAAAGTTACTTCTTGTTTCATCTTCCAAGTTAATATCATCAGTGAATGGCAGCTATTCAACAACAGAGCAACTACGACGTTGAAATAAAACTATTTTTTATGGATTTATCTCGCGTTCATTAAACTAAAATGATTTTTAAAATCAACCCGACGTATCGGCCGCTTTTCAGCTTAAACTTCAGCTAAAACTATTTTTTTCCTTCCGTCACAGTCTAAAGAAAACGAACGTGTTAATTACCTACAGTCATCCAACGAACGTGTAATGTCAGAGCAATCGTGCGGGGCGCGCGACGCGAGGGACGGAGGGGGCGGTACCAAGTAACCCATACAACAACTGTCATCTACTTGGGACTTAGCGTTAAGGGGTGCGTGATTTAAATTTTCTTTTACTAAGTTTTTGGAAAGATGATATTGAAATATTCGATGTCATATTTACTGTTAATATTTTATTCTAATTTTCATTAATTAATAATATCTGTTATATTTTACACTTTATGTACATACTTACTTCACAAAACGATTTTTTTTTTAAGAAAACTCTATTTTTTTTTTGTTTGTATGTATTTGATATTCGGATTATATTGGACGGAGTTAAAAGGGTATGGATGAATATTAGGATCGGTACATTATAAATGTTAGAATTCTGGTGTACTGATAGACCGCCCAACTGGAATACTGGTAGATTGATGATAGACTCGTAAATTGTTGATAGGTTGCGATATTTATAGTTTGATAGATTTTTCTATTTTCTGGAGGCTTCCCAGTACCTCAAAGTTTGGTAAAGTGCCCGGAGATGTCAACAGGCTTGCCGCGTGTTACATGGGCCAAAACGTGACCGGCAAATCGAGGATGTATGCATGAATCCGATTTACCTCTCCCTACCCCTTAAGGGTACGTTGTTTACGTTGAATATATATTATGTTCAACGTAAACTGACGCGTTACAAACAACGTAAATTAAAACCAAAAACGTGACAACCTTAATGGGTGAAGGCGGCATATTGCAAAACTTCAAAGGCGATAAACTACTGTATGTACTTATTCTGTGCTTCCGTGGTCCCGGGCAGCCTGCCCGGGACTATACGCAAGATAAATGCCCGGGACCACGGAACTAAGAGTTTTATTTAAATGAGTGTAGCTCGCGAAAACTTAAGAACTATGACGTTGTGTCAAAATTCCATGTCGATAATAATAAATTAAAAAAAAATAAAAATAAATCTTGACATAACACTACCTAATAAATCTTGAACAATATCCAATAGCCTTATATATACTGAACCAGTCTTACATCTCAACGAATGTAAGGGTGACTTGAAGGATTACTTCAATGAAAACTGACTTCATAAAATACAGTGTACCCTGAACACAAAAGCGGTACTCGTATTTCTATAAGTACACGAAATACCAGACGAAATTAGAAGTCGTAGCATCTCTTTAGAGTATAAGGGTCATAACTCACTAGAGCCACCCGGCACCCGACCAGCGCCCGAACGCCTCGAGCGGTCTGAGCTCATTACATCAACTCCGCTCCGTATCGCCTCGACCGCAAGCCGTCGACGCGCGGGCGGCGCGCAGTGCTCGCGCGGACGTCGAGTGGACCACTCGGTGAACACTAGCTTGTCTTGCGTTGACTTTGCATTGCCAGCTCGCCGTTCCCAAGTGGACCACGCGCAGTCCGCGAGTGGATCACAAGTAACGTCGCGTCGTTCACCCGTGGACCACCCGTCGACAACGAGTGGACGCCGTAAAACGAGGCGGTGCTGGTCGGGTGCCGGGTGTCTGTAGTGAGTTATGACCCTAAGGCACTATAAACATCTTAAATAAGATCCGCGTATCTCGTAGCAACTGCCACTATTGTTATTCCGTCGCAGTGTGACGCTCGACTCTAAAAATGTTACGGAAACTGCTAACGTTTAATGCAGTTTATATGCACACTCAGTTTTCTTTACACATATTGCTTTTAACATAATAACATTCACGTATACATACCTACTTGTCTCGCCTTTAAAATTTACCAATTTAGACAATAGTGTTTAATTTATTAAGAAGAGTTTACTAGGTATGTAATTTCGTTATCAACTTGTTATATGTACCTACTAACTTTAACTTATTGATATATATGTAACATCACGCCTATATTCCCTAAATAAATGAATGCATTCAAGCACCCACGATTCGTCAGTTAATTGTGATAATTGCATTACCTATATCTATTTCATTTGAATTTTCTAGAACATTGCCCTCAATTAACTACGTACGTACTGTTGCCAAATAAAAATGCTATGAAGATTGAATTCAAATAAATCTTCCTACACTTATTACGCCTATCATCGGACAAACAAAGCATGAAGACTATATTAGGGGTGATTAAGCTAATGTAAATTTCAATCTTTTCAGTACACTTTAGCACGTAACCTTAATTTAAAGTGATATAATAGATAGCATTTTCAATGGTGGTAGAGCTGCATTGAAGGAACTCCAGTTCTTCTAGCACCACCACCCTTACCTAATCTATTTGCCACCAAATGGTAGTATTCAGCACTAACGTGTTCCGGTAAACGTGTGGCCCGGTAATAACTATCAGAGACAAAACTAAGGTCTCAGGTGGTGTCAACGCATCTGCATTTTGACCTCTGGTTTAAGTGTAATGTCTATAAGGTAGTCATCACTTAACATCTTGAACTGCATGCTTGTATATGCCACCTTCGTTACATTAAAAAAACGTATAGACAAGATTGAGAAGAATTTAGCTTTGTTCTTCTAACTATACAAAAAGACTCATGTCCATAAAAGATAACCTAACCTCATTTGTTTTCTTTGGGCAGTTCTTTGTTTGGCAAACTTCGGTCCGGTTACAGCACGTGTTTTATTCGAGTGTCAAGCATCCTCTCAGTTTGCGAAACAGGGGAGAAAGTTAGCGCGGCGATATATCGTGTAAGTTTAGCCTCTTCTACTTTATCGGACCCATAAGGCTATCCGGTTTCAAAGACATTTCGTGGTGCATTTTACAAGGTATTCAATTTTAGTGTGTTATAGATTTATTTTTACAATCTCGAGATTTGAATCTATCTAGACTTTGGATTTTCATGTATTTTCATTTTGAAAGTATTTCTTTTGCAACTTTAATTTGTGATTCATCTCGGAGTCTTTGAAATACCTACGCGAGATTACTTTCGGTGGGTTTTTGTTACAGGTCAAATAGCTTTCTGTCTAATCCCTGGATCACAGTGCCCCTGACATTCTTACATCCTCCAGCTGTAGGTACATATTTTTGTTATCAGCAATTAAATTTTTTTTAGCGTTGGTGCCATTATTCTTGTCACAAATTTTATTAATCCTAATCGTATCATCTTTAGGCAAACGGTATAACCTGTTGCTTCTTAAAATGAGTATCAGTACCTACATGCTCTTGGCCAAACATAACTATTTCGTCTCGGGCATAATAATCTACATACCACTTTTCCAGTACCTGCTGCATAAAAAGCAAGTAGCTTTCATGCCACAACTAATCTACAGCTTTAATCCCCACTGCATCAATGTTATGCATACACCGTCGGCAGCGGCTTAATAACATTAACTGCATGACAATGTCAATATTGCAATAATTCGAGAACGTACCGGTGGCAAACAGCTCTCGGGCTCCGGATATTCCCAATTTCCGAGATCCAACTGTCACGCGGCCTTGTGGCCATCACAAAACGGTCGCCTGCTGAATGGAATCTGTTGACGAAGCAGCTCTTTTCAAATTATTATTTTCACCGTATTCGCTTTGACTTGAGTAGCTTCGTCAGAAATTTAAGCGTACCTTTCTCCCACAAATCACTAATCCTACTACTCATATTATTTTCAAACAGACAATATAACCTATAAGCTCGTAGCGCACCATATCTATTTTATCTCGGGAACAATAATCTACATACCTATCTTCTAGCTTTTTCACATAAAAAGCACTTAAATCTACAAGGTACAAGTAATCTACTGATATAATTCCGACTGCACCAATGTTATGCATTCACCGTCGGCAGTGGCTTAATAACATTAACTGCATGACAATGTCAATATTGCAATAATTCGTGAACGTGCCGGTGGCAAACAGCTCTCGGGCTCCGGATATTCCCAATTTCCGAGATCCGACTGTCACGCGGCCTTGTGGCCATCACGAAACAGGTGAATGGATTCTGTTGACGAAGCGTCTCTTTTCAAATGACTTTTTTTCACTGTGTCGCTTTACCTTAAGAAGCTTTGTCAGCGTTTGGCTTTAACATTTTAGTTTCGCTAAAATCGCCAATTTTAATTCCAGTTTCACCAAAGGGAGTATTGATTCACATTCTAACTATTCTCATACAGTGGAAACCTTAAGAGAGGGGCGAGATTGAACCGTTGCTAAATATAAATAAAATACCTACGTACGTTATAGTAGTAACACACGACCGGATTGGCCGACCAAATCCAATGTCGCTAGTGTCGCTACACACGACCGGATTCGGTCCGGCGGACCGACTTCGCCGACCAAACCCGCGCGAGCGGACCGCATCGGACCAAATCCGCTGTCGCTACACAGGCCCAGATTTGGTTCGGAGCGTACCGAATCCGCCGTCCGCTCCGTACCAAATCCGGACGTGTGTTACGACTATTATTCGCAACTGCGATCATCAGACCAATGTCCAATTCGACGCTGCAATGCGGTTTGATATGGTGTAATAATTTACATTTACAATTACTTTTTTATAGCTATTGATTTGTTGCTAATTGGCAAAAATGATACGTTTGTTTTTGATCATGTTTTATCACTATACATAGTTCCACTCAAATATTACAGTTAGACTTTATATTACTTCATATAAAAACTACAGATTCATCAGGTTACGAGAACAAAATCTTAATAAAAATATAGATTTCTTAAACGTGTTCGGATACGACAGATATACATAATATTTACCCACCGTCTTCAAATTAACTTAAAATATATCATCACAGCGCCTTTGGTAACGAATAGCTTTCTCCATATGCTGTGAAAAAAAGTTCGGCGACCTATGATAACTCAGCACAATAATAATACAGTCGCAATCCTTTCAAACCTGATAACAAAACGTCCAGTCACTTTTTGCTTGACCCTTGCCAGCGACAAAACTGACACGGAACCGGGTATTTTTTATCCGGGACACCCCAAGACAATGGGGGGCGCGTTCACGGGTCATAAATCATGGGCTGATTAATGAAGTGGAAGGACAGCCGCGCCTAATCATATCACGTGGTAAGGGCCCGTTCCGTTTCTTTGTTGGACATGGAATGGACATACACGAATGTTATTGTGGGATGTGTGTAAAGATAGGACTGGGGTTACTATTCCGGAATTGTCCGAAGCGATAGCGCAGAATATTTGCGTTTACAACTTTGGCTGTAGGTAATATAAAAGGCGAGTATGATCAAATATCACATGGAAAAGTCCAGTCTTGTTTCTTTGTTAGCATTTAATGGAAATATGGAAATGACGTTACTCTGCTGATTTGTTTTCATCTTGGTCCAGATAGGCATATCTTGTTAGAGCGCGTCGTCACTGTGGGTCGTTGGCTCGCTTGACAATACACTGCCATTCAATTCGGCGGTCTATATTCTATAATTGACTATACGTTGATTAATGTATATGTGTCTCTATGGAACACACAAATATTACTTTGGTTAGAATTTTGAATTGGACATATAAATTTTGTGTATTCAGTCCTTAAGAAGATAAGAAATGACACTATTTATTAATGCTGTGTGCATTGACCGAGCGGATCGGATAATTTTTTCAATTAATTATTTTATTTTAACGATATGTCCATACTTTTTTATTGTTATTATCAATCGTAACTGTTCAGGAAAAGATGTTAAACCTCAACAATTCATAAAAGACCGCTTGTTCAACGCAACACATTTAATACTTACAGCATCATAAGCTACTAGGTCAGGATCCCACTATTTACAATATAGAAAATATATATCCACTAGGTTGCCAATAAAAATTTGGCCGCAATTATTTTTAATATTCTTTTTTATCTTTAATAGCCAGCAACTCTTATTTGTGGTCGATTTAAATTGGCTCCCGTATATCACGATAATGAGAAAAAAATAGCTTAAATTTAATATATATATATAATACATGTACCTACGCTAAGGACGTAAAAAGTTATCCGGGCGGAACGAAAATAGCTATGTGCGGCCAAGTGCGTAATGGTAGCTGTGATTTTTCAGAGCTTTTACAGGTACATATTACCGTGAAGTAGACGATATTTAACCGACGACCCAAAAAAAATACTTGCGGTCAAATTTTGATTGGCAACCTAGTGGATATATATTCTCTAGGTTATAAATATGAATAAAAATTAGGTTTGCAGCATATCTGGATGAACGAAATGATTCTGCAGTGGGCTCCTAACCCATACGTTGTAAAACGGAGAAAATGAAAGGCATTCAGGTGTCAGCCGCGGTTGCGGTGTCGCCGCATCAACCGCAAACATCTACCTGACATTTGTCTCCAATCTACCCGCAACACGTAGGTGTATTTCACGGCAAATTTTTACCTAACACATTTGTAAAACAATTTAAAATACAGTATTCTTTTTCCATTATTATTTAAGGAGACTTTTTTTATTGTGCCAAAAAATATTTCCATAATAAAAAAAGTTATTGTTATACAAATGTGTATCCACGCCAATTAAAAGTAAAAACAAAACGGAAATTCTGTATCTACTAGGAAAGTAATGATTTAATTTAATGCCAAAAATACTGCAATATCGTTAGTTTTCAAATAACAATAAGATAAACAAGATTTTTAGATTTAACGTTCGGTGCCTATTCCTTCTAATAAATGAACGTACATAATTTGCGGTTTTTGCTTATAAAAATTATCTACCTCCATCCATAGCAAAATCTTTATAGTGTAAATAAAACAAACTTTATTCGACGTCCGTCTGTTTTAAAAGTACAGATAAATCATGAAAACTGCGGCGCAACTTTTCCATCTCGAAAGAAAAAGTTTTATGGAGTCAAGTTTTTAATATCGAAGCACTTTTAGTTAATAGTTATATTGTTATAATTTTTAAAGTATAGGCACAACGTAATATAAAGCTTTGGAGTAATAAATAAAGAATATGACAACCATGTGTATATTTTTAAGGTCTTTAGTAAGATTTGTGGTTTTGTTAATTGGTAAGTTTCATTTATTAAATTTCGCTTTTAATTCAAAATCGTCCATTATTTGATATACCTACATTTTTTCTTCGTTCTTTCGATTTCACAAACTACTCTTGTGAACCCAGCAACTGAAATCGAAAAAAGTATGTATATTTGATCTTTTTTATGTGGTTTAGGTTTATCAACTCATCTTAAGCTCATTACAACAAACTATTGATACAAGCCCTGTAAAGCCAACTATTTACTCGCCAATGATTGGCTAGACCATAAATAATTTGGATATTTAATGTAAAAAAAACTGTATCACATTTTATATGCTTATTATTACCGGCGAGTCGTGGGTGTTTGCATGTATGCTTGAATGCATGCATTTGCCTCTGCCTACCCCTACGGGGATTACAGGCGTGAAGTTACGTTACTTTTTTTATATTAAGAATGCAACATATCAGAGAAGTTAACTATTTTAAACTGATTATTTATTTCTTAGGTTAAATGTAATCTAGGTTACCTACATGGTACCTACGCATCAAACAAACTTTAGTGATATAACCATCAAATGATGACTGTAGATTCGAGTCAACTCCAACGTTGAACTTATTCATTAACTAGCTGTCCCCGCGACTTCGTCCGCGTGAGAATTTATGATTATTCAGTATCTACCCGGACGAAGTCGTGGGTGAAGCTAGTATAAAAGTAGCCTAAGTTACTCCTTATTACATCAGCTTATCTTATCACCCGCCAAACAGACAGACAGAGAGACAAAAATTGTAAAAAATGTTGTTTTGGTATATGTGCCGTGTATACATGCATATGCATTTAGTAAAATGCGGTTATTTTAATATTACAAACAGACACTCCAATTTTATTTATTTGCATAGATTGTAAACGCGGAAAATAGTACGCGGTGTGGAAGCTTTCAAATACATTGTTTCAATTTTACTAAAACCGCAATTTTCAATCAAATGTTAACTTCGCAAAATAATTACGCCACAAGTTAATCAGCGCAATGTTCCGCACTTGACAGACTTAAATAATATCTCAACGCGTAGACTCCACTTCGTAACAAGGAGTTATGACGACACTTTTAATTTAACGTAAAACGTAACTTCACGCCTGTAATCCCCGAAGCGGTAGGCAGAGGTAAATGCATGCATTCAAGCATGTATATATGCAAACACCGAAGATTCGCCGGTTGCGTTTTTGGCCCGGCCCATTTAACAGGTGGCGAGCCTGTTGACATCTCCGGGCAAATTTTAACAAACTTCGAGATATTGGGAAATTTCCAGAAAATGGAAAAATCCCAATAGAACCAGAGATAAAGCACTTTTACACCGTTATCTCTGATAACCCCCTACCCGGGAATCGAACCCAGGACCTCAGCGTAGTAGTAGTGGCCTGCTACCACTAGGCTACCGAGGCAGTTAATAACTTTTAATTTATTACGATCGATTTACCTTTAAACAAGGATGTCATAAATCAAGAGGGAATTTTTAAAAATGCGTCCACACTTTTTGTATATAATATATACCTATTCTTATCACACAGCTACACGGCTATTTAGATAAGTATAAAATATACCTATTACAGCATATTAAGGAACACGCATCGGAATTCTGATGGAAGAGTTTTACCATTAACGTTTCAACGGATAATTTTATTATCTATCAGGTTAAAAGTAACCTTCCTACCAAATCTAGTTTGAGACAAAGAGTGTTTAGTGTTATCATCTTAAGATTATAAGTTCGACGAGCCCAGTCCAACGTTAAATGTCAATTTCTTTTTTAATGTATTGGACATTGGCACTTAAATATCTAAGAGACTAGAGTCGCGGCATGGAAGCTTTCAAATACATCGTTACAATTTTAATAAAACCACAATTTTCAATCAAATGTTACTTCGGAAAATAATTTCACCACAAGTTAATCAGCGCCCTGTTCCGCACTTGACAGACTTAAATAATATCTCAACGCGTAAACTCCACTTCGTAACAAGGAGTTATGACAACACTTTTAATTTATGACGATCCATTTACTTTTGAATATGGATATTATAATTAAAAATTGAATTGAACAAATTGTGTGTTTTATTTTTTATTATTCGTTTAGATTTGTACCCTAACCCCCCTTATTCATAAACGTACATTAGATACGTTTTAGCTATAGAATGCTTTGTCTTTGTCAGTTGCATTATCAAATGTGCAGGATAGAAAAAGACAAAGGAGAGATTAGCAACACTTTAGCTAAAATACGTTTATGAATAAGGGGGTAAGCCTATATCGTACTGCCTGGGTTACTTGGCTAAATAACTTTATATGTTACTATTCTATAGGTACTCAAGATATTTGAATATTATATATATAAAATATAGGTACCTATTTTCATCCAGATAACGATTGCAGTTTTATGAATGATGAAAGATCTCGACAGAAGAACACCGAGAACGTAAGTAGATAGTCATCTTGTCTAATCTATGTGATGTTAGTAGGGTTGAGCATCTACATGTTTATATAAGTTCGATGATAATGTAGTGCTCGTAAACCTTCAAATTACCCAATGGTGGCTATAGAAAAACCTCTTAATTAAATAATAAAAATAATATCCCCCTGATCAAGTTTCGGTCACAGTAGACTAGACTAGCTAACAGCGCGGGAGATATTATAATGCACAATTGTATGCGCAAACACAGGTGTACAGAGGTAATAATTCATAGTATTAATACAATACTTTTAACTTCAACTGTTTTAATTTATAACACCTACTTCCGCTATTGTACTATATTTGATAAATTGATGACCTTCTTCCGTCTTTTGAATTCGGTCAACAATTAAGCGAGTACTTTAATCACAAACACCTAACATTAATGTTATTGCCTGTGATAACACGCATTGAGTGGATGGAATGAACAAAACAATATCCGACATTTCATTTATATAATGGAATAGCGTCGTTTGCTATGTAAATTATGACAATTTATCTAACAAATGTTTATTGTCCACTTAATTCTATGGCTGCTCAAATATTAATTTGATCGACATTTCACGTTAATTGTGTTAGATAAATCTTAACTGAGAGGTTATTAGATTGACATAAACAGTTGCTTGATTGTTAATATTAGCGACATTCTTCAAAATAAAAAAATCATTCGTATTGAAAAACATAAAAATCCAATATTTTAATTCTTCAATCAAACAATTTTTTTTTAAATGCTCTTGGAATTGCTTGAAAATGCCGCTGAATCCGCAAAAATATCTCAGCGTTATTTTTAATTGGAGGTTTAAAAATCCGGAATCATTCCCAAATGAAGTACTAAATATTAAAGCACCGTTGATTGGTACCCCACTTGGAATTGGAGAAAAAAGTGCTCATTGCCTCCGTTGTTAAATTGCAAATATAAAAAAGTCGAAGACTGCCGGCATATTAATGACGAAAAAATACACAGTTTTATTTTATTGGCATTGGCGGATTACAAAAACCTGAACTTCTATTTTTTATATACCTAAACTTAATCATAAAAGCGGATGACGTCACACAGACAGTCGTATGAGTCTTCTACCTACGTAAGGGAGGGTCTTCTACAGAGATTTAGGGTCACTATTATTTAGAACTTAGAAAAAAAAAAAAGACAAGTTTTCACCTATATTGTACTGAAATCAGAAAAAGTGGGAAAATAAAAAATTACATGAATAATACTTTTTCATCCATCTACATCCGAAAACGAAAACAAAAGAGAGAATTTTCAACAGAAAAAAAGACTACCTTTTTTTAATTTTAATTTTTAATCTGAAATCAACACGATAATTAAAACCGCTAGCAAACCTGTTCTATTCACAACAGAGATTGAGAAATGAATTTTGATAGCGCCGAGATATGGTGCCAAATTAAGTACGCGAAGACTCTCAACATTTTTAATGAAGCTGCCGCTCTTCTAGGATTTCTTACACGTGTTAATACCGTGTGACATTAAAATTAAATACCCTCCTCTTACGTTGTTATTTTAAAGCATTTTCTGTAACAAAAGAAATCAACATTCTAGGCCGCTTCGGCAGATTAAATTATATTTATTAGGAACCTACACATATATATTAGATACCTACACATTTTTTTGAAAATAACTCTTATTCCTAACGTAATAGTATTCCAGTCTTTGAGTTAAGATGGTTAAGAAATGTCGACATTTCAGGTATTCTTCCTCGCCAATAGACGCCCAAAATAAGCATTTAATTTTGATTTGTCAAAAAACCACATTAAATAGCAGCAGATACGTATAGTGCCTACTAATCTTTTACAACACAAAAAACAGGAAGTTAATAAAATATTAACGTTTTTCCCCGGCCACCAGGCGGTAAGTGGCTTCCATGGCATATGAAGATTTGCAAATCCAGGGACAGCGGGACTCTTTTGACATCAATATCGAAGAACCCCATATTGTAGCGCCGAGGGAACACGGCAGAAGGAATTTCGTTCCACAACATAACAATAGTCACTTTGTAATTAATAGTTCCACCATTTGTAGCTATTTTAAGACATAAAAACGTTTTGGCTGTCCAGTCTCTCTGTCTACCCCGTGAAGGACCTGGCGTACGCATACAAAATTCCTACCGGACACTCCCTAAATTAGAACAATTCCAAAACCCGGACGCATAGCAGCACAACGCTTAACTCAACGTCCATTAGGTACATAGCGAGTGTATCTAGCTAGAGATAGAAGAACAAAAACGAGCCGTCTGTTTCGGACATTCCTGATTTAACTGCGCTGCTAACTGTACAAGTTTGGGCTCAAATCTTAGCGTCCAGACAGCTGAAGGTTTTTGTAACTCGTGACTGATATTTTGGACTAGATTCGGTTTAAGCGGTCCATTTCTAGGCGAACCTGAAAATTTGACGTTCATTTGATGTTCATTTCACAAGAGCGACCAATTCGTCGTTTCTTTCGTTTATTTTGTCAGTGAGGTTGTAAATATACATAATACTCGTTGGATTGTAAATTATCACATTCATTCAAAATTCCAAAACATTGCTTTTCCTATAAATACGCTCTTTTAAAGAGAGCATTAATAAACCTATTGGTATGGACACATTTAAATTTCTTCGAATTATTAACTACGGAATAGAGCAGCGCCTATTTGTCACTCCTATTCCAGCAATGTATGCAATATGTATGTATGTTTTTATCTTCACGCCGAGTCCTTCTAGTAATGTAAACTTTGTAAACCTGTCAAGCACTTAATTCACTCGTTAATCATGCTTGATTGGTGGATGCAGGTCCACCAACGTCGTGTCGTCAAATAGTGAAGCGTGACGACAGCTACGTCAATCAATGTAATAATCTTCCATTTTGTTAACTTATAACACTCTCACCACGGCCGCTTTCCCTTTAAGACCATAAAGTAACACAAAATCCAAAGGTAAAATATTACCTACCCTCTCCTATTCGTCTTAGCGTGATGTTATAATAAAGCCTTGCTCAATAAATGAGCTACCTAACACTGAAATATTTTTTTAAATCGGACCAGTAGTTCCTGAGATTAGCGCGTTCAAGCAAACAAACAAACTCTTCAGTTTTATAAAATTCGTATAAAAGTATAGATTTATATTATACTAGCTGTTGTCCGTGGCTTCGTTCGCGTGGATGTCGTTTTATAAATAACTAAGTAGCCTCTATATTCTTTCTCAAAGTCAGCTCTATCTCTGTACCAAATTTCATTAAAATCGGTTCAGTCGTTTGGACGTGAAAAGGTAACAGACAGAGTTACTTTCGCATTTATAATATTAGCAGGGATTTCATGATTTATAATCCCTCATTTTTGAAGTACAATATATTATTATAAAAGGGAGTAATAAATAATTTATTATTACTGGCAACTAAAGTGCTATCACTGTATCAAGTAAAGACGAAGAATATTAACTAAAACGTTAAACGAAAAACTCTCCATCCAAACGAAATCCCGGTCAAAATCTCGGAAGGCCCAGAGCAATATATCAAAAGTATTTAAATATTTTTCAGGATATCATAAATCGGTGAGAGCAACTTCGCTCATTCGTTGTCGCCAGCGGAATTTTGTTTTGTAGTTTGTTACCAAGTTTCGGTATAAGTTAAGAGTGACAATGTTGAATTTTAAATTGGTATCAGGCACCCGCGGGAGTTGCCTTTAAAATATTGTACAAGTTCAGAAACAATGATTAAATGCTAACCGGCTAAGGCAGTTCGTAAATTGATATGGAAAATTGCGACGTGCTTATAAGGATAAGTGGAATATTGAAAGCAGTATAAAATCCTTCGACTTAATTTTTTGCAAAAACCCAACAATAGAAAAGTTGCTGTTGAGAAAAATAGCAAAGTAAAGGAAAATAACGGTTAATGTATACTAATTCCACGCCCAGAACTGAACATGATATTTATTGCCACTTTGGCCTCCCGTATGAAATATAACGGTCATTTTATTAAAACTTTTTCCGCAACAGAAGTCGTTCATTATTTATGTTCATTTTTGCTACGATTATTTTACTACTATACGCAATTGATTTGTTTATATTGTAGTTGCAAAGAGTTCACTAATGACTCTATTATTAAATACTTTATATGGTTAAATTATACAAATTGTTTTATATTATCACTAACATCAACTATTTCTTACTAGATTGAAGTTGAACCGATTGTGAAGGGGACATATACGACATTACTTTTTCACACGATTAGAGATTTCAAAGTTTACTATTTGGGTCAATGTGTGGCAAAAAAAAGTTAAATAAACTAATAAAAAGCCTCTTATCTTGAAGAATTTTCAAACTGGTGTTGATAACTAAATCAAATATGCACCATGACAAACACACATGACGATTTCATCTAACGACCGCATGTAACACAAAATGCGAATCGTAGAAAACATACCGAAGGTTGAGCGTCTAGGAAGTTAGTTAATTATGCAAATTGCGGCATGTTCCCTGAAATATGGGCTGGATTCACTCAACCCGGGCAACTGAGATGTGAGCCCTGACTTATGTAGACCACGCTCGCTTTTACAAATACCACTGTTTATCCTTTTAGCATCAAAATTAAATCTTCATCTTACTCGACTTCATCCTTTATTATATCAAGAGTCGTTATAAAATAATTGTCAATTTGAAAGACACTACATTTCTCTTCTAAAAATTACATTTTTAAATATTAACAATTGAACATTATACTCAGAATTATGGGCAGGAATGTTTCTAAATAGAGACTTCTTACAGTCTGTGTCAGATCTTTATTTCAAATTAAAATTTTCTGATTTTTTAACTTATGAAATAACTTTAAGATTACATTGAAATACTGCTTGGATAAGGTAGGCATCTAGGAAGTTAATTAATTATGCAAATTGCGGCATGTTCCCTGGAATATGGGCTGGATTCACTCAACCCCGGCAACGACGATGTGAGCCTTAACATCCCAAAATTATATGTTAATTCCAGGGAAAGTAAATCGCACAGCCATAAAATGAAATGTAGTCAATGGAATACAGTTCTTCACAAGAGATAATTTTATTCAAAGTTATCGAAACACCCGGTTATCGGGACCCTTTTAAGAGACTTCCAGAACGGATCAGAATCTCATTTTAATTTGCAAATTATCCACTTCAAGAACAACTTTCACGTACATTGAAATCTGTTCGGCAAAGATAAGGAAAATAACCAATAAGTTTGGCTTCTACGTATTAATCTAAATCAATGTTCGTAGAAATCGTGGAATTAAACTTATCTTGCAACACGCCACTCATAGTTTCAAATATAAAGGCTTTAAGTAATTCAGTAAATTCGTAGTAAACTAATCCTTTGCTAGGAAGTACGAAATACGCAATAAATTCGCAAACTTTTAGAGAGCAATTTCCCTTAGTGTTCCTACAGGAAGATTCATACCTCACCTTACTGATAAAATGAGCCGCAAACTGTAAGCTTCTTAACTGTCTAGGCTCAAACCAAATTTATGTGGTCTTCTACACTTTAAGACGTCTTCTTATCTTTAGTTACCATCTTACCTAGCTAAGGTTGTAGATAGGAAGGTAGCAACTGTAGACAAGACGTACCCTGTAATCGTTGTGTGTGTGTGCCTGGTAATTCTGTATTGTAAAAAATACGAGAGTGCTTTATACCACACTATAAGTAACACTTCCTCTCTTGCCCCTACAGTAATATACCTACGAAATACAACTCTCTCTCTCTCTCTTTATATCTTCCTCGTATCATTCTTTTCGTATCACTCTCGTCACACATTCACAAGCTTACTCTCGAAGTCAAGCGTGCGTTAAGAAGTTTTACTTGAAAAGTAGGAACAGCTATTTTTACAGTATACCTATGTAAATATTTTTACTAGAACAAGCCATTTAACAATTTCACTTTCAATTTCAATATCCTTATGATTAAGATTTATATTATATGGTTGAATTAATAATTATCAACATATATTTAGCCGGGCAGGATTCGTATATTAAACAAAACGAGTAATCAAAACAATCTGACCGTAATTCATCATTTAATTCTATTGTTTCTTATTCAACGTTTGTTTCACATTATATTGAAAATGTGCAGGTTTGTAAAACTGTTAAGAAAATTGAAGAAAATTCTAGAAACATTATTATTTCTAACAAGAATAGATTACGGTCTAATGATAATTTTCATACGATAACTGCATTTATCTTTGGAAAACATTCAGAAGCTAATCGATTTAATGCTTTTAATCTTTCCCAACTTTTAGTAAACATCGTCCAGCTGCCGTAATTAACATTATTGCGCTCTCCGATTCTACTTGAATCATAAATATACCCACAAATAATGGCTCCGAAGGCAGTAATCTAAACCAAATGAATTCAATTTCGAATGAAACGAAACCAGACTGAAACCATACAAAAAGGGAAGCTGACATCGGAGTAATGTGTGCAAAGGCACTAGACAACGGGTACGTCCAGACGTTTGTTTGTGACGGGAAAACTACTAAACAACGCTATATTTTACAGCGAAACTTTTTACTGTCCAATACTATCTGCATTGTTAATTTCAGACATTTTGGATTTGTTACAGCAAATTTTGGGCACTGTAAAGTCTAAAAATATAGTTGGGTAATGAATAAGCAACTTAGAATCTGATAGTTTTTAAACAATTAACGATGTGTGGTTTGGTTAGTATATAATACAGTCTCTATTAGATATTTGTACATAAATGTAGAACATATTGATATATGTTCTACTACTACTATATGTAGAAAATACAAATACAACAGCCGCCATAAGCCTTGAAAATAAATTTAGGACAGGTAAGATAGATGAAACTTCACTTACTCCATTAGTATCATAGAATTTTCATTTAAAATATCGAAGCTCTTTTACATCCTCTTTTAGATGAAAGAGGATGTAAAAGATCGATCCTGTGAAATTTTAGTAATCTTAAAAAAACTCAATTACTTAAGGTGGAGTTCGTTCACCTCGCTTCTTTTCACGGATCCGCAAATTGGAGAGTAGGATAGGTAGTTTAAATTGTCTGGCTCCCTAGAGACTATCGCCATTAAAGAGAGTGCGTTCGAAGGCCTCGCCTCTCGGAATATGAATAAACGCGCCACGGATGGGTGCCCTTGCATTAATCATCCGAGACTGTTGCTGTTTTGATACTAGTTCATTACTATATGAACTGCTTACTTAACTATAAGGCTTTCTTTTGCTAGAGAAGTAGTCAGTATTATTGTCTAGAGACGGGGAAGGTTGTGATTTTGTTTTATGTAATGGAAGTGGTAAACAACAAGCACGCAGTTCACATTGATGTTAAGTGATGACTGCAGCCTATAGACACCCACACGAAGACCAAGGTCAAAATGCAGATACGTTTCCACTCCTGAGGCCTAAGGTGTTATGCCTCTGTGCCGGAAATTACAGGGCCGTACATTACCACCTGACCGGAACACGATAGTGCTGAACACTACCATTTAGCGGCAAGTAAATTAGGTAATGTGGTGGTGCCTACGCCCGCGAGGTCCATCACTGGAGCTCTACCACCAGTAAAAAAATTAACGAAGTAATTCCCATGTGTAAGATATATTTAGATGATTGAATCCATTGACAAATTAGCACAGAAGAATGCTTCGAAGGATCAAATTGCGAATCAATTTGACTTGAAAGCTGGCGTTGTGATCGGATAGATCCAGGTCCACTAGTTCATTTTCTTTGGAATTAGCAGGTCAGGTTATTTACCTGACGATATATGAAAATTGAATAAGCATCAAATTATTACTAGCTCATCGACAATTTCTGAAAGCAATAACTTCATCGACGATTTCTGAAAGCAACATTTTGCCAAGTTTTCTATGAAAATTCGTTGCTTCTCTTGAGGCAAGATATTCAAGCACTGCCGGCTTGGACAGTGTAGTATTATGGCCGCTTCTGAGAAAAGGCGTAATGTGAATGTCGCGCTGGATAATGTCTGTATAGCTTTCATATACTTCAGTATTTAAATGTGTGTAACTTCACGATAAATTGCGCACAAAGTAGGTAGAACATGGTGCGTGGAATGTCAGACATCTCAATCCATACAAACATCCCCTGCCATGTTCTACATTCATCCATCTCACCGAATTAATGAAAGTAAACCCTATCGTTGGGCTGTGAGTGATTTTTTTTTTCGTATTTCGGTGAGTGAATACTTGAAATGTAACTAACAAAGTGAAGACTACAATAATTCATCACAAACATACTAATCACGTACAAGTTTTCCCAAGGCGAGAATTTCCCTAGACTTATAATTCTGGAGCATTGTGATACGATAAAACTATTACAATGTTACGGCCTTCTTCATACTACGTGGGCTGCTTCCGAAACCGTCGTCATGCAGTGACAGAAAGTGAGGGAATTCCTCTCACGTAACGAGGAACAGTGGGGTAATTCCCAGTTGTATATCCACGTTTTAGTTCCCCGATATTGAACTTTTTTTGCGGTCATCGAATGGAAATTGAACCAGGAATACGTTGACGGCACGTTACGTGCTTTGGAACTGTGAAATATAATAAGCTGCGAATATTTCTGTAAAATGTAGCGCCGGCGTTTCATTTTTACATTCAAATAGTATTTTTCGTGGCTGCCAAACCTTTACATATATTGTTCTACGGTCAAATAGCTGAATCTCAAGAGGTCTTTTCCTGCTTTTAGTTTCGTCCAGAACGTGGTTATCGATACAGTTTTCATGAGTCCACCTTTTGCAACCGATCAATCATCGTTTAAGCGCGTCACACCATATTCTTCAAGACAATACAAACAAATCTTTTTTTTTTATTAGTCCGTCTATTTATTTTAGGTCGCTAGTTGTTTATTCCGTTTAAATGGTTGATTTAAATTAAGTTTAGACGACTTCTTTGCCCTTTGAGACCAACAAATCAGGTAATTTTTGTATGGTGAAGACCGATTTTACCCCATACGGTTTTGCCCAAAAGCACAACACACGCACTACACACACAAATTTGGATCACCGGTAATAACACTATGATAATGCAGTTATTACACTCAGTTATACGTATCCAAAGTGGTCCTTACCTAAAACTCATTAAACTCATGAGGTGAACACTTTTGTAGACGCAAAAATAAGATCAGAACACTGTAAAATATATATTTTGATAACGCGTGTGCCTGCACTGACAAGTTTTTGTTTCTGGGTTGATCCTATTGGTCGCAACCTACGAATGGCAGGCGAGCAGGAAATTCAAATTGGTTTCGGAAATTATAGTACTATACGGTTTTACCCAGGTATACGGTTTTGTACAGGTCTCACCTACCCAAAATCTTAGCGATCGTTATCTATTACTATCTGATAGCAATTTTAGATCGTAATGGCTCAATTTAGAAAAACCTTCTATATATATACATTTTAGGGACATTTGAGTGATGATTAAAATTCAGAGCGGTTTTTTGCTGCTGTGATAAGCGCTTGTTTCACATAGGTGTTGTGAACATTAGGAAGGTACTTTAAACTACTGAGTGACGGTAGTAGAGTTCTCTTAGGTCAGCTTTAAATCGTTGACAGTATTTATTTATATCTTCCATACTAC